>OZ005741.1:5718993-6323258 GCA_963930735.1 Dioctria linearis
AAAAAATTTAGTTCATTATATAGAAAAGAAGTTGCCCTAGATAGCTCTCCTGAGGTACCCTAGCTGATTAGTGTTAGTCTCTGAGATTAGCATAGCATTTAATAGTTTGGATAACTTTATCCTTTGTTATGAACTTGAGAGCCTCGTCCTCTTTTCCCGGTCAGCCTATTATCTGTAATTTTTTTCATATTTGAATTTGCACTGACATCGCAAATTCAAATATGAAAAATGTGCAATTTTATTGAACTGTGAGTCAGATCTTGTGGACCTTTACAATGGTGTTCCGCAGAGATCTATTCTAGGCCCACTCTTTTTTACGTTGTTTTTATAATTGATCTCCTAGCTGCAGTTGTAGGCTGCCTGTCGTTCATATTTTTACAGATTATGTGCAATTACTTTTTTCTATGCCGCTATGGGTCAATGTGTTACAGATATTAATGCTGACAGACATTTCCTACGTCTTCTTATGAGCCTCTGATAATAATTTAACTCTAAATCTAAATAAGTCTCAATCGATTGCACATCCTTGATCCTATTTTCCCTAATGGGGTTTCCATACCTTTTTGTGACAGATTGTCCAGCCGTGGTTTCATTCTTAATGAGAGCCTATTCTTATCGCCTCGTATCAATACTTTAGTTAGCAGAATAATTTTTGGTCTTTGCAAACTGTACAGTATTAATATTTTTCCTCCGAGGATTTTAAAGAAGAAGCTTGCCCATCACTTGTTATTATCCCTCTTCATCTATGGTGCGGAAATAGATAAACTACCCACTTTCTTTAATTCAAATATCAGCAATGTGTACGCTCTTTTAGGGCGGGTGCATACTTTGTGTGGTTACACAGTGGTTTTTTTTTTTAAATACCGAGAACCTTATACTCCGGCAGGTACCTTACGTTCCGCAATCTCATGCTTTTGTTTAAATTTATTCGCACTCATACACCACAAAATTTACTTTCTAGATGAGAGTCTGTTAGGTCCCCACGTTTGCTGCTTAATCTAGTTATACCTCGCCATGCATCCAATGTTCTGAAAAAATTCTTTCTTTGTTCGTGTAATTCCCATTTGGAGCCCATTGAATCTTGTACAGTTTAATGGCATTTAAATCGCGCCTTCTTGATTTTCTCAAAGTCTTTCAAATGGAAGTCTCAACCAGTCACACTGATCTAGCATTTCGTTAGGCTTAGTACTAATTTACACTTGAACAAAAATTTACATAGGAGACGAAATTGATGCCGTTGAAGCGGCCTTTTACAAAACCAATGTTGATATATCGCAGGGAAACTGAATTGAGCCAATTTATAAACAGCAGCGCTAGACATACGGTTCCATAAAACGGTTCCATTCAGAAACACAGTTTTCCTGCCGTACTGCGTGCGAACCCTATGGAGGACAATTCTGTAGTTGTTCAGAGCCCTGCAACTAAAACGTCTAGTAATGTAGTTCGGCAATATGCCGTATCTAGCCTTAAATATAAAGATAAGAGCACTAAATTCATACATGTTAGAGAGTGTACAAGCAAGAAACATTTCAAGGAACAGTGGGGCCACATGTGAAGCTCATTTGAAACCAAAAACGTATCTGACGCAGGCCTTGAATGCACGGAATAGTCTGGAAAAATTTCCATTGGAAGTAAGGAACAAGACTACGTCGGCGGAGAAAAAAGCTGAAGAATCAGCGCCGAGAAACGTTTTGTACGTTTGACCAGATCAATATGTTGGGAAGCAGCATAAGCACAAACTATATAACACCCTGGAGTAAATCTTATTTATTTGTGGTTCCCAAGTGAGACCTGAGTTCATGAGAAGACCGAGATTTGGGATCGGCTTAGTTAACAGCGAATAGAGTGGCCCAGATGATGAATATTGAGAAGATCTGAAGATAGGCTGGTGATGTTTCTGAGACGAATGGAATAGACGATGCCTTCAGTCTGGAAGGGATTGAAGGACAGACCATTGTCAATGCAGAACAATCCACAATCTTGACAAGTGTTGTATTAATAGTTGCCGCGGCCTCACTAAGATTATACCCAAGAGCCTCAGAATATATCTGCAGATCGTCTGCATATATGTGGAAACGTACATTATTCAAAGCTGTAGTGACATCGTCGTCAATAAAAAGCGTGAACAAGAGTGGGGCCAACACAGCGCCATGTGGGACTCCATCAGGTACCAACCTCCATTGAGGAGTATAAATTGCTGCATTTTACCATGAACTGTCTATGCCTCAGATAGCACTTGATCATTCCATAGGCAGATGTTGAGAAGGCAAAACGCATACGGAGCTTGTCAATCAGCAGCGTGTAGGGAACGGTAACGAAAGCCTTACTAAAATTCAGTAGCACATGAATCACATAGTTTGCCCTGTCACAGAGATTCTGAATGTCTGTGGAACCCTCCAGAAACGCAGTGCTAGTGGAATGATATCTCCTGAATAATATGTTGTTATTGCCAATATGAGTGTAAATTTGGTCAGTTATCAAGATCTCAAGGACATTTTATATAGTTGGTAGTATAGTAATCGGTCTCCATTCAGAGATATTAGCAGGGGAACTATTTTTAAGGATAGGAGTAATCAAACCCACTTTCCAATGGTGTGGAAATTGTGTCGAAGAAAGCTTAACATTTCGAAAATTTTACATACTATAGAGGTTTTCTGGTGCCAAATACCTAAATTCATAGATGTTCCATTGAATTGGGGAAATTAAACTGATTTTCCCTCTATCTGAAAAAATTACATAAAACCATAAATTGAGTTGTATTTTAAACTTTATTAACAGCAGACATGTCAGTGTGACACCGTGGTTGCTAAATTACAAATGAGCTGGTTTTCTTCCTATATTCCTATAATTTCGACTGCTGACTAAGTTTATAGAATTCTACAAAGTCTTGTTCTGGCTACGTTTATACTTTTTCTGATATACTATCCGGCGATTGCATATAGTCCTTGACAATATCCTTTACGTATCTGAGCTTCCATAGATCTCTTAAATTGAAAAAATAAAATTTATAAGTGTAAAAAAAATTTATAAAATTAAAAACCTCATTGTGTTTCATTGTCAAGAAAGTATAATTAAACTTGTCGTGCCGTCATTCAATGCAGTTTGATGCTCTGATTTCGTATATCCTCAAAAAGAATCATTAATTAAATAAGATGACTGTAATTCTGCGACTATACATCAACAAATCAAATACATCACATCACACAGGATAAAGTACTCAAATTGATTGTCAGATCTTTACCAGAATATGTAGCTTCTAAATTAACACCTCTATGGAAATTGCAATTTAATTTTCCGGCTTAATTTAAGTAGAATTCACCGCTAAAATGAAGTGCATTTATATTACACACAATATGGCGAATACCCTGGACTATCCCACTAAATTAAACGAGCGTTAATGTATCTGGGGTATGAGGTAATTAATCGCTTTGGTCAATACCTTTTTTTTTGTTTTTTGTAATTTATGTTTATATAAATACATGCATAAATGCATGCAAAAATACGTATGAGTACAGAGAGCTGTGTAGATACATCAACATCAAAAATGGTCGTTGCACTTAATTTCTAGCTATTTCCGAAAAATGTATCTACATACATTACTCTGTGTAGTAAGTGACAATTTTTACTTGGGAAGTATATAACAAAAAAAAAAAAAAACATCCACTTTTAATATCAATGCCTCCGAAAGGACTCTGTTGATGGACACGTCCTTAATAAGCAATTAATAGTCATGTCCATGTCCCAACACTCATGGTATGGTAAATTCTGGTCCAGGACTCAGACAACGTGAAGTATGAGCTGAAATCGCCGGTTCATTTGCTATCCAAAGAGAACTTAAATAGGATCCATTTGCAATATGGCAGTTCACAGAGGACGTGATGCTGGGCTAGAGAAAACAAATTTCCTCTTTGTAAACACTGCCTTTAGCCTTAGATTAGGGGTCAGATAATTATTGCAGCATTACTACGGTATGAGTTTTCCTATTTTTGATTGAGGGGATTGATTTGGGGCGTACATATTTCCCAAAGAATTATTGGTGGAGCTTTTCCATATTGATTAAATACTTTGTTGACACACAATACCTCATTTAATGTATGTTTTTTTTCTCTTTTTTTATTATTGTGTTTGTGGTTAGAACAACTGAAAGTCATTATATCTGCGCGCTGTGACATAAACTGCATTGTTTGTGCTAATTGGACTGTGAATGTCCTGCAATTACTGCGCATTCGCAGGGTACGTGTTCTGCTGATTCTATATGTATATATTCGTTGTTATCAACTGTGTTGCTCATGTTGTGATTCAGTGAACAATGACCAATCATGCTTCGTTTTTGACACATGAATGTTTAAAGTCACTGTAGTATACCCAAAGTAACCTGTATAAAAGCACTGCACGATTGAAGTAGTATAAAACGACACATGACAAATCTTCTTAGACCAAGATCAAATCGTATTGTCGTATTTCGTATTTCGTGTCACGTATTAGTCCAGTTCACAAGAGACCTCACATCCATATCACATTTAGATTTAAGTTTATAACGAGGCGAATGGCCTTTGTCTTGCAGCTATTCACTGATTTATTTTGTATCGCTTTCCGTTATAGTTCATCCAATAATCCCACTATTTTTAGGCAAACCAAGTCGGCAAACTTTGAAATGTGAGCCAAAAGCCTGGAATCTACATTGTGCAATGACCTCGAATTCGCATAAGAAGATGTTTCAACCTCTTCGAGACATAACCTCTAATCGACGCATGTGTTTGTTGAGTTTGCAGTTTAGACTCCTGCAATTATTCTGGGTTGATTCCACCTGGCCAGTGTATTCACTTTTTCATTCCCATCAATTGCCGAGTATCCTGGCAACCATTGAAGTGTTAAGTGGTTCTTTGTATCAAGATTTGTTAATGCTTCAAAGCACTTCCCACATTAACATCATACACACACATGCACGTATGCACATCTGGTGATGGCATTTACCTCTGCCTGGGATATTGAGGCGCATTTTCCTAGGCTTTGATAAATGTCAGTTCTTGCGTTTAGATATCATTACAGAACAATTACATATGCATCCTGACGCGAGTATTAATAATTTTTATAATTTTATAATTGTTGTATATAATGATGCTGTTTGCCTTAGTAGCATTTTTTTTAAGGGATGGAAAGAGAGATCCCAAGCACGGAAGCCAAAGCGGCCCACTGTGCTATCTTGTTAGAAACCCCCACCACCAAAATCTTCCAGTCATCTTAATGAAGCTGATCAGGTCTTGGTAAGGAAGATTTTTCAGCTCATCTACAGATAGGAAAGCAGACTCTAGAATATCCAGCCTGCTCCGGGCTAAGGAGAGAGCCGTCGGTAAAATTTTTTATAGCGGACCGGGGAAGGTTCAATAAGGCACTTCCCTCAGTCCACGATTCTCTTATAAGAAAACTTACAGAGACGCGACGCCCAAAATGAAGCTCTGATACCATCGCATCATGTGACATGTTGGCCAGAGAGTTTTCCAGGATCTTGGTAGTATTAAGAGCGAGAACAATGCTTGACACCCAGCAGATATTCTAATGAGGTTATCGTTTATTCGGCAAATAGCATCTTTCACCAAATAAATTTCTTGATATATGTATAAAGCTGAACGTCCGGATACATATGTATAGGAATTGCACTCATTAAAAACAAAATTTGAATATAATTGATATAAATGGCAAACACAAGTGGACTGTTGCCAGATCCCTGCGGTACTCCAGTTGATCCAAAATATATTCTATTGTGGGTCACTTATTTAGTTATGACAAAATCATTTTGTACGCAGAGCTAGAAAATTTTTAACTTAACCATGAACAAAAAACAGGGCAAGTGCAAACCGAACTCCCATACGAAGGGTTCCGTATGATCGTACAAGTTTTAACACTATGTAATTTTTAGCTCGAGCAAAAACAAAAGTTTATTGTATTGGGCCCCCATATTATTTTTAATTTAATTTTATTTTTATTATTTGTTGTTATAGCGGCAATGAAAATACATGCTCTGTGAAAATTTCAACTGTCTACCTATTATAGGGTTCATGAGATAGAGCCCGCTGACAGGCAGACAGACGGACGGACAGCGGAGGCTTAGTAATAGGAACTCTAAAAATTATATGCTTCACCTTGTCAAACACCTTATCCTATATCATCAGTGATGGATGAAATTTGCGCATTGTGTTCAAGGGTCAAAGTGTGTCCGTTAATATGAATTTACAATAAAAACAACTTAGGCTCAAAATACATTCACGGCCACAAGCCACAGGCCACTGGATGCAAGCCTCTGAACCAATGTAAATGAATTGTCAAAGTTACATTCGCGGCCACAGTCCACAAGCTACGCTGTGGCCGTGGCCAAGTTTGAGCAAATCTCAAATTTTGTGGCTCGTGGCCCCGGTACTACCAACATTAAAGTATAAAAATGGTTATTCAATATGGCGGGGGATTTGTATTTAATCGGAATTTTATTTATCAGTTAGGAAAGTTGTTTACCTGTGTGAATTAATCCATATTGTTTTGTAATAATTGTGCAAAAAAATAAAATGGAAGAAAAAATTATTAATTACGTGAAAGTACATACATTTATGCCTTCTCAGAAGAATGGCGTCTTGTGGCCAGTGGCCGTGAACGTAACTTAATTGGCTTCAGCAGTGGGCCACAAGCCTCAAGTGGCTTGTGGCCTGAGGCCGTGAATGTATTTTGAGCCTTAATCTTCATATTTATCGGGTTCATGGTCAAAGATCGAAAATATAGTAACAAAATTATCTCATAGATCAGTTTGTTGTAGTTCTTTGTTTTTGAAATATTGGTAGCATTGATAATTATTATTTTAACGTGCACTGGGAGGGTGTTAATTACGAACTGTCAGGGTGATATTGTCGGATTGAAAAGAAAAAAATTCTGAATTTTTTTTGACATTTCGATAGCAGGTGGACCAACTTTTCAAACCAAATACATAGATCATTGACCAACTTAATTTTTTTTTCAAATGCTGGTGACCCTTGCCGTGGAACAAATGAAAAAAACACAGCTAATCGTATGTATTGAGCAAATTAGTTAGACTGTTTAAAAAATACAGGTAATATAATTTGAATACACTTTGCGTGTATGTAGATCATCAAGGCCAATCAGCCTTGACTTAAATCCGCATTTACTAATTGAAGTACATGAGAACCTAATCCTGACCACTCAAAATCCTTAAAAGATCATCCCTGAAGCTCGATTTATCGCCTCTGTATCCTCAGATATGCAATTTTGCTTCAATTTCTCCACATTTAGCAGGAATTGATGCCAGAATTCGGAGGTCCGAAAACGTTTCCACCTAGAAATATGCGCTGCAGAATTAAATCTCTTATTCTATCAGCAGATTGCAACGCGACATTTTAACTTTTACTTTGCCTTCGACACAATATTGACGCAGGTGTGAAAATTGTTCAGAAAAACTTTTAATTATAGTCATAAGCATAGCATTATCACCAACAATTTAAAACTAACTGTTTTTTTTTGTTCTCTTTTATATTTTAGGTTTCCTGGATGCTGAGAAACCATACTTTGACGATGTTAGCCCAAGAAATGTGACAACTGTAGTGGACGATACAGCGATATTAAAATGTCGTGTGAAAAACAAAGGAAATCGAACGGTATGTTACTTATTTTACCATAGAAATCCATCAACTACCCCGAGAAATATAATTATTTTTATCATTACATAAATACTCACACAAAATTACAGTTTTTCGTATCTGACAATTTTGTAACGCAAAAATACTGCTGAAAAGGCTGTCCATAATAAAACTGCCCCCTGGGCATCAGATACATTTACATTTTTTTTGTTTACACATCTTGTAATTTTTGAATTCATAAATTTCGAAACTAAAAGCTTTGGAGGCGGTCTTATAACACTATTTTGCACAGTTACATTGGCCGCCCCCAAAGCTTTTAGTTTCGAAATGTATGAATTCAAAGATTTTAAGATGTGTGAACGAAAACTTGTCAGATGTTCCTGTTTTTATAGCAAACAAATTATTTTTTACTTTTTACTAAATTTTTAATTATTTTCTTAAAAAATGTTTTATTTTTTTTCATTTTTTTATTTTTAGTTCCATACACTTTTTTTTCGTTTACGTTCTTCAATTGCAAAGTTTAATAATTCCTTGAATATAATAGAATTGACAAATCAAATATCAATTAGAATTTCATCGAATTGGACTTAGAGAGTAATTCAATTCCTAAAGGAATCATTACTGTCTATCTCTGCCTCTGGTAAACTAAGAAACCAAACAAAATAGTTCAGAATTACTTTTTCATTAGAGCACAAGTATCTTACACAGATAAGTTTATATGTGAAAACATTTTTCGTTGCTGTCTGACTCACTATCAAAAATCACACCATAGTCATAAAGGCCAAGAAAATACATATAGGCTAGCTTAAATTACATACAAACATGTAGAACAATGCGTATACTTTTTTTTCTTACTTTTCTAATATTCTTTTAACTTCTTCAGGTATCATGGATGAGGAAACGTGATTTGCATATTCTGACAACTAATATTTACACCTATACTGGTGATCAACGTTTCTCTGTTGTTCATTCTCCAGGATCAGATGATTGGGACTTGAAGATTGAATATGCTCAACAAAGAGATAGTGGCATATATGAATGCCAGGTTAATACGGAGCCTAAAATAAACTTAGCAGTCCTTCTAGAAGTTACGGGTAAGTTGATTTACATCACTTCGTTGTATAATATATGTACATGTAATGTACTGAGCCCAGTTGAATGCATAATTCAAGTGAGGTGTTTTGTTAACTTATATATAACTAAAAGAAGTAGAAAAAGATACGGACGTACGTAGATATATTGATCTCAAAACACTAACATATATTCATTCCCATGGCATAGTTATTGATGATAGCTGTTGAGATGAATATGAGCCACCTTTTCGGGAAAGGTTAATAATAATAATAATTAATCAACCTATAAGTCAACTAGCTTCATTTCAAATGAAGAATCGGTCCAGCTCATTTCTGTTATTTACAAGGTTTGTGTTTTTTTTTTTTGCTTACTATTAATCGATAAGACGTTGCCTTGCCTTAGGCCTTTGGTGATTTAGGAGTTTTCAAAGGAGTTATATACATTGAATAAGGAAAATTTATGTGGATTACAAATTCGCAATCTCTTGACATTGCAGCCCAGAGGGATTGCCAGTCTAAGTAAATATTCTTGAAATCCATAAATTGGCTATAAAGTTTGATGTTGCACTTTCAAAATTTTGAGCTTACATACCTATAAATCTGCCCCGTACCCGAAAGTCGTACTCTATATTTCTACTGAGTTTCTTTACATAGGACTTAAGGCGTTTAGGTGCTTCTTAAAGTGATTGAGCTGATGGCAGAATTTCCAAGAAAAACTTTCCACTATATTTGCTGTATATGTACCTTCAGACCGACTCTTTTATAAATAATTCAAATTAAAATAATATTTATATCGACGCTACACAAATAAGACTAAGTCTTATAATTATGTGTAGGTAAGATAAAATGTTAAACTACCCAGAACAAATTAAATTAAATTAAATTAAATTAATAATAATATGCCTTACAAACAGGATACCTTACTACTAGAGAACTCAGTCAACTAAAAAATTGAGTGAACAGTGAAGAGGAAGAGAGTTCCAAAGTCTTATGGATTGAACAAAAAACTGACGAACGACTACTTGAACGACAGGTGAAGAGAGGCGTGTTTAGAGAATAAGTTCTTCCAGAAATATAATCTCACGATATTTAAAGAAAGTTCCCAACGTACATTTCAAGATTGAATTTAAATATTCCGAGACATGATCGTATCGCATCTAGCCAAACACATGCCGCACAGTAGAATTAAATGCATGTGACTGTGCGGACCCAACATTTGAGTTATAAATTAAAAACGAAAACATTTTTAATCCATTAACTAATTTATTACTTCACTAATTCTTTGTTAACTTTAACTGTGCTAGACGGATACAAGACTCGGACTAATGTAGGTAGAGGTATCCATATCCATACTCGTATATAGAATTATCTTTGTCTTGCGTTGTGTACAGTCAGCTCATGTAGGTCTTATCTTTATTATTCTCATACAGATAGTGATGCTGATAACTAAACTAAAAATGAAAAATGCAATGGGCTGATGCTAAAAGACCACATTAAACTTACGCAATGAAACTGAATCAAAATCACGGAAAACTTCATAACCTTAAGAGGAGTCAGTACTCAGTAAAAGTTTCAATTTAGATACCAGCGAACCTGTAGGTAATAAAATATACTATTGAAAGTGAGAAAATTCATATAAAATTAGCCTAGACCTAGACCACGGAGCGAATTAGAGACATCTACCGCAAAAGACAAAAACCCAACATCCGACAAAATCATACAATTTAAGACGAAAAATGAAAATTTGCAGTTCACATAAATTATTAAAAAATTTTAAATTAACTCTCCTAAATTTTTTTTACCCATAATTGTTAAATATGCTATTTTACTTTGTATTTAAACAACTTTCAAATAAATATTGCAATTTCTAGTCGGTGAAATGTCTGGATAAAAAACAAATACTATTAGAGTCAAATAATTATAAAAAGCGCTACCAAAAATGAAAAAACTCGACGTTATTTGCTAGATCTGGGCCTTATCATTCTAAAACAGTCACAATTTGAAGCAATGAGAATACCTACGCACAGGAATTTGATTTAAAAGACTTCAATTTTTACGATTTTTTTACAAGTTTCCGAGCTAATATCTCCATTCTAATACACTTTTTTTTAATTTTTGCCGATGTTATTTACTAGACTTTGTCATTACCTTTAATTTACGATATAAATCATTATTTTGCTACAAAGAGTTTGCCAGCAATTTGCATTGAAAAATGTATGAAACTTGCAAATATTGGTACTGACTCCTCTTAAGTCATGCGAGAGACAATTAACAATTTAACTAACATAATTCGGGTGTTAACAGAAGTAAAAGCTGCAATGACATAAAGTTTACGTAGCATCCGATAAAGCGCATTTATGTGATCGGTCCAGTTTAAATTACGATCAAAAATGATTTCAAGATTCTTTACGGTATTACGATAAGGAATAGTTACTTTGTTCAGGATAATATCCGGAAAGCAACAAGTCTCCAGTCTACTTTATAGATCACGATAGCATTAGATTTTGAGGTATTTAAGCACAATTAACATTATTAACAGCCCAATCAAGGACATCAGCGTGGTTTTCATTCATATGGAATATATCATCTTCCAATAATCCCAAAAACCTAGAAATGTAAAGCTGAATATCATCAGGATACAATGTGGTAATCACAATTTCTCAGAACCATTGGAAGATCATTAATGAAAATAGTGAATAATATAGGTTCCAGAATAGAGCCCTGTGGACGTCCACTTCGTAAAGGTAGGAACCGGAAGTAGAAATATTAGAGAATTCTATTAGCAATCAAAAGGTGCTACCCCCATCTCAAGCGGTTGCATTTGTTATTAAACAGCACTCAAAAAAGACAAACACATTCCACCTTAACTAGTTGATTGGAAGTGCTATCGATTGTAGTATGAACTTCGTTATAAAAAACAAGTTTTCAAACAAAACTGAGGTCAAGCCGCATGAAAAAATAGAAAATAAACTTTTCTTCACACACAGAGGTGGACTCAGATTTTTGATTGGGACATTTCTCTTGAATATTCTTTCTCTTCATGAATCAAACCACTTATTACCTCTCTGATTGATCATACTGAAATATATCGGTGATTGTCAGCGAATAAAATCTGAGTCCTGACCTCTGTGTGTGAAGAAAAGTTTATTTTCTATTTTTTCATGCGGCTTGGCCTCAGTTTTGTTTGAAAACTCCTTTTTTTACTTATTTTATTTTCTGCCTTTTTCACGTTAACTAAATTTTTATTACGTGCTGCATGGAGATATTTTAAAACAATTTTTAAGTCATGTTTGGTGACGATCCGAAAACAAAAATTTTTCGAGTATCAAATCGTTGAAGTACTGCAACAGTTTTCTGAAATTCAAATTATGTTTTAAACAGCACTTTTTAGCTGTATTCCAACTTGATCTCATATAACATGAATTTTCCCGATTTTCCATGTTTTCCACAGACTTTTCCTATTACTATGAAATTTTTTTTTAAATTTACATGAATTTTCCTCGATTTTTCATGCAAGTTTTCATGATTGTTGAAGAGAAAGTATTGATGCCAGTCGGACGGAAAAAAATTATTCTACATAGCTTATAAAACTTTTTTGTCGGAAAATTTTCCGGAAAAGTCGGAAAATTCCGGAAAATTTCGGAAAATTTTCAAAAAAAATTGGAAAATTCTGCATTTTTCCTGAAACAGATTTATCACTAATCATATCGATGAAAATTTGTCGGAAGATTTTCCCGCTTTTCCGGGTTTTCCACGGAGTTTTCCACAAAAGCAACTTTATGCAACTCATTTCGCTCTACAACTTTGTCTTAGGTTGCAAAACGCTCAAACGCTTCCTTGGGCTGAAAAACTCTAGAAAAGCGTTTTACGTGAATTTTCCTCTAGTTTTTCTGCAAGTTTTCACCATTGTCGGAGAGAATGTTATGATGCCAGTTGATAGGGAACTTGATCCTGTATAATTTAGAAAACTTTCAAATTTGTACCAAATTTCCAAATGATTTTTCCCGATTTTCCGGGTTTTCCATAGAAATTTCCGGTTCAAATTTTGATAGATTCAATTGTCACGCGACATGAACGTGTCTGCCAAATTTAGCTCGCTATGATTACGAAAAGTGGGTCTACGAGAGTGTCGAAAATAGTAAAAAAGAAATATATAAATAAATAGACAGACAAATTCGTGTACGAGTTAAAGGGAATGGCCTCAAAAATAGCAGTTGGGGACAAAAGTGCCAACAGGTACTGGAGACAATTGTAACGTCATATCGTAAAATGAATTTTCTGTTTGCTTACATAAGTATGCAAATTTTTTTTTTACGCCGCGAAAAAAAAGAGAAGTACTGAACGAGGAACAACAGGAAGTTTTGTAGATGAGAAGACATATCAAACAAATAAAGATACCAGACAACCCAACATCTGTAAGGAAAGCAGCACATAACTACGGTGTATGTCATGTGACTTTGTGCAGATATAAAACAAAAAGAAAGGCTGGGTTGGAAGCTCAGGAAGTCTCAGGAGGTAACTACAATAGTCATAAACTTGTTTTTGATGACTCTCAAAAAAACCGCATGGCGGAATATATCATCAAAGTCTCCCAGATATCTTAAGGATTATCTCCAAAACAATTACGTAAATTATCATATGAACTTACAGAGAAATATGACTTGGCTAGACCGCCTACATGAGGTAAAAACAAACTGGCGGGCGAAGATTGATTCTCGGGTTTTTAAAGTCAATAAGGATCAGCACGGGCAACTAGCTTATCAGAGACAAATATATTAAATGAGGCTAATACTAAATTATTTTTTAATAACCTTCAAAAGTTATGAACAGATTTAAATTTAAGCCAAAAATTATGTTTTACAATGTTAACGAAACTGGCTTCACAACGGTCCAGAAACCCGACAGAATACTTGCAAAAAGGAGCCAAAAGCAAGTTGGAGCTAGAAGATCACCGGAAAGGCGTATATTGGTTACAATTACTGTGACTATCAATGCATGTAGTATACCTCACCTCCCACCTCATAAGGGATGGACCCAACATCTCTGTAGGATGTGATAATTCCAGCACTCTCGTTTTCGACCCACTGCTTACACAAAGTACAGCCGCTTGTTCGTTCAGTTTATGGCACACTGAAAAAGGAAATTAATTCTGCATGTGACTCTTGGATGCATAGTCGGCCATCTTTGCCACTGACAGTGACGTAAAAAACATACAAGCTGGGGATTCAACACATTTAACCGAGATAGATTCACCGAACTGGACTTTGCTCCCTTATTTGTTACTGACAAACCTCCACCTGAAGGACAAGGAAGTAATGTACTAAGTATTCAGTCTTTTGTGACAAATACTGTCGATCCAGTTTATCCCATTAAAATCTGCTCTGTGTATGTTACAATTGTCCCCATAACTTTTGTTTTGATCCGGGCTCGGGGACAGTTGTAATATTTCCCTTCCGATACTTTGAGGCATATAACTTTTTTTTTGCGCGAAGGTTGCTTATTGCTTGCTAAAAATTTCCAATTTCAATTTCAATTCAATTTTCAATTTATTCAGCAATTGGCATTGTACAAATGACAATATAAAATTCTTTTGGGTTGCACAAGTTAAAGAATACAATAACTAAAAAAAAAAAAATTTTTATACTACATAGTAACTCAAACTTATATCTATGTAGACTTACAAAACTACAAGGCTAAGAAAGATGAAGGAAAACAATTAATTTAAGTAGAAAGAAAATTTAAAACTAAATTATAATAAAGAATTACTCTAAGAAGAGTAGCGAATTAAGGCATTGTGATTGAAATTGGCCAACGTACTTGACATAAGCGATCTTCGCAACGAAGCTGGCAAAGAATTCCATAATTTGATAGCTTGGATGAAGAACAGGCGTCTACTAGGCAAAATAAGAGTTATTGTCCGGGTGGACCGAGCGAACGTAAGTAAGTCAAACAAATATTTGGGCTGCGCAACTTTAGTGATTTTAGCGACATAAGTAATCAATCGAAACTGCAAATAAGCTTCAAGAATACAATCGAAAAATGCAGAAGCATGCAGTGAGACGTGATCAAATCTACGAAGGTTATATATGTACCAAATCATAGAATTAAATGTAGTTAAAAGCATCCTCCAGCAAACAGAATCAAGCCTGCCATAGATTTCACATCCATAAGTTATTAAGGGAACCAGAAGTGTGCACACTAAATGCAATCTCGTTTCAGTAGGTGTAAAGAAGCTTGTGGTCCAAAGCGAACAAAGGCCACCATAAATTCTATACGCATGATAAACTTAATGTGGTCATTTAACTTCAAGGTCTTATTATAAATTACCCCAAGATTGCGAACCGCCGATTCAACATATGGAATTGTGCTGTTATTAAGAATGATCGGAGGAAAGTACGTCATGTCAATAGAGGTCCTGAAAATAACCAAAGCTATTTCGCTGGATTAATAAGAAGATTATTTAGGATGGTCCATTGGTGGATACTCTCGAGGTCTTCATTCAGGTAGCTAACGCCATCCTCAATTAAACCAATAGGCCTTGAGTGATACGCCTGCACATCATCGGCAAACAGGTGCATATGACAGTGCTTAGCACAGGTAAAAATATCATTTATGAACATAGAAAAGAATAATGGACCCAGGATTGATCCCTGAGGAATCCCAGATACAACAGAAAGTGAGGATGAATACCTATATGCTGAAAACACCTTTTGTGCACGATTAGAAAGGTAAGAATAGACAAATTTCGTGGCCTGTTACAAGAATTGAAAATTATCTACCAGTTTCTTGCAAAGCAGTAAGTGATCAACAATATCGAAGGCCTTGGAAATATCGTCGAGAAAAATTAACCCCACGAACTTATCCTCATCAAGAGCAATTCTAATTACATTAGTTACCTTCAGTAAAGCAGAGGTACAATGGTTGAGTCGAAAGCCAGACTGACAATCATATAACAAGTTGTGGGCAGCAACGTATTCAGATATTTGAAGAAAAATTACTTTTTCAAAATATTTTGGAATGAAAAGGAATAATACTAATCGGACGATAATCAGTGTGAACAGAGTTTTTAGGGATTGATATGACCTTTGAAAGTTTCCAGTAAATTGGAAACTGGCACCTCATAATGCATATGTATTGCAAATATGAGCGAGAGGTGCAAGAAGATGAGAAAGCTGAATACGGATAAATTGTGGATTAATGCCCTCGATACTTGCTGCATTTGACTTAATACTGGAAGCTGCAGTAAATATGTCAACTTCGATAACGCGATAGAAGCTAAAAGTATTGGAAGCATGGGGAGTCATCAAGGAGATGTCAATTGCATTACCATTATACAACCTCGCATGAGATAGAAACTGTCTATTAAGCTCATCAGGATCTTCAGTGCAACAAAAATTACTAGAGGAACCAATGCCCATAGAGATTTTAAATTCTTCCAAAGTTGTTTAGAAGGAAGATTGACGTTTAGAATAGATGAGATATATATTTTCTTCTCTCGACGGACGGCATTGGTAACCTGATTGAGTAAGGACCGAAAATTGGTTCCAAAAAACTGTAAGTCGGTATCGTTTCCATACAGAATATGCCCTATTGCGCAACTGAATCAAGCGTTTAATATTTTCGAAAAACCAAGGACAGTCCCTTCTCCTAACACGTTTAGTGACAAAACGCACATACTTATCGTGGAGATAATTGATCGAATTAATAACCAATTCAACTTGATCGTTAACATCATCAAGATCTCAAGGGAAGAAAGTAGCCTCGTGATGAAGCTCATTTAAATTAATCGCATTATAATTACGGAAGTAAAGGAAACTCTGAATATAGAAGGTGCCTGCAAATGGAGATTATATATGAGAAAAATTAGGTCATGGTCTGATATACCCGGCAATGAAGCCTGATTCATGAAGTTGATTTTGATTTGATCAGCGATTAGAAAAATATCAAGGAGGGTATAATTTAATTTTTCATAATTTACCAACAAAAAATATTCAAAGTTGAATTGTTACTTTTCTCCACCGGTCTCCCCTATAGCGTTAACTAAATTGCTACCTAGGTTGATCGACTATTCGCTGATAAAGTGATGGTACGGAACTCTGATTACGACACGAACTCGACTAGCTCTTGACCGATTTTTTTTACTCACTGATGAATCATTGAAATGAAAAATATTTCTTATTGCTATTTTTTTACGAAATATTCTTTCTGTTTTTAAGTCTCCATGAATTCTGACCTGAAGACTTTATCGACAAAGGGTTGACTTTTGATTATATCTGCTTCAGTTTCGCTATAGGTGGCACACAGCTCACTCTTGCTGATTTGTGCAAAATCAGTGTAGTATTAAGTCACTGCCAAAGGGACATCAAATAAAATCGTGTCCGACTTGCATATTTGACTGGTGGATTGCAATTGGTGCATTTTCTTCCAATCTCTCCGACAAAGACTGCTTGCATTAATACCTTTGCTATTCTATGGACGCATATACATTGATAAAATTAGTAAGTTAACTGTGAATATTCAAACTGCAAGCAAAATCATTCATTGAGATTTGTCTGACATTATCTTTATAACTGAAACTCTCAAGACAGTTCCTAACAAATTTTTGCTGAAACTCACTATATACCTATACACCTACAAACTGAAAAGGACACATTCAAGCAAGTCAAGTGTACTTTAATTGAACCATTTTATATTTTTTTGTCCCTTTGATTGTCCTTCGGAGATTATATATCCACATCGAACCCGCTTAAAACGCGCCGGAAAAACATCCCCCTATAAAATCAACTTTATTAAATTTGACACACTGAGAGAGAGAGAGAGAGAGAGAGAGAGAGAGAGAGAGAGAGAGAGAGAGAGAGATAGGGTGTGAGACATTTATAGCTCGAACAGCAGTAGTATCTCGAAAGAAATAACAGGAAATGGGGGAAATCCTAAATGAAGTGGATGGGGATGTTGATATTGGAGAGACCGTCAAGTGCGAAATACTACTAATTGGCGGATGAAACTGTGACTGAAACCGTATTCGATGGAGAGAGGTAAAGGTGTGGTAAAATAATTTCGCGGATGATAGATACATTTCACCTCTTCCAGCGCTCAACAGTAATATGCTCTCGTTGAAAGTATAAATGAGTGCATTTTGGCGGTATTACAGCCGCAGAGAAACTGTCAATTTCACTTTCAATTCCTCTCAATTTTACAACCAAAGCTATACCCACAAGCAGCGTTGCCACTCTTCCACAATTGTGGAAGATCTTCCACACGTTTTCAATTATTTTGATTCTTCCACATCTTCCACGCAAAGGTCAAAATCTACCACAATTTTTGTCTTTAATTTATTGCATAAATGTTTGTGGTTGCATTTTGAAGGAGATTTAGTAAAAGGCTGGAAAAATTGGCTAAAGACATTAACGTGTTCGAAGTATTCAGTTCAAAGAACTCAGCGAATAAGTTATGGTCGTAGTATATTGCAGGTAGCATTGTTCTACACTGGGATAATATCTGTGTGAACGGAGCGGCTATAGACACCGAACGCGACCTAATAAACTTCATCGCGCCAGATAGAAAAGTTGGCGGAAAAGGAAAGAAAAAAGAAAAAATAAGAAGAGAGTGGAGACATCTTGCTTTGGTAATTACACCCGTGGAACCACTAAAATTAGCGTGATATCAGAATTGTTTTATGTATTGAAATTCATCCCACGTGCTTAAAGAGTGGTGACTTTGTCTAATCTATAAAAGTTTTATAACTCTCGACTCGGTGACGTTCGCATTGCAATTTTTTTAAAAAAAATACATGTGAAGGAAGACAAAGCCGGCGGTATCTAGTGTTGTGGCGCTATCAATTTACGTTATTGGTTCTTACTGGGCAACTAAAGTGTTGGACATTCCTCAACAAAACCATAGTCTACGTGTAGCAGAACGTCCGTCACTACTTTCAGCTTTCGTAAAAGTACCGAAATCGAACTCATCCATTTGTGAGGTTCACTCGAAGGTTAAGGTGCTGCTGTGTTTAGCTCTCGTATATATTATTTGAACTAGAGAAGTCCCTACTGACAGCTAAAGGCTGTATTGCTATCCATTGCTGCTCTTTTATTGCATCTGGATATTATACTCATAACCGAGCTACAGCAGCACTTCGCTACGACAGTCAGAGTCAATGAAGACCTTCGCTTCCAGCTCAAATGGATTACGGAAGGTTGTATATACTGTGCCATATTTGTAAATGCGTTATTGGAGCATATTTTCATTTGTCTATGAATCAAGTTCTGAAATTACTAAGCGGTATGATCTACTACTATATGTATATCTTAACATATTTTTAGTTTTACATAAATTTTATTACTGAAAAACAATATTAGATTTTGCAATTAATTTATAGCCTAACATGAAATAACATTCTTCAATGCTTCTTGTAATTTAGCTTCACATTTACATTCACATTTTATTGCTTTTCTTTTTCCATCCAGTGTTCCGTATTTTATCAAGTTAGATCACACTTTGTTAGTAGGATAAGTAATTGATGTGAAGGCACATTTTATCGCTAGAGTGTTAGCAGCTATCGTTATCGATCCATTTATTCCTATTTTAAACAATATAATATTCATAAGTTAATCTGAATCGAAAGAAATTGTCAGCCCTCGTTTTTATTGATGTACAATTTGCGTGGCGGCATATTCCAAGCACTATTCGAACTTTAACATTCTTAGCTATCCGCATTAGAATTGCATCTCAAATGTGAACATATGATCGCCCTTAGCTTATACATTCTAATCTGTAGTTAAACCCACTATTAGCTAGTAGATGCACGAAGACTACATACTCTGGGGTAAAAATAAGCCTTTTTGGGCTATTCGATTTTAACCTATAGCTTTTAGCGAACATTTTGGACTTATAATCATTTCCGTATTCTAATTTTAACTTAAACTCATTTTTGTATACGTGTATATGCATCTACTTATGCTTGATACAGTTAAAGTTTTCTGCGTCAAATAAAAGCAGACGGAACAATATTAACGTTTTGGTATGCTTGTGATTTGTAAACTATAGATTTGACAAACATATCAGGTAAACAAGCCATTAAGGTTGAAGGAACCACCTTCAACAACTACTTTTAACCCAAATTTTTTTCAGCAAACAGAAACGTTTCGCCTCCAGGGAGCTCCATCGAGGGACCGTGCGCCGTCAAGTACATTTGCTTAATTATATTATATTGTTGTCTCGGTATTGGTATGATTGCATTAACATAAATAGTTATATACGTTACGCGCTTTTGGTTCTTTATAATTTCTCTTGTAATTGGGGTGAGAGGAGAATAAATTAAACGAATGCTTACCAGGTGGCCACCCATTCCTATAAAATTATTGGTCTAAATGATAGCCCGAAATAATGTAATTTAGCCTAAGAGATTTAACAATTGTAGTCGAATAGTTGTCAGATGAGCGCTGGCTCCACTTTTTGTAAAATTATTGAGTAAACGATTTTTATAATGACATGGAACAGTAAGGTTTTGGTTTCCCTTTCACTTTCACTTTCCCGGAGCCCTCTTACATGAAGGTCGTCTAGGTCCGCTAGTCTCTCTCTTTACAGGTCTACAAGGGACTCTGAAAATATCTGCCCCCAGAGTCAGTTGGGTGTTTGGGGCATGCAGGAAGGCAGACCATCTGCGCCTTCAATATGGATATAGGTAAGTGACGTAAAGGTCCCTTCAGGACTGAATGCGTGCCGGCGTTTTTGGTTAAAGACACGAAATTTTATTTGTATGTGGCAGGCGGCAGCGGCAGGCTTTTTTCGTGGAACCTCCCAACACTCTCCGCCAAAAGCTGAGGCGAGCTAGCGAGCCGCCCTGCAGTCAACACTGTCCGCTGAGTGATCTGTCAGCTCATGCTGGCAGTCTGGACTTCACGTCCAAGGCAATCACTCAACATACTTCCATAACAAATATATGTGTATTTTGGCATCCTTACGCTACTGCTGGAAGGATATTTTCTTTCTTAAGTGAAATAAAAAACAAAAAAAACAAATCATTTGGAAATAAAAGCCGTAGAAAGTATAATATTTTGTAAAGAAATGCACGAAGGAAGAACCATTTTTGAGTTTTACAAAAGCTTTAGACGGTAAATATGTTCCTATTGTGTAAGACAAGTTTAGTTACTACTGATCCATTTTTTTTATTTTCATGTAATTGGAAATTTTACAAATTTTGTTTTTGATTATATTATGCTTATGACTATGAATATTTTTTTGTTTTCTGTTTTGTGTCCACTTTTTGGAATAAGTGTTTTATTACTATTCTTATTAGAAATATAATCTCTAATATGTGATAAGCTTCGCTTTTTCCATTTCTACCACACTTTTCCCATTTCTACCACACTTCTTCATTCAAATCTACCACCGGTTTTTCAAAGGAAGTGGGAACGCTGCCCACAAGTGTACTCTTTTTCTACCCACTTCGGTATGATTTGCTATTGACACTGCGGTTTTATTTTAATTCGTTTTACCAATCTTTTACCGGGCATTGGGGTGGATTTTGGCTCTGAATGCAGAAAGCATATTAACTATTCGATAAATGTGGACCATATCACTATCAGATCATACTACACCACCTGATAACAATACTTGAATAGAAATAGGAATTACTTAGCTTCAGCTTGTTAAGTGCCTTCATTGTGTCGAATACTTTTAACCGCTCGCTAAGGTAATGAACGGAATGCGTTTTGATGTCGGGGTTTGTTCTGGAAAAGTTCAATTCTCCTTTTTTCTTTTATATTGAATGTCTCTACATCCATTTCAATGAAAAGTCATTTTCAAGATGATTCCGCAGCTAGAAGCTCTATTTTGTTATCTACAATATAATGTAAGTTAGTATGTATGAGAAGTTGTCGTCCTATGCTAAACACAAGTATTTGAGTAGCAATGTGAATCCCCGCATCATATAAAAATATTTTGGGAGGAAACTGCTGTATAGAATAGAGATACGGTACCAGTGGTATCCATATATATGAAGTCTTTTCTTTTGGTTCAAATTTAACTTACCTCCACAGAACACTTCTAACAGCATCATCCTCTCTGAAGCAGCATCCATTCAGGTGCTTTTGTGACTCTACGAGTATATTTCACTTCAAAGCCGCTTTTAGGAGGATGCATAATGATGTAGGTCTAGGTACATATATATATGGATGTCATAATGTCGGAACACTGATGTGAAATATAAAATCATGACAACCAAGGAAATGGTAATTGAGGCAAACGGAATGCAGGCACGGATAGGATGTATGGTGAGCAGAATAAAAGGAGGTCAGAGGGTGAATGGTATACGGTATAAGAAATGATGCTGTCAAGAATTTAAAGCATCCCAGTTTTTCTCTTGGGTATATTTGTCTCAATTCGCGTTTATGCTAAGACATTTTATATGAAGTACATACTCTCCTTCATATATACATTAAATGTACGCATGCATATAACACTCATCAGACATTGGATGACCTAGTCCTTTTTTGCTCTAAGAAGGATATTCTTTAACACTTGGATTTTTTTTTGTATTCTCCAAAAGCAAGAAGAGACAAATGATATTTTTTTTTTATATAAATAGATACGGGAAACTCATGCATTCTGCCAGATACATTAAGTCTTAACTACGTTTTTTTTATGTCTATGCGGACGAAACAATTTAATAGAAGGCGTTGCCCCCAAAGGAGTTGTAAAACTTCTCAATAATTTATGATACAAGAAAGCCGTAAAGAAGTTAAGTTCGTATCTTGTTAAAAGTTGCTATTTTCTTACGGATATTGTAAATGATTTTGGCAGTTGTCAAGTTTTGTTACGGTAAAGTATCTATACAATTGCTACATCTTCTATAGGATGGAGCTGCCCTGTATGGTAGTTAGCTAGTCTATCTGAGGCAAGAACAGTGATTTTTTAAATGCCTCTGATTGAAACAGGAGGCTGTGATATTTTGAATGCCTGCTTGACGTAAGAAACTGTGATGACTTGGATACCTGCCTCGATAAGCAGCCAGTTTGGAACACACCAACTTTCTGACTTGAAGATATTTTTAAAACTGCAAGTCTTTTTAATGGCAATTTGACGTCCGTAATAGGTGCTGCCATAAGGTCGATTTGGTGTACAAATGCACCTCTTCAGCACAGATTGTCCTTATGACAGCGTGAACGAGTACTATTTCGGGAAGGAGGCTGCAGTCCTGCACCAAGTCGACCCTATGTCGCCTTGATGGCCGTAAGAAAAGTAGCTACGTCGCTGGTGCTGCCTGCAGGAACCGCTTCTTCAACACCTAGTTGCCAATTCGTTTACGACGAACTTAAAAAAGCATAGACTCTGAAAATAAGCTTATCTGAAAGGCATAACATCAACCCATCAGTTGTGAGGTACCTTCGAGAAATTATTCTTTATTCACTTTGTTATACCCTAGATGAAATCATAGGGCTATACTAAGTCTGTCATTCCGTTTGTAACACCTAGAAATAATGATGGTAGAGCAAACTGGTTTGGACACCCACGCATAATACTAATTTACTGTGAAAACAATTAGTCCTATGCATTTTCATTGTACTGAAAAGTTCTTCAAAATATGAAATCCTATGAAATTTGTTATAATTATTTTTGCTGTCTGACGAACCATTCTAGAGATATATGGTATGCAGAAAACCACTGCAAAAATCAAAATTTCTCAAATTGGTAACCATACGAAATTAGGGTCTCATAAGTATTGGTCTTAGACCAATTCTAGCTTTTTTACTTGTTTTTTTTCTGAATTTTCGTTTCGGTGTTGTTGAATTCCAGGTTGACATCAGACTATTTAATTTTTTGTCATTTTTTTTAAAATTACAAAAGCAAAAGCTTACCTAACTAAGCCGTTCTACGTTCAGGAAAGTGTTACTAGACGCGAATCTCGAAATTAATTTCGCTAGGTTTACAAAGTGGTTGATCAAGTATTCGGGGGAATGTACGACCCAACACAGTCACATCGCCACAAGGTAATATAAAATGCTCCCATCTAATTTGTTTTCTTTGCCTTGAGAATTGGATCTGAAAAGAGCTGCTTCTCAAAAGCAACACACCACTTGAATTTCAAATTAGAATTCAATTTTCGCACCAAAATGCAAGAACCTAATACACGACATTTGACTTCAAAGATAAAGGAGTTCTAAAAAGGCTGCCCCGTGTAAGTGTAATTATGCTACAGCTGCCAAAAATATGGACTCCACACCTGTCAATAATTTGCAGGCATCAAATGCTGTTACTTTTTTTGGAGTAATGAATCTTTGTTTTTTCCGTTGTAATTGATCAGGCTCTCCTTGCAAGATCTCTTCTCTTGGAATTCACCAGTCTACTGGACTCTTTTCTACTATTTGACGAAGGATATGTAATTATTTCCAATAATCTGGATTGTCTTGAAC
The DNA here is from genome assembly GCA_963930735.1 of Dioctria linearis. NCBI lineage: Eukaryota > Metazoa > Arthropoda > Insecta > Diptera > Asilidae > Dioctria > Dioctria linearis. The sequence continues at coordinate 5,743,114 of OZ005741.1, forward strand.
ACTTTGCTTCAGTCACTCTGATACTTTGTTAGAGCTCTTTCTTTTAAGAAACGTGATGGTAATCGATCCCAGTGATATAGCCAGGACGCCATGTTTTCTTTAGGTAAATAAAAACTGTTTGTCTTGATCTCTTTTCAACAACTTTAAAGCGTTTGCATGCATGCATGTATCAAAGAAGCCGTCAAGTCTTTCGCCAACAATTTTTTCTTGTTCTCTGGAACAAGGCCTTTTTTAGCTGACTTTTGTAGTACCCTCCACTCCAAATACAACTTCTCAAACTTGTCGACACAATGGTCGTCTTAAGATGATCATAAACGATTTCATAGATTCTTTTATTCCGAAGAACTTTCAACAATAAAATTCCTAATGACTAGGAATGACCGTTTTTCCAATACATGTTAAAAATCAGATCTTAATTTTTCTATGGCAACCCTAGGAAGCAGTTTATTCTTATTCGGAATTAAACATACCATTTTTACAAGAAATCTCGGAATGACCCTCCGAACTTTTCAATTTCCAAACATTGTTTTGTCATGTTTGCAATAAACTCTTTAGTTCCATATACAGTCTGTAGTTGAGGAAAGGCTCCTATCTAATTAGTTTATACACACGTGAACTAACATCTTCTTCTATGTCTGTACTGCCAGTTTCGGTATCTATACATACCTTACCTTCCGATAATCTCTTCAAAACCGGTGTTATCAAAGCCGATGAGGCTATTTAAGTCACCCAATAAACAAGACAATGTCTGTTCTCGAGGTAGAATCAAACACTTGATTTAGCTGCATCTAGAACTTGTCCTTAGTATCCTTTTCTTCATCAATAGGAGCACAAAATTGTACTATATTCATGGTTCGTAATCTGGTGTGCAGGTGGGTCGTAAATAATCATATTTATTAGTTAATGAGACAAGACCTGGCTCCATTCGTGAGTCTTATGGTTCCCCTGAATCTCCATCAAAGTACAAAACGGATCCTCTGGAAAATAGTCCTCTCGCTAGTTTCTATATGAGTCCCATAATCGCGGCTCATTTCTCTTCAAAGTCGTCAACAATGGGTGGGACAGTCCTATTCTGAGACTTCATAACAATTAAACTTTTTCCCGGGGAAGATGGTGTCTAGCGCTCAGTTCAACCCTACCGAAAAGTTGATTTCCACGGGCTACCATTGGCAAATATTCATTTGTTTAGGTTAGACAAATAACTTAATGACTAAGTTACACCCGTGTGAAATTACATCCGGTCATTCGTTACCTGTCGAGATGTAATTGTGTTGTTAAAACTCATTCTGTAAAATCTTATCTTACTTGTGAAGTTCAGATATAAGTTACATGCCGGCGACTATAATTCTTCTCTACTTGGAAACATAATTGTTTCAGATCAGAGTGAACCCCTATCAACAATTTTTGTACCTGATTTATTCATTATCGACAACGTGCAGTAAAAGGTAAATACACAGGTGTTAACCCACAAAAGTAACACAAAAACTTCTATGCTTAGCTTAATAAATGGTCACGGAAGTGTATCTGAGGTGAAAGTTTGTCAAAAGTGGCTTAAAGTATTATAGGCATACTTTTACAAGTTCTTATAATACCATCAGCTTACCACATATAAATCAGTTTCTATCCTAAAAGTTCAAGTCGAAAATAAATAAGCCAATATACATATACACGTCTTATAATCGCCTATACACAGGTATACAAAAAGGGAAAAAAGTCTATAAATAGCATGTCGACCATAAGGAAAAGAATTGCCTTTAGTGCTAATAATTTGGAGGGGAAAAATGTTCGTGCAAATGAAAGTTGTATCTGCCACCAAAGAACTTTGACTATGCTGTAGAAATATAGACAGTTTACCAGATCATGCAGACTTGGCTGATATCAAGGGCCAAATTGCTGCTATGCTATGCTATGCTGAGCAAAGAAACGTAAATCATATTAATGACCTCGACAGACAGATTACACTGAGACCAACTTTCTCGGTCCTTTTATCCACGCTACCCCTAAATTGGGGTCTCAGTCGGCAATAATTCTTGAGTTAAAATCGAATTTTACGAGTGTTGTTTGTTTATTTAGTTATGCAACTGAATATGATTACTTTAGTGAGCTACAGCCTGTAAATAAGATTTTAAACCTCCCCGACCCCTCCCCCTCGACCCTGGACACTTAGAGTTAAATATCTAAATATTATGTGGTTTAATTTTAAGTATAGTTAAAGCATCTCTTTAAGGCCCAGTTGCAATTTAAAATACAGCAATAGCTGCCAAATCTTAATTTCAACAAAATAAATAATCATTTCGAAAATTTCAGTTTGTTACGAATTAATTTAAAAAACTAGTGCAAATGCGTGGGAAAACTAAATTGCCGAATTTTTGTATACCTAACTATTTTCAAAATATAACCTAATTTTTGAGTAGTTTTTAGATGGCATTAATTACTTTTTCCAAATAATGTAAGTGTTGTCACTTGTTCAATCTTCGAAATACTTTCGGGCGTACAGTCAAATTTCGTGATGCATTCTTATCTCGAACTGTGCGAATGTGGAATAGTCTACCATCGTCTGTTTTTCCTCGGGCTTACAATGTGCAAATGTTCAAGAGTGACATACATAACCTGCGCGACTTTCCTCATATTTGCTAATCCTTTCCCTATCTCCTTCCAAGCCCATGTCAAGCCATCACCATATCACTGAGAATAAAAGGTTATCTAGAAGATCGAGGAGAATAGTCAGTGAGGGGAGATAGCTGAAAGATATTCCAAAACATTTATTAATTCACACCCTTTACGTGTAATTTCCAAACACCACACTCTATAGAATCATTAATTTTAATAGGAAATAACAATAAAATAATACTTACCAAACACAATCTTAAAATTCGTATTTAACTGCTGATGAGCTCCGTGGCTGGAGAGAAACGTTCAGTAAAGTCTGTAGTAGCTTTCATGGAAATTTTAGTTTTAAGTACTTAAATTACCTTCTAACACGTTAAACAGATCTAATGCGCGTGACACACACTCGCTCTGTTTATTCTATATTTAGAAATAATTCTTTTTATCACTTTTAAGAAACTTCTATTATTATATAAGCACTAATATCCTTTAGTTAACAACACCAACTTCGGGCCGCTTACATCGCTATTGCTATCAATTTATGATAGAAAAATAGAGTTAGAATGCAAAGAGTTGATTTACTCTTATGGAATGACCATGATTCTTTCTACTTCAGCCCATAGCTTGTGCGAAATCCTTACTACTAACCAATTCACTCGGTGACTATAAAATATACGCGATGCTGGGTAGCAGTGCATTATCTGTATCGCACATCGCTTCGTTGTTATGTGTTTATAAAACCGTGGTGAGTTAATATCCTGCACCCAAAAAAGCAAAGCTTGGCTTAATAATATTTAAAAAAAAAAACCAAAAAAAAACTATTGTAGTGCAATATAAGTTGGTTTTTTTGCAGCTCTTATTCTTCCCTTGAATTTTTTGCGACCTTTTCCAGTAAAAGCATGTTGGTCCCTGTGTTGGATTCCTCCTTCAATCTGCATATTGACCTGCTGTTGTTTTTTTATGTGATTTCAAATTCGTAACATCGTTGGTCGGCTTACCTACTAGTTCTGAAGTTGAAAGAATCGCACTCGCAATGGAAATAATCCATTTCAAAATTTAGATTTCCCATCATGGGCGTCTAGTCTGCACAGCTTGACTCTTATCCCTTGATGGAATTGCTTCGTTTTTTTTTATCCTTCCCCAAAGGTTTTGTTAGGGTCTCGAGAATAATTACTGAGGTTGATGAAATCTTAGATTCTTCTGCCAGCTTGCGTGGATGCATAGTCGTGGAAGCTTTACCTTGTGAAATGAAAGCATATATGTAGAGATTAAGGTAGGAAAATTACCTCCTTTTGAATATATTTGACCTTATTCACATATCTTCAGATAAGTTAGACGATAAATAACCATTCTAACACCTTCTAAAAGTTTGTAAATGGTCTGTGCTGTATAGAGCGAGCTAGTGCCTCTAACTGTCTTTTACTACCAACTGATTACTTTTATCTTCTTCGCCTTAGTCGTCGAGATAGGAATTAAGTGTTGAAAATCGGGGGTGAGTTTGAGGTCTCAATGTTTCCCTGATAGATTTTAAAGCTGGCAGTCCGACTTTGTTTGAATCGTGTCCTTATTTGATTAGCAATTTAATAAATCCGCTAAATTTTTGAGCTTTGGTGTTGAGTCTTATTATGGCAAGATTTTTTTGGTGCTTTTCATCAAAGCTCTGAATCGCTGATGGATCCTTGAGTTTAACTTCGCTGTACATTCAGAGACTCATTCCTACTAGATTTTAATCATTTCCTTTTTCGTTTTTTGCTCATAGGGCAATTTCATATTCCCCCATCGGATGGAGGTAATTACCCTTGCAAATGCTTATCGCCTCCTACAAAACGTATTGTTTAAAAGTATCCGGATATAATTTCAACGAATAGCGAGGGGAAAAAACACATTCACTTATGGTAGAGATTCACAGTATCACGGGAAATAGAATTATTTAAAAGTGCAAATATCGTTTGTTGTATTCATGTGCCGCCCTGATGGAAATGCTTGGCTACGAGAGTGTCCGATCCGGGAATCCTTATTGGTTAGTAGAAAACTTGTTGTAGAGAGTCACACTACACTCCGGTATAGCTGATACTCAAGTCACAGATTATTATTTTTTGTGCTGTCACGGTTAACGCCGGAGTACACAGACCTGTTCCGGAGCAGTATATCTAAGCGAATTACAGGTGAACTATTTTATTTCTATTGTGAGATAGAGCGAACAATACGACAGGTATCGCAACTAACTACTTTTTGTATGTTCTTATTCATCCTCGTATTCCTAGCCGTTCAAGGTTATTCGGAGCATAGATGGCACAAGAACTAGATATCGCATGGCATACCACAGCAAAGTGTACAGATTCTGAAATGGGTAGTACATTCTGGAATGGACCATAACATGTTTTAGAGCGTGCCAAAAGCAAGTGTTTTTATAATAGCAGTTTTGTATCTATTTGATCGACTTCCTGAACACTTCAGATACAAAAAAATATGAAAAACTGTGATATCTGACCTATTGCTGTCGCATGTTAGGTTTGTCAAAATCGTACGATCGTAATAGATTTTAACATTGACATGATCGGATTCTGTTATATGGGGTTGATCATATTCATATAATATTTTTTCTTTTGATCTGAGTTTTTAAATAGATTGCAGATCTCTTGTGGACATGTTTGGCAACTTTATTGTGGCGTATCAGATATTCTGTTCGCAATCGCACTGCATCCTGATATTATGTGGTCAACGGTTTCTCTAGATTCGTTGAATCTGCGACAGACATCTGGTAGAGAGTTGGGATCACCTGTGGCATATCTCAGGAAGGTAGTTGCGTGTAGGAAGCACTTGATCTTGAATTACGCGCACGAGATAGCCATAAGTTGGACGACATGAAGTCGACATTTTCGCTACGTAGGTCGCGGTGGAATCTACCGTGGATCGGTCTGCTAGCCCATTTTTTCTCTTTACTTTGCAGATCTATTCCACTATCACATATACGCTATTGCTGAGGTTTAGGGTAATTTTTTCATTAGCAGATATAGTTGCTCTGTGTAGAGCTGTATTAGAGGTTTGATTGAAAATTTTTTGCATTGGTATGATTTGCTTATCATATTGGTTGTATATGTCGAGCAAACTTCTGTCCATTCTTTTCCTGGAATAGTTGTCCGTTCAACGCAAGACTTGGGATGATGGCTATTGTAACGAGTTAGTGCAGTTCCCATAAGTCTTTGGAGGTCATACAGGTCTGTATTTGACCATTTGATAACACGGAAGCTGTACATCACAACAGGGATAGCTTAGCTGTTAATATCCTTTACATGGTTTCTACCATTGAGATGAGAATCCATGACTTGTTGAAGTCTAATAATAAACTCAGTACGCATCTGCTTCTTAATACTTATATACTTCATTGTAGTCTATTTCCTATTTCCCTTTTAGTGGGTACCCTATGTATTGATAACAGGGCCCACCAGATATTTTGCGTTGCGGTTGATAGTCCAACTGAAACACGTCGTATGGATTGCGAACTGTGTATGTGAGACTTCAGTTCTGGATATTCTTTAGTGGTCTTAATGTGGAGGAAGATAAGACAGTATAGTTTAACCACACTATATGTGCGGGGATATGAGGTTATATGTTCGAGGTCCTCAACCTAATAAGTCAGACAGCAATTACAATGATCTTTATTGCTGGCACAAGATAGGCTGAATGTCCTGGGGCATAAGTCTCGATCCATCAGAGGTTCTTAAAACAATAACTGAAACAGCGATTAGGATGAACTAGGATGTCCTAGGTGTGCCACTTGTATGTTTAGCCAGTGTTGGTCACACGCAGGATAAGATCGGAACATCCTGGAAGAAAGCTAAACAAAAGAAAGAAATGGGTGTCATGACAGCTACCACACGAGCACTCCTTGGTACAGAACAATAGGTCCACTTTTAGCTGTAATATCACCACAAATTTTGTTGCGGACTCCCTACGTTATTGAGGAACATATAGATCCAATGTGGAGCGTACAAAATAAAAGCAGTGGACACTATGTGGAACTGTTAGAGGCGTTTTCCCAGGTTTATGTCGTGACGGCTGATTGGTCCAGCTCTTCGGGACAGATATGATGAACGCCCGTATGCACGGGATCTCTGTAGCGTCTATGGATTGATGATGATGGCGTTGTATCCAAGCGGACACCAGGTCGTCCTAAATGGAACACTAAAAAGCAAGAATACGAACCGTTATTCGAGCGGGCATGAGCATAATCTCCAGTAGACGTGATTCTTGGATGGTATTCTCTTCTTCCTTTATTGCAAAATCTTTTTGTATCTTCAGCAAAAGTTTGTTTTCTTTTCAAAAACGTTATAAAAACTTTTTCACAACGTTTCCTATTCAAGTCTGACAATAGATTCTATAATTCTCTTGTTTACAAAAAGTATTTCATACGAAATCAGGCCTACTTAACTAAAACTTTCTACGATCAGCGAAGTAATAATAGCTAAGCATTTAGACAGATAAAATTGCCCGAATTACGTGTTGATTGGTTATGCGTTCAGAACGATGCGGACAGGGTGGGTATTAACTATAAACACGTCGCCACAGATACAACTGGCAGGCTTTCGTTTAGTTGCGTTATATTACCGCAGAATATATGTAGGGTGCGACATTTGTCTACACCTACCCACATCTTGATGTCATCCGAGAAGTTTTAGACTATTTTTAGAAGCTGCTCTAATTGGTCTTTGGGAGCAGCATAGATCTTCAAATCATCAATGTACATTAGGTGGGAGATTCTGTACAGATTGGTGTTGTTTCTTCATAAATCATAAATCTATACTGTAACATGTTTAGGAGATCACTTAGCGGTCTTGTGCCAGACAGAAGCAGAAAGCGCTAAATGGATATCCTTGAAAGATTCCACTCTCAATGTTGATTTCATCGTAGTTATAGTGTAGTTTGCGCAGCTCAATACAATCCTTGTTCTCCTTTGTTTCATGAGTAGCTCAAGGAAATCTATTATATACAGATTCACTCGGTAGATGCGGAGGGTCTCAACGAGCAACGTGTGAGGGACACCATCAAAACCTCTACGGTTTTCAATGCAGCAGACCTCAAGGTTTCGCGGTTTGGTGGTTGTCTGTCCCAGAACTACAGAATCTGCTATTAATTGCTCTTTTTACTTTTTGACACAGCCTTTCTGCTCATCAGCAAGAATATTATTGTCCTGGCAGTGACCATAGACTAGGTTTTTAATGCATGTCATAAGCAATTGATAACTTTTTCTTATGCATGTAATTGGTCTATACTTAGATGGATCTTGTGAATGAGTTGTTTTTGCCAATAGATATGTAATTCCACGAACAAGTTATGAACAAGCAGTTTCAGGGTGAATAAATTCAACAGTCTGTGGTGAATAAAACAGCCATAGTTGGAAGCAAACCTCCAATTTTGTGTATCGGTAATTATGAATTTATCAGGCCCAGATGCCTTCCAGTTGTTGGCTTTCACCAACACCTTCGCAACATGCTCTTCAGTAATTCCCGAAAAGTCCATGAATGATTTTGAAAGATGTCTGTGGCTTAAGTCTTTTATCCATGAGGTCTGGGTTTTTATCTTAGCTGTCTGTAAGACTGCATTTCATTTACACTGCTTTACACTTTGTTTTCCTTTGTACCAAGACCAAATATTTCTGTCTTCTTGTCACCAAAACCCATAACTTCTGTTTTAGTGTATCTAGGACTCTAAAGGGCACTTCTTATTAATATTATTATTAATAGGTGTTTTATAGGGTACTCCTATCGTTTTAGGTCTTGTCCATGTTCACTCTTTTTAGGAAGTTTGTTTCCCGAAAGTCTAATGGGGCTAAAAATTTCTTAAGCAGGCATTGGAATCTTTATCAAGCAAGTCCTGAGCATTTTCTGGGTACGTACTATGCAAATTCGTTACAGATTCGGCTATTATCGTCTTTCATTTTTCCAATTTCCTTAAGTACACAATAAAAAATAATTCCCTAAAGTGAGTGGCTACAATTTGTGCCACACAGGTTAGGCATTTGTCGATAAGATTAGGGAAAGCTCCACCTTGGAAAACTAAAATTAGGTTTTTATCCCTAAAATGTAGGTAGGTTTTTCTCCCTCAAATGTAAGGAATTTTGGTTTTTTCTCTCTAAAATTTAGGGAATATTCCCTAAAATGTAGGGAATTTTCATATTTTTTTATGTTTTTCCCTAGGGAGGATTCCCTAAAATATAGGGAATTTTAAAATGTTGTTTTGGTTTTCCCCCCTAAAATTAGGGACTATTCCCTAAAATTTAATGAATATTCCCTAAAATGTAGGGAATAGGTGATAGCACCACACCACTCTCCACCTTAGGTGAAGCTGATAGAAGACCACCCCCTAAATAGCTCATTTCTTATGGTCCATACTACTAAGTAGTGTGGAAGTTATATTGGTGCACTGGGCACGCTTAAACAAAATATTGAAAAGCAATATATGACTTGTTTTCAAGAACAATGTGTGAATTATATAAACGAAAATATATTTCCATAAAAATGCAGCATAATACCTAATTTATTGAATTTTCTCTTCCTCATATCCAAAAGAGCAAACATTTCCGGAATTTTACGCACTTTATATGTTTTCTAGTGCCAAATACCTCAATTCATTGAATGTTCCATTGAGTTGGGGAAAATAAACTGATTTTTCCTTTCCATCAGAGAAAATTGCATTTATTTTTAAGGAAAAACGTGTCCTAAATTTAGGGAATAGTCCTAATATTTTTTACAGTGGGCAATGGCCATTGTCATTAGGCCAGTGAATAGCCTCTTCTGGTGCTTAGAACAGTTGATGAGCTTTTAAAGTATTTACATATGGGAAGTTTATTAGCATTTTCTCGTGTCTTTTGTTAGTCCAGGAAGGTTCTTCCATATTGTAGCTGGAGAACATTTTTTATTTTGGACATTATCTCTCCTGCTGGATGCGTTTTTGAAAAGCCGCCGTTGGGGTCCTGTAAATCGAGATTCTGCTCCTTTTTTACCCAGTAAAATGTATAAGCTACTTATAATATATGACACTCCCACAAACTAGATTTTTTTTTTAGTGTAGATAATTCTACAATAGTTTTCTAAGCCAACACGCAAGACACAGACATCCAATTTGTTAGACCATATAGAAGGCACTAAAAACATGTTAGCGATTTGGTGGATTGTTTTCATTCGTATTTTATAAATCACCTATAAAGTCTGAATGATCCATGCTATGGTGATGACTTTTATTTCTCAAAAAACAGATCCCACTAGTTTTTCATATCGAATTTCAGAAGAACAAAGCCTTTAAAAATGACATATCCACATTCTCCCTCTCTCTCTGTTTTTTAATAGTTTCTTAAGTATATACACTTCAGTAAAAATTACATGAAAAACTCGTTCACAGTATTTCTAATCTCGTTCAATAGTGAACTAGAGCTTGACATTTTTTCTAGAATAAAAAATAAATAAAAATTACAAATTTATTTTTTCCGTCGTTACTGGTTAATGCTAGCTGGAAGCAAGACAAGCTAGACAAATTAATAAATACAAGAGGTAAAGACATCTGTCTCGTTAGCTGAGAGGTAAGAACAGTCGCTCGGAAAGCGATAGATCCCGGCTTCAAAAACCGAAAGAGGTGGTTGTTTTGTCCTCTTGTATTAAATGATTTGATTAAAAATCGTTTAAAATAAAAAGGTTTTCTAAAAATTCTTCTATTCCGGTAACAGTAGGAAAATTACTGGCTGTCAGCTGATGTCACTTAAATTATTTGCGAGCAGCAGAAATGGAACCCAGGACCCATAGAGACATAAAAGAATTTTTTATACATATTTAAGTATGTATGTACTAAGTTGTAGAAAATCCGGATTAGAAAATATTAGATTATTCATCTATATTCGATATATTTTTGTAACGCCTCCCACGTTTCTGAAAACTAGTCTCATCAGGCAATATTGACCGAATTTTTTTCGATTTATATCCAAAGTGAAGTTTTGGCGTACATAATCTAGCTATAGCTAGTAAATGAATTAGAGTGCTTCCTCTCCATTGTATTTACTTATATTATTAAAAAAAAATCATTTTCACAATGCACGCTTTAAGTATTACATATTTATATTAATAATCTTATTCACAAAATTTTATATTATTTCTTTCTATTTCTTTGTATTTTTTTTTAATTTCAGCCCTGCCTGATCCCAGGGATAAATATTCAGAGCCACAATATTATGATGTCAAAGGTCAGAACCGTCCATATTTTCATAACTTTACTACCAAAATAGAGATATTTCACCTATATCCTAACTATCTAACTAGTAACTACCTACTAACAGCTTCCTTTATTATATTTTGTCCTTATTCACTCTTCTTCTTAAATTATTTTTTTACATTTTTACATTTTTAATTATTTTGTAGTAATTTTCATTTATACTTTTCTCTATTATCTTTTTGTACATGCACTTTTTGAACGACTTTCGTAAAACTGCTACGCTACTATGCCTAATATTTCTTATTTTATACTAAATAGATTATGTGAATAGAAAAAAATTAATAAAATTTTGGTAGGTATATGTAGTAGGTATGCAGTTCAGGCCAAAACAGTCTACCAAATGGGAGGAAGTTATATGCAAATTTGTGCTTATATAAAATCGCTCTAATAAAAAACACAAGTGGCCTTGTTCTGATTAAAATGAATGCAAAATAAAAAAAAAAATAAATGGAAAATGTATTTTCCATTCGAAGCTTTTCCCCCATTCTTTTTTTTCGCTACTCTTTTCGCTACTCTGATTTTAACTTCCTCTGTGTAGTCAGTCTCGTTTTGGCAATTCCTTTTTTCCTGGTGTATGCTTTCAAATTTGTACTTTTAGCGTATCCCGCATATTTTAATGCCTGACTCTCTTCTACTCTATTGCCATTGAGAGCATCTGTGGCATGCAATTTTTATAAAATAATGGGGGAATAAATGGTACAACTGGTGCGGCGTACTGTGGGTGGGGGAAAAAAATATATAAAAAAATTGCGGGATAATGTAATTACGCCCCAAATCGATTAATCATGCCACAAGCATTGTTGGTGTTTTGATCATTTAAGGCCTTATTAATTGGGGCAATGTTGTAGTAACCCATTTGCGGGGGCCTTGTCAATAATAAAGTTTTGATTTTCTTCTTGTGTAAAATAAAAACAAAATGTTTGCAGAATATAAAAAAAAAGAAAAAGCTTCTAAGAAAGCTTCTAAAGTTTGGTTTAAAGTTTAGGAAATGGTTTAGAGCTCTGCTCACTATAATATCCGAATATTCGAATAAAGCTTTCGGAATATTTTCGGTATTTAGTAAAGAATTCATTATTTTAGAACAATTTTTTAAAAAAAGCTTTTTCCCTATCTTAGTTATTACATAAACCTAAAATTTTCAGTTTGTTACTAAAGCTTGAGACAACGTACATATATATGATGTCTGTGCTAAAGCCATGGAGAAAAGCTTTTTGTTTACAGACATATGATTTTATTGTAGATACCTCGCATCCGTTATTTATTATTAGTATTATTGTTTTTTAATTTTACTAGTATTTCTCACTTAATTATGCATCAACTATAGTTAATAACATTTTTCTGCAAGATAATTGTTTCTAAATTTCTGTTGTTCTTTCTTTCAGCTGCACGAGCAAAAATCCTAGGTTCACAAGAAGTTCATGTCAAGCGTGACAGTACAATTTCCTTGGCGTGTTCAGTTAATATTCACGCGTCGTCAGTGCTCTGGTAATTAACATAATTACTATACATACATGATAATTAATATATATATAATTTTCTTAATTAAAGGTACCATGGAGCATCTATTGTTGACTTTGATTCAGTGCGGGGTGGTATAAGTTTGGAAACTGAAAAGACTGAAGTTGGTACGACCAGTCGTTTAATGTTGACCAGAGCATCTCTTAAGGATTCCGGAAATTATACATGCGTTCCAGCAGCGGCTATACCAGCATCTGTTCAAGTACATGTACTTAATGGTAAGTGCTTAGTATTGAATTTAGTATTGTACCGTAGAATATATTTTCTGTATTTAAATAGTTGCAGCACAAATAGCTTAGCGATTTTTTTTTTATAGATATTACAAATATACAGACATACATACACACTAGATTTTGCCTACGAATTTGTCAGCATGAAATTTACCTACTAAGCATTCTCTGAATATTATACAAACTGTGTATAACACGACTAAGCAAATCAGTATAATTATGTAGTTATGAATGTCAATAGTCATAGAATCTTGTAATCTATAGCCACTGTTTATTGGCTTGGAGGACGTATAGGTGACAAATGATTTTCGAAAGAATTTAAATTTTTAAAAGCTTTTTTCAAAAAAGTAAAACTAGGTTTAATTTATTTACGCTTTATTATCGATATCCACATAAATAATGACAGCAAATTTTTTTCAAACATCCCCTATTGCGCGGGGTAACTGAGGTAAAAGGAAAACATAAAATGTAGTGTAGTTTACAAAGACATTAGTGAAGGATCTCTTTATAAACTACATTTGCTGAAATGCTATCAAGGTAAGGATTCCGAAACTTCTAGTGAAACTCACTCTGGAACAGGCAGATCAAATAGAACTGACCGTGTGAAAAGCAGTCGTCTTTCAGGTCTCTAATTATTTCGAGTACTTTCAACGACTGCCACTGGAATTTATAAATCGTTTTTGTGAACAAACTTTGAGGGGGGAAATGAAGTCTTTTGAACTGAAATGGGTACTCTGAGAATATCAACGATATTTGTGGTATGAGTAAAGTTACCCCTTGGCACCGACTATATATTTCAGTATTATTTCGGATATTTCGCAGTAGCCCAATTTCGAAAGTATTTATAAGGACACCTATAAAAAAAAACATGTTAAAAATAAATTTTCAATAGAATTAACTAAAAAGGAAAAATTTGTTTTACATAAGTCTGCGGTTTGAAGCTCAAAGGCTTTAAAGCAGTTGTTTCGTTAGTTTCAAATTATTCAAATTTCATTCGTGCCCCCATGGCTTCTGAAAGGCCTCTACGCTTGCATGGACCCGATCGTAGTAGCATGGTCTACAAAACGCTTGACTAATTTAAAATTATATTTTCAGGTATTTTGTTCCTTCTCAAGATTGCAATTTTTTTCGATTTAGATTACCGTAATTGGAGGTATTAAACATAAAAAAAAAAAAAATCAACACGTGTTAGAAGCCTTGCTATCGTCCTTCAATTAAGGACTTAAATACTTTAACTGGTTAAATTAAATAGAATTTATTTAATTACCACAAGAAGTGATGAACTGCCGCGTTCAGATGATACAAGATAAAAGATACAAGATAAAGATTCGGGATAAAAGAAATCAACTCTTAAGACCAATTAGAGCATAGACTATTGACGGTATTTAAGTAGACGAATCTGCTATGAATATACTAAGCATGTGCTATCTCGTTACTTTTGTTACCCGGTAATCATTCGTTACTCTATAAAAAATAGTCATTGCTTTTGATTCGTTACTTTCTAATTCGTTACTTTACGTAAAATACTCTTTAAGCAGCGTACTCGAACTTATTAATTAAACAATCTTTTTGTGATAAGGTATATTTAATTAAATATGAAAATAAAAGAATACAATTAGAATTCAAGAATTGAAAAATAAAAAAACAAAACATTTCAGCAGAAAAAAAAATGTATTTTTCAAAATTTAATTAATAGTTTTTAAGAAATATTTTGATTAACATAGAGGAAGAATAATTTCTCAACATTTTCTGAAAAAAAATCAATTCCTTCTATCTCTTATGACTAGTTGTGCCATCGAAAATTTTCTTTTAGAAAAAAGATAAGTTGCAACTAATACCAAAAATTTTCTTTCAATTTCGCTTTGCTCTAAAGAAATTAAGTGGGTGTGTAACTCATGCTGGATTCTCTGATAGTTTCGGGGAAAGTGAGAATTTTATTTTATAGAAATTTTATACTCCTTTTAGCATGTTGGCCACAGTGAAATTTATCTTTTTCTTCAAAAATTCAGGTGGAGTGACCTGATGTACGAAAAATTAATTATTATGAAAGGATTTTAAAGTTATTCAAAAAGATTTTACCATTCGCGTAATGCTTTCTTCTCTCAATTTTCGTTTTTCAGTCGCACTAGAACAATGCAGTTAAGTTCTTTCATTCATGCAAAAACCGCTTGCATTTATATCATTGTTTGTTCCAAACAAGGAATTTTTCCAAATTTTGTGTGCCGTATCGAGTTCGAGTAAAATGTGACATTTCTATACAAATTTTAGCGTCGGTAAAATCACAAGCAAAAGTTTTACTGATGCGATTTTACTAGTGCAGTACACAGTTCTCAGATAAAAACTTAAGGTTCCCTCTATATAAAATAAAAATAGATGTCACTGTAAATTCTCTACACATTTTACTAGGCATTTTAATGCACAAAACCTAGTGTCGAGTTCAGGCAAAATTAAATTTAAAGCGTTCTCCAAATATTTCACACTAAAATCGCTAGTACAATTTTTACGTATATTAATTTGGGGAAAACAAAATAATTCATTTAATTCATTTTGATACACACAATTTTAACTTTTAGAAATAGAAAAATGTCAAAATTTTACCAGTCATTTAATGCTTTGCGCATGGCACATTAAAATGCCTATAGTAAAATGAATAGAGTATTTATAGTGCCATCTATTTTATAAAAAAGGAAAGCTTCAGTTTTTAGATTTGAACTCCGTATTGCACTAGTAAAATCGTCAATCAAATTTTCTTGCCATTTTATCAATTCTAGAATTTGTAGGGAAATGTCACATTTTACTTGAATTTGGCGCGAAAATTTTTAATTTTCTATTTCTATAGCAATTTGCCTTTTTTTTTTTTGTTGATTGAAGAATTACAATTGTTTTATCAAAATCTGAAAATGAAATACCTACTCTGTTTTCTCAAAATGTTACTAGTGATTTTAATGTGAAATACTTGGAGACTGCGTTAAATTTTACTTTGCCCGAACTCCATACTAGAGTTAACTGCTAATTAGGATAACTTTGGCACCACAACCGCAGCTTATTGCTCACTTCTGACCGCCCGCCATTATCATACTAGTGATGAAGAAAAAACAAAAAGGTTCGGGACCAACTGGGAAAAAAATGTGATTAATCCTGTTTGCACAATACTCCAAGGCATACAATTTTATCGAAATCTTCAACCGGGTACCTACGCAGAACGAATTGTAGTTATTTAATTTCCGTCGTTGCATGGTATTTGATAGGTAATAGAATACTTAATTTACTATGAAATGAAAACTTTGAATCAACTGAATATGAGTACAAATAGCGAATAATTATTTGGGTATGTATTCGGTACCCAGTTTTTAGAAAAGTAACGAGTACTTTTGTACCGAATGATTACTATCCGCACATCCCTAGAATACACTACTCAACAACCGCTAATATTTCTGATACTACCTTAACAGCCGATATTTCTCTTTTTATAGAGGCGGTAGTTCACCAAGCATCAATATTTATTATTATAAGAATTTCATTAATAGTAAAGCTTCTGTAAAATTTTACCATCAGAGAAATTTATCTATCTCAGAATCTAAAGCGGAAATTGATTTTCAAAGCTTATTAAGCCAGTTCCATACGACTCGCGAATATTACCGAATATTCAGCGATTGAAGGCGGGAACAGATTGTGTAGAAGATACACGAAAACGGCAGAATATTCGGTATTCGCACATGTTCCGGCTGGAGTCGGTATTTTTGTTCCGAGTCAAAAAAAAAAAGCTACCGAGTAATTCTACTGAATATTCGCTTGAAACTTTCGGTTATATGTATGTATTTACGACTAACTATAGATCATACAGAATACTCGTGTCAGAAACAAATATCTTAGATAGGCTACCAATCAATCGGTTCATCGGATAATTTAACATAATTTTGGGAAATAAGTATTCGACGCTTGTATCTGTATCGTTAGCTCAGAGGTAAGAGCAGTCGCCCGGAAAGCGGATGATCCCGGTTTCAAACTCCGGGCGAGGCGGTTGTTTTCTCCTCATGTATTTATGATTTAATTTAGAATCGTTAAAAATAAAAGTTCTTAAAATTCTTCTATTTTCCATCTATGACCGATTCTAAAAATTGTGAGTTCCATTCATACATGGGAAAAATAAATTAAAGCAAAAGAATCTGTTTTCCGCACCTATCAATTGCATCCATATCCAGAACTGAAACAAGTCTAAAAGACTGCAGAAAGGAGAAGGTAGTGATCCCTCAAATTATCGACCAATTGCAATCCCTCTGATTCTTTCAAAGATTTTTCAATCTATCATTAACTACAAAATAATGAAGTGTCTAGAAATCAATGAACTCATCGCCAATTTGGCTTCCACGGACTGGATGCTCATCTGGAGACTTGCCGACTTTTCTTATGGAACGTTTGAACCGTGACCTTCACAAATCGTTGATCTACATATTTCAAAGGCCTTTGATAGAGTCTCTTTTAGCCAAACTGAAAGCACTTAGTATAGAGTCTCTTTTAGCCAAACTGAAAGCACTTGGTGTCTCTCACCTCCTTTTCTATTATGGATTGAAAGATTTTACTCTGTTCATCTAATACGAGTTGTGCTAGATGGCTTTCATCAGAGCTTGACCCTATAAATGCCGGTGCGCCCAAGGGCTCTATAATCTTTCTGTCTCTCTTCCTAATTTTCGTTAATAATATGCTATCCTTTATTTTCAATCCCACCCTTGGTTTTGCCCATGACAGTACCCTTACTCCATTGATATTCTTTCAGACTCCAGAGGCAATGCAAGATGTCTTAAAGTAGATTGCATGATTAAATCATTGAATAACGACCTTGGGGCAAAGCAAATCACGTCGAATACAATACTTACATCTAAGTCCCAAAGCTGTCCCATAACTTTTAAAGAAGATCATAATTTCATAATTTGTTCACTTCCATTTCTTTTGATGGAGCACTGATTTACGATACACCGCCTTTATGCATTCTTGTCATTAACATTTCCAGTACGCTAAGCTAGACTGATCATTGTTTCTCTGTTGCCAAAGAAGTCTCCAAATGTTTTTGATTTCTGAAAAGGTGTAAGAAATATTTAAGACCATGGAATCTAGTGCTCCTCTACAAGTCCTTCATCAGACCTAGATTTGAATACAATTACCATAACTGGGCCGGGGCTCGTCGTATATAATTAGCTTCATTGGATATTGTCCAAAAGAGCACCTTCGAGTTTATTGGCGATGTAGCAATAACTTGTCATACCGACTCACTCGAACACCGGTGTTTTGTTTGCTCCCTTATCGCTACATGCATGGTCAATGTTCTGATGAAATATCTAGTCTAATCCCTTGTAGAATTATTCCTGCACATAGTACTCGCGCAGAAAGCCGCATAGATCCATTAACCATTTAAATTATTTTCGGCCGTACAGTAAAATTCTGCGATACTTTTATATCCTGAATTGTCCGTATGTGGAACAGTCTACCATCTTCTGTCTTTCCACCGGCATACAATCTGCAAAAGTTTAAGTGTGACGTTTCCATGAAGTTATATTCGTAGAAGGTATGTATTGCATCTGTTCTGTGACTGATATTTTAAATAGACGCAAAGTACGTTGCGCTTTAATTCCTGTATTTTGCAAAGTTACAATTTATAATGAATTCATGAATTCGAACAAAATATATTTCCTAAACCGCCATTTACAAACCAAAACAAACTAAATAATTTAACACCTCGTTTGACCTTTCGTAGTGGTAAAAGTTGAACGTTGAGCAACTCTCTTCGTTGCAAATGGTCGTGGTAGCCACTCGCTTATCTGTTGGACCCATATTTTTAAAATGATATATTTTGTGCATTTGATGTTTCCGAGTGGTGGCGTATGTCTCTGAACTTTTGACCTGTTTCTAGCTTCTACCGTTTTTAAACCATATTTGCGCCCCCCCCCCCTCACAAGAATCCTGGATACGCCACTGCCTGAGCTGGACTTCAGATTCGACTCCTACCTTAGGTATATATATGACCTTTAGCTTTCCCATGCAAAGCATGCTCTAAAAGTTTTAGTTAGGATTGGTAGAAATTCATCCAATCCATTTTGTAGGAGAGCGGAGAAAATTTCGTTTAATTCAATTTATGACCCATTGAATTGATTGTGGTATGGCGCGCCAGTCCTCTCTCCCGGAACGATAACCGTCTGCCAGGGAAGGACTATTCTGCTCCGCTCCAGCCCCCCTACTATACAGAATCTGGAAAATGTCTCTGTGCAACAAGCTCCAGAGTTTCTTTTCCTATTCTAGTGTAGCCTGGTGCGTATACAGGGGGAGGGTCACGGGGGGTCATGACCTCCCCCAAAGCGCCACCTCACCTTCGCGATGAATTGAATGTGGTGCTGAGCTGTAGAGTGAGTTTTAAAAGTTTAACAGGACGAGTTTGGTATGGTACGGACACAATGTGTAGTTGTCGCCAGCGATTAATGCTGGTGCTGTAACGCACTTTTCCAATCTGCGACGACAACTAGCGCTAGGTTGGGCGTTTTTTTGTCTTCTTTTGAATAGTAATAGTGGACTCTGGAGTTTATATAATAGTCATTTGGTCATAGCTCTTCATCTTTGAAACGTGTACGATTTTTTTAGAATTTTCTTGTGTTTTATGTAGTGCCGAAAAGTCATTTATCACACCTATCACAGGATGTTAAGTAATTTTGGAATACTACATATTTCTTTTCGTATAAGATTCTTTAGAAAAAGGTACGCAATGCTTAGCAGCCCGATTAATATGATGCTTTTATATTTTTGTTGCACTGATTACTTCTATAAATGAAAAGAACGCAATTTCTAGATTTCAAAGTCTTATTGTTATTTTTTTTACCTATCTAATTTTCCGACATAAACAGGACAACTTGGTGGGGAGCTCGCACCAGAAGCATAAAAACTGACTTAACGAATTTTGAATTAAGGATCTTCCAGTAGAACCCTACATCCATGCAACCAATGTCTAGCCACCCGCTGATTTTCCATGGCGACACTGATTCAAGCCTAAGTTGTCCAAACGTTTTACGTTCGTATGGAAGCCTTAAATATTTCTTAGAAATATACTTGCAAATTGTTCCTAAGAGCTTTAATTAATAACTATTCACCGACAACGGTCTAAACGAATTGATGGATTGATTCTGGTGGTGCACTCTTTCGAACAAGGGCACAAGCATTCAGTTTTCTTAGAAAGATTTGAATTTTTTTCTTTAGATTTTTCATGCACTACTGGGGCCGGATTCTGCAACTCGGAGAGTTTGGGAGTTTGGGAGATGAGAATTTTCGTTTTCCCCGATTAAAACTCCCTAATTCTCCATTCGCAATTCTCTAACATACTTGGGCAGTTAGGGAAAACGTGGGAAGCATCGCAATATTGAAGGACGGCTAACCCTGTGTGGGAGGGTCGTAGAGTGTTGGGGGTTTCTCCTTCAGACTTAGTGTCTAGAGTACAAAAATATGGATGACAAATTTTTGGGGGTGGGGCTTTTGGGGATGGGGCGTCGTACAACCCGCCAATGCAGGCTGTCCAAAATACGTCATGTTTGGTATCAAATTAAATATGGAGAAGCGAGTAATATAGTCGTGTATTTTTTCTCTATCATTTTAACTTGATATTTAAGTTTTTACCGCCGAAAGATGGATTTTTTGCACTTGGGTCATATACACCCCAGTTCCTATATTTTGCATATATTTCTTCCGTTTTTTATTTCACATCTATTAGTTACTCTGTTGTGAACATATTTCTCATGGAAAGTGAATTTCTACGACTTAACACTTGTTCATAATGATGAGTCGAAAATATGTCCATTTTTGTACCAAAAAGCGGCCACATTCTTTCATCTTAAGAAGGACTGATTCATTTCTTTTGCAGTTATCTCCAATACCATTTACCGGACTCAAAAGCTAATTACATACCGAATTAGGGGACAAAATGTATATGCGTTTTAATCCTACATACAAACTTTAACGTACATATCTAAATTTTGTATAGCATCTCTTCTGTCCTGGAAGACGATCAAATTAACCATTTTCGAATGATTTAAAACTTTTAGCGGGTACCTTGAGACACCAAAATACATATATCTCTGTAAGTATTGCAAAGATTTTCATAATTCACTTTTGTAAATATAGCCAGGATATGCAACGAGACCATAATTTAATTATAAAATCCTATGTACCTAGGTACCTTTACAAAACACAACAAAAACAGCGAATACTGTCAGTTGAGAAATATTCTGCTTATTTCTCTACTACTAACACAGCCGAGAGTTTTGTCGAGTGGAAAAGAGAGTTTGGTATTTCTCAATACAAAATTCCGAGTGGAAATTTAAGTGTCAAAAGAACTCTCATCTTCATAACTCCACAACTCTCCATGTTAGTGAATCCGAGCCCTAGTTGCCGACCATGGTTCCAAAGAGTTATATTGATTCATGTACCTTGGCTGGTCTTGGTCGTGAAAGCTATTTATGAGCGGTGGCTATCATACATTTTGTTGTGGGAAATTTACTTGACAATTTTTCTTTAGAATTTTTATACAGAATTTTTACGGCAAAACTATAAAAATAAAATCCATTGGCTTTCTTCTGCGGTAGTTGGCGTTGCTTTGCTTGCACTTTGGTATTAATTCAAGTAGTGTTGTTTAATTTAACTTCACATTTACTTTTAATTTGTAGGAAATGGACAAACTTGCTATATCATTTAGCGATGGAAGTAAATAAATTAAAAAAAAAATAGTTGCGAAAGTGTAAAGCGGAAGACTGATAAGAGCGTTGACAACTTTTTTTCAGAAAAAAGCAAGATCAGTTAAGTTCCCATCAGAAGAAATAGTCAGTGACATATCATGCATTCCTACTCCCATTCCTTTAAATGTGACTCAAGGAGCAAGCTCACTCTCAGTCAATTACTTCACCCGGGACAGAATCGCTTGCGTCAGCAGCTATTTCTACAATCTCTGCACGAGAAGGCGTATCTGGTTATGAGCCCTTAATGTCCACCCTGAGATTGACATTTATGTGGATAATATTATCGATAGGATTTACAAATCAAACCAAAAATTGGATTTTGTGATATAACGAAAATATGATTTAAAAAAATATATAAGCGACTTTTCCGACCATTTCCTCCCCCTCGAAAGTTTTAGTTGTTACACACCCCCCCCCCCCCCCCTATGCTTGCAGGTCTGGATACGCGCCTGAGTGTAGCTACCATCAACTTTTTCTAATAGTCCATGTGTATTAGGGAATCCTTTTGACAAGACCTTTTGGATTCTGGCACAGACAAGTGTTTCATTAATACTCCTTCGAATAGGTATGCATTTGGATAATGGAAGTGAAATATGACGACTAAAGAAAATTCATCTAATACATATACAGGGTGATTCAGATCAAGATACCTTCCGGTATACCACGCGATTACTTGAGGTAAACTGATCAAAAAATTGTTCCACATACTCCCCCTAGAAACCTTCCTTTAGGAGTTGTGGCCAGTAGAAGATTTCGCCAATATTCGTGAACCCTGATGGGAATAAATGAGTATAACTTTTGAATCACCCTATAGATTTTGTTTATTCTTGGCTTATTAAATAGCCAAGAATAGTAGCTGTCGAAAAGTGTATTCCTCTGTATTTGTTAATTAAGCATCTTTAAAATATTCTCAAATATTTCCAAAATTTTGATTTTTTTTACACATAAATTTCATAAATACCGTTATTTTTTAAAAAACTTTCTTCCATGTAACACAAAATTATTGCTTCTTACTAATGCCCCTACTACCCTCTATCACTGGAAAAAAAAACCGCATGCCAATACCTGAATCAGTTTTAGCACTGGAGGTTTATTGGCAGATTCAAGCCAGATCATCATACGTAGGGTCTTTTATGACTGGACCCAGTCTATTCGGCTGCAAGAAGCTCAGCTTTTCTAATAGGTATCCTGGCTGAATATGAGTCGATGTAAAAACTTTAGCCTATATTGAGTTAAGTAGGCTTCTAATGGACAATCAAGCAAAGAAGTAATGTATGGGGAGATATGAGTACCTCGATATAATGTATATATAAAGCGAAGTTCATAAGCCACTAGGAGCCTTCTCCGGCAGACGGAGTCAAGCGAGGAAAATATTATACAGCCATAAGTAAAATAGGAGAATTAAGGATTTGACAAGTTTTTTCCGAACATGGAGTGCTAGCAATTCTGAATTTAGTCATAATCTTCTTAAGCAACCATATATTTTACCTAAGGTAGCACTAATGTGGTCACAACAAGAAAATCTTGAGTTGAGTTCAAAGCCCAGACTTTTTGCATAATCAACGTAGACAAGTTCCGTTTTCTTGAGAAATATGGCTGGTAAAGAGAAAGAATCGACTTTATTACTATAAACTGCCAGGCATGTAGATTTGTCAGGATTTAAGTCTAATTTATTACCCAAAGACCAGTTATAAATCCATTGTAAATCATCGTTTAACCTGCATACACAGTTTTCCATTAAGCCTATGGGTCTGGTTAAGTATATCTGTACATCATCAGCATACATATGAATAGATGCATGCACGACGGCATCAGGAAGGTCATTTATGTAAAGACTGAATAAGAATGAACCTAATATAGATCCTTGAGGAACACCGCGGTATAAGAATGCTGTATCTGAGAGCTGGTCATGTACTCTTACAACTTGCCTGCGCCTATTTAGTTTAGCTGCTGATGATGAAAAAGAGAATTGGCGAGACAGCTTTTGCAGCAAATTACTATGGTCAATAGAGTTGCTGAAATCAAGTAGTGCTAATATTGATTGATGGTCATTATCTAAAGCCTCGTGAATGTCTGATGTTACTTTAAGCATCGCAGTTTCACAGCTATGATTACAGCGGAATCCTGATTGGCAGTGGGTTAAGAGACCTCTGCTTAGATAGTCTTATTGAGAATAATGCTTTTATTATTGCGCACTGGTGGCGCGCAAGCGCGACGATATAAAAACAAGCCTGTAGTAATATCTACCCAAACAATTTAAGTGCACACAAAAACAAACATATCGCACCTTGTCAAGAAAAGTGACACAAGTCAAATTTGAACTGTGTTCAAAATAGGCCAAATTAAGAACTAACTGAGTATAATTTTGGAAATTATATGAGGGCCATTTAAGTTATCAAAAGTTTTTATTGTTGTTATTGTTTTGTTTATTTGAGGGTGATAAGTTATTTTTACGTTGAATTGTTAACACAAAACAGAGAAATTTTGATTTTTGAGTTGTGTCAGTTTTCTTGCCAAGCAAGGTGCGATATTTACAAAATATTGACATGCTTTTTTTTTGATAAATTTATGCTTTTCGTTATTCATTTAATGAAAACTTTTCTATAATTAATATATATTCTCTTTCCAATTAACAAGGTGAACATCCAGCAGCGATGCAAACAAGCAGTGGTGTACCACGGCCATCACATTTAGCCATTATCATTTTATGTATATTTTCAATAACAGCATGTCATCAACCGATCATATCACAGGCGTCGTCCATTTTACTCTATACAATCAGAAGATGATTTTTATAAGCCAGGCAAAACTGAAAAATAAAAATAATAAAAGTAGTATTAAATATATATATGTATATGCTGCATATATATATATATATATATATATACAAGACAGAAAAATTCCAGAAAATAATAAAAGATGTTATAAGGTTAAAAGGTCATTGACCAAAAAAAAAAAAATAATACATAAATAAATAATTAAGAAAGAGCAAGTCCTGATTGATTAAATATAATACATAATACATATATAGTTACATATATATATATATATATAAAATAAATTGAAGTATAACTGTTCATGTATTATATATAAAAAACAAAAACAAAATATTTGCAGAATAATAGTAAACGAAAAACAAACAAAAAATGAAACCTTTAAAATACGAAAAATTCTTTCAGTTATTTTGACGATTACATTTTAAATTAGGCTAAAATATTTGTTAGATATTTAAAAAAAAAAAGGAAACACAAAAAAAAACAAAAAAAAACAAAAATGCAAAAAAAACATTGTAATAATTTGTATAAAAAAAAATCAAAATCAATGTTTAATGCGATTAGTGGAAAGTGTAGTAAATGAATGTAACCCCATACTTACATAAGTGCTAGCTGCACTAGTGTTGTTGGTGAGAGGGGCAATAGACATATAAATACAGAGAGCTTTCGCTTAGGGTAAGAGTTTTAATTGTAAATAAATAGCTCTCGATAGACGATCTCCAAAGTTTATCCCAGAATATACTACTTAGTAGCGCATAACCTATGCTCAAGTTCTACGCAAGCTCTCTGTGCTTGTGTGTTTTTTTTTTTTTTTTGATAGGATATCCCACAATGCTCACAATGAATATAACAATTCCACGAATATCAATTTGAAATGTATGTACAATTAAGGCAGGAGGATGTATAACATTTTGAGTAATCTCTTTCGTTCCTTCCGTTATCCTGGAAAAATAAGAATATTTAAGATTTAAACTTGGTGTGACCATCATTTCACCAGAACCGCATGGTTAGTAATTCTGCTGCTATTTCACCAAACCACAGACAAATAATGATGATATTTGCTCATTACAGCGTTTTTCCTGTTGAGAAAAATGGCCGCACAGATTAAACCAAACGTGCATCTCCAGCCATATTCACTGATTATTGCGCATACATCAAATATCTACTATGGGATTCTGCACTCTCTGCAACTCTTACGATATGTTTATGTCTTCTGGCGCCTTTTCCATCATTATCTACTATATACCGGCTAACTTGTTGTGATAAAGAGAAAAAAGAATTATTCTATTCTGATGTCAACCGACGATTCAGACACACAGAAATTATAAGAAAATGCAAAAAAAAAAATAATAAACAGATTCAACAGTAAGAGCGACACTAAATAAAAGATAAATCCCAAGATGACTTGATTACCGATTAGCCGATGTTTTGTTTAACGCTTCCACAAATTAAGCTTCTTTTCAGAGTTCATGATTTCTTAGGCCTATCAAAAACAGAGAGGTCTGCTGCGCAGAGTCTGCATTCCTCCCGCAGTTCCGACATCATTGTTGCTGTTTTCACATCCGTCAGGTCGACATAGGATCGACTTGGTTCAAACTACCACAAGCTAATCTGCAGACACCACCAATGTTGTAGCCCCTCAGATGGCAGCCATTACGGCGACATAAAGTTGGCTTGATCCCAGCACACGTTCAGGCTGTCATTGGTACACAGTCTGGACCGGAGAGGTGCACGTTCTTAACGGATATTGGTCTTGCGTTAACCTCCCAGTTTCCATGAAGTAGACTGGGTGCCTCTAAGCTCTCTTCAAATCGGATCATGGAATTTGATCAGCTTAATCTGCTTAATCGACTAAGTAGCCAACGCGTTCCTAAAAAAATCGTAAGGATTGCAAAAAAATCGAAAAGATTGCAAGTTCCAAAAATGAATCGTTAAGGTTGTAAAAAAATCGTGAATATTGTAAAAAAATCGTTGAGATTGTGTAAACTTCGAAACATAAATCGTAAAAATTGCAAAGAAATCATTAAGATTGCAAAAAGTTCGAAAAATTAGTCGTTGAGATTGGAAAAAAATTGTTGAGACTGGTAAACGGTCGGAAAATTATCTTTAAAATTGGCAAGAATTGCCAAAAATTGTGTTTGTGTGTGTTTTGTCGATTGCGTTTTTCGCTATTTCTCCAATTTTTCTTAAAATGCTAAAATTTGGTTTTTTGCAATCGTTCCGGATTTTTTTCCAATTGTGCCGAATTTTTTTCTGATTGTTCCTAATTTTTTCCGAATATTTTTAACATTTTTCCAAATATTTTCCAATTGTTCCGAATATTTTTAAAAAATTTCCGAATTATTTCCAATTGTTCCGAATTTTTTCCAATTTTTCCGAATTGTTTCCAATTGCTCCGAATTGTTTCCAATTTTCCGAATATTTTTGAAATTTTTCCCACGTTTTTCCAATTGTTCATAATTTTTTTCAAATTTTTCCGAATTGTTTCCAACTGTTCCGAATCTTTTTCCAATTGTTCCGAATATTTTCCAATTGTTCCGAATATTTTTGAACTTTTTCCGATTTTTTTCCAACTGTTCCGATTTTTTTCCAATTGTTCCGAATATTTTTGCATTTTTTCGATATTTTTTCCAATTGGTCCGATTTTTTTAAAATTTTTCCGAATCGTTTCCAATTGTTCCGAATTTTTTTCCAATTCTTCCGAATTTTTTCCAATTTTTCCGAATATTTTTGAAATTTTTCCGAATATTTTTAAAATTTTCCCGATTTTTTCCAATTTTTCCGAATATTTTTTAATTTTTTCCGAATTGTTCCGAATTTTTTCCAACTGTTCCAAATTTATTTCCATTGTTCCGAACTTTTCCAATTTTCCCGTATATTTTACCAATTGTTTCCAATTTTTCCGAATATTTTTCAACTGTTCCGAATTTTTTCCAAATTTTCCGATTTTTTTCCAACTGTTCCGAATTTTTTCCAATTGTTCCAAAGTTTTTTTTCCATTTGTTTCGATTTTTTTTCAATTATTATCATTTTTTCCAATTGTTCCGATTTTTTTCCAATTTTGCCGAAAATCGTCTTCGTTAATATCTCCTTGTTTCTTATTTCTAATTAATAGTAAACTTACGTTTTACTATTTCACGGTATAATTTTCCGGAGAGATGCATTCCCCAAATGTTTTTTTGGTATTTGGTATAACAGCTATTGGCTATTATCGCTGCAGCGCGCCGTTTGCTGTTAGCCTGCGATTACTGGTTGAGTTGTTAAAATATTTTTATCCACCCCCTTCTATTCAATATATATTCATATGATGCGATTAAGTTCTTATTTATATGTGTTGTACACCTTTCGAACCTTTCAAAGACCTTACCTTTTCAGGTCTACATCTCACTTAATACCACAAGTATATCACTTCCGATGTCTGACATTATGATGATGATAATAAGATTAGAGTCGTGAAGACGTTTTTCTGTTTTCAATTTATTTTTACAATCCTAAATTGAAACTATTTTCGAAGTCTAGAGTTCTTTAAGATTGAGATGGTTTGAATATATATGCTCGAGAAGAAGCACGACCTGCCTGATTATTACTACAAGATTGTATAATCAGCGCCCCCCCCCCCATGTTTGATGAGGATCCATCCTGGTATAATCAGCAGAACACGATCTCAGTCAAGATATTCATTCTAGCTGTACCGAAAAGTATAAGGCAAGCTAAGAGGACAGAAGGTTTTGGTGAGAAGGTTTTTAGCAGATTAGCCCAATTTGCCACCTTGACCTCCGCGCTTGAGATTTCTCGTTCACCTGCCTATAAAAAACGTGACGGAGCGTATTTACTTGGCTGCAGTGATCGTGACTAAAAGCGGCTATCAAGTTTTACCTGTTATGAAGCAAGAAATATATTCGTGGAGGCCACAAAGTCCTGTTTAACAGCAGCTACAGCAGCAGCTATAGCACCTGCAAACAACGGAGGGATGTTGTCGAAAGCTCTTTCGAATATCTATAAATGCGTATAAGGCCACATCTTTAGCGAATCTTCGAGGTCTTCGGCTAAAGTTTGAATGGCTATCTCGGTCAACTTCTTGAACTTCTTCTATGAACATAATCTAGAAAAGAGACTGATGGGATGGAATGCTTTAAATTAAAAGTCAATCATACATTTTTTCTGCCTGTATTGAAAAATCTAGGTAGACTTTCGAAGAAGTATATAGTGCGGAGAGAACATTACTTCAAGGCTCTGTTGTAGAAGGATGGAAATAATCTCTTTGTAAATATTAAAGATCCTGTAGTCCTGGAGTCGATGATGTCGTAATAGCCGAGTCTGGGAAGTGTTTCTTGTATGAGCCTAACTGTTTCCCCACAAACCGAGATTACGATTTTTTTTTTAGACAAGATTTTATCGTTAATGGGAATGCAGATAATATGTGGCACTTCCAGCAGGCTCCAATATCTATTATCCACCAATTTTATCTGCGGTATATATTTTAACATTCTGCTAATTATATTTTTAATACATTCTTAAATCTAATTAAGTCTAACTAAAGTTAAACACAATTTAAAATTACACAATTTTTTTGAATTGGAAAAACTTAGTTTTCCGACGGGTATTTAGTAGTGTAGTTGGTCAAAAGTTTTGTTATGAAAATACAAACATTAAAATTAACTGCAGATTTCCAATGCATTCTAGCGACAAAAGCAATTTGTGTTTAGCTTTCGACTAGAAAGTATCTCGGAAAGTCCGAAATTATAAATTCCCTACACAGAAATGGAAGTCTTTGGCGAGCAAGCTCTGCGCAATCGCTGTGGACGTGCTCTGTAAATTCTACCTTTTAATTAGTTGCAGAATCGGCAGTTAATCCGTGATATTACCCATTCTCCAGATATCATAGAATCTCTTTCTTAGCCTATACAGAATTCCGGAAAAACTGTCTGCATAAGCAATTCCATTGGCAAGATGTATCTCTTACTCCTTTTCAAGTCCTATACCTTAATAGGAATCCTTTGCTAAAGCTACTATTGGAAAATCTAATATTCCCTTTGAAGTGGCTACTCCGAGTCCTGTTCTTTCCATCTTATTTTACTTATCGCAATGTTGATTGACGGAGGGGTGGGGTGTGGGGGGGGGTGTCTTTCCATTTATCTCATTTGTTAATCTGTTTGACATTTTTGAAGTGTTTTCTTATTCTAGTCCTTAGATATTGAAGAAAAACATTTCACCAGGTCCCTGATTTCAATGGGAATCTGTTGGCTGTTAAGGAAGTAATTCACCCTGGCTGTCCTTCATCCTTTCGATTCAGGCTCGACATCGTCAATTTTAGCCATTCACAATGGTATCGTCGATGAATGACAGTATGAGCTACCCGGGTTTAAATGTGACTTCAATAAATTCGGATTTCATGTCCTCTTCACAATGTTCTACTAAGTATTCTTGCCACCAGAGTGTTCTGATCCACTGTCCACTGATCCACTGTCAGTTACCCGTTTGGAAAAGTTTTACCCTAAACGTGTGTTTAGTGGTGTCATTACCGTTGAACAGCTATCCACAGTAACTGCTTGTATTGAATCCTTAATGATAACGCTGTGACTGAGTCTTAGGGGTTGTGCAGTCGTTTGAACGAGTCCATTTGCTCTGCTCCATCAATTTTAAGGCGAGCGAATAGGCCTCTTCTGGGTTATGTCTTTTATCTCGCTAACAATACATGTCACACTTTCTTAATGATATTTTTTTTACCATTAGCGGTGACTAAGCTCTACTCCTCAACCATGCATCCGTTAGTGCGGTCGCTTTCACCTTGGGGGTAGGAGGATCCTCTTACTTACAGATACCCTCTCAGCAATCCTTATTACATGGTTCGACCTTTGGTCAAGCCTTCAGCATTATTTTGTTTGTTTAGCTCCTTCAGCACGTAAATTTGCAATCTCAACTTAAAGCGCTACTCAGAAGTTCTTATTTTGTTTCCTAAAATGTAGGTGAAGGCGGGGAATAAAGCGTATTATCAGAAACACCAGATGACATTTTGTCAGTACTCAGACGGACTTTTGTCTAGTCTTAATAAATAATACTAAAACTAACATTTATCTTTTAGTGCTACTTTTATGTATGTTTTCTTCTTATCTTATGCTTTCGAAATTCCATAGCTTCACACTTTACCATTTTCGTTTTTATTTCTCTTCAATTATTTCTCAATATGCAGGAAACAATATGAAGTTGTTTAAAGTATAAAAATAAATAAATAAGATTTGTGGGAGGGGTGTGGGACGTATCGAAATTGAGTGAATTGTTATTTTATTGAAATGCAATATACGCAGTTTTAACAATTCTTATCGTTTTATGTATACATAATTATCTGAAATAAATGTAAAAATTAGAATAGGGAAATGACACCTAAAAAATTGTAGTACCTATTGTATAAAGTATAAGAATTAAAAGTTTTTATTATAATAAAAAGAAGATGTGAAGGGTGAGGGCGAATTTTGAGAAGTAACAAAAAAAAACTATATTAAATATTTAATATCGACGATGAAAATAATAAAACATTCAAAAGTGAGAACAGAAAATTTACTTGTATTATTCAGTTATAACTGTGGAAATCCTAAGTGTAAAATTTACTTCTGTAATAAGAGAAACATTATGTCTATAATTGTTAAGCTAAAAGGAATGCGTACAATAATGTGAAAACACCACAACTGTGGAAGGTATATGAACTGATGGAGGAGGGTATATGAATTCAAAATGAGTAATTTGAAAGACCTATTAAAAAATTATATACAAATTAATGAGTGTTGTTGTTATTTCATTTCTTTTTATTTGAATTTCATATTATCATTATTGGCATCATTA
Source organism: Dioctria linearis (assembly GCA_963930735.1). Classification (NCBI taxonomy): domain Eukaryota; kingdom Metazoa; phylum Arthropoda; class Insecta; order Diptera; family Asilidae; genus Dioctria; species Dioctria linearis. Next base: position 5,774,104 of record OZ005741.1, read on the forward strand.
TTGGATTCTCTTTTACAATAATGATAACTAGGGCAATAAGGAACGCTTATGTACACATTTATGAAAAGTGAGAACAAAAGGGAGGCCAAGACACATGGAGCATGAAATGTGGTGCACTGAATTGTAAGACTCATGATCACATATGCCTCTTGTTTATAGGTGTATGATGGCCTAGGAAACAAGTGGAGACTACGATCCGTAAGCTGGCGGGCCTGCAAAGCTATAATTGACTAGGAATTACAAGCTCCATTCGATGCACGACTACTGCTGCCCTTGAGGTCTTACTTAATCTGCCACCCGTGGATCTTGTCATTCAGGCATATGCCAAAACGGCTGGGTGTAGATTGTGCTCATGATCCTCATTAGGGGAGGACGGATGGACTGGTTCTTCTTGCCATTGCTCATTGGTGACTGAGCTGGAACGAGAAAATACCTCTGGCCCGCATGGCATTTGATGCGATGGTAGCAAAGCTTCGTTTGCTGAAAGTGAGTCGTGGGTTGGCAAGTGCCTTGTGTATCCACAAAAAGATGTCCCTGCCGTGGATTCCTGGGCACATGAAGAGCATGGAGAATAAAAGGGCTGGCTATCTAGCCAGGTCTGGCTCTGGTGCTCCCTTCCTTGCACCGAAACCCACTGTAGGCGTTGCAACCTCGGTGATAAAGTCCTTCATCAAAGCGGTTGATCGCATGAAACATCAGCAGCGATGGGCAAACCTGAGCACTTGCAAGTGTACAAAACTTTTCTTGATGGGCCTAATCCGAATTTCTCTGACTTTCTCTTGGGGCCCGGAAGAGAACAAAGCAGAACTCGCTTTACGCTCATATAACAAGGATTGGAGTTGTTGATAGCCCTGAGTGTCTGCCCTGTCTGTAAGGAGAGCCTGAGATAGCCTGTGTAGAGTAGGCTGGATAAGCTTGGGTCTGCCCTCCTATCTGTGGATGAGTTGAAAAACTTACTTCGTCTAGACCTAATGCGATTCAATAGGAGGACACAAGGGTTTTGGTGAGAAGGTTTTTAACAGGTTAACACAATGGACCGCTTTGGCCTCTGTGCTTGGGATCTATCGTCCTCCAGCTTATAAAAAATAAAACCGAAACTATAGTACAGGTCGGTAAATAAAAGTTAATTTGGATACAAAGATTATTGAAAAATAGGTCATACGGCCCAACATCACAAAGAATTGATGTCTGAAATTATCGAAATAAGAGCGTGCACATGGCGTGCATATGCCTGAAACTAGATTGAAAATTCAAGAAAAAATTGATGTCTGGGTGTTCAATCATTTTTTCCGCTATAAAAATATCAAACGCCTTTAAAGTGGAATGTAAAACTGTAATATGCCTTCTCCAATCATCCAGAGTATAGTCGGCAAAGTAGTCGGTATTATAGTGAAAAGTCCTGGCTTCCAGCTCTGAGTGAAGTATGAGTATTTATTTTATTTTGTTTCAAAAAATGTAACTCGTTGGATATTGTAACTTTTTTAACTTTTATGCCCTTGTTGTAAAAAAAAATTACATCGAAATCAGCGATATAAAATTTTGGCAAAACAAAAAAATATGGCTTATTGATGTTTTTTATGAAAAATATGGACTGTTAACAATCTGAACGACAGATGGCGTTCATTCCATGAGGAATTAGGAAGGAAAACTAAGTGTAAAAGAGTTGTTCTCATAAATTCACTAGATCAAAAATTAGACCAAAATAACTGCTCATTTGAACAGTTTTTTTAAGCGCATATCTTGAAAAATCAGCAATTTTTTTTAGGCGGCGAAACACGTGCATATTTTTTGTAGTAATTACATTGAAATTTCATGCCGAGTTTTAAAAAGCGGGTAAATCGTGATAAATAAGGTCAAGCTAATTTGTTTGGTTTGGTACCAGCCAGGCCATCAAGGGTAATGCGATCTCTGTTTATTGACCCTCCTGAACCTGTTTTTGGCCACCCAAAGAGCTACGTTTCGGCGAAAGTCAGACCTTGGAAAGACAGAATTAAATTAGTACAAACTAACAAAATACACCGTAGGGCTGAGACAAGCGAAGAAATTCATTACAGATTCTCGGAATAGAAGACAAAAATATTTCTCACTCTCAGCAAGAAAAAAATAAAGAGTCATAACAGACCCACTTGCTGGGCATTACCCAATCAGATATCATCTCAAGAAAATGGGTAAATGGCCGAAATCTAGGGATGCACGACGACGAATCTGATGAACACGTCTCATACGACTGTGAATATCTTTTGGCCGCATAAAGCGTGAAACGCAGTGCTGGATTTTCCAACATGGCCGGCCTCACCAAATTTGACAGTTCTGTAGAATATATGAGATCAGGTTATCAAGCTCCCAATGGGAAAGTTGGTGAAGCCGGCCAGGTTGAGGTTGAACTCGAGTAGGTCTACTTTCTACTCTGCTGATACTTTGTCAGCTTTGACAGCTAATTTTTGTAATCTTTTGCTGCCCGCATTGTTTACGGGAAATTTATTGAAAAAATGTTTGGGAAACATATTTAACGTGAAAATTTATTCCTGTTGTAGTAAATTATTACAAACTAATTTCAATTTTCAAGCCCATAAACCAATTAATTGCTTCCATACAGAAGTTGTAAAAGTTCGTATTGTGAGTTGCAATTGTTTGCGAGGCTCATCAGGTTGAGGTTCTTCAAAGGTCGAGGTTGCATGCAATGAGCTCTCCAAACTGTGACCGTACGCCCAGTACATTTTAAAATGCAGGTTTGTTTTGTGAAAAACTAGCATTTTTCTTAATCACACTCTAACTTTGTTACGGTCGCAGTATGCTGCATGCAGCAGTATGCTACACGCTGAAGCTAGCACCAATACGGACATCGGCAACACGTCGAATGTGCTGCCACTGGAATGGAACGGCGAACAAAACACACCTTGGCAGAGTCGAGAAGAGACTGGCGGAAAGAGAAGAAGAAGAGTTTGATTTTGAGCGACAAGAAAGAAAGAAGTTGGGAATAAAAAAAGATCTGTTGAAAAGTTTAAGAAATTCAATAGTTTAAAGATACAAAGATAGTAGTAAAGTTATAAAAATCAACCGAAAATAGAGCATCCGATAGCGAAATAAGCGAGGAGCAACAGAAAAATTAAGAAGGAGAAAGGATTATTGAAATAATCATAGAAATTGCAATGAAGTGAAACGACCTCACGGACATTGATGATTATCTCCATCAAAAGTGGTGACCTCACATAAACAGGAAATTTGGTTGGCCCACATTATAACCAAAACAGGTACTGTAGTTTTAATATCATTGTTCGAAATTACCCGGAAAAAGCAACGGGCTCGCAAGTATCACAAGTTCACGTTCCGGCTGGGGTCCGCCTATCCGCGTAGAAGCAACGGCTTTGGAAAAAGAAGCAAAAGAACAAGGAGTAGTTATCTCTAACAATTCTAAAGCGGCTTAAAGTAATCTAGCTGGCAAAGTTATATTCGAATCAAAATTGAACAGTCAGAGAAAATTGAAAAAGGACAACGGGCATTGCACAATTGTCTTCTGCTAAGATTTTAGCTATAACGTGTCGAACATCGGCAGTGCGATCCAAACATGTCAGGAATTTTATTTTATTAAAACCACAGAAGAATTATATCATCTTGTTAGTGTCTGGCGGCTGAAGCACACCTGAGAAAAACCACAATATTAGAATAGTTCATGCATGCTTTTTATTTAAATATAAAAAAAAAACCCAGAATAATTACATTATTGTAACTTTGTGTTTTGGGTAAAGCCAAATTAATGAAAACTTAGAATGTATCTTACAGTTTTAGCTAGCCAAGGAAAACCTTTGATCTGAGCTATATCTAATATGTGGGGCTAACGCCGATTTCAACAAAATTGTATTACACGTTCATATTCCGATGATTTGATCCGTAGATCTGAACTAGGTGGTAATCATACACCCACTATTGGGGTCGAATTGACAGTTGTGAAAAAGGTCTACCTTTCTATACGCGGCAATTTAAGGATGAAATCCTTGGCGTAACAAGTTGATAGATTCCAGCTAACAAGTGATTCGATAACTCAGTCCGCAAGGATATGTAGAAACATAGTGGTATTAGTATAGCTCTGATCCAAGAAGATGAACTAATTGTGATTCAGCGTTGTACAGGAAATCCCGGCCAGTTTTATAGTGATGTCGTTTATTTTTTATTTCTTTCCAATTTTAATTTTCCAGCAACACAGCTGCTCCAGAAGACCTTCGTGGAGGGACTGTTTTATCCAGGTAAATTATCGATAATCCTAACTGGGATTTATCTCTTATATCTCCTGATGGGGATCTGATTTGTTTTTATTCTTTTAAGCGTTTCTTTTGAAATACGACTATATATAAAATGAACTAGTTATGCATATTCGTTTAAATAATTCCGTACATGATACAAAGATGCCTTTGTTGTTGACCTTAGAATAGACTCGTTATGCTTAAGTTTTTGATATAGTGCTGTACAATAATGCAGTGAAGCTTGGTTTTTTAAAATTATTAACTTAGAATACCTTAATTGCGCCTATTCTTTGAATATAATAACGTACCATAACGGAATTAGGCTTTTATTTTTGAAGTATTACCTTAGAATAACGTAATTATGCCTAATTTTTGCAATAGTGCAGTACCATACTCCAATTAATTTTTTTCCTTTTGTAATACGGCTGTAGGATAAGCTAATAGTTTTATTTTCTTAGATAGTACAGTTCAATGAAGAAGCATTTGTTTTTTTAAACACCACCTAAAATTACACTAAGTAGACTTATCTGTTGAAAGTCTAGGGTCAAGGTCAAGAAACTATGCTTTCCTAATACGATAAATTGTTAAGGTAGACCAGTTAGGTTTTTGAGATAAGATGTTATGCATTAAGATGCTTCGGCGGTGAATGTAAGCTCGAAATATATATATATTGTTGATAAGCGTAACATTTTGCCTAACTAGTCTTATTGAAATAAATAAACTGTTTGCACTTGTTAGCATGGATATTTAAAATTTTGCTCTTTTCCCCTCACTCCCCTGGAGCCCTTTTGATGTAGGGGTTGAAAAGGTCCGCTCATATGCTCTCGTTTCAGGTCGGTACAGGAACACTGAAATTAAATTGCTGCCCTCAGTGTCGTATGGGTGGATGGGGCAAAGCAGCCGAAGGTACGTCATCTGCGCCTTCAAGTAAGTATGGGTAAGTACTGTGAAGGTCCCTTCTGGACCGAGATGTGTGCGACGGCTTTTATTAGGCACGAATTTTTTTTTTGTTTTTGGCAGGTAGCAGCGGCAGGTTTTCGTGGAACCTCTCCACACTCTCCGCAAATAGGCGAGGCGAGCTAGTGTGCCGCCCTACATTTTAACGCTGTCTACCAAGTGATCTGTCTCCAAGTAACATTTCTCCTCTTTTTCAGGTTGAATTTACATCTATTCGACGTAAATTAGGGCAGCGACTAATTGTGGTTAAGTTAAGATTACCTAATATTTACGTCCGATTTATGTAAGTGGAGAATGAGAGGACGTCGTATCGACGTACATATTAGGGAAATTAGGGAATATTTCCCTATAGGGCACAGAACTCATTTCCTTGATTTGGTAAATTTAACGCAAATTTCACGTCGAATTTACGTAAATTTTCCTTGATATCGACCTATTTTCTACCTAGTTTAACTCATGTTAAGGTGTGTGTTAATATAGAAAGAATTTCATTTTATAAGAATTGTATCTGTATATTTTCCCTAGTAGAGGTAATGTAAATATTGTTGCAAGCGTGGCCTTTGGTTCGTTATTTAAAACACAATATTAAATAATTAATATATAAGTTCTTTATTTCACTTTAATCATATACAATTCACAATTCCTCAATTAATCAACTCAACTCTAATTACACACTTTCGCTTCTTTATTACTTTCACTTGTTAACACTGCAACGTCTAAGACAAGACTCTTTTTCTGACGATGACAACTGTTATATTTATACCCTAGAAACTCTCCGGATTATTCTGGAGTGTTCTACTTCCAAAAGCTTCTTGACTGCTCTATTCATTCTATTCCTGAACCGTCCCGAACATTTAATCATCGATTCTCCGAACCTGAAGTTGTTTACTCTCCATTGCCAGTAGATGTCACCAGTTGTCTCTTTCTATAACACGTAACAATATTATGAACAAGGCAAATAACTCCAACTTGAGTGATTATGAGAAGTCTTGCTGTGGGCTTATTCAAATTTAATTCTCACAGCTCCTAAGCGTTCAATTTAACACGAGAAAAATTTTATTGATAAATATGGAAATATTTTTTCGAAAAACACCAACGCGCATTTAAAAAATAATAATTTTAAATGTTTTTAAATAATGCTATGGTTTCCGATTTAGAGCATTGAAATTAATTTAAATATGCTTTAATCGTTCACAAATTAAGAAAAATTCATTTATTTGAGTTTTCTTTACAGTAACTATGGAAAAAATTAAATTAAGGTCTTATGCAATTTTTCTATTCATTCCTTTAATATATGGCAGCCATGTTTTGTTAAATAAATATGGCGCATATTACATTTCTTGATCCAAAAAGTTAGTTTGACTTACAATTTTTCGTTATACGACGAATTTCCTGGATGGCAAGACCAAATAACCAAATTTTTTCGACTTTGAGGGCAAAAATCCTTGTTTAGGTAATTTTGTGTTCAAAGGTTATGATAATTTTTTTCTATAAATAAATTTCAACTTAAAATAAGGCATTTCGCCCTAAATTATGGAATTTCGCCTTAAATAGGTAAAACAGATTTGACAATTGAAAGAATTGAATTGATTTATTCACAACTTAAAAATAGTAAACCATGTGATTAGCATCATCATTTGGATACAAGATTTGTTAAAAAGCGGGTGAATTGCAAACGCAGTTGAATATGCGAATATTCCGCATGGTTGGGAAGCAAAAAATTAAGTGTACCTATTGGCCCAAACCAATTGTAGCATCTTTAAGAAAAGATGCAAATGGTATTCCAGAGCCTGACTGGTTCCGATATAAATGTGTCGTAAATAGCAGCAACATTTGTAATCTTGATGAAACGATTCAATGGGAGGAGCAGTGCAATAATTCCAGTGATAATGAAGCCAAACAAAAGTAAATGAACTTTAATTTTTGGTTGTATTATTACGTAATTTCAACAATTAGGGATTTCGCCAATTATTCCAATTTACCTTGAGGTTAACTTTTTTGGGATTTCGGATTTTGAGGGCGAACACAATCGAACAGGGAATTATTTAGGAAATATTTACGTTATCTTGCCTTGAGCTTGGGAATAGATCCAACTACAAAGTCATACATTTCCTCAAATCTGACCTCAAAGTTAAGTAAAATTTAGGTAAAATATAAGGAAATTTGCCTCATATTTAGGAAATTTTCTTTATTTATTTCCCTATTTTTCCTAATTCCTACGATGTAAATTAAAAAGGAATTATTACGTTATTATTCCCTAATAATTAACTACAAAGTCAAGTTTACTTTGAGGACCTAATTTAAGGAATTATTAAGTAAAATTTCCTTCCTAATTAACTTTAAAGGAGAGTGGCCTTTGAGGTTAAATTCTTAAGTGTAATTTACGTAATTTTAACCAAAATAGGTCGATCGGCCCTCAAAGATAGGAAATTCAACCTCCAATGTTACTTGGGTCAGCTCATGCTGCTAGCCTGGACTTCACGTCTAAACGATTGATATTGCCCTCCCCCCCTGCCATACAATTTTTTGTTTGTCTATTGAACACCTAAGGGGAAACACCCTGTATATTTACTATAAAATGTTTGTATAAAATTATGTGTACTAATTTTTGTATGAAAGTTCTCTGAACATAAAAAATCACTAGGCGCTGACGGTATTTATTCTCTGTCCCATAATTGATTTGTTTGTTAAACACTTAAGTTTTTAACATTTTTTGCTTTATTTATTTTATATTTATATTGCTTGCTTAATATATATAATTTAATTTTACCTTTTTTTAAACACAAGCACCAAAAATACAACGAAAACAGCTAACAACAACTTTTGCGTTCACTACAAAATATCCAAAATTGCGATAACCCAATAGCAACAATTTCATGCCGACATGTCATTCACTTTCTGGTTATAATTTGTGATCACAAATTTTTGTTGCACTGTTTACGCCAAATAGTGACAAAAAAAGGCTGTCTTAAATTTGTGACATTTAGTTGAAGTAATATTGCTAATCACATTATGTATAACAATTATGTGACAGAAAGTTCACATTTCTGTCGTCAAATATTTTGGCTACTTGGGTCGTTTTGCCATTTATGCGTCATGCGAATCGAATGAAAAATAAAGTTTCAATATGTTTGTAAATTTAAAACCTATGTGTGGAACAGCTTAGAGATTATAGGCTGAACTACAATAGAAGTAAATAACTTTACTAAATTAAACGAGACTGAGGTTTACTTACAAAAAATTGATATTTTTAGCCTAAATATATATCACATTTCGAAGAGTAATTATCTTGATATTTAATCTTTTCAATTTTAAAAAGTGGTAAAAGTGAAAAAAATTGACAAATGGAAGATTTGTGCTTTCTGTTAATTCGCAGTACCATTTTTATTTCATTTTGTAGCACGCCACCGGATTTCCCTTAGCTACTCAGGAAGCAAATGGTTTCCAGTCATCTCCACCATACCGCAGACATCGTATTCCAGACCCTTTCTATAAAAACAGGATACAATGTTCAAACTTTGTCAGATATTTTCATAAATTGATGCCTATCATTAAAGAATTATATTATATATAAAAAGTATTCTTTCTTTACTCTACAATTTTTATTTTTACATTACACTTTTGATAATTTAGTAAAAATTTAATTGTTTGGATGCATTGCGTTCTTACGGAATGAGCGATTCTTAGCGCACTATACTTACGGAAAATTGTATATTTAAACTTAACGAAAGTAATTTGTGTACGCCTGTTAAATTAAAGGGTGCGTTCGCTTTTCGTAAGTAAGTGTAGTTCAGCCTTAAATGTGTTTTACAGTTTACGAAAAATTTTCAAAAACCTTGGCGGGCCGTAGTTTAGACAACTCTGCCCTAAATGAAATCGTAAGATATACTAAGTTTGTCATTCCGTTTGTAACGAACAAAAATAATGCTGGTAGATCAAAATGGGTTAGACACCCACGCATAATATTAAAAGTTATTTTGATATTTTAATGTGCGTCTGTTCGTCTCTCTGTTCGTCCGTCCACGTAATAAAGGCCCATTCAGACTCTGCAAGTTACTTGCACAATTAGATTGCTACATATGAACAAGTTCATGTTCACATTCCTCAAGTACTTTTTCAGGAATTTGCCTGAAGTGGAACTAAAATGGAACATTAAGAGGAGTCAGTACTCAGCAAAATTTTCAATTTAAATACCAGCGAACCTGTAGGTAATAAAATTTACTATATAGGTTTGTGTCCTGAAAGTGAGAAAATTCATATAAAATTAGCCTAGACCTAGACCACAGAGCATATTAGAGACATCTACCGCAAAAGACAGAAACCCAACATCCAACAAAATCATACAATTTAAGACGAAAAATGAAAATTTGCAGTTCACATAAATTATTAAAAAATTTTAAATTAACTATCCTAAATTTTTTTTGCCCACAATTGTTAAATATGCCATTTTGCTTTGTATTTAAACAACTTTCAAATAAATATTGCAATTTCTCGTCGGTGAAATGTCGGGAGAAAAAACATATACTATTAGAGTCAAATAATTATAAAAAGCGCCATTAAAAATGAAAAAACTCGACGTTATGTGCAAGATCTAGGCTTTATCTTTCTAAAACAGTCACAATTTAAAGAAATGAGAATACCTACCCACAGGAATTTGATTTAAAAGACTTCAATTTTTCCTATTTTTTACAAGTTTCCGAGCCAATATCTCCATTCCAATACACTTTTTTTAATTTTTGCCGACGTTATTTACTAGACTTCTTCATTACCTTTAATTTAAGATATGTCATTACTCTGCTACAAATAGTTTACTAGAAATTCGTATTGAAAAATATATGAAACTTGCAAATCTTGGTACTGACTCCTCTTAACTCATAACAGCTCATTGCTGTCATTCCTTTCAAAATTACATTAACAGCAATATTTTCCGTAGACAGCCGTAATGATTCCGAAGCGCTCGCCTATCTTTAAGAATTAGTTCTTTGAGAAGAGTAGGTACTAAAAGCACCTAATTCATATCTTCGATTTAATCATTTTCGTACCCAAACACGTTTATTTTCTCTTTCGTTGTGTCCACAATTTTGTCTTTTATTACTTTTTTGGATCAACCTCTTTCGACTTATTTTGAGGAATACAAACTCTATAACTATTTATAATGCAAGGTTGACAACTTCCACAAATCTATATAATCTGACAATTTACACCATCCGCCATGCTTAAAATTCACATAAAATTGAAGTTAAAAGTGTGGACTTGCTCTAAAACGTAGAAAAGAGTGGAACAACATTTCCAACTACGAGGGGCATAGGGAAGTGCAAGTAACTTGCCGAGCCTGAATGAGCTTTAACTTGAGAACGTGTTCACTTAGAGTGCTGAACCTTTGCACACGGGCTTTTCAAAAAAAAAAAAAAGTAAATTCTATTTTAAAAATGGACCCAATCGGGCAACTCCTTTGTAGGGTTTCCATACAAGAATTTCGTTTTTCACTATATATTTGGAAATTGCCTTAGCGCGTCGAAATGAAGAGTTAAAATTTTGTACACGGCGTTTTCATGAAAAGTGCAAATACAAGTTCAAAAATGGACTAAATTGGGCAACCCTTTCTCGGTAGTGCCATACAAGTATCTTTATAAGTTTAATCATATATGGCAAATATAACAGCATGTATTGAAATTGTCAACTTTAAAGTAAAATAAAGTTTACGCCAAATATATTTCAATTAAATTTATTGGCAATCAAATTTTTCCGTAAAAGTTTTAAATATAGCTCGAAATAGTACAAAGCGCCTGTGACTTTGTGAAAATTTATAACATTTCTTAAGGTCCGGTATAATTTGGATTATTAGATAATTTGATATTTTACTCTAAAAGTATTTTTAAAATTGTCAGAATATACCGTTAATTTCTTTGTTTAGCATAAAATTCATATATGCACCAAATATATAGATTAAGAAAATATTAAAGTTGTGCTTTCGCAAAATGGCGGCATTCGCAGCTTTATAATTTTTTAAATAAATGGCCGATGTTAAAACAACAATTTAGCTCTTTCCAGAGCTATAATAAAACAAAATAGTTTTTTCTAAAACTTCTATAAAATCATTAAATCAAATTTTCGCGCCTGAGAACTAATTAGTTACTCTGAGAACCTTAATAAAACCATGCAGCTCTTTTGCATTTTTTAGAACCCTTATAAAATACTTCAGATTCCTTCATAACCTCTATAAAACGATAGAGCTATTTGGTTTCTTATCGAACTATTATAGAACTCCTAAAAAACATACTTATCCCTACCGGTAATATCCAAGTTTGACGTTTATCTTCTACGATCATATTGAAAAACTATGTCGTTTAAAATTGTGCAAACAATCGAAAAAGGGTACTCCAACCCATGTCTCTGTATAGTGTCTGCAGCTTGGGAGTCTGATAATCTGTTGCACTACTGGCCTAATAAACGCTCAACCAATATTAACAAGCTAATCAGAGATAAGTACACGCAGCTTGTCAGACTGACTGGTCGCAACAGGCTTACATAAAAAAACGAGGCAATTTTCATAATTATGAAGCTGCGACAGAGGAGGATGTCCGAAATTTCTGATAGTGATAACAACGATGTTGTAAGGTCTGCAAAATCTGCAGTAAATAAAAAAATATTTTTGAGACAACAAATAGGGCGAACTCCACAAGTCTACTTTAATGAAGTTTTACAAGCGGTAGGTATTATTTCAATTATTTTGGAACAAATAACTAAGTAATATTTCTCATATAGCAACAATACCAAAAGCAGCCCGCATGCAGTACCATAAATACATGCGATAGTTCTCCGTCATTGCAGTATCGCATCACTTGAACAGCTTGAGGAATTGCAGAAAAAACTATCCAAAGAAGACTGTATGACCGAAATGGGGAAGATGTAAAAAAAAGGATTATTATTTTCGTTTTTATAATGTATATTTTCATGATTACAAATAATTTAATAATACATAACTAAGTACATATTAAGCTGTAGTTGATCCCAAGCCTTCCAAACCCAATCAGTAGAAGATTGGGGTTCAAATAAATGGATAAGAAAAATATTTTCTTGTTTATTATTGGTCTTGTTTAAAACCAATAGTAATAGATCGGGCAACCCGTTCATAAAGATGCCATACAACAAATTCAGAATTTCTATGTATGTACACTGTACAGGTATGAAATGTACCTAACTAAGGCAACGATTACACGAGTCAATAGAGCTGACGGACAGTCCTGATTTCGTCTGTCAAATTTACTGACAAAAAACGATTTGTGTTCTATCAATTGACCAGTCTGTTCATAATATAATGTCGTCAAGCGGTACAGACATTCTTCTTCTATATGCATATCAAACAATTTCTTCATTAATCCGTCTTTATTCTCTACAAAATAAACAATAAAATGTATGTTAAACACTTTTCAGTCATTTCCCACTCAAATGAGAGCAGATTAGGAGTATAAACACAAATATCCACTAGCATCTACCCTTTATTTTCAATTTCCGCCATCTTAATTGTACGTTTGACAGTTTATTGACTAGTCCGTACTGACTCGTTAGAAATCTTGTCAGTCCAGACTGGTCAGTAAAAAAGAGTAGTCAGTAGGAGTTTACACGAGCCTGTGTAAGTGTCAATCGCTGTCAGAGTCAGTTCTACTGACTCGTGTAATTCCCGGTTAAAGCAACTTTGGAATTAAATCATGTTAGGAAAATTATATGATGAAATTTTTACCGTCCGTAAAACTTATCTAAAAAAACATGGAAAAGAAATACTTTACCCGGTATAAGAAGAATTATCACAAAAATAAATGATATTCATCTACACACGCTATCGAAACATTACAATTTCAAGATAAATGTGCAAAGTAATTAATTTTCACAACAAGTAAAAATTTTGCAATACACAAGTGAAACTTTTAAGTGCCCTGACGACGACTTACATAGTTCAATTGAAATACTGGATCGGAAATTTGAAGTGGATGTCCTTCACAGTCTGCAGGCAGGCTTCTCACAATATGCTAAGAAATCAGAAAGTCAATTATTACAGTAATTAGAGCATATACCAACATATTCGTTTTATTTTAATTAAGCTTAATCACTGTAAGCTGAGAATTTTTGTAGCTTTGTTCGTCTTGCTACATAATTCGGTTTTAATTTGTCGAAAAATGTAATGTGGAAATCGATATTTAACCATTGAAATTTGTATTGTGCATGGTTATAAATTTTAGTTAGATTTAGGTATGACAAATTTACCGCTATTGTTCTCTTCAACCATAATCATTCCTATAATGTTTATGCTCTGCATGCGCATTACTACAACACATACTAGACCCCGACCAGATATATTGATGCTGTCGTCAGCCATATGTAGTGGGGGGAAAAGAATTTTTATTTTGGAAAAATTGCTAAAATAGCAAACACCATAAGTACCTACATAAATAAGTATCTGCCTACCTACTAAAATTCATCCGTTCATCCATTTTCTTTTTGCACTAAACAACAATAGTTGGGTCTACTACTAGCTGCTTAGATTGGATGGATGGCCGCCATCACACATTTCACTAGCGCTAAGATAAACTAATTTGATCTATCATCACTTCACACAACTCGACAAAAGCTTTGGAGTGCCAATTCTGATTTTTAAACTTCTCTTGCCAAGAGTGTTGCCAGGGAAATATTTAAAAACAGTCTGTGAGCTTTTGCCTACAAATTTGGAAAAATTATAAAGAATCTGGATGAAGGTGAGATACTTTTTCTTTTTTTTCAATAATGAATGAAATGTATAAAACGGACCAACCGCTGATATACTACTGGAATCAACATTAGATAACGTTCTCTATAGATTTATTTTTTTTTTTGGTTAAAGTTTTTAGTTTATACCGCTGAACTTCAAATAATAAATTCTGTACGAAATTCATCATAGTTCAGTGGATTTTCCAAATGAAGAAATATCTGGCAATACAATATTCGTAATATCCGTTTCCTCACCGCCATACACTAACTTATCTGTAATTCGAATGGGCTGAGCCATCCTATCTAATTCCATATATAGTAAAAAATGGCACAAATTTAGGTTAAAATATGTTTGTCTCCTTCAAGCTCAAAATGTACGCTGAACTGTAACCAAGAAACAGGAAACAGTACGGAATGCATTGGAATTGACATACAAATTCAGACAAATATATTGCTTAGATACCAACTCACAGAGCAGCACATTTTTCAGTAATATTAAAAATTAATTTTTGTGTTAATTAAAACAACTTTAACTTCCTAAACAATTTTTATGTAATGCAATACTATTTTATAACAATTTTTAGTGTTTCTAATCGACAAATTATTATGAATTACGAATCGGTGTACAATTGTACGAAATATAAGGTTTTCACCACCTGTTCAAAATTTGTGCCATTTTTTGATGCAAGAACGCTCAGTCCACTCACTTCATACGTTTTAAGGTTGGACAAACAAAACTTGATTAATTTCATTTCTTTAAAAACTGAATTTTGGTTATTTGATACTGGCAGGAGATAAGCTTCCAATAAATGTATAAATTTCGAATGTATTTGGACTTTGTTGAACTTTTAATATGAATATTAAAGTGAATCCACATGTACTATGACCTTACAACAATAATCGCTTGGGGCAAGGTGAATCGGGTCCTGTTTAATGCTTCCAAAACGCAATATTGCCTGTAATAACACTGATACTCCAGCACGCACTCACTCAACCCATTTTCGTCCATAGAGAAGATATCTCGAACTCGCCATTTCTTAACATCTTAAGCATTGAAATATCACACAATCTTAGTTGCTCCAATCTTATTTTTGGTATTGCCAAAAACATTTTGAAATGCCTGGACTAAGATGCAAGAATTATCTTACTCCATCAGAGATCAGATTTCGTGCAAGTCTCACAAGTCTCATATCAGGCCTAGGTTAGAATATAATTCCCATATTTGAGCAGAGGCTGGACATACTGCGTTGCCCGCGTTAGGCAAAGCTCTAAAGAAGGCCTTCCGGCTTATTGGCGATGGAATACATATCAATAGCAACTATTGATTCCCTAGAGCACCGGTGTAATATCGGAGGTCTATCTCCATTGTATCCATTGTAGAATTCTTCCTATAATGCGAGCTCACCCTCCCAACCTTGAATCCAAATGCACTATCACGTCCTTGAAGTCTAATTCGGCCTTTCTGTGAGCTTCATAAGCAGAAAAGTACGAATGTGGAACAGATTGCCATCCTTTGTTTTCCTCTGAGCTATGAGCCGCAGGGATGGAACCGTAATGCACACCTTCACCTTCTTGGTTCAACTCCAAGTTATATAGAATACAAGGTATTCCCGTTATGAACCACGTTCCATCATTAGGGACGAAATATCGTGAAAGTGTATGGGAAAGTACGGTGCAGAGAACACAATATTCTCTCCTCTCTCTGTCTTTCCTATAAAAATGTATATACATTAGTCACAGAATTACGTCACAGGCTATCAGCTGCAATGTGTCAGAATTTTAATGGGAATACCTTGCCTTCTATATACCTTGGTTCAACCCAATACTCCTCGTTCCCCTTTCCTCCTCCTTTCATAGCAGAGACTTGAAATTAAGATAATTGTCCCACATGAAATAGGACACAAAGCCAATCCATGTTATGCATAATCAGTATCAAAATAAGTTCATTGACTTAAGTTTTTATATCCTCCTGAATAAACCGGCTCAACCAGCACCAAAGCAATACTGTTCTCGGTTAATCGCACACAACAACTGTAGGCAGGATGGGTTCGATTCTATTCTAAAATTATGTTTTATCATATCCGAAAAATAAGAAAATCTGGAAACCTGAAATGCTTCTTAAAAATCTGGAAAATCCAGATATGTCTGCACATCTAGAAAAGCTGCTCGCTAATTAGTTTAGTCGCTGCTGAAACCTGGACCAATATTGCTCCATTGCAAGAAGATCCATACCATGATGACGTCGCAAACGCACAAAGCCAGTGCAGCTTTTAAAATATTGAATAAAAATAATAATTATAGGTATGGAAAAAAAAAGAAAAAAATCCCATTTCCTTTATCAGTAATAGTAGCATATTGAAATATTCCTCTGTCGATTGGGAAATTTTAAAAATGATATATAAATGCAGTCAAGTGCAATACTGAACCAATGCAGGAAAATTAATTTTATTTTAATTTATAAGCACATAAAAACAACTGGAGGAAATTTTTGCTATCTCACACGTGATTCATAAACGTCCAGGAACAAATTTCCAAATAACTGTACGAAGGGAAATCTACCCCCTGACAATTGACAGTCGGTTAAGAAAAGAAATTAATTTGCTGATGTCCCAAAGACTTCAGGTGACAGCCGACCAAGATGAACATTGTCTTGTAGGTTATGTGATGAGTGAACCTATTTCTTTAGCATCAGAAGTGGCAAAAGAATTAGAAAAGTTTACCCCAGTTAGCAGATGGACAGCTAATCGAACTCTTCATAAGTTGAATGTAGATGCCAAAAACAAAATAAAGAAGATTGTCGTTCGTCAAGAAATATGACCAATGGTCACACTTTTAGTGGAAAAATTTCATATGTTCGGTGAGCTTCACTGAATTGAATATTGACCAGTATATGCGTATAGAAACATATTGAACCAAGGTCTTCCGAATATAGTTGATAAAATGTCAATAGCTCCCAATGAAATAGTATTCAAACATGACCGCGACCCAAAACACGCAGCAAAAAGGGTTCAACATTGACTCCAAGGGCAGCCATACTCGGTATTAGATTGGCCTGCCCAAAGCCCTGATCTAAAGCAATATTGGTTCAGTTTTGCACATTACTCTGTACAAAACTCAAATCTTTATATTTGTATATGGTCGAGGCAGTAAAGACATAAAAGAGCGCTTTCGGTACAAAAGGTCAAGCTGGGTTGAAATTTGGTTGATTTGTACAGTTCAGTGTCCTAATTAATATTCCTAGTTTGCGATGTTGAGCGACCGCCGCTCGGCCCCAAATGGAAAAACGGTATCGAAAACTATTTTTTCGAGTATGTGTATGTTCTTTCCAGCTCCACCCAGGTTACAAATTGCTATTACAAAAATTATAGAGCATAAAAT
The DNA here is from genome assembly GCA_963930735.1 of Dioctria linearis. Taxonomy (NCBI): domain Eukaryota; kingdom Metazoa; phylum Arthropoda; class Insecta; order Diptera; family Asilidae; genus Dioctria; species Dioctria linearis. Next base: position 5,791,419 of record OZ005741.1, read on the forward strand.
TTCCTGCACATTTTTGTATAAGAAACATTTTTCAATCACAGCTCACAAGTTAGAGCGGACTCAAGATCAGCAAATTCTATAATTCGCAAACCACTGCCATGGAGACGCATGTGAAAACAGTGCAGAGATTTTGTTGAATTGTAGAATTAGCTGAGCTAGACTCCTCTGTAATTCGTAAGATATTCATCTGATTGAAAAGTGTTACTTACACAAGTTGTAGGAAATTTTATGTTCTATCATTTTTGTAATAGCTATTTGTAACCTAGGTGGAGGTGGGGGAGAAGATATACTCGAAAAACTGGTTTTCGAAACCGCTTTTCCAATTTGGCACCGCGACCGACAGTAGCTCAAGTTCACAAACCCGGAAAATTAATTACGATACCAAACAAGAAACAATTGAACGTCATCAGCAAACCAGTAAAATTGAGAAGTATTTAGAAAATAAGACGCCATCATTAACAGACATCGTGAATAGGAGCGGCCCCAATATTGATCCTTGTGGAACGCCCTAACAAAGTGAGAAAAATTTTGAATATCGACTTTTTTTACTACAGTGGCCTGTTTACGGTCAGTTAAAAATGACAATACTAGATTAGCTGTAGACCGACTAAAATAGAAAGTCGATCAAATGTATACGAAACTGCTGTTATAAAAACATTTGCTCGCTCTAAAACATGTTATGGTCCATTCCAGAATGTATTACCCATTTCACATTCTGATACTCTACTCTGGTATGCCATACGACATCTTCTTCTTGTACCATCTAACATCTACCCACGCATAATATTAAAAGTTATTTTAATTTTTGTATATCTATCTGTCCCGTCCGTCCGTCAGTTCGTGCGCACGATAACTCTAGAACGCGTGTACTCAAAGAGCTGAAAAATATTAAAATTTATCGGGCAATCCTTCGTGGTGTTGCGATACAAAAATTTCGTTTTCCACTATCATAGATGGGACAAGAACTAGATGTCACATGGCATACTAGAGCAGAGTATACAGCTTCTGAAATGGGTAGTGCATTCTGGAATGGACCACCCAACCTTATAAATTTTGTATTTTTTTTTGGTACTGCATCCGACATCTAGTTCTTTTGCCATCTATGCCACTATATATTTCGACACTGCCTGAGAACGCGTTGTTACAGAGAGCTGAAATTTGGTAGGTATATGGTGTTTTCATAGTAATAGCAAATAAAATTTCAAAAATGGTATAAATCGGGCAACCTCTTCTTGGTGTTGTCATTTAAAAATTTAGGTTTTTTGCGTATACTGTGAAAACGATCAGTCCTAGACACTTTTATTGTACTAAAAACTTCTTTAGAATACGAAAACCTATAAAATTGTTTATAACCATTTTTTCTGTTCGACGAAGCGTTCTAGAAATATATGCGAAAAAACCACTGTAAAAATCAAAATTGCTCAAAATGGGTGACAATACGAAATTTCAATATTGGGGAATATTGGCCTTAGTTAGACCAAATCTAGCTTTTTTACTTGTTTTCTTTTTCTTTAGCAACATGCCAGTAAAAAGCAATTCGTACCAGGAGCACATTCAGAGCAAAAAACTGAAATCTTGAATAAAGCTTTCTCTTCCTTCCCTAGAATCTCCCACTGTGAGCACTTCTTCATGTTAAAAAAATATAAACGTGGACTCGGTGATGTTAACTGAAAACTTAAACTTACTATGCAGATGGCAAAAAATTACTGTTTTCATGGAAAAATTACTGTGTTTAAACGTCGTTGCACAAAAAGTGCCAAATTTATTATGTTTTCAGTTTATTTCAAAATTCAATTCAGTAAAAAAAAATAAAGGAATTGCATTTTCAGTTATTAACATAAACAAATATGTACCTATAAAAATGTTCAGTTATTAACTATATTCATGTCATCATGCCATCTGTATTGTAAATATATATATTTTGAACATATGAAAACCCGGCTATTTTTTCATATTTTCGTGGTCATGCATAATAACTAATTTCGTAACATTTTTTGTTTTTTTAAACAAATTTTTACTGCGCCAAATTCCCTGTAGAGTGCTGGTATTTAACCTTTTCCTAATCTCCAGTTGTTGAGATTTATGACAGAAAAATCATCTCTTTTGACTGTTGCAGAACTATGAGGTTGACAGAATAAATGTGAAAGAAGTTTTTTTCAAATAAGGAAATATTAAAGATTCCTGTTCTTTTTTCATGTTATGACAAATCTTCCCCCAAAACTCGATTATTGGCAAATTATTATCAATTTCTCGTAATTCCCTAACAAGTCTGTATTCAGAATCTTAGACCCTAGGCAGACGGACAAAAACAATAATCACTCAATCGTAATTGATTTTTCCAAGAATCAAGTTACCCAAGATTTTGTGAATTAAAACGAAAGTCCTGTCAATTTTTATATGATATTGACAGCATATTTTTAATAACTCAAAATAAAAGGTAAAGCAATTTTTGAAAAATTCAATTACGAACGAATGATCATTGATTTTGCCCATCTGCCTAGGCTCTAGAATATAAGGCTTTAAGAATACTACAGTCACATAATATATTGCGAAAATGATTTTCCGAAGAAATAATTGATGCATTCTTTTAAAATTACTAGAGTCTAAAATTTCAAAGTATTTAAAACATTTCATGGCATCGAATGGAAACCATTTTTTTTATTTGTACCGCACTTTCAAAATAAAATTTTAACCAATTTGTTCTGAATTCTAAAATTTCTTAAGACCTTAAATTATTATCTTCTAAAAGACATGCTGAGACCTTTCCCCTTAATTATATATCTTCTAGAAAGACAAAACGTGGAAACTTAGAAGTGGTAAAGTGCTGATTTCTGTTTAACTCGAAGTTATAAATAAAAGTTGTAAATATGTTCAAGTCAAGTTCAATGCTGGTTTTTCTATTCCCAGATAACAAAATGAAACATGCTCTAAAAAGATACTTGTTGGACATAGACGATCGGCTCCAAATCGGTAAACTTCATTTTCATTTCGGTAAAAGTATTCCACTGGATATAAATTGAATATATTTTTATCACACATTTTGGAAAATCGTATTTTCTCGTTTTTGCTTCGGTACAGCAGCGTTCGGATTTGTGTACGATCGGACATAAATAAAAATGATACGTTTTCGATACCTATTTTAAATCGAATTTACATTTCGAAATGTAATCTCAGTTAATCAGTTGTAATGTCTAATTTGTAGTGGTTCCTAGAGAGTAATTTTGGTAGTTTATGATTTTTTCAATTTTATATTGATCTGAAAATGTCCCGAATATGGGTTTCATCCATATACATATATTTAATACCGCTTTAAATACGTTTTGAATAGGATTTTGGTGGTAGCTCATTTATATCAATTTTATGTCCTTTAGAATGCGTTCTGAATACGTTCTTTCGGACACGCACTATTACCACCGATTATCACACGATCATTTCTGACCGACAACGTCCGAAGATTTCGCTCGGCAGGGCGGACATGAGTCTTATAAAAAAAAAGCATATGGAAAGAATATATATTTTGATATCAATTCGTGTAATCAGAGAACATGTTCTCATATCTTCTGGAGCATATCGAGAAGATGGTCAAAACATGTTCTATGTTATCTGGGATGAAAATTCATTTATTTAAATTAAGAGTTTTCAAAAAGAAAATTGCACTGCATCCAGAGATATTTTCGGATGACAACTGCTGCTTTTCACTATATTTTACTTCTATTGCAACTTCATTTCATAATTTTTTAGATTTCGCTTAGAATAATTATTAGCTTTCATTATCCCACACAGCCAGGCGGTTATGAATACCCTAAATTAGCTTACCAGTCGGTATCCATATCGTCGATTCACAAATTGTCACTCATCCAATGTACAACAAGTTTCACCCGACTGAAGTCAAAAGTTTTGATATCTGATTTAATCGCCTCTAAACGCTCTGGAACGAGTCGTAACGTACCGCCCCTATAACCGCGTCAGTATGAACACTCGCATTGTTTACCATATCTGTGACATTTTCAGCAAGTTTTAAACAAATATATATAATTTCAGATGAAAAATTACTGTAAATTGCATGGAATTACTGTTTTACTGTACGGGACTCGAAATTACTGTCAAAAACAGTAATTTACTGTACGGTTAACATCACTGCATGGACTCGATATGAAATCGCTCATAGCCTCCGAAGAAGCGTTTCTATTTCCCGCGCTGGGAAGCTGCTAAAACTGAAAATACTTTTTTTCGGGAATTCATAGACATGTTGCTAACACTAATAAACATCTTGGCTTGAGTGAGCTTTTTCGTACGATATACATATGTACACACCTACCAGATATGAGGAGGTTAGCAGCGGGGAGATTGAATGGAATGTTCTGCTTTCTGGTATCCAAGAAACGTCATAATACAACACTTCGCGGCTCCCCAAGTATTGCCCTGTGTTGTTGTTTTTGTTGTAGCAGCTGCTGATTAAGATTACTCTTGTCCGGTTGAGAAAAAAAAAAGAGAGTAAAAAAAAGACAAACAAAACAAAAACACCTCAATAAAATAATGATTATGATGATGAACACCGTGTTCACGGCACGGTGGGATTTGAGTACTTTCGTCTTTTAGTTAGCTTAGTAGCTCCACATTGTTTCCAGTCGTCGGAGGCGGTGGTATCTGAAAATACGGGCGCGTATTAAAAACATCTCTTTACGAGCTCTTAAAAAACTTTATTTACATTGGAAATGAATTAGTGCAGTGGCTAATTGAAACAAAAGTGCTAAAAATCTATTTTTTTCCTTTTTAATTAAGTTAATCAAAACAAATTGAACGCGCATTCGATAATAATCTTTCGAAGTACCTACCGAAAAAAAAAAAAGTTTTTCAGTTTCCATCAAATAAAATTCTAAAAGTGCGAGAAGACGTCAATTAGTATCTACCTGATTTGAGACCTGCAGCATGTTTCCGGCTTTATCAGCTGGCTAACAATTAAGTGTCACGTTTTTATGAAAGAAACATACATCCGTGTCGTGTCGTGTCGTCTAAATCGTGTGCAAATGTTTATATGAATTATCAAAAATAAATAAATAAATAAGGCGCACAGTTTTTTTTTCCATACCCTCCTTAGGGTAAAATATGGAGGTGATAATAATTAATTTATCTTGGATTTTTTTACGCTTCTAAAAATTAAGGTGAGTTTAAACAGGTTTCTTTCATCTTTGTAAATTTTGTTCTTTGTTTTTTTTCCGCTCTCTTCTTTATGCTGCGCACAGTTCTTCGCAGTAACAAATTGAAGAAATTGAAAAAAAAATAAATAATAAAAATTCCCCTTGAAAATATGTTTATGCGACTCATGTTTTTTTTTAATTAACAGCAGTTTTGTGATTTACAAAATAAATAAAAATCTGTAAGACACCTGCAAAGTTAAAAAAAAAACCGGTATAAAAACTACAATTTACCCCCCCCCCCCCCCCACCAGCAAGACCATTTTGAAGGTTAATCTGCCCTTCTTTGCTGAATATGTGCTAAAGGTAATTAAAACTTTCAATTATTACAATAATTGCAGTCTTATATCGAAGGTGTGAAATAGTACATACATACTTTTATCTACATATACACAGATCATGAGGAGCTGAGTTGTACATAAGGTTGGGGGGATAAATGCACATACGCTTTGGGAAGTAGAGATGTGGTTAAAAGATTCTTCATCATATTAAGACAAATATTAATTAAAAAATTATTTTAATTTTTCAAAAGCGTGTGCTTACTTAAAGTTATTCGCATTAATTTAAATAACTCGTGCAGTCTCCTCCAGTTTTAATTATTGCTCTATGCACCCCCCCCCCCCCACCCCCCCGCCCGTATAGATGCAACTTTGCTTAAGTTTTGCGCCATCTATATCTAATAAGTATCTGTTGCGCATTCTGTAAAATTCCAAGTACAAGTACCGGGAATTGAGCTTAAAATCTGGTAATGGTACTGCTACTTATAAGTCCCACATATCAATTTTTAAATACAGGTAATGTTAATGTTAAGAGTAGGGGCGACCAGGACCCTGCGGACACCGCGACCATAGTTGATCTATTGTGCCTTCCCCTATAGTGATTAGGCAAAATCGAGTCTTCTAACGAGCTCGATTATTACTTTCGGAGTTAGATTGCAGACATTATCTGGACAGATAAGTTCTCTTCCAGTGATTTGCAGCCATAGTGCTGGGCACTCGCATATAACGTGCATCGACGTTTCATCTTCCTCTTCGCACAGTCGACACAGTTCACTGTCGCATTTTCATATCTTCTTCAGGAAGTGACGGAAGGGGCCATGACCAGTGACTGCGTTAGCAAATAGTTTGAGCGACTGTCTACTAAGTCCAATAAGTTGACGCGACAGGAAATGAGAAGGATTAAAGAGTTTCTTCGCCTGACTAATGCCTGGCGCGCTACGCCAAAGGAGATCCAGTTGCCTGTTTTCCCACAGTTAAGCAGTTCCCCCCTAAAGTGGCTTTTTGGTAGGCCAAATGTCGGATAGGAACCCAAAATACGGACATTCAGCTCCGGTTTTAGCCAGTTCATCCGCTTTTTCATTACCGTCCACTCCTTCGTGTCCAGGGACCCAAACCAAGGTTACTTGGTTGTCCCTAGACAGTAGTTGGAGTTTCGAGTAGCAGCTCCAAACTAGTTTTGACTCAAAGGCTTGAGAGGAAAGAGCTAGGAGCGCAGCTTGGCTGTCTGAACAGATGTAGATGTTGGAGTTCTTACAGCCTTTGTTTAGGCTTTCCTGAGCTCCAATCTCTATAGCATAGACTTCCGCCTGAAAAATGGAAGGTGAGACACCAAGCGGAATGGATAGTTTTATTTCTGGACCAACCACCCCTGCGCCTGTTTTCCCGTCCTTCCGGGATCCGTCTGTATACCAGACTTGGGCCCGTTGCGGGAGCTGGAGTCCTCTGTCTAGTATCTGGGTTCTTTCATTAATGGTTACCTTGTAACCTCTTTCAAAAGAAAATCTCTTGGCCATAGTATCTTTTGGAGCTTCTAGGTCGTTAATATTGACCTGCTCGAAGATACTGAGATGACCCACCCTGGAGGAGGTGCAATCATCTGACCTTTTCTTTCGAAGCATGCTAGCTGCAGCTTTCCTCTGAATAAAGAGGTAAAGAGGCTGTAAGCCAAGAATGGCTTCAAGTGCTCGTCGAGGACATGTTGTGAAGGCGCCAGTGGCGCCTAAACATGCCATCCTTTGCACCTTGTCGAGGGTTCTTCTGGTGATTGCCTGCAATGTTTTAGGCCACCACACATTTGCCCCATAAGAAAGTATGGGTCTGACTATGCCCTGGAAGATCCATAGGATCATTTTGGGGTTCAGACCCCACTTTTTCCCGAAAAGCCTGTGGCAAGAGCTGAATGCCCACATGGCTTTGTTTGTTATCATTTCCAAGTGGGGATTCCAGGTAAGCTTGCTGTCTAGGATTATTCCTAGATATTTTGCTTCTTTGGAATATTCTATTGCAATTCCATTTAACTTAGGAGGTGGAATCTGAAGGCTCCTTTTCCTAGTAGAAGGAACTAGCACTGTTTTACCTGGGTTTATTGATAGTCCCATGTTCTGGCACCATCTGGTAACAATGTTAAAAGCAGTTTGCATAAGCTCTGGTAAAGCTGATTCAAACTTTCCTTTACCATAGATGACAATATCATCAGCGTATCCTTGGGCCTTAAAGCCGGCCTCTTGGAGTAAGTTTAGTAGCTCATCCACAACTAGTAGCCATAGAAGTGGTGATAACACCCCGCCTTGTGGGCGTACACGTATAAGTACGCACGTTATTAAAGAACTTAAAAATAAAAATCATTGCACAACGACTCGAATTTCATTTTTTTTTTTTTGAAAAAACATGTCCGTTAATATCCCTACTTAAATGAACTTGATTTTGTCCTAAATAAAGCCAAAGACAACAAAGCGCCAGGTATAGATGGAATCCCTTATGAATTTTATAGGAATGCCCCAGTAAGCTTTTTAAAAGAATTGCTAAAGTATTTTAATTTAATTTACAATAGATGTGAAGTCCCTGAATCTTTCACGACGTCGATTATCTTCCCTCTTTATAAAAAAGGTGATGTAAATAGATTAGAAAACTACCGTGGTCTTTACTTTATGAACACATGTCGCAAACTTTTTGTCGGTATGTTACACAATAGAGCGGGATGTTGGGAGGAGGCCCACAATATTTTGAATGAAAGTCAGGCAGACTTTCGCAGCGGTTACTCCACGATCTAATAAATGCTATAAAACTCTCCCATTCATTTAATATAAAAAAGGAGTATGCCTTCTTTGGAGATTTTAAAGCAGAATTTGATACAATTGAAAGGGGAGCACTTTTTTATAAATTGTACAAAATCGGAATGTCTAGTAAGTTTGTGGGCATGCCGATAAAAATTTACGAAGTTACTAGCGCTCAAGTTTGGAATGGGGAGCAGCTCTCAGATAGTTTTGTGACAACATCTGGGGTAAAGCAAGGATGCATCTTGAACCCGCTGTTGTTTGCAATTTTTTTTAACGACTTAGAGGATTCTATGGAGGTAGGCCTGACACTTGAGGACATTAATTTAAAAGTCTTAAAATATGCTGATGACATCGTTATTTTATCTGACGATCCACACAAACTCCAGCGTATGATCAATAATCTTCAGGAATACTGCCACGTGTGGAACCTGGTTGTCGACTTGGAGAAATTCAAAATTATTGTTTTCCAGCGTGGGTCAGGACCCAGGAAGAATAATGAAAATTGTCAATATAATAATGTGCAAGTAGAAGTTGTATGGGGAATACACCTACCTCGGTGTTACCTTAACACCGAAGCTATCATTTAACGCCCACCTTAAAAACCGTCTGCAAAAACGGCTTTTAATGCAACTTGGAAAAGTTTTCTGGGAAAAGAAGGAATTAAGCATTCTGACAAATTTGTTCTGTACAACACTGTCTCAAGGTCAGTTCTTTGTTACGGAGCACAGGTATGAGGTTTTCAGCAATATGACTCTGTTGAAAGGCTACAACGATATTTCGTTAAAAGAATGCTTCGTTTGTCGACAACTACCCCCAACTATATGATAAATTTAGAGTTTGATCTCTCTAATATATACATTTACACATTGAAGTGCCATTTTGACAACATGTTGAAAATTTTGTTTCGTCTTTCTCATCATTATAGACTAACGAGTCGTCAGTTATTTCTTCATTAAGAGCGCTGTGTGTCTAGGGAATAAGGCCCCTCCCTACCCGCCCAGTAAACATCTGGAATTTTTTCGGGCCCTAAAAAATTCTATTCTATTCTATTTAAGTGTGCATAAGTGTACAAATCCATCTCCACCCCATAATTCAGCTAAATAGATTTCCAAAATTTCTTTTGATTATTTTTTGAGTGAAAAATTTGCTGGAAATTACCTCTTTACAAATTTTATGCATATTCCACGCAGACAACAATGCGACGATCCAATATAAAATCAACGATGCCTCGACCTGATGTAAGGAAGTCCTCAAGTTTTTCCTGGAAAATTTACTGGGCTCAACGTGTGTATGTACTTAGTTTTTGCGTGCGATAAATAGTTTTTGAGATAATCGAAAAAGAAAGAAATGCGTCCTTTTGAAGGAGAAAAATGGCCGTCTTTTGAGTGAAAAAGTTGAGTTCCCATGAAAAAAAATTTCACAGCAGTGCATTAATGCCGTTAAAAGAATGAACTTCCCCTAGGGGAAGGGGACCCAGCTGTATGAAAATGGGTTCTTCGGCGGAAAAAACGTCTCGATGAAGTTTTTTTAATTGAAAAAAAAATTCACTCGATAGTACTCAGTGAGAGCTTTCATTTGATATGCGATATGCCAAATTGGAAGGACCCCCTCCGGGGGTACCTACCCCCACCTTTAAAGTACCCCCTGTAAAAAAATCTTCCATGAATTGTAGCTGGCACGAAGTTGATATGAACAGGCGAATCGATTTTCCAATCGGACTTAACCCTACAAGTTATATGTGATTTATCGCGCAAAAATCTAGTACCTAATTTGGAAAAAAAAAGTAACGTACTAAAAAAAGTGGGTATAGAGATCGAAAGAAAAGTGAAAACAAAGAATTATAGCGGTTTTAGAAAAAGTTTAGAAAATATACTGTGCTCCCCGCAGAGGGGTGAACAGTTATTGTAGTACGTTTTCGGAAAATCTAGTACAAATTCTAATGTGTTTTTATACCCTATATGAAATCTAAGGGATATACTAAGTTTGTCATTCCGTCTGTAACACCTCGCAATAATGATGGTAGTGCAAAATGGATTGGACATTCCCGCATAAAATTAAAAGTTATTTTGATTTTTGCATGTCCGTCCGTCTGTCTGTGCGCACGATAACTCGAGAACGCGCACACTTAGAGAGCTGAAATTTTGTACACCGACTTTAAAAAAAAAAGTACAAGTAAGTTCGAAAATGAGACATATCGGGCAACTCCTTCATGGGGTTGCCATACAAAACTTTCGTTTTCCACTATATATTTGGACACTGCCTGAGAACGCATCTATATAGAGAGCTGAAATTTGGTACATGGTGTTTTCATTGTTCTAGCAAATAAAATTTAAAAAATGGACTAAATCGGGCAACTCCTTCTTGGTGTTGCCATATAAAAATTTAGGTTTTTTACGTATAGTGTGCAAACGATCAGTCCAAGACATTTTTATTGTACTAAACACTTCTTCAGAATATGAAATCCTATAAAATTGGTTATAATCATTTTTTCTGTCCGATAAACCGTTCTAGAAATATAAGCGAAAAACCACTGCAAAAATCAAACTTGCACAGAAGGGTGACAATACGAAATTTCATACGGGCATTCATCTAGGGTATCATAAGAATTGGTCTTAGACCAATTCTAGCTTTTTTACTTGTTTATATGGATTTTGAGTACCCACACTGCTATGGTCCGAGGTTAAATGGCTGAGTTATAAGCATCAACCTAAATACCCCCACCGTTTCCCCTCCCCCCCTAAAAAAAATAAAAAAACGTAGTACCCGACTTGTCCTTCTAGGCGATTAACTAAAAAACCGCTTTGAAATCAAGTAAATCAGATGGGTGTTTTCGGAGATTACCCCTGCAAACTTTTTTATACATGTATATAGGACGAAAAATTGAAAATTTTAGCTCCCTCCATTACGCCCCTCGCCTACCATTGACCCTACACTAACCACCTCTCAGCGATCACTTGTAGCCCCCGACGGTAGCTTTCATTTAAGTCCTGAATGAGCTCTGTGCGCGTTTTCGATAAGGAGTTATAAGCAAAATAAGTTGAAACCTTGCCCTCCTGCCCCTCCGGATACGAGCCCCCCTCCTGAAAACCAACACCATTATAAGATGTGCGACAGCGAGACGAACACCGATAAAAAATGGTAAAAAAATATATATATTTAAATAAAAAAAAAACAATGTTTTTTTTAGTTGTCGCCGACAACGGAGTAGTTGCTTATCTTACTATTTCGCCGTATCGGCGACAACGGAGCTGTATGTTTACCTTACATTGTCGCCGCAGCGGCAGCGGAGTGTAAAGGGTTAATTATCCTAAGGTATTATAAATTTCTGTACAATACTTCTCAAGTTCCAAAATAAATAAATAAATACAAGTGCCACCAACACGACGATTTATAGAAAAAACAAAATATTTTTGTATAGTTACTTCTAATAATGAGTAATGTTATCTGCATACGACTAATACCGTAAAAAATACGACCTACAACACCCAAAATCTTCAACTCAACTCTGTTTTTACTTTTATCTTCTAGCCTTAAATCTAATATGATTATCAACTGGATTTTCCCGATGACAATTAATAACTCCAATATCCAATGAAAATATATATATAAAAAAAATAAAAAAAATTTTAACACATCAACATCATCAAAATGAAGCTTTTTTTTTTACTTTTCCTCTACGCTAATTAGGTATTCCACGTCGATTTACCTAATTAAGTATAGGTAAAGAAAAATATTAACCGTGAACTATCGTAACCTTAACCGCGCAACTGCCAGCATCATTTCTGTGAGAATGAGAAAACACAAACAAGTTTAGATTTTATGAATAATGACGACACATGAACTAAATGAAAGCCGTCGACCTTGACTGTAATATTAATTTGTTTTTTTCTTTTTTTTTATTTATTATTTTAAGCCTATTAATATGCCCAGGTTCAGTAAAAAAAAAATTTTTCTCTTTTCATTTTCAGTTCCATCTGTGATATGAACTGGAAGTTGTGTGATTGAAATCTTTTCCATAAATTTTTTATACAAAGAAGCAATTATAATGGAAATCTGTTGATTTAAGAAAAAAAAAAAAAAAGCAAAAACTCCAACGCAGTATTAAAAGTTTAAAAGTTGATATTTTACCGTATACGCTACAATTATGTACTTAAATATTGCTCTATAGTCGTCGCTGTGTAATAATGGGGCAACAAGAGAAGTGCTTCCAACCGAACGACGTTTTACTCAATTCGTTTCTAGTTAATAAGAAAAAATACCGAGTGCTGTTACATTACGATAAACTTGTTTGGGAAAAGGAGAACTCCAAAGGAAGTAAGTATTTTTTTATATTTTTTTTAATTTTAATCATTATCTTTTTAAAATACTTTATACAATATTATTATTATTATTACTATTATTGTTATATATTTGTTAAAAAAGTTAAAAAACATCTCGAGCACTTCAACTCTCAATCCGTGATCGATTGTTGTACTCTCAATCTCCTCTCTAACCTAGATGAGATTAGATTTGTGAAAGGGTGTATAGGCGTTAGCCTCGCAATCACTACGACCTGAAAGATCTATTGTGAGTCCCCGTTGAATTTGCTCCATTTATAGGTTTAGACAGTTAATAAAGTCTAGAACTATTCTGGGCTTGAGGTTCTATACGTAACTTGGTGGAAGAAAAGCATGTTCAAGGTGGAGTAATCTCTGCCTGGCCAATGCTTCGCAGCTGCAGAGCAAGTGCTCTGAGGTTTCGTGAGCATCCTGACAGAAGCGGCAGGAGAAGTATCAGCCAAACCCAGCTTGTTTAGGTGATACCTCAAGGGGCAATGGCCTTAGAAGAGCTCAGTGATCATTTTGAGCTCTGTTCTTCTAAGGAGTAGGAGTTCTTTTGTTTTTCCGCAAGAGGTGTCGATAAAATTTTTTGCCTGACGAAGTCCTTGTAGCCTTTCCGAATACAGGGATTTTTGTTTATTCTCCCAGTTATTTAGGGTAGCTCTGAGGTAACACTTTGAAGTGCCACAAAATGGCTCTGGTCCGACAAACTGAGTTTCTGCTCCTCTTTTGGCTAGGACATCCGCAATTTCATTGCCTTTGTGGCTCTCATGTTCAGGTACCTAACTAACTTACTAACTTCTTTGTTTCATTAACGAATTTAAGAATTTCGGTTAAGGGGAAGCGAGAAAACGATATTTTTCATTTTCATTATATTGGCGGCATCCAACGTAGGACCAGTTATATTCCGTCCAGTACTTTCTGATGAAATAGATTATAACTTGTGGTGTTCCTCTCGGCAGCCATTTTGGACCACAACTTTTTATAATTTACGTATATCTTGGATTCTAACGAATTCAAGAAAACTTTATTATGCTGACGATACCAACATTTTCCATTGTTTCCACTACAATTGGATGTGAAATTTTAAACTTGGACTTAAACACCTTTCATAAATTTGTTGTTCTATTAACTGTTCTCCCTCTCCAATATCAATAAATTTACTGCTATGTCTTTTTCTCATGAAAAGAAACTTTTGGACTTTAGTTATATTTTAGACTAGAATTGACAAGATTTGATTTTCCTTCGAGAATCATATTAATGTAATCGTTGCCAGGGAAGATGACGATCCAATCATACCGAAGTTCCTTTACTGCTGCAATTGTTAAACCATCTTGTTGGAGCATTTGTTATCCTTTCTATATATGTGGTCTACATAAATCGCATCGAGGCTGTGAAGTGAAGATTTATTCGATTTGCCCTTCGTAGGATTCATTGGGACAATCCTGTTGCTCTAACTCTATATGTAGCCAGGTTTAAACTTTTTCCATTGAATTCTCTCGAGGATAGATGAAACACTTCCAGAGTTGTTTTTGCATTTTTGCTGAATGCAAGAGGTGATAAATTCCCCCGAGCTCTTAATACACTTTGAATATATGCGTTCCTGCTCACTCCATGAGTCCGGGGTATCTAAAACGTACGTCACAACAAGGCCCATTGTTCATCCTCTAGTCTAGACTTATAAGCAACTGCTCATGGGTCCCAACCAGATACTCTTACAAAGCTCAATATTGGCCCCAACCCTCCTTACCGGCTTCATGCAATTCTTCCAGGAGGTATAAGGCAAGGAATCTGTAACGTTTTCCTGAGAGAGCCGAACAGTGACAAAGAAAGTGGGATCACCGTTTCGGATTCCCTTCCGCACACAGGATCATCAACAAGTCCCATTCTGTATAAATGACCCCTGAGAAAAGTTATCAGTGAGAATTGACACTACAGACTCTCAGAGTTGGCTTTTTCGTTAAGCTCGGGTTAGGCTTACCCCACAATTCCTTTGTAGTTCTACCCGAAGGGTCATCTAATCTAACCAAAGACATCTGCGTTGGAAGACAGCCCAGTTTAATTGTGGAGGAGGATACCTCCGAGGCTGTACTATGAGCTGGCACTCAAAAAACGAGTACCCTATTACTCCGAGAAGATTGGCAATCTACTTATTCTCAGTGTCTGAGTTAAGGAGATACCTTTCAGCTTCTTGCCTTGACTTGAACTTGGGAAACCATAATATGGCTTTCAAGGTGTATGGCAATTTCCGTATGAGGCTCCTCGCAGAAATGCCTGCTCTAGTGTTTTCTTCAGATTTCGAGCCGTCTGTATTAGGTTTGTCAATAGCTTAAGCACAGAGTGTGATTCCCATTCTGCCTTAGATGAAATTTTCGATTTAAATACGCCTTCCAGCCTGGTCTTTGTGCCTGTCACTGTCAGGTGCTATAGAAGACTGCACGAATTCAAAAATTTGATTGGTGTGGAGCTCCTGTTACAGTGTGTATCCAGCTCTGATTGAGATATGTTCAATGCTGCGTTGATGTTTTTTTGCACGCGGTGTATGCTGAGGATGAATTCAATAGCCCGAGCGCTGGTTTACATGTGCAAAATTACCAATTATCAAGGTCTATCCCAGCCCATAGTAGCATTCTCTTGACCACTTTTGTCGAAACATAAGAAATTTCATATATCCTCTAATATTAAGGAACACTACTAAGAGTATTTCCGCCAATCAAATTATGTTTGCTGTTTTATATTCACAGACAATATTCGAATGCGGTCTGAGGGCAGATTGAATTTCACCCACATTCTGCTTCTCTTAGAATAATGAAATTCGTTTTTGTTTTTCATTCGAATAACACCCAGAGTCCGTACGATTACAGATATTGGAGCCATCTATAGTATATAAGTGCATTTTTTAACCTCTCTAGTATTCCAACCAGCATTCGTTTATTGCCTAATGATTATTAAAATTTATATCTTCTTTCGCAAATTATGATAGGGATAATGTCGTCCCTAAACATATAGAGCAATTCGCATTACTAAACAAGTCTCTGCAACCTAACATGTATACAGTTTCACGAAAAACAAAGCGTATCGTCTGAAAATGTACCAGGTGTGGTGGTACCTACCTCTTAACCTGTTCACGAGAATAGAAGAGTTTTAAAATGTGGCAATGGATCTTGTATCAGCTGTCAAAAAGTGGTTAGTACACGAATAGTCTTGTTTGACTGCAATCTAGGATCACTCCCAGACACTTTATTTTTGTGGATACATAGCTCATGCTTTCAGCCTAAGATGAAGCACAAAACCTCATTCAATTTTCTTGTGTTAGTAAAGAAAGCTATCATCGTGTCTTTTCCTAAGATGTAGATCGATAGTAGTTGAATTATTTCCAGGACTTTCCTCATTTTTACTTTAGATTTCTCCTCACGACTTTCTCGTAATTAGGTCGTAAAAATATTATAAAAAAAAAACAATTAATGGCTGATTACTATAATTTTAGAATAATCTTCAATCAAAATTAGTAGCAAAATTTATCGTCAAATTACAGAGTAAAAATAAGTAAAAAACGAGATTTCACACAAAACTGAGGCCAAGCCGCATGAAAAAGTAGAAAATAAACTTTTCTTCACACACAGAGGTGGACTCAGATTTTTTGATTGGGACATTTCTCTTGAATAGTTTTTCTCTTCATGAATTAAATCACTTATTACCTCTCTGATTGATCATACTGAAATATTTCGGTGATTGTCAGCGAATAAAATCTGAGTCCACCTCTGTGTGTGAAGAAAAGTTTTCTTTCTACTTTTTCATGTGGCTTGGCCTCAGTTTTGTTTGAAAACTCGTTTTTTACATATTTTATTTTCTGCCTTTTTCACGTTAACTAAATTGTTATTACGTGCTGCATGGAGATATTTTATGACGGCTGAAAAGACACTGATTTACCAGTTTTTCAAAACATTTATTCGAGTAAAAATTATTATGCAACTCATTTCGCTCTATAACTTTGTCTTAGGTTGCAAAACGCTTAAACGCTTCCTTGGTCGGAAAAACTCCGGAAAAGCGTTTTACATGAATTTTCCTCGATTTCTTCTGCAAGTTTCAACATTGTCGGAGAGAAAGTAATGATGCCAGTGGATAGAGAACTTGATCCTGCATAATTTAGAAAACTTTTTTAACGGAAAATTTTCCGGAAAAGTCGGAAAATTCCGGAAATTTTTTTCGAAAAAATCTGAAAACTGCATTTTTCCTGAAACGGATTTATCACTAATAAAATTTGTACCTAATTTTCAAATGATTTTTTCCGATTTTCCGGGTTTTCAATGGAAATTTCCGGTTCAAATTTTGACAGATTCAATTGTCACGCGACATGAACCTGTGTGCCAAATTTCAGGTCGCTGTGATGACGAAAAGTGGGTCTACGAGAGTGTCGAAAATAGTAAAAAAGACAGACAGACAAATTCGTGTACGAGTTGAAAGGACGGGCTGGCCTCAAAAAAATATAAAGGACTACTTTCAAATACGAGTCGAGGTTTGAGTTTATTTTCAATACTGCGGGCCGAAAAATGTTGAATGGAGAGATAATTTATGATAAATACTCATTCGTAACGCACAATAAGTTCCCGATGTTAGGGAAGATGGAGGATATTATAGATCCTCAGGACCGAGCCGGGATTGAAACTTGAATAGCGCCTAGAAGATAATGGGGGAAGTGACCTTTTCCATAAAACAATAAAAACTGAAAACGTTTTTAAGCAACTGTGTAAAGATATCAATTTCAGTCAATCCAAAGAGGGAGACAGGATGATATAATTGTTCCAATGAAGACCACTATAAACATACTGGTGTCTGCTGAACGGGCGCTCCTTCGTATCACAACTCCCTCACGTGAAAAGTTCTTTCGAACTTTCTCTAATGAAATATCGTTTACCGCAGAAATTCTTGCAAAATGTTATCAGTAAAGATAAATACACAAAAGTCAGCTGAGACTTTTTTAAAGCTTCGCGCTGGCTCCTTTCATTTGTTAGACCTAGATTCAGATTCCTCGTAGTGATTTACACTTCGATTAAATATTTTTTTTTATTCTCAATTTATTTTCATATTATTTTGTATTCAGCTGAAAAATTCTTCGTTATCTTGCTTGCTCTTGATTTTGCCTTATCTTGAGGGCGTCATAAAAGAGATTAAATTCAATGGGAAATCTGGAGTTCTGATTAAAGTGACAATGATTAGCATAAATATGCCTCCTTCAATTTGTTTTCGCCCAAAAATTATTGATTAGGACTGATTACGCGCCATCAACAAAAAGTATTTTTGATGGAAAAAAAATCTATAGGTCCATGTTTTTTTGCGAAATTTTTGGTAAAAACAAAATTTACTCCGATTTTGGCAAATGAGCACTCGTTAGGCGCGGAATAATGAGAGGTTCCGACGTTTAATGGGTTTTAAGCCATCTTAATATCATTCAGAAGTTAGTTGTAGGGTGATTCATAAAATATGAAGCTATTATACCTACATACTTTTGGCAGGATTTTCTGTTCTTTAGTGTATTATGTGCGTGATGGGACTGAGCTCTTTTATGAGCTCTCATAATTATAAAGGTCTGAACAGAGTGAGAACTATGCTAAAAATTTTTTTTGTGGCCAGAATGTAGGCCTAAATATTTGCTCGCTTAATGCCAGAACAAAAATAAGGAACAAATCGATGATTTTCGTGAAATCTTCCATGGGACTGCACTGTTCACGCGATTTTAGTCAGTGAAACGTTGCTGAATGATATTATAATGTACCTACATAGCAGGTTTCTATTCTGGGTTATACTTTGTTTAGAAATGATCGTAGGGGGTATTCTGGTGGAGCTGTCGGAATATTATGTTAAGTATGATCAGAATACGAAACTAGCTTTTTCTTCTAAGAGTGTTGATTTGGATTTCATATAGGTGTTGAGGTTTGCTCAGGGGTCCAAAAGTGTATATCACGAGTTCCCAAACTATGGGTCGCGACCGCGAATGGGGTCGCAAGGGGTTTTCTGTTCGATCGCCAACTTACACAGTTAACTAAAAAAAATATTGCTTATAATGCAATATCAAACATGCCCGTAAACGTTAAAGAGCAGATTTTGAATAAAATAAAGATTTCACCATTGTTTTCTTTTCAAGTTGATGAATCAATAAATGCTTGCCTTCGTGAAATATATTCATTCAGATGATATCAAAGAAGAGTTCCTATTTGTAGTGGACTTGAAACTACTCAAAAAAGTGAAGATATTATGGAGAAGATAAATACGTCTTTTGAGAATAGAGGATTAAAGTGAAAAAACATCTGTGGAGTTTGTACGGATGGTTCACCATCTATGCTTGGGTCAAAATCGGGCTAGCTTTCCAAACAAGGAGAATCCACTGCATGGTTCATCGGTATTCCCATGCCAATAAGACTCTTCCAACTTCTCTGCAAGAGGTACTTGATTCGCTGATGAAAATCGTAAATTACATCAAATCTGGAGCTTTTAACACCTTATGCAAAGACATGGACTGTGATCACGAGGTTCTTCTTTTCTACGCTGGTTGTCGAAAGGAAATTTTGGGAATCGTGTCTTTGAAGTGAAAGATGAAATCAAGTCCTTCCTGAAAGTGCAAGGGAATCACGGCCTTTTTGTATATTTTAATGACAAAGCTTGATTGAAAAGAGTAGCATACTTAGCAGATATATTGGAACAGCAAAATAGGCTTCACCTGAAACTTCAGGGAAAGGAAACGAATACTATCGAATTTCGTGATAATCTCGGGGCATTTTTATCCAAGCTGCAAAACTGAGGAAGAAAAATAAATCTTGGGAACATTGCCATATATGAGAAACTCTGCACTGTGCTGGATGAATCTGAAGGTGAAATAAATGAAAATTTGAAGTAGTAGATTACTGGGCATCTCGAATCCCTTGAAAACGAACTTCAGCGTTACTTCCCTGAGCTGAAAGAAGAAGAAACTACATTAACACAGAATCCATTGCCTGCTTCCCTTGATGTAACCAGCATTCGCGATGAATTACAAAATGAATTCTTGGATTTGCGGAATGATCGGAATGATTTCTCGGCACGTAACTTGTTTAATGAAATATTCCCCAGCAAATTTTAGGTGTAATGCGGTGTTTCAATACCGGGTTTGTGCTTTAACTCTTCCGTTTTGACAGGAAGGGAAGGTGAGGTTGGCGCTGCAATATATATTCGAGAATGCTTTAAATCCAAGATATTATGCCTCTCTCGAGCTAGATACTGAGTTTGATAAATGCGTTCTTTGCTCAGTCTACTGTCGGCATCTTTTATGTTTCTCTACCTGCTCTATCTCATAAATACTCTGACACTATTGTCGCAGGTGACTTTAATGTAAATATCATTATTTCTATTTTTCATTCAATCTTTGCATCTCAGAGTAGTTAATTTTTCCTCTACATGTTTCAGTTCTTGGTCCCCTTCTTCTAGGCATTGCTGGCTTACCCTTTCTTTGGTTACGTCAGCAAGTCGAGGCATCGTCGATTTTATATTGGAGCGAGGCATTACTGGCTTACTCTTTGGTTACGTCAGCAAGTCGAAACATCGTCGATTTTATATTCGAGCGAGGCATTGCTGGCCTACTATTTCTTGGTTACGTCAGCAAGTCGAGGCATGGTCGATTTTATACTGGAGCGAGGTATTTCTGGCTTACTATTTCTTGATAACGTCAGCAAGTCGAGGCATCGTCGATTTTATATTGGAGCGAGGCATTGTTGGCTTACCCTTTGTTGGTTACGTCAGCAAGTCGAGGCATCGTCGATTTTATATTCGCGCGAGGCGTTACAGATTTTTGTTACTTTCCCAGTTATAATCTTGTGTACATATTCCACAGCTAAATATATTATTATTATTATTAGTTAACTAATTTTTGTATTTTGCATGGTTTATTTCATATTTTATTTGAATTTGTCTACTCTACAAAATACACATGTACTGACTATATTTCTATCGAAATTTCAGATAAAATAACTGTTTGCCTGAGTGATATCATCGCAATTAAGATTTCACAACATCGTAAACCTCGCTCAGTGTCAAGTTCATTATCAAACTTTCAACATAATCCAAGTAGTCCAACAACTGAATCAAATAATGAATCCGATGACGAGGCACTATTTATCAATGTTCATTATGCAAAACGTATTGAACATTCTCGAAATGACTGTAATCGTTGGAGAAAATGTACAGTCACCCTGTACAATGCTGATCCACGTATAATAAAATTATGGTTTGATACCCTAACATCAATTCTTAGTAAACAAAATCGTCCTAGGCGAATACTTATGTTCGTCAATCCATATGGTGGTCGACAAAAAGCTCTCGGCTTATATGAGAAGTACGCTAAGCCACTTCTACAATTGGCCGGTATCGATGTGAGTTGTGTCATATCACAGCGAGCAAATCAAATTCGTGATATAATTATGACACAATCACTGGACCAATACGATGCAGTATGTTGTGTCGGTGGAGATGGTACATTTGCAGAAGTTTTCAATGGTCTGATTTTTCGTACGATTAAGGACTTGGGTATGGATCCATTACGACCAGAATACATTCCTAAACCGAAAGTTCCCATTGGTGTTATACCAGCGGGGAGTACAGATACAGTTTCGTATTGTTTACATGGAACGACCGATGTTCGAACAGCTGTTATACATGTTATTCTAGGGCAGACTCGTGGTCTAGATCTATCGAGTGCTTGCAATAGTAATGGACTTATTCGGTTATTCGCTAGTGTCATGTCCTATGGATATCTCGGCGATGTAGCATTTGAAAGTGAAAAATTTCGTTGGATGGGCCCAAAGCGATACGATTACTCAGGTAAAAAATATTAAGAAAAATCCATTTACCATAAATATTTGTAAAGGTTTTTAATTTCCAATTAAAGGTTTCAAGAAAATTATTTCAAACAATGGATATGAAGGTGAAATAATATACCAAGCTCAACGGGATGACAACAATGCCGTGAATGAGGAAGAAATCAAATGTTACGTTGATTGTGTACGTTGCTCAAAAAATAGGACAAATTTTACAGATGATACCGAAACTATTGCTAATAACAGTAAGAACAGTATTGATTATATTCTGATGACCCCAAATTGCCAGGAAACAAGACCAGCAGCTGATGCTGTAGCTGATGATGTTAAATGGAAAAATGTTCGTGGTAAATTTTTTATGATAAGTGGAGCGAATATTTCATGTTCATGCTCAAGAAGTCCAAATGGATTCTCACCGAATAGCCATCTCGGCGATGGATATATTGATATAATTTTGGTTCGGCACAGTACATTCCTCAATAATATTCGTCTTTTACTAACATTGATTAGCCGAAACAATAATATTGTAAGTAAGTTTATTATAAATTCATTAAATATAATAGAAAATTTAATTTTTAGCGAAATCTACCATTTGTCGAACTTCATCGCACTCGAAAATTTTATTTTCGAGCACAAAAACCTCCAGTCGATGGCAATAGCATTAATGGATCATGTCAACCAATTAGTATTTCCGAAAGCAAGACTAGTCAGTGGAATTGTGATGGAGAAGTTATCCATGATTCTGATGTTCTTATAAGGTGAGTAGAGTCAGGGCTGAATTTAAAGGCTTTACTTTTTCAGTTTTTCAAGAATTTATTAAAATCCTCGATGCTTTCACTTCCATTCACCACATATAGGTAACGAATATGAGTTAAGTGACTCACTTTATGCCCTTTTTCTCAATTTCGACTTAGCTGAGCTCAGAATAAATCACTTTCAATACTAAAAGTAGGGATAACTTTGACAGACGGCTCTGTGTCATCGTACTTAGTTCGAAGCCTGTTTTTTATAATTTTCATTTTCGAAAATTAGCGCTGTCTGCAACAGTTCGACGCCATCAAAATTAAGTACATTCACACCGCATTTTCAACGTTTGGAAAAATGTAGCTCTTAAATTTTGATTTTCAACTATTTGATAAATATAAGAACTCTTTAGATTCATCTTTTTGATAATCGTTTTTGTACGAAACGATAAATGATGCAAATTGGACCAACTCATTACCAAAACTTGGTTCTAATCGTCTGTGTAAATTTTAACCTAATCAAGAGTTCAGTAGGGTCCATTTCCACAAAATGATTAAAGACAATTTCACAGTCAAGGCTTAAGCCACAGCGATGGCTTAAGCCAAAGCTTAATAAATATTCCAGTTTCACAGTCAAGGCTTAAGTGAAATCACTGGCTTAAACCAAGCTTAACTTAAGCCCGTCATCTCGAAAGCTTAAACCTCATATGTTGCTGTGAAACACATAAAGTTTATTGGTAAATATACATATGTTGCCTAAATATTATTAATTCTGTTATGTTTCCAAGAGAAAAATAGCTCTCCAGTTTCCACCATTCCATTTGACGTTTTTAGAATGAAAGCAAACAGTTTGAGAGAAAAATGAATTATTCATCTAATGCAGAGGATATAAGCGATGAAAGCAATGCATAATATAATATCACAAAATGTGACCCGTGAAAAAATTATAAGGCGCCCATAACATTTTGAGTGATGGAATGAGTTTGATTTTTATTCTC
Organism: Dioctria linearis; assembly: GCA_963930735.1. Lineage (NCBI taxonomy): Eukaryota > Metazoa > Arthropoda > Insecta > Diptera > Asilidae > Dioctria > Dioctria linearis. Next base: position 5,814,572 of record OZ005741.1, read on the forward strand.
GGTTCCGACTGTCGAAATATTCTGCAACAATAATTTTGGATTTTATATCCTCCCAGATAAAAACCACAACACAACCTGGCAAATAAAAAGTTCTTCTTCTTTTCGCTTAGTTTTTAATTCACAATGGCAATTTTCTTTTTAAAAAATTCACAATTACCGCAGTGCTGACAACATAAAAATTTTCATCTGCAGCTTAACTAAGCCTCAGCTTACAGAGTACTGTGAAACGGAGTAAGCTTAAGCTCGGTGCTTAAGCCACACTAATAGCTTAGTTGAGCTCTAGCTTAAGCCTGAACAGTGAAACCGGACATAACAATCCCAAATCGTGTCGTATGCATGCGATCGGATCGTTCAGTCTGAGAACAGTCTGAGTACCCTTGATTTCGCTTACTCCTTTAATACTATTGCGGACTTCAGTGTAAGAAATATTTCAGCCCATCAAATCTAGTGCTCCTCTACAAGTCCCATATTAGACCTAGAATGGAATACAATTCCCATAAATGGGACGGGGCTGGTCGCACAGCCTTAGCTTCATTAAATATTGCCCAAAAGAGAGTTTTGAAGCTCAGTGGAGATTTCGAAATAACTTCTTCATTCGAGCAGCGCCGCAATGTTGGATGCCTTTCGTTCCTTTATCGCTACATGCATGGTCAATGTTCTGATGAAATATCTAGTCTGATGATCCCTTGTAGAATAATCCCTGCACGCAATACTCGGCTGCAAACCGAGGACATTATTTTCAAACAACTTTCGGCCGCACAGTAAAATTCCGTGAAGAGTTTTTATCCCGAACTGTGGGAAATGGGAACAGTCTACGAGTAGCATCTTCTATCTTTCTTCCGGCATACTACAATTTGCAAAGGTTTAAGAGTGACAATACATCGGCACCTCCATCACTCTCCTCATGTTCCCTACTTCCTTCCTGCCATTCTATGCATTGCATTATAGGATATCCCTGAGATTGGCTTAATAATAAAAAAAAAAAAAATTAAGTAAAATGTTTGCTCATTAGAGGCATTAAGATTTCGATCAGGTAAGAAAATGGAATGAAAAACGAGAGTCCAAAAACATAGGACTTGCCATCACGATATAGTCTGTGTCGTGCAGGAATAATTTTTCCCCACCCTTTTTCAGAGCACCGCGCTCCGTCTTGAACTCCGCAGGTAATGGTGACAAGTCAATATAGTCTTTATACCAAAGACTGATTGGCTGATTTCGCAACAACCCGAAAATACAGACCACAATTAAGTTTGACTCGTTTCTCCTACAAGGTCCGAAGAGCACTACTTGGGTTACACTTAAAGAATATCCTTATAGTGTCGGCTTTACAGGAGGGATTAATTCAATCTATGAAAACCTGCCATTTATTGATCGCTGTAATGGCGGCTAGTTAAATGCAAATTATTAGGACACTGGAGAATTTATTTATTTTATTTTTTTAATTTCTTTTATAAAGGCAAAACATAAACAGTTAATATTTCTTCTCTTGTTTCTCAGCTCTCATTGTCAACTAATTGATGTATTTATGAGAGGACCACATCCAGCAGATGAGTCTTTGGCTAGCACATGTTGCTGCGATTTCTACAAAACGTAAAAAGTACTCACTACACTAATGGAACCTTGGGATTTTAAAGGTGTTTAGATATCACCGCTGAACTATTTTCGAGCATTTTAAATTGTTTCTAATGTTGCGAATGGAAATAGTTTATTTATATAGGCATATCTCTGCAGCTGAGCTATTCAAAATAATAAGAATTCAGTAAATAATAAAATCTAAGATCAAATTAAATAATGTAAAGTTTGTCAACGGCGACATTATAATTATGACATGAAAAGCAATTTCAAGATCACTACAAATTCTAAAGACACAAGACATCAATTTTAAATTTACAGCTCTTAAGAGAAAGGAGTTCGTTAGATAACTGGCGAAAAATGAAAAAAAAAAAACAAAATGCACATAAACATATAAAAGTGCATTAAATGTGATTAAAATTTTGCATATTTTATTTAATTTTAATTTTTTGGGTAACATTCATATTTTTTCATGGTTGTGCAAAATGTTCCTTGAACGTAAAAACAAAAACAGAAAAAACGTTTCTTATTTAAATATTTTAAAAAATTTGATCAGAAAATATTGCTATTTGTTTGTTATTTTCTTAGCGTTAAAAATGAATTTCACAACGTGATAGAGAGATTTTGAATTAGATGTGTGTCATGTTTTGTTTTTTTACAATTTCAGTGAAAAAACATCTTGGTTCAAATATAAGCAACTGGCAAATGTATTTTATAATTTTAGAGGTTTCCTTAAAAAAAAAAGAATTATATGAAAGTAAGGAGGACCATTCCATGATTGTATACAGATTTAGATTATAGCTAGTCAAAATTCCATTTTACACTTATTTATTTTAAAAAAAAATCAACAATAGTCGAAAACATTAGAAAGAAAAGGGAAACTGATTTGATTTTTATTGATGATGATAAATGTAATAATTCTAAGTCACATAAAGGTGCTCTTTTATAGGAAAATGGAGATAGTATTTTTTTTTGGAAATTGGATAAAAGTAAATTACATTTTTAAGCCTAAATAATAGAATAAATAAGAAAATGTAGAGAACCTGTTTTTCTATTTTCTGCTGATAACATTCTTCGATGCAAGTTCATTGAAAAAATGGCATTTAGTCGTAATGTCTTGCGTATATTGGAAAATTATAGCAATAAAGGAAGTATCAGAATGATAAAAACCCAAGATAAAAGGAAGAGGAAGGTGTTGGTAAATGATGTAATGCAAATGATTCCAGAAAATTTCATTTTTCTGGTATAAATTTATGAATTTCTCTGAAGCATTTTTTCCCGCCATTTTGAAAACTGTATAAATGTCAAATTACTATCTCCCAGCTGTCATGATTTTTCATCATGCAAATTCGCTGAAAGTTGCATGGCAGTTGGATGACACGTGCAAGAAGTATGGCAGTGCAAGTTGCATGCAAGCTGTACTTGCGGTTAAACCTGCACCCGGGTAAGATCTGCCTAGAATTTTAACAGCTGTCACTACGTTGTCTCCACACAAAACTAACGTAAATTTTTTACCAGCGTTAAAATGCAATTTTTTGGAGACCACGTTAAATTTTACCAATACCCGAACTCCATACTAGGCTTACACGATTACTAGTCGAGGCCAGGGGGAGTTTAGGATTTCCTTTCGAGCTGGTTAGAGATGCTCTATGGGTGAAATGACACGTTACAGCATGCTTCACTTACACTCAAGAGGAGGAATTTTTCCTACCACGAGTACCTGTCATCCACAAAAAATGGTTTCGCCTTATTTTTTTGTTCTTTGCTGTTAAAAATTCTGATAAGTTTCTATTTGGAATTTTGGATAATGTCTGGGTCCTAAGAAGAAGGAGCAAGTAGAATATTTATTTGTATGTTTAGTATTCAATAATATGTTGGTAGTTGTAAAGTACCAGTCGAAATAAATAATAAAAAGTGGTAAATACCTAATCAAACTTAATATCTTGCTTATTATATTTGAATCCCACACGCGAGTGTGTAAATATCCATTTAATGCTCTGTAGACAATTTCCATTTCCTGGACGTCAATTTGTGCCAAATTGAACACCCACAAAATAAGTCTATTCGCGCACTTCTCGTGCAAAAACTTTTTGGGTAAAACTTACCCGTGTGGTGGGAAAGAATGTTAAAAGTATGAAAAGTACGCAAACGATTTTCTTGCAATTTCATGAAAGAGAAAAGGAAGAAGAATTTTAGAATAACATTTGAGAATTAAGTATTGCCCTATTTTTTTTTTAAATTGTTGCTCTCCTGCAAAAGTCCCAGGACAACATGGCAGAGTCAATCCACCTTTATTCGACAATTTTGATTGCTGTTTAAAAACTTTAACTTTTCTTAGGACAGCTGTCAATTCATTGCAAGAATGGTGCAGTAACTAAATACTTTGGGTAAATTTATGCTAGAGTGGAAACTGTGACGTATGCAAAACTCGTGTAATTTTCTAAAGTAAACGAATGGAAATGTTTAAGTTCGTGCAAATTCATTTCATTGTAATGTATTGTTGCTGCGACGAACAGACCTTATATCTTCCTTTTATTGCAGTCAGTTTATTATCAAGTCATATAGTACATACCAAGAATGTGTGCATACGGAGTTCATTGATTGTGCTGAAATTGGGTACAGTTAGCAACTCAATATTAATTTACTCAAGGGTTGAAGAACTAAGTTGAAATCAATAATCAGAAGTACCCCAATACATAACGTACATAGGGTTTTAGCGGAACCCCCGGAATATAATACAAGCCATGAAGTCGCCGAAGGCACCGACACGTTAAAAGGCCTTAACGTGCCGGGTACAGGTGGTTTATTTCTCGTCTACAGCAGACTGAAATTCATTGAAAATAATTTCAATGAATTTCTAAAATGCATTGAGAATGCTGCAGAGAAATCGAACTTTTCGACCAGCAGCGATCAGATGAAACTTCTCTGATCGCTGGGTCGAAAAGTTCGATTTCTCTGCCGGGTACAGCATACAGTAAGACCTCACTCTTACTGATTTTTGTATACTCGTCATGGAGGAAAAACAAAAATTTCATCTTAAACAGGTCCTAAAGCCCAAAACGGTCGCTCCCACAGCAAAATGAAGTTAAAACAAATTGCAGCCAAATATGTTTTCATTCTAATAGTAAAAAATAGCATGGACAACAAATTTATGGAAATTATAGCATTTGAATAAGCAACTATTATATGAAAAACTCCTGCAGTAAGATAATACCGTAGACACATGGGACATATCAATGATCATTGCATAGCTCGTGTGTCACTGCATCATTAGCGCAGTGGTCACTCGTTTCGTCATTGCACCAATTACGCCCCCACAAGCTCAATCGTTTGCAATTATTCATTGCTTGTCATTTCTTTTAGCGATAAACGCGCTTTCAGCGGTGAGGATCTGCAAATTATTGGAAAAATCAGCTGATTTGCAGCCATCACTGTCAGATGTCATTTGTAAAATTGGCTGATACATTTTTCAAGGTAAATTTTGCATGTTTCCCAAATTATTGAAAAAAAATCATACATTATAAATGGAAAAAGAGACGAAGAAAAAAGCAAAGATAGTTTAAAACTGCTGCTGTGGCGCATTTATATAAAAGATCTGAGAAAGGCACGAAGAAATAGCCACACATACGCGCATATGTCTGTGAAATTTAAGGATGTGGAAGTAATCGCCAGTATGCACAAGTGACAATCTAGTCTGTCAAATCTAATTACGTGAAGACCGTCATTGCCGTGTGCCACCCAAAAACAGGAATGATCATTGATCCAATTACGTAGTTGAACCAATGATCATTGATATGTCTCGTGTGTCTAGCGTATAAGGCAAGATCGCCTGCTGACCGTCCCGCTACTCTCTTTTTCAGACTTTGTTCATAGCTTGTATAATCCGGGGGCTACGGTTTTAGTGAACCCTGAGTATGGTGCCCTCAGGATCCGCTAGATGTCTTGAGTTTGTGGAAATTGACAGCCGGTTTGTGTGTCAGCTGAGAGGCCAGTGACAACCCAGAGAGTACTTGATATGTTACTAGTATACCGGCAATTATTGTCTATAATGCCGGTTTCCACACCTAAAAATCTGTTACATGGTTCATAGGATCAAAATTATGCGTAGTAAGTTCTTCTAGCAGTTGGATGCTTTTCGTCGTGTACTTCTTGGTGTTGTTGAACAAATGCCAAATACTCGTAAGCGACGTAATTGACCAACTGGCCAAGGCGATTTGAGTAATTCAGACGTTGAGACTGATTGAGACAGTCCTAGGAACTTTGATGCAAAGTTGATGATAGATTGAGCTATAAACTAGATTCATCTCTGATGTCGTTGTGACAAGTTACAAAATACCTGCAGAGACTCCTTAACGTCCTCAAGCTTGCCGTGTCGATTTTGTAATACAGTTCCCGTCACATCGTTCTAAAAAGAAATAACAAAAACGGAAAAGAAATGGAAACCGCTATTTGAGCGGGCATGAACATTAGTCCTGTGCAATCGAAGAAGATGGTAGTGAATATTTATTTATTTATCTTTCCTTTTGGTTTTCAAAAGTATTCTTGTTATAAAGCTTCTTTTGTAAAACAATAAACTTTTTCTTATCAATTCTGAAATCGGACTGAACTTCTGTGTTTTTTCAAAATTCAAATTAAAAATTTTAGCCTACCCAGCTTATCTCCCTTGGGTCGTCAGCAAGATATCTCAAGGTATTTAAAACGAAATTTATTTACAGCAAATACAGTGGTGCTTGCGATCTATCGAATGTACAGCTCGGAACAAAAGCGTCGCTACAGGGTAACATTCCAGTATAAGTAGACGATACATATCAGGATGAAGCAGGTATATTTTTGTGATTTCTTCAATCGGTCAACATTATGTGGTTGATTTTATCACCACCTCTCCTTTACACATCGTTTTCTATTCCCTTTTTCGTTAAACTAAGCCCTCTCTCAGAAATATCGGCGTCAAAAGGTATTTCCGATTAAAAAAATTTGTTTTTTTACGAGATTTTTGGTAAAAAAACCATTCCTCCGATTTTGATGAATGAGTACTCGTTGGACGAGGAATAACGAAAGTAATAAAATATTTCTTCCACCACTAGCTGGTTTTAGAGATCCTTTTTGTCGTCGACTTTGACGAAAAAGGGCTTATTTTAACGGGAAAGGGAAGAGAAAACAATACGTAAAGGAACTTCACAAAACAAATCCTAATTATTAAAATACACCAAAGAAACTACTCAGGAATGATCATTTGAGACCATACGCCACGCGAACGCATATTTCCGAATATCTCTTAAGGAGAATGCCACATGAGCGTCTTATGCCGCGCTCCTCTTTGACCGTGCGCCATGAGAGTATGTGCATATAATGGAACTGTACACACGAGTTCCGCACGACCAAAAGGCCGCGCTGTACTGCTAGGCATCTGCATTGCCACACGACCTGTCAAATGGTGTCGCACGTCATTTCAATTTAGAAGCATAGTGCTTTTGATATGGTGCAAAACTTTTAAATTATGAATAGGTAAATTCATGTTGATAGAGATGATACGCCACACATCAGATCTTTGGAATTTAGTAATGAAATATACAAAGATCATAATAAAACATACTGTCACGTGCAGTAGAAAGAGACAACTGGTGACATCTACTGGCAATGGAGAGTAACCAACTTCAGGTTCGGAGAATCGATGATTGTTTCTTCGGGAAGGTTCAGGAATAGAATGAATAGAATAGTCAAGAAGCTTCTGGAATAGAACACTCCAGAATAATCTGGAGAGTTTCTAGGGTATAAATATAACAGTTGTCACCGCCAGAAAAAGAGTCTTGTCTTAGAAGTTGCAGTGTTAATAAGCGAAAGTGTTGTAATTAGATTGCGATAATTAAAGTTGATTAAATGAAGGCTTATGAATTTTATATGATTAGAGTGAAATAAAGAACGTGTATATTAAATATTTAATATTGTGTTTTAAATAACGAACCAAAGGCAACGCTCGCAATAATACGATAATAGTTGAAATTTTTTTCTGAAAATTTCTTAAATTTACGTCAATTAAGTTGGGACCGCCATTTCATGGTAGAAAAGTATTGAATACGTGAAATATTTAGGGCTTAATTAGGGCTAATTTAATACCACTTCCCCGAAATTAATGCTCCAGTATTTTTTATAAAAATCCATGGGTAAAGTTGGGACCACCACTACTGAAAATAGGTTAAATAGTATTGTCACAATAGTGTGCACTGCATAATATTTTAGGGCTCAACTAGGGCGAATTTAATGCATCTTCCCCGATAGTAAAAAGTAATCGTGACCAAGAAAACATGAACAAAAAAATAGAAAAAAAAACAAAATGCTCCATCGAGCTTGAGCCTGTCTACCCATTATAATTTTTGTGTGTTTTTCAATAACATTAAAATCTTTGAACAACGAATAATACTGGAAATGATAGATTTTTCGCATCTTAGATCACCTCTAATTCGGTAGGGTTTGTCCGATCAGAAAACGAATTTCATTGCTCGTCTGCTCATTACCAGCTACAATTCGTAGAAGAAAATTTTTCTGTGCATACTTTTATGGTGGGAAGTAGAAAGTTATAATTCACGATTCACCAATTCCGCGTAATCACGACAAGTAGAAACCAAGAAAGTCGCTCAAGCTACATCCGATCGACAAAGCTTTCCCCCGGTTAATTGAAATAAACATTGTTAATAGAATATTGTTGCGAGCGTGGCCTTTGGTTCGTTATTTAAAACACAATATTAAATATTTAATATACAAGTTCTTTATTTCACTCTAATCATATAAAATTCACAAACCTTCAATTAATCAACTCAACTTTAATTATAGCTAATACTGTACTTTCAATTATCGCAATCCAATTACAACACTTTCGCTTCTTTATTACTTTCACTTGTTAACACTGCAACGTCTAAGACAAGACTCTTTCTTTGGCGGCGACAACTTTTATATTTTTACCCTAGAAACTTTCCAGTCTCTTCTTGAGTGTTCTATTCCAGAATCGTCTTGACTATTCTATTTCTGAACCTTCCCGAAGATTCCATTATCGATTCTCCGAACCTGAAGTTGTTTACTCTACATTTCCAATAGATGTCACCAGTTGTCCCTTTTTGTTGCACGTAACAATATGTTCAGAGTATCATAATGCATCGTTTAAGATATCTCTCATGTCTGGAGGTGTTGGGCCTAAAGTTGTATGAAAAATTGGCATTCCCATTTCAACAGACACTAAATTGGTGCCCAGCTTAGAATCTAGAGAAAATGGAAGTAAACACATTGACAAGATTCGTTTTTGAACGCCGATAAAGCCGAAACGTAGTAAGGGGGATGTATGTTACCCAAGTACATGAAAGTGGGTTTTGCGGCGACAAAAACGTCCCGAGAAAGTTTTCTGAATCCGGAAAAGAACTCGATAGTACTCGGCGAAACCTTTAATTTGATATGCAACAACATAGTACAATATTTATACCGTATCGACGATACTAAGGGTATCGATATTTTGAAGAAAAAAATTGGAAATATCGGTGTATCGATATTTTCCCAACTATTGGCCATCCCTAATAAAAAGTTCGTTTTTGAAGACCCTTAAGGGCTGGTTTGTCGTTATTTGCCAGGGCCGATTTGAAGACCCAGTCCAACTCTGCATAGAAGCCTACTTGCAGGTGGAGATGTAGGGCGACACAGGTTTGAGGTGGTAAATTGAGCCGTGATTAAACAAAGATATAATAGACCAATTTTAGGCTTTTCTTGAGATAAAGTGACTAGTCAGTGAGTAGGTGGTGGGATTTGATTTCTACGGTTGATAGATACATATACATATAGAAGAATATTGTGAAACGTCATCCATTCTATAACCCATCTTTTATAAGCTCCAGACAGGTTTAATCATGGATCAGGATGAAGAAATCCATTTTCTCGTCATCACTTTTATAGATTTATAGATTTGTGACAAAATAGTCTTAGCCCCCCCCCCCCCCCCCCCCCCCCCCCCCCCCCCGCCAAGCAATCGGCTCAGCAAACATTATCCAATCACAAGGCCGTATATATAGATCATGAATGGGAGGGGTTTAACGTAATAGGCTAACACCTTCTACAGACGAAAAAATTACTGAAAATTAACGTGAACTCAATGAGGTCCGTGGGTCTACTACAAGACTTCGGAAATTTGAAAAGGTATGTTTGAAAACATATTGTTCGACTCTATTTTTATTTCATATATTTATATTCCAAGAAAAAAATAAGATTCACTTTTAATAAAAAAATAAGGAAAAAATTACAGAATTAAACTAAATCTTTTCCATCTTGCTGTGAAGTGGAAAATTACTTCATTCATATCAATTTTATCATTTCCAGTTCGTCGTCCTGTGGAATTGCAAGGCCATTAATTATTTCAACCTCCTCAATGTGGAAAACATTCCCTCAGCCGTCTCAGTTGAAATCGGCAGAGTAACTAGGAAACAAATTCGAGTAATGGTCGACGGATAGCTTGTTTCAATCAAAATCAACTGTCACGGGGGTCTTTCATATAGAGAAAACTTGTTAGACTTTTTTTTGGCGAAGCCAAAAATAGAATTTAAAAAAATAAATAAAAAAAAAACTTAATTTTTTAGGGAATTTTCTATGTACTTATCTAAAATTCACTAAAAACTAGAAAATAATTTTTTTAGCTATTTAAACTTATTCAAGAAGGCTAGTTTTGGATTCTCCGGCACAACAGCAAAAGCAAGAACACAAAAATTAGTTTGTTATTTCATCAAAGTGAGTAACTCGAAAAAACAAATGAAAAATAGAAAAATGAAAAGCAACGAAAAAACCGGCCAAGTGCGAGTCGGACTCGCGCAAGAAGGGTTCCGTACCATCGTACAAAATGTAACACTATATGTACTTTTTATTTATTTTTTCAAATGAGAGTAGGCGTCATGTGAAAAAATAATGCTGTAATTTGAAAAAATCATAATAATAATGCGGTAATTTGAAAAACAAATGCCTACTTATGATAATAATAATGAATGAGAATAAAACGAGGTAAAAACCCCAAAAAATTCATGTTTCTTGTATGCGGGCCCACTTTAATTTTTAATTTAATTTTACTTTTATTATTTGTTGCTATAGCGGCAATAGAAATACACACTCTGTGAAAATTTCAACTGTCTACCTGTTACTGTTAATGAGATAGTAATAGGGTGGGTTCCTGATTCCCGTTGTTACCCTTTGGGTACGGAACCCTTAAAAATGAAAAAAACTGAAAAAATAGAAAAAAAATTTATTGAAAAAAATAATTAAAAAAATTAAAAAAATCTTATGTTTTCTTTTTCAGCCCATTGTGGGCTTACTCAGGTTCAATTCTCTCAAATTAATTTGTTTTTTTTTTTTTTTTTTTAAAAAAATATTTTTTTTTTCAATTTTTCTAAATTTTTCATTTTTTCATTTGTTTTCATTTTTCTATTTGTAATTTCTATGTTTTGACTCACTCAATTTCGTTATTTGCGACCTGCTGGTGAGTCAAACCCAAGACTTTAAACTTGCCACCCAAAATCATATGAGCTGTGTGATGAAATAACAAATAAATTTTTTTTTGCTTCTGCTGTTGTGCGAGATACCAAAATATCCTAATTGAATAAGTATAAAATCTACCCTATAATAAATCATAGTAATCTTATACACTATTTAAATAAAACTATGGGGTGCTCAGGCAAAATATTAGTTACGATAAAAGGTTGCTGTTTTTGCTGTTTTAACGACGAAAAACAAATTAGAATTAGATTTAATATCACTTTAAAATTTGAACAAAAATTTAACCACTGCGATTAAGCTAAGGGGTATCAAAGTAAGCTACCATCTAATGATGTGTGTAAAAACATACACATTGGACTGCTTAGTTTCTTTCTCTAAATTGCTTCTCTAGTACGGCTGATAGGGCGCATCTTCCGTAAAGAAAAAGACGACAGCAAAACCGAAAGTTGCAAGAAAAAAAAGACAACTATCAACAAGAGGACAAGAGAAGACATAGATCCGAATTGAGACCCATAGATGAGCTCCGAGTAGCATTTGTGTTTCCTAAGGTTGCTTTACCTTAAGGAGCCACAGAGGAGAGATATAAAATGACAAAACCAATTCTTGTGACCCGACACATATAAAGAATTGTGGGTAAAAATTTGACTTATCTGATTAACAAAAGTATAAACTACCACGATGGGGTGGGTTTGAACCCTTAAAACCCACCCCATATATACGGCCTTGTCCAATCACCATTTCAACATATCTATGGAACAAGTATGTATACGAGTCATAAAAAACCAACAGCATCCAATGTGTGGTACAATAATAACTCTTACTTGTTTAAGGGAGCTAATAATAATCCCCTCCTCAGGCGGTGATTTTTTCAATATGCAAATTTTAATCCAGATTTTTGAACTTGACCCTGTCTGTGTGCAATAAATAGAAAGAAGTTCACTTTATGTTTCTTCTTTCACAAATGAATTTTTAACTTTGAGCAGAGAGCGGTAAGAAAAAAAAATCGTTGAAGTGGAAAAAATTAAGTTTGTGCGTGGGAAGTAAGTGAAATGAAATTTACGGTGCTTGCTTTTTACTGTTTTGGTTGCTACTATGCCTTACTTTTCGCCCCTTGTGTACGAAGCTTTATGATATAAAAAACAAAAACTTTTACTTACAATACCATGCCTATATATTTGCCCCCTTCTCTCATCACACATTTTCGAGCGAAGATACTGAGGAGCTACCAGTTAACGAGGAAGATACGAACGTGCCAAAGTAAGGTAAAATAATACGAAAGTTGGTAGCTCTACAAAAACAAAACGATTTCTTTGAAATCTTGCACACATTGTCATTTATATCAAACACTTCATGGGGTAAACACAAAAGATTTCGTTTTTAAATTGAAAAGGATCGAAATTCTCTTCTAAAAAATAAGTTTTACTTGTTTCGTCGAATTAGTTAATTAAATGGAGATAGAATGTCACACGGTAATTATTGGGAAAAGCGCAGTGTATTTTCAGTTGCTCTAATTTTCATTAATGTTGCAGGTAAGATTGATTCACTATAGTACTTTACTTTTTACATACATAGTACGTACCATAATGTCTTAATATATATTTTCTCATTTATAAAGCTATCACATTTGCTCATTATCAACCTCAACAATGTTCGAATCGATTAGAAAACGCCCTGGAACATATGGTTCGTCGCAATCGAATGAAATCAGGAAGCCGAACATATTTGGAAATAACTCCATATTCAGTTTATCATTCTTTATACGGCGAACAAGACGAGGAATATATTTCAGAAAATCCAGATACTATCGTTAGTGAGAAATTGGACAAATACTATGATGTTGGTAGCAATGATAGAAAAAATTTACCCATTACTAGGGTAGAAGTTGCCGATTTACGTGTACGTTTACCCCAAAGTATACGTTGGGTACTTGTCGATAAATGTCATTTTAATGCTAGTAATCGTACCTTAGATACCCGCTTAATGTTTCCCGATCTTTCAATAAGTGGAAAAATAATTTTACATCCATTACGTGGTAAATGCAATATGATCCTGAGACTTCGACATGCTGGCATTGAATTTCGAACGATCTCTTTAACATCAAATGAAGATTCACGTCGCAGTGGTGTTGCATCTGTTAGAACAGATTCACATTTTGCAGAGCCTGGATTTTTATCAGTTTTTGCTCATGGATGTCAGGGACCAACTGGACAGAAATTTCGAAAAAATTCTAAACGTCGACATATTGATAAATATAATTTACAACAAGAAAAACCTGAAGTACGTCGTAGCTTGGATAGTTTTAGTAGTTCAACAGATTACTATCAGCGATATGATGATAAAAATATGAATAAACCAAAAGACTCGATGAATTTCAATGATAAAATACTTGATTTAGATCGATTAAATGAATCAGAAGAAAAATCTAGAACATTTCCAGAGATATTTGGTACATTATTGGGCAATAATCGATATCAATCTAATAGATATCATCAAAATGATCATCAATGGCATAATGCTGAGTCTACTACTACAGTCGATAATGATGAAGTGAATGAAGCATTAACACGTGAACTAGAACATTTATTTTCTATGGGTGTACGAGGTCTATTGACCACATATATGCAGAAAGCGTTACAACCAGCTATTAAGGAGACACTTATGGAAAACATGGGTTATAAACTAAGCTATGGTTGACATTATGCGCGCAATTTCATTGTAAATATTTTATTTTGTAACAAAACGTTAAGCAAGAGTAATTTTATTGTTTTGTTTTTGTTTATTGTTTTGTTGTTTTTTTTTTTTGTAATGTGTGTTTACCTTGAGATATAAGGTTCGTTTTTGTTAGTATCTTTATCTGTTCATAAAAAAATTAAAAATTAAAATAAATAAATTAAGTGTTTTAAGAATTTTCGTGTAAATTAAATTTTCAAAATTTTTATCTCAAAAAGTTGTGTTTTTTTTTTGAGTTTTTCGTTCAACTGTTTTCTTCTGTAACCTTTGATTAATAAATATATAAAAAAAAAAGAACATAAAATTCCGAAATTGGTGTTTTTCAAAAAAACTTAGGTAGTACAGTAAAAAATAAATTCGTATTTTGCAGTGAAAAAATTTCATATATTGACCGCTTTCTATTATCGTGAAAAATCAAAATTGCTCCAATAAAATCCGCACTCGCAAATTTTTATTACAATTAATTCCTGTGAAAGGTAATAGAATAACTTCGGTATTGTGGTATAAGAGCGGCTAATGTGTTACAGGCAGTTTTCTCTCTGGCAACCCTGTTCATATGAATAGTTGTCGATTCCAAGTAAACGATCAATGCATCTCGTTACGGGATCAAAATCAGTTGAATGAAATGTGCGGTTACATGAGATCGAGTTTATTTTGGGTGTATATGTAAAGTGATTGTGCGTGACTAAATTTATTGAGGCCAGCCCTTCCCTTTAACTCGTACAATCCTAAAATTTGAACCGGTAATTCCCATGGAAAACCCGGAAAATCGGGAAAAATCATTTGAAAATTTGGTACAAATTTGATTAGTGATAAATCCGTTTCAGGAAAAATGCAGAATTTTCCGATTTTTCTGAAAAAAATTTCCGGAACTTTCCGACTTTTCCGGAAAATTTGCTGGTAAAAAAGTTTTCTAAATTATGCAGGATCAATTTCCCTATCAACTGGCATCATTACTTTCTCTGCGACAATGGTGAAATCTTGCAGAAAAAATCGAGGAAAATTTATGTAAAACGCTCTTCCGGAGTTTTTCCCACTAAGGAAGCGTTTGAGCGTTTTGCATAGTTGCATAAAGTTGCTTTTGTGGAAAACTCCTTGGAAAACCCCGAAGAGCGGGAAAATCATCGGAACAATTTTCATCGATATTATTAGTGATAAATCTGTTTCAGGAAAAAGCAGAATTTTCCAATTTTTCTGGAAAATTTTCCGGAATTTTCTGACTTTTCCGGAAAATTTTCGACAAAAATGTTTTATAAGCTATGCGGAATCATTTTCTTCCGTCCTACTGGCATCAATACTTTCTCTTCAACAATCATGAAAACTTGCATGAAAAATCGAGGAAAATTCATGTAAATTTTTAAAAAAAATTCATAGTAATAGGAAAAGTCTGTGGAAAACATGGAAAATCGGGAAAATTCAGTAAATCAATGTCTTTTCAGTCGTCATAAAATTGTTTTAAAATATCTCCATGCAGCACGTAATAAGAATTTAGTTAACGTGAAAAAGGCAGAAAATAAAATAAGTAATAAACGAGTTTTCATACAAAACTGAGGCCAAGCCGCATGAAAAAGTAGAAAATAAACTTTTCTTCACACACAGAGGTGGACTCAGATTTTTTGATTGGGACATTTCTCTTGAATATTCTTTCTCTTCATGAATCAACTCACTTATTACCTCTCTGATTGATCATACTGAAATACATATATCGGTGATTGTCAGCGAATAAAATCTGAGTCCACCTCTGTGTGTGAAGAAAAGTTTATTTTCTACTTTTTCATGCGACTTGACCGCAGTTTTGTTTGAAAACTGGTTTTTTACTTATTTTATTCGTAGAATATTTTCATAATTTGTTGTAAGTTTTGCTCTCATTTTCTGTTTTCATTTTCTTGTTAATATTTTTTGTGAAATAGGTAAAATCGGTTAATGTGGTACAGTTGCCATCGGCTACCAGAATGGACATACGATCCTTAGCACTTCAAATTGCAGAGAGAAATAATATTACGGATAAGTTTACGGTTATGAAGGAGTGCACCGGAGAAGATTGGCTGTATGATTTTTGTAAACGTCACAAAAACATACTGAATATTTATTCACCGATCGGCACATCCATCGATCGTGCCAGAGGTTTAACTCGGAAAAATGTTCAAACATTCTTCACCTTGCTAGAAGAATATTCGAAGCATAATTTTGCAGCTAGTCACATCTGGAATGTCGACGAAACTGGACTTTCAGTTGTACAATCGAAGCAACAAAAGCTTCTGGCCAAGAAGAGGAGAAAAACAGATCGGTGCATCGGTGACATCTGCAGAACGTGGATCGCTTATAACAGTGATTTCCTGCATGAGTGGAGCCGGACATTTTGTTCCACCTTATTTTATTTTTCTGCAGAAGAATCATCAACCTATTTTAGATAATGAAGGACGCACCACCAGGATCAGAATCCTCATGCCATGTATGTGTGGATGGATGCAAATAGAAATTTTTATAAAATGGTTCAAACATTTTTTTTTAAGTAATGTAAAACCATCAGAGGAGGAACCAGTTTTTTTCTAATATTAGATGGGCATTACCAGCCATGCCCGAAATATAGAATTATTAGATTTATAGCACGTAAAAGCGTTGTAGTATAATTTCTCTTCCACCCCATTCGACGTATAAAATGCAGCCGCTTGATAAAATTTTGATGGGACCTTTGAAGCTTTATTATAACGGACAAGATAAGACGTTTTTCCCGTGTACACAACGGTCGGAAAGTTACAGTATATGACCTTATTGGGATATTCACTAAAGAGTGTCCAGAACGGCCAGATTACCATCAATGGCTTTAAGAGACAACAGATATTTATCCCTTTGACAAACACATTTCTTTGGACGTTGATTTCATAGCAGGCGAAATGGACAGCGATTTGGATGAATTAGCAATGGAAACAGCTGTAGAAAGTACTACGCAAAGCTCCGAAGCTCCTTCATTTACAGACGTTGCGAATACAAGTTTGTCTACATCTCATATTACTCCTTGGGAAATATCTCCACCGACCAAAATAAAAAAAATTTTTAGCTAGCAATAGAGGAAGAAAATCAAAAGTAACTATCCTAACCATTTCGCCGTACAAGCTTGACTTGGAAGCAAGGATACAAAGGATAACTCGGAAAACTCTATCTACAGTAAAAAACCGTAAGAAAAACATGTTCCTAACAGGGATGAAACTGAATCATCTAGCGGCTCCGAAGAAATCGTTAGGTTCCAAGATTCGAATATTCCTACATCAAAGAAGCTGGCTGCAACTTCTGTAATAAATCTTGGAATGACGACATAAGAGAAAGAACTTAAATGGATTTCATGCTTACAATGCGAAATTGGTTGGGGATCATGAAAGATGTGTTCCAAAGAGAAGTGCCATTTTGGTTTGTCAGTCATGTGGATAATTTTAAACGTATTCAATTTCTATTATTGTTTTGTTTTTGATAATTTAAAATATATTTCTGTATGCTAAACTAAGAAAGTACTTCAATTTATTCCCTTAATATAAATTAAAAATAATTTAACTTTTTTTATTTCTAATGGCCGGTTTCACAGTCAAGGCTTAAGCCACAGCGATGGCTTAAGCCAAGGCTTAATATATATTTCGGTTTCACAGTCAAGGCTTAAGTGAAATCACTGGCTTAAGGCAAGCTTAACTTAAGCCCGTCATCTCGAAGTCTTAAGCCTCAGATTTTGCTGTGTAACATATAAGAAATTATTGCTAAATATATATTTTGCCGAAATGTTTTAATTTCTGTTATTAAGCGAACGTTCATATTTCAAAAGTTATACTTTACAATCAAATTGAAATTTTCCAAACGACAAATAGTTATCTAGTTAGCAGTTTTGAGTACTGTCTGGTAGCTATAGTGACAACATTTAATTTGACGTTTTAGGAAGAAACCAAACAGTTTAAGACAAAAATGAGTTATTTATCTGATGCAGAAGATATAAGCGACGAAGAAATCTATAATATAATATCACAAAGTTTGACCCGTGGAAAAGTTATAAGGAGGCGCCCGCAACATTTCGAGAAAAGGCATGACGTTGATTTCTATTCTCGGTTGCAACTGTAGAAACATTCGGCTATGATGGTTTACGTTGTCGAAACATTCTGCGGCTTAACTAAGCCTCAGCTTACTAAGTACTGTGAAACCGAGTAGGCTTAAGTTCTGGGCTTAATCCACACCCGAGGCTTAGCTAAGCTCTGGCTTAAGCCTGGACTGTGAAACCGGCCATAAGCCATGGAATGCCTGTTGTTTTTTGTTGTTTTTATAAAAACTAATATCTAAATAAAATATCGATTCTTGTGTGGAAACCAAGGCTTTTTTGTTATTTTTATTTAATAAAAATTAAAGAAATTATTTTTATCTTTCTTTTAACTTTTACGGATTATTTCCACTAGAAACAATCAAGCTGGTAATATGGTGTAGTGTACCACACTAAAATACACACCCGCAATTTTTGGGCTATGTCACATATTTTGCAAAATCTCTTTAAAAGTTTACCAGAATTTCTTCATCGTTATATCTAGTTGAAGTTAATACTTAAGTGTCGAAGTTTTCCAAATGGAGTTGAAATTGGACTTGTATAATTTCGTATTAATTGTCTGAATAGAAACATGTGTATACCCGAAGTTCCTCTGTGTAAGTATGATTTTGCTTGAAAAAGAAAGCTTATTTAACGACGTAACTTTTACAGAAAAAAAAAACGTTTTCTTTTTTAATTTAATAATCACCGACAAGTGAAAATATACAATATAACGGAGTATGATCAAGATCTCACCTATTCAAGGAATCATTAACTTCTCCGTCTCCCACAATTTACGCTCTGTTTACGCTTATAAGACTTTTAGTTTCAGCAAAAAGGTGACTGATCTTACACAGAAAAGATTCTTAACACAAAAAAAAATAGCACCGTGTTTTTTTTTTTTTTTTGTAGTTGTGTTTTTCAAAAATATACAAGTACAGATGTACTCTCCATCTTCACTGATGAAGATTCATTTGTAACGCTTCGTTGAACACTAAAGCATACACACCTACATAATTATCTTATCGCAGGGAACTTATTTGCTTTGCACTTTTGCAGATCTGATTTGAAATTGTTGTTTCGTTTTTTGACTCGCAGTCTTGCCAATAACATAACATAACATAATTTATTTGGATAATGTACAAAGATTACATGTTCTTAAAAGTACAAAGTGCAAAGGTGTAATGACGGGAAGCCTTTTAAAATACAAATGGACTAAATTAACCAAACTTACAATAAGAAAAAAAGAAGCTAGGTACAAAAAGAGGAGAACAACCTAATGAAAGAGAAAAAAAGCAATAAAATCAAATAAATAAATAAAAAAAATAAAAAAATCATAGCGTAACGCATCATTGAATGCAACCAAGAGTCTTCTACGACCAATTGAGTCCAGAGATGAAAATATTATGCAACCATAAGTAAAATGAGGTATCACCAGGGCTTTAACCAGTTTTTTTTTTCGCATATGAAGCGAAAGCAACCCAGAACTTATCCTCAACCGCCGTAGACACCCATATATTTTTCCAATTGTAGAACTAATATGGTTGCACAAGGAGAACTTCGAATTAATCTCAAAACCCAAGCTCTTTGCGGAATCCACATAGGGAAGTGTGGTGTTATTTATAAGTACCGGTGGTAAATTATTGACATTAATGTCTTTTCTATAGATCGCTAGGCAACTTGATTTGACAGGATTCAGTTCTAAACTGTTTTGGACAGACCAATCATAAACACGCTGGAGATCTTGATTCAGTCTGCATACGCAATCCTCCGTTAAGCCAATTGGCCTGCTGAGATACATCTGCACGTCGTCGGCATACAGATGTATCACAGCATCATGGATTACGTCGATCAGGTCGTTTATATAAAGGCTGAACAAAAGGGGACCAAGTATTGATCCCTGAGGAACACCACAATGTAGATTCGCCAAGTCAGAGAGCGTGTTCTGTACTTTTACAAATTCGATACGTTCGCTTATGAAGCTCTTGAAAAGCTGAACAGCAGATGATGAGAAATAAAACCCCTGAGATAGCCAATCGAGCCGAAAATCGACTAATGTGGCCGGTGGCCAGTTTTCACCTTAGATAGCCAATTTTTAGCCGAATTTTATATTGCTGCAGCCGATTATGGATTGTTAATATGTAAACTACCTATACTTCCGAATTTAGACTCAGTCTGACCTCAAGACGTGAATCGAAACAACATAAACTCGATTCAATTGTGAGGTAATGGCTGGTACTTATGTACCAATCTAATCGCTATTATCATTCCCATTCATTTCAAGACTCAAACGATAATGTTGCTTATATAAAGCTCGCAGAATTTGCATGGTCCGCTTGTAGTATTAGGCGCGCTTTCATATACTGAAGTTGAGCATTGCAACAATAATTCTGGGAGTCCCAAGATGGTTGATTGGGACATTTCTCTTGAATATTCTTTCTCTTCATGAATCAACTCACTTATTACCTCTCTGATTGATCATACTGAAATATATCGGTGATTGTCAGCGAATAAAATCTGAGTCAACCTCTGTGTGTGAAGAAAAGTTTATTTTCTACATTTTCATGCGCCTTGGCCTCAATTTTGTTTGAAAAGTCGTTTCTTTCTTATTTTATTTTCTGCGTTTTTCACGTTACCTAAATTGTTATTACGTGCTGCATGGAGATATTTTAAAACAATTTTTAAGTCATGTTTGGTTCCGATCCGAAAACAAAAATTTTTCGAGTATCAAATCGTTGAAGTACTCCAACGGTTTTCTGAAATTCAAATTATGTTTTAAACAGCGCATTTTAGCTGTATTCCAACATGATCCCATATAACATGAATTTTCCCGATTTTCCATGTTTTCTACAGACTTTTCCTATTACTATGAATTACTTAAAAATTTATATGAATTTTCCTCGATTTTTCATGCAAGTTTTCATGATAGTTGAAGAGAAAGTATTGATGCCAGTAGGACGGAAAAAAATGATTCCGCATAGCTTATAAAACATTTTTGTCGGAAAATTTTCCGGAACAGTCGGAAAATTCCGGACATTGTCGGGAAATTTTCCAGAAAAATTGGAAAATTCTGCATTTTTCCTGAAACAGATTTATCACTAATCATATCGATGAAAATTTGTCCGATGATTTCCCCGCTTTGCAACTTTATGCAACTCATATCGCTCTACAACTTTGTCTTAGTTTGCAAAACGCTTCCTTGGTCTGAAAAACTCCGGAAAAGCGTTTTACATGAATTTTCCTCGATTTTTTCTGCAAGTTTTCACCATTGTCGGAGAGAAAGTAATGATGCCAGTTGATAGGAAACTTGATCCTGCATAATTTAGAAAACTTTTTTACCGGAAAATTTTCGGGAAAAGTCAGAAAATTCCGGAAATTTTTTTCGTAAAAATCGTAAAACTCTGCATTTTTCCTGAAACGGATTTATCACTAATAAAATTTGTACCAAATTTTCAAATGATTTTTCCCGATTTTCCGGGTTTTCCATGGAAATTTCCGGTTCACATTTTGATAAGTTCAATTGTCACGCGACATGAACCTGTGTGCCAAATTTCAGCTCGCTCTGATGACGAAAAGTGGTCCTACGAGAGTGTCGAAAATAGTAAAGAAATAGACAAATTCTTGTACGAGTTAAAGGGAATGGTTGGCCTCAATAAAAATAGTAATCCTCGCGATGGTTTTCAAAAAATTCTTTACATTTTAGAGAATAATTACAATTTTGTTTTTATATTAGAATTGATAGCCTTCAAAAATGGCTACAAGAATTAAAAAATTTGAAAAAGAATCTAAAAAAAACCCAATTACTTGCTGTGTCAAATATGAATGGAGACTAGAAGCAACTTGCACACCAACTTAATATTTCTCAGTCAACAGCATATTGTTGGATGTCAGAGGGTGAAACTTCAGGCAAACGAGGAGGGAAAAGATTTGAAAAAATTACGCAAATTCATTTAGATTATTTCGTAGAAATGATTGAAAGAAATTGTCGCATTACATTGGCGGAGCTCTCATTGCTGCATTTCGATAAAAAATTAACGTTTCTATTTCAAAAACAAACCCTTTCAAAACACCTAGATTCTCTCTGCTACACGCTGAAATACCTAAGACATTAATCCGAAAAGGGAAATTGCGCTGAGAACAAACAAAAACGAAAAGAGATTGTTGCAGGGTTGTAAATGAGCGGACTCATTTATCATATCAACTCATCGCTCAATCATTGAGTCCGCTCAACGGTTGAGCGGTGGTTCATCGCTCGAAATTTGAGCGGACTCACTGGTTGAGCGGACTCAATCGTGAGCGGACTCAGTCTTGAGCGGACTCATTGCTTGAATGGACTTGAGCGGACTCAAGTCTTGAGCGGACTCACTGCCTGAGCGGACTCATCATTTGAGTTGAGCGGACTCAAATCATAATTTAAATAACATAAAGAGAATCTGATTTAATTAAAATTGAAACTGAAATTTCAATAAAATAAGAAAAGCTTATAAAAAAGTCATTCATTATATTATATTTTATTAATTTAGCTTTTGCTAATTTTCTTAGCCAACATTTCTTCTTCCTCCTTCCTTCCTTATTTAAAATATGATTTGAGTCCGCTCAACTCAAATGATGAGTCCGCTCAAGTTCATTCAAGCAATGAGTCCGCTCAACCAGTGAGTCCGCTCAAATTTCGAGCGATGAACTACCGCTCAACTGTTGAGCGGACTCAAATCCTGAGTTGAGCGATGAGTTGAGTCAAAATGTGAGTCCTTTACATCCCTGGTTGGTTGAATGTCTTTTGGAATTTCAGTCCCAAAATAAACTTGTTTTGTTTATGGATGAAACTAATTTAAACATTCCTATTTCAAGAACGCAGGGTAGATCATTAAAAGGAACAAGATGCACCACTATAGCAGCCGGTTCAAAAGGTGCAAATTTCATGTAATAGGATGCATAAGCCCAATTGGATTTATATATTATGAAATAAGAAGAGGTTCGTTCAAAAAAGAAAATGCAAAAGCGTGGATGGAAACCTGCCTTCGCCAAGCAATGATTAGACATGGTGAACCAGTTGTTATGGTAATTGACAATGCACCTTGTCACAGTAAATTTGAAGAAGTTTTACTGAAGCAGGAATTCCATGAAAAAACAAGATACTGAGAATTGGACCCTATAGTCCAATGTTTAATCCCATTGAAAATTTTGTGGTCTGTGGTGAAAGCTTATGTTAAAAGAGAATTATCACAAAAGTTATCAAGTATTATTTACACCAGAAACGATTTAACCATCAAAGAATATAGAGTAAGAGCCTTAGAAAGCCTCATGGAAGAAGGTTTGCAAACATTCACACCAACAATATGTGCCAATTGCATCGCAAGCATTCAAAGAAAAGTTCCTGCTGCTCTTAACTTAGAAAATATGCAATACTAATAAATTGCTTCTAAAATATTTTGAATTAAATTATTTTTTTTAAATCAAAAAATTAAGTTCTCAAATTCAAATTTACTATTCTCAAGTTGAAGTTTACTATTCCCATATTGAAACTGAAGAGGTATAGTAGTAAAATTACAAAATAAATTTTGGAAGTCCCAGGTGGTAAGATAACTTGATTGTCAGAAGTTCCGGCAATTAAGATGTGGTTGAAGACAACGATAAGGTCGGATGGCCGAGCTGTTAACACTTTGGATCAAAATCCCCGATTAAAAGTATAATTAAATGAAATTTACGTGAGCCCGTGACTGTGGTAGTGTACTGAAAAGGACATTGACAATGCGCTTGAAAGAAAATACTAAAACAAGATTGTTTGCCTTTCTTATTAGTAAAAATTTAGAAAAATCAGTCGGTGAGTTAAATTCATGAGTTGGGTGAATTTAAATATTTCATTTTACATTCCCTAACATTAATAACTGTTTAACGGGTACGCATTTAGCACATAGGGTGTAATAGCTCTTGATGAAGCTAAACAGGTAGATGTTTTTTATGCGGACATATTTAAGGCATTCGATAGAATCAATCACAATATAGTTACGGCTAAGATGAAGAAAATGGGCTTTGTCTCTAGCCTAGTACCCTCTGGTTTCAATCATATATCTCTCGAATCGACAACTCTCTGTTGTAATAAATGGTTTCTCATCTTATCTATATACGCAAACTTCGGGGGTACCCCAAGGATCGATTCTAGGCCCGCTTCTCTTTTTATTCTAACGTTAATGACCTTCCCAAAGAACTCTGCTCCTTGTCTTTAATCTATGCTGATGACACTAAAATTTATAGAGTAATAAATTATCCATCTGACTGCCAATATCTCCAAAATGACATCCCAGAAGCTACTCTCATGGTGTAACAAAAACGATTTGTCCCTAAATGTGGACAAATGCAAATGCTTTTCTTTTACAAGAAAACGCACTACACTGTACTGGGAATATAAGTTGGGCACTCTTCCAGTTACCCGTGTCTCAGAAATAAATGACCTGGGAGTACAGAGAGCTATCATAGTTTTACGTAAGCACCTGCCATTATGGCTTAATCTCACGGCACTCTTAATGCACGGATTGAAGACAAGCGACAATCAACGACCTTGAGAGGCAGAATATAATTAATATTCTGTCTCAACAAGTACCAGTTTTTGTCAGTGCATGCTTGACATTGGACTTACTGGTCGAAGCGAGACCTACCTAAAATCTCTTCCGATCTGTGGGTCACGGCACCCGGTTGATTTAACACAACTCCACGCCGAGAGCCAATCCTCTAAGCATACATTAATAAGCGACCATCCTTCAAATTCACGGACGCAGTATGCAATTTTGTCAAAAGAACAAACTACTCTGTTTAGAGAAGAATGTTCGCCTAAGTCATGCAGACTCAGATAATCTCACTCTGCCCGCGATATGGGCTACCACAACCACTACGATGCTCCCACAAGGGAGCCTTCCCATGTTGAGGCGAATATTACTCAAAGAGCTGTATTCGGGGCTCCTCAACCCCGTAGTACCAAGTTAGCAATGTCGGCTACCCAATTGGTATGGCTTCGTATCACATGATCATACGATCATGGTACTCCCAGTGAATCTTACATGCAGATCCTTAAACGTTACTGGTACCTTCGTTCGGACTTAATCATATTAGCATTTATAAAGTGACAGCAGTGGAGAGGCTTGAGACTAACGCCAGTAGTCTTATAGCATACCAAGGCACAAATACCAAGCTGCATACTAAGTCATATACACGCTAAGCTTCACTAGATACACGCACTATCATCAGTAATCAGATGTGTCAATGGCCTCAGCACAACGAAGCATGGTGCACATATATGGCTTTTCACATCCGCGCTAGATCTTTTGAGCAGCCCTCTTCCCATAAAACTATGTACAATACCCTAGTTAGATCCATATTAGAATACGCTTCCCCAATCTGGAATCCCTTTTACACAACATACAAAAATAAAATCGAAAGTGTCCAACGCAGATTTACTAGGCACTTGCACTTCGAACTTACGGGCTCATATGAATACTATGATGGCAGATTGACTAGATACTCCATGGTATCCCTGGAAGCACGTCGTTCCTATCTCGATGAAACTTTGTTATTTAAAATATTACACGGCTCTATTGATTCCTCTGAGCTTTTGTCCAAATTAAAAATTTGCTTTCCTAGCCGTTTAACTCGACAGCTATCTACGTTGCACATAGATCCACCCCGTACCAACTTGCGTCTACTCTTAAGAACAGAGGGTACGGGGCTGTTTGAGGAGTCATTGGAAAGGCCATAAAGTTCTGCATACAATGAGCTCTTAACTGTGATCGTACGCATACAGTACAAATATAAGAAAAATTGCAGTCATGATTAAAATTAAAGAACTCAAGTAACAACATTAGTTATTGCTTTGCGCCCCCACCCGCGATAAGCGTAATATCTCCTAATTTAACTACAAGACCCTGCGCTACCAGCAGATTCGTTTTATTTACAGATCACATGACTTTAAAAAAAACTGCCTTGAGTGGTGATCTATGATTTTCAAGCTCCACATAAAATTTTCTAGAACTAAGAAAACTTTGGATTAATCTGGTTAGGTTCGGATAGGGATGCCATCCGTCCGGGTTTCTACAGATTTATCCTAGTTTGGTGGGCGTCCGGGAAGCGTCAGAGCAGCATTGGTGGCATCTGTGTGGAGTGTTTTGATTTGAAACCGAATTGAGAATCCTGATGGATATTTTTCTCTTCACAAGTGTTGAGAACTTGTTGTTTGATGACCTTTTCAAAGAGTTTACCCAAGTTTAAGATCAGTAAATATAGGTCTGAATTCTTTAATATCCTTGGACGAAGTTTGTTTTTTTTTGGAATGAGAACTACACGTGAAATTTTCCACTTCTCTGGGAAATAGGAGCTATTTATGCAGTTATTGAAGACCATTGATAGGAAGTCAAGAGCGTGTAGGGGAAACTCGCACCCGAGCGAATTTCATCCTTTAGGGGGGAAATTCGCACCGTCATTTTTATTAACTGAAAAAATACGTACAGTATAAAAACATCGAAAAACTGATCGTGCGAATTTCCACCGTATAGGGGGAAATCACAAAATTGCATGTGTAAAATTCGCACCCTGTTTAAGGTAGAAGGCTACTTCACGAACTGCCAAAAATTCTGTAAAATTCGCACCGTATATAAAATAGAAAGCTATCACTCGAACTGCGAAAAATTGCATGTTTTAAGATTCGCATCCTGTTTAAAGTAAAAGGCTATCGCTCGAATTTTCAAAAATTGCACCAGTAACTTTCGTACCCTGTTTTAAATGTAAAGCCATAACTCACACCATAATAATTGCTCTGGTAAAGTTCGCACACAGGTTAATCTTCTCGATTATAAATAAACTGAACTGCTTGAAGTTGAAGCTAAAGCTACTTATAAGATAACGTTCTGTTTCTGTGAACATTCTTTAATTCTTTTATTCTATACACCCTTCGGAGCTCTAAAATCTTATTTTGTAATATTCTTATACTCTATGTTATAAATTTTATAAATTTGTGATTTCTGTAAAAATATTACAGCGGGCGAATTTCCCCCTATAGGGGGGAAATTCGCACGATCATTTTTTCGACTTTTTTATACTGTATGTGAAATTCGCTCGGGTGCGAATTTCACTTTTACTAGAGGTGCAAGGGAAATTCGCACAATGGGGTGCGAATTTCCCCCCAGTCAGTCAAGAGCTATAGGGGGTAGTTGTTTTTTTCTTATAACTACATTTGAAATTTTGTCTGGACCACTAGATTTCTTGCCGTTTATTGTCTTTGTTAAGACAAAGAGCTCTCTAGAGGGCTGGTGAAGATGTCTTATTATATAGGATAAATTGCTGGCTTGTCCATACAGAAGTAAGCTTGTGACATGGTTTCTTATGCCAGGAAAGTGTTGACATTTCTGTCGGCCTTTGAAGAGAAGGTAGAGGGCTTCTAAGGACTGAGTTGTTCTTGAAGGTATTCTGGAAGCATGATGCAAAATCATCGCACTTTTCCTGATGTAGAATTAGCTTATTTTGCTTTCGAGGAGTTTTGGATTCCTGGTACAGACTTCGTTAATGCTCTCAAAAGTCTGTGGGTATAACTGATCTTTTCAAGTGTCTTTTCCTAACCCTTCTCATCACACAACATTTTACTTTGCTCATCGATAATTATCGACAAGCACTTGACTTGGGATAACACAGATTGGTAGACTGCTTTTAACGATTTTCCGCAGTTTCTGCCTGTACTTGTACAAGTTTTGAAGGCTAGCCTTAAGGTTTTTGAAGGTATAGTTTTTTGTGAGAACAGGTTTTGAAAAATATTTGAATATTGCTTTGCAAGCAGTTCGTGAAGAGCTCAATTTATGAGTCGATTTTGGAGTTCGCGAGGTTTATATTATTGGCAGGAAGGTTGTCATCAGTCTGTACTGGAATTCGTTCCAATTGACATCTACTAGGGGGTTGCAGGTGGGTGGGGCCATCGTTAGTGGGCCAGTGGCGTGGTTAACTGTAAGGCCAGGTTTGTTGGAGGGGCATGTTACGTAGTGCAATTGAAATTTTTAATTTGTGGGAGTAGGTTTAGCATGCTTGATGATGCATGTATATGTCTGAAAAGCGTAGTCTATGAATTAGAACAAAAAAAAAAAAAATCATGTGCATAAAGAAAAACCATAGAAATAAAAGATGATTTTGGTGCGAATTACTGAAATCTAAGAGTGTGTCTAATTTAATTATGATTTCATCATCTCTAGGGTATAAAAATAGGGAAACAAAAACTTGGAATTATAATAATTTATAACACGCTGCACTTTTGTTATCGTCATTTTATTTGTTTTCTTCTTGTTTTTTTTCCTCCTTTAATATTTAACTCTTATATAACACCATTCTCGACCAGTTTCAACTTCATTTGTTTTTTTTTCTCTTTTTAATATTTATATAATAATAAAACGTAAATAAAAACAAATACATATACAAATATGTCATATTATATAGTTTTATTTGTTTTTCTTTTATTATTTTTAATTTGAATACTATTTTTCACAATGAATTTTGTAATAAATAGTATATGGCTGATTTTCTACTACATGGCTGAAAGCAACTCCTATGTTATTTTATGTAGTAGTAAATTAACATATGCGCGTATCGTATGTAGCAGTAAGTATAATTCGTACATAAGTGATGAACGGCTACCAATTTATTTGTTTTTCCCTTTTTTTCGATTTTGGTTTTTTTTTTTTTTTTTTGTTAATTTTAACACATTTAGAAATTTAGAAGTTTTAATAATGATGTTTTAGTTTTATTAATTTTATGTTTTTTTTTCTTCATTCTATTGTTTAGTAAATTTTAGACATCAAATACAAAATATTATAAAAGATTATATTTTTCCCATAGAAAATTACAATTTTTTTCATGTTCGAGTTATTATTCTTCATGAATTTTTTTTTTTATTCATCTTTTTTATTTTTATAAGCAAACATTCAACAATTTTTGCTTACAATGCGTAGTTACTGAAGAGAAGTTAAAATAGTGTTTGATTTTAGTTTTTCATTTTCTGGATTTTGCCACTTAACGAATTTTTGCAGATGAAAAGTTGCGCCCATTGATTTATTAATATTTGTATAAGAAGCAAGGACTAAAAAATTGTATTTTGTAGCAATTCCTGTTGTCGACGGATTAGAGGTCTATCTAGAAATTATAAAATAATCAAACAGATATAAATTGTACGGTGAGATAGCTGGGTAGTTGTTGCCAAATAATTAACCATGCTATGATCAACGGACATAATTTTTGACATATCATGGGTATGAAATCTCTTATTGGGAGCTACCCAGTAGAAATATCAATCACTTTCTGTTTAGATTTCGAGTCCGATAGCGTCTAACTTACATAAAATAATAAAAAAAAAAAAAAGTAAGATTGAAATACGAACAAGAGTTAATCACCGAAATATCAAATCAAATATACAGACATTAACTGACTCCAGAACATATTCAGCTGGTAGAATACTTTGCGATTCAATGTAAACTCTATAGAACGAAAACATACATATGTAGCGCTAAAAATTCTGACATATTTCTTCGATTAATGCTAAAATGATCAAACTTTTAACGTTGATGCTTTATAATTTCTGAGACTACAAATGGCTAGTTCTTGACATCTATTTATCTTTATCGCGAGCCGAAAGCGATACAATTTTTAAAGCACAATTAATTTATGCGAAAACAATAAAAAGCAGATGAAAAAAATTTATTCGCCTACATGATAAGAATTTTTGTCAATTCCTTGAATTGCGATAGAATCTTCATTGCGAAACGAAAACGATGCATTCAAGACATTTAATTTAATGAAAACGATAAAAGAGCAATTATTATCGACGATCACGATAACCAAGAAATAAACGAAAACGATTAAATTTCGAATCGATATGTTTACTGTTAACAAGACAAGTCATTACCCAGCAAACGTTGTGACGATAAAAACAACAATAAATATTGTACTGCCTTTTTATCGCATTCGCGATATTTTGGCGATAGCGCCAGAAATAAACTCGATTAGCTTCCGAGAAATATTACGATTAGTTACGAATCGCTTTCTTATTGCTACTTTATTGCATTTTTAATACCTAAATCGATGGTACCAAATGTTATGAGAACGAAGTGCATATAAAGTATTTTTAAAGAAATGTTACCGTTATCAACAATATTTCAGTAGGTACTCTCCCTTTGGAACTGCCTCATTTGAAGTTGTTATTTCTTCAAGTGTGATACAGTAAAAATAGTAGAGCAGAAAAGCTGTGAATATTTGCGATAAAATATAAATAATAAATATAAAATCCTAAAATCACGAAAAGTAACTAAATCTGACTTAAGGATGCAGTTTATTGCAAGCAATTGAAAGGCAAACCCAAAAATATATGAATATTTATCGCTATAACGATCATAAAATGAATCGCTTACACAATTCATATGCAATGCAACATTTATGCCCGTTAAGTGAAACGTAAGCAATAAAAATGCTCGTTCTGGCAATAATAAATCATAAGAAAGAGATTCGTATGCCAATCGTAATGTTTGCTGGAGAGTTATAATCAAGATTTAGAATAGGATACTCTTGCGAGACCGCTTTAAACTGGCCACTTACTATACAATAGAAAAGTGAAATGTGGAACAGAAAAAAATTGTGGTTGTATTACTGGGCCTTAGATGGGTATTTGAAATCGTGGGCAGAAGAATTCGTATAGAAAAGCTATTTATATTATTATGGTGTGATGGGTAAAGAAAACTAATGGTTTTGATAATTATTTGAGTGAAAGGCTCCAAAGGAATAATACCGTTTCGAGAAAAAATGGCAATAAAGATCGACGTCCTACATGGAGCAGTACTAATAACATAGCTTTGATTGAAAAAAAAGTACTGTTATTTACTGATGATGCACTTATTTATATGGCGCATGATGATATTTTCATTGGTCTTAAAAAAATTAGAAGAGGACTTGATCGAAAGAAAAAAGAACTGTTTAAGGAATGAATAAAGTGAAAATAAATGTCACTAAAATTAAGTGCATGGTGTCTACCGATTGAACAATAAAAATAACAAATTAACGTAGAAGCTCAGATGCTCAACCTACTAATTTGAAAAATTCTAATCAATTGAGGTTAAACAATTTGAAAAGAGTTCTAACTCGCAAAACTGATTGTCATTTAAAGACCTAAGATTGAAATTTAATATGAAAGAAGAATACCCTACGGTTTAAGAGATACTGCATAAATTGAATAAGAAATGATTTGAAAAAATCTTTTAAATTAGAATTTAAAGAAATTCTGGTTCGAAGTCAAACAAATCGTCTTTAATATATTTCGTTTGCTCAGTTTCAATAATTCGTATCCATTTTATTTATTTATTTTTTTTTCTTAAAACTTTTTACGTTTAGATATTGTTGTAAGGATGGGTGATCTTTTTGAAAGTTCTCCTATGCGATTGTTTACATTCGAACTCATTTGATAAAATACGTAGTAAATTCAAACATATGTGATATTGCCGTAAATCGGAGGAAACCCAACTTCTTAACTCAGCAAAATTTATTTTAGTTCATTTTAAAAATTGATACATATTGATTGTATAAATAGTAAAATAAAAATGAACTCAATACGTATAAGGCTCTTTTGAAGCAATATTTATTTGCTTATTCAAAGATATTTATGGCAGCTTCAATTTCCCCGGAACAAAAAGAACTATTTCACCGATAGCATTAGAAAGTACACATATTTTAGGAATTTCTAATGTTTTCTAATCGTTTTTATATATTTTTGCTAACTTCTCGACGTAACTAGGATCCTTCCTATACAAATAATGTTTGCCCGAATTCGGTCAAAAAGAAGCAATAACAGAAGCGACCCTTTCAGTATATGTATGAAATCAATTACTCCATCGCGAGGGTAATATCCATATGAAAAAATTGTGACATCTCCTTATTCTAAAATTCGTGAAAATGACCAAAATGATCAACTTGAATGTAATGATACTTACATGTTTAATATAATTGTGATCATAAATACACAAATCAAATTGAAAACTCAACGAATGGTGTGAGCCACAATAAAACATTGATAAGCTTTTGTGAAAGTAGATTCGAGTGCAATAGAATCAAAAAAATTATGGTTTTAACAGAAACGAAAGATTACAGGAAGGTTATGATAAATAAAGAAGATGTATCTGTTCAATCAGAACAGTGTTAGTAATTAATAGGGTGATCATTCCGAAACATCAATAAAGACTAGAAGATGCCATAGGATAATTTATGTTTTTTCGAAAAAATGCCAGTTACATTTCGACATCATTTCAAAACATTCTTTGCAAATGACAAATTTCAAGGAAACTCATTTAGTTAGATGCGTATTTAGGATGGAAAATAGTGTTTCAGCTAAGAATAATTAAATTTGTGGTCACGTGTCTGGGCCGGGTCGTACATTCCCGAACTCTTGACCAACCACTTTGGAGCAAAATGGATTGGACACCCACGCATATTATTAAAAGTTATTTTGATTTTTGCATGTCCGTCCGTCTGTCTGTGCGCACGATAACTCAAAAACGCGTACACTTAGGGACTTACACGGCCTTTAAAAAAAAAAGTAAAAGTAAGTTCGAAAATGAGACAAATCGGGCAACAACTCCTTCGTGGGGTTGCCATACAAAAATTTCGTTTTCCGCTATATATTTGAAAACAGCCTGAGAACGCGTCGACGTAGAGAGCTGAAATTTAGTATATGGTGTTTTCATTGTACTAGAAAATAACATTTTAAAAATGGACTAAATCGGGCAACCCCTTCTTGGTGTTGCCATATAAAAATTTAGGTTTTTTGCGTATACTGTGAAAACGATCAGTCCAAGACATTTTTATTGTACTAAAAACTTCTTCAGAATATGAAATCCTATAAAATTGGTTATAATCATTTTTTCTATCCGACGAACCGTTCTAGAAATATATATGCTAAAAACCACTGCAAAAATCAAAATTGCTCAAATGGGTGCTCATACGAAATTTCATACGGGCATTCATCTAGGGTATCATAAGAATTGGTCTTACGTTTCCAAAATTAATAGGAAAACTAGTTAAGTAACGTAGCAAAGAAAACCCAGAAACGCCTAGTATTTTCCAGGCTAGAAACTTACAGTTGTAAATTTTTGTTGTTGATTTTGAAAAAAAAACAATGTTATAACAACTGCAAACAAATACAAAAACCATTTTCAATTATCGGGGTGGCTTTTTTTCTATTCGAAAATTCGTTATGTTAGCATTCGTAACCAATTTTATTTATTAAAAAAAAAAAAAACTTATATATGATTGCTCTTTTCCCCCACTCTCGTTCACTCTATCTCTCTCTCACT
Source organism: Dioctria linearis (assembly GCA_963930735.1). NCBI lineage: Eukaryota > Metazoa > Arthropoda > Insecta > Diptera > Asilidae > Dioctria > Dioctria linearis. Next base: position 5,847,791 of record OZ005741.1, read on the forward strand.
CTCTCTATCGCTTTCACTCCCTTTCTTTTTCGTTTACTTTTACAATTTAATATTTTTTATAAGATTTTTTCCTTCCTTTTTTAAAAAAGATAATTCATATACCAAATATCTCTGTCTTCTTAAGGTTTATAAAAAAAAATCACAATTTTTTCATATTCACTTTGAGATTCTACACATATATATTATGTTTCTACATTTATAACTTAATATTATACTTTTTTCTTTATATACGTAATTTATATAATATATACATACATTCATGTATATATATTATATATATATATATAAGTTTTGTTTTGTTAATTTTTAAATTTACTTTTAAGGTTAAATTTATCACAAATGAGGTGAGATTTATTTGTGCTACGTGTTTTAATTTTCCTCCCAAATTATTCCACGTTTGAAATTAAAATATATATTTTGAATTCATTTCTTTCTTCATTATTTCATAGTTTCTTGTTCATTTTGTTTTTTTTTCTTGTTTTGTTTCATGAATGAGTTTCATATGTTTGTAAAATGCATTCGCGATAACGTGAACCCCTTTGGTAAAATATTAACAACATATATGGATTAATATTATTTTAGATGAATAACTGGACACTTGATAACGTGAACATCTATTCTGTAAAAACTTACAGTTGTAATACATTCAAAAATGATTTCCCCTGGAATAATTATAAATTCCCTAAAATTATAGAATATGGTATGTAGTACAACAAGATTTAATAGAAAAGTAGTAAGTATATATGATGTATATGTATATATGTATGTATTTACAATAAAGGACAGAATGTATCATTTGAAAAAATTCTCCATATATACTTATTCAGCAAGAATTTGTTGTTTTCTTTCTCTTTGAGAAATATGTATTTTAAAATTTTTTTTACTATTTTTGTATGTTTTTTCCTTCCTAATTTTATAATCCGCAAAAATTCAATCATCAAAACTAACTACCAGCCCCTCCGTATTACCTAGATCAAATCTGAATGCATGTATTCATCATTAAGGCAGGATTCTCTATCAAACTCTTGTGCATATTGAGTGTATCAAGACTTAAGCGATGAGTCCATCTGGTGATATTTAGCATGATCAAATTGTATAAAATCGACTGTCAACCTCACTCTCAGATCAGAGATAAAGCTATTGTCCAAACGTGGATCTGGATATCAAATCCTAGGAAAATAACTAAACTTTACCATTTATATGAAAGATATCAAATTTCTAATGATGCACCAAAAGGATACACCTAAATCAGACTTATATTAAAAAAAAAAAAATTGACGGAGAGTCAACAAAGGCATTTTGTACTTAGTATAAACCAAGAATGAATTTCTATTAATACACAAAGATATTCAGATCAATGATCATTTATGCTTTATCAAAAATAATTATAAAATTATAGAATAAAAGCTAGAAACCATATACTAGAAAGTATGGCGATTAGCTGACATGTGTAAGAGTATGTGGACATCATCATTACATTACATTTGGTAAACTCGATAAAATTTAGGGGGGCCTTATTGATCTTCGTTTTCAATAAAACCTCTGAATAACAAAATGCCAACCGTTTGAAAAAAAAGAACATTTCCTTTCCTTGTTTTTTTTTTTTTGCTTCAACGGACGAAAAAACTATTTCTAAATCAAACTTTGACGAATATCGCTTTCTCATGGCCCCGCACATTGAATTTACTTTCAATTGCGCAGAGATTCATGTGAAGCGGTTCATCCCTTGAAACTGTAGAGCCCCGCGCGCTGAAAAATGTTTTTCTCAGAAAAACTCATATAAAGTTTAAAGTTAAAAAAAATCTTTGACAACTTACTTCAGCTATTCCAGTAGCATACAGAGGCCCTTATTCTTCCTCCAAGAACCGATTGTGCTGAATCTGAAGATTAAAGGTTTCCCGAAATTTATGAGGCTACCTCAGGTAGCTAGAAGTGGTCTTCCCAGCAAGCGCGCTTCGAGCTCCTCAGCTACCTGTTCTCCAGCCAGAGGGCAGTTCCCCTCTCAACAGGCTGTGAATTTTAAAATACTTTAGATATGAAAATATCCGTTGACGCACGTGCTCTAAATACTTTAAGGATGAAAGTTATGTAAAAACAAAATGAATTTTTCATCGTCATGAAAGGTAACCTTGCCTTAAGTCATTTGACGCAAATGCACAAACTTCACTACAAAGTCCTTTCACATACGCCATAATCTTCGGGTCCTTAACATATTAGAAATCTATTCTGGACACATATCCTTGCGAGAGAACCCGCATACAAGACATGACACAATGCTCAGTGGCTTTTTAAAAGGAAAACAACAGGAAATCTTAAAATTATATTATATAAGGAAACAGAAACGATTTACACAGGATATCTACTAGGAGAAACACAAATGCTGATAAATGATTTCTACATTAAAAGCACAAAGGCCAACAAGAGCACTGACAACAGTAGAATCTTAGTAGTATCTAAACTAAACTACGCGGAATGATATTCTATGAAAAGGTACGCAATAATAAAGAGGCAGAATGGCAGGTAGCTAATCAACCAGAACAGGAACATCTCAGAACGTAGAAAGAGAATTTCCTCAACATTCACAACAGAACCGGATATATACATGGTCCACAGAATTCAACAATAGTTATTATGCATATACACACTTTAAATACAACTGAAAATAATAACCGATATTAAATCGCTGGTCAATGGTAAACTACCCAGGAATTGGCAACAGCCAAAACTTATAATATCCCAAGCATAATTAAACACGTCTTTTTACACATTTCATGAAAAACCAGAGGACACTCATATGGAGTATTCAACTAAATACTCTTTATAAGAATTTTAATAACATAAATAAATGTGTGAACTGGAGAGGAATCCTTTATACGTTTTGCCTCTTGCTGACTTTGAAAAGTCTTTCGACTCAAAATATCAAATTAAAATATGGAAAGCCCACATCGACGTATAATTTCCCCAAAAATATAATATATAATATTAATAAGAGTATATACTCATCCAACCAAGAAGTACAATTCATAAAGGATGAGTATTTTCACAGCTTATATTTTAAGTAGTCATAACCAGTGTAATTACAAATCCATTAGACAAAATATATCTTTATCTAGTCTCTTAGTATGGACTACTGGACTAACTCTACACAAAGGAGGTTTCGCTAACCCGAAACTGGGTAACATTACTATTGAATTTAAAACTGAAACCAAATACCAAGGATTGATACAGACTCCAAATTAAATTGGAGAAAAAATGGGAATGAGTGAGTCAAACAGGCGACCATTGCACTGAATGTCTGCAAGAACACTTCTGGAAAAAGATTGAATGCGCGTATCGTGCACTGGATATACACCGCTGTTGTAAGATCTATTCTCACCTATCGAATCTTGGTGTGGTGAAGTGCTGTGGAGAAAGCGAGTCAACTGAAAAGTCTTACTAAAATACAGAGAGCTGCCTGTCTCGGTATTACAGATGCTCTTCGAAAACACCAACGCTAGCAATGAAAATTATACTCTTAGGCTCTTGCCCCTTGACATCCATGGGAAATGTATAATTCCAACAAAAAGTGAACTAAGCCTTAGAGAGTCAGGCTACTTGATAACAGCAAACCTTGGTCAAAGCCGAATACTGAAGATCTGGGGACTGTATACCGGAAGCTAATATTACATTGTCCCTACTAGACTAGACTTTGAGAAAGAATTCTTAACTAGCGTTCCTAGTAGAGAGGAGTGGGATGATAATCGCGTGGCAAATGACTTTGATAAGTGTCCTTACAGACGGTTCGAGAATGGATGTTGGAGTAGGAGCCGGGTTGCACCCAGCATTCCCTCAGATAAAAGAATCGTACCGCCTCCCGGACTACTGTAGTGTGTTTCAAGACGAGGCTGTGGCTATTAGCAAAGCAGCAAGGCTGCTGGAAGTAACTTATGATGTATTTAGCGATCGAGTTATCAAGATTTGTATTGATAGTTAAACTGCACTCAAAGCTCTGAACTCGATCGGAAAACTGGGTGCTAACCACAGAGTTATTCTCTGCTGGATTCCTGGAAACGAGGCAACTGATGCTCTGACCAAAAAGAGTTGCGCTATGATTATATGTCTAGCGGTGATCAGTGAAGAAGATTCTAGATGTACAGGCTTCTAAGCTGTAATCGCAGATGGGGAGAACTGACGACATGCGCAATTTCAAGATAGATGTAGCCCGAGATATGTATGGGAAGACTAGATCTCTGCTTAGGAGAAGCCGGAATGATGTGGGAAATCTTATTGCAGTTACCACAGGCAACTCTTGTGGCTGGTTTCAGGTTTTCCATGTATGGTCTGAATAACGTGGCGTCACAATGGACCATAGATGGGCTAAGTGTAGCTGATCGGATATACTTTTAACTCTAACTCAAGCTAGTGGTGATTATGGTGACTGGTTAGACTATTTGAATGCGCACTGTATGTGTGATGCATATACATAATAAGAAATTCGAATTATCCTTGTATTTTGTAAGATAGAAATAACATAGCATATTCATATGCTAAGAAATACAAGAATTAGTCCAGGCTATTCTGTTGTCCTTGGTAGACTTGAGTTCTATTACAAGCATATCACCTTCTCCTAAAAGACATAAATATTTGTTTATTGTTTATAATAAGTACCAGAACTAAACTAAGAATGAAATAAAAAAAGACAAAAAGAAACAACGGAACTTAACTAAATCTACCACAAAAAAAAAAGCTAAAACATCTAAAAAGAAGGTGACGGGAGTTACAAATTAAATTTTGAGTTCGTAAGAAGTTTGAAAAGAAGTTTTGAAATTTGCAGATTATTTTCAGTAAATATTAACCACATTACTTGCGCACCTTTTTATCATTCTTCCAGTTCTTGAATAAATGGATCTCTGGTCACTAAGGTCAACCAACAGACCTCTCATAGTTCACGTTATCGCGACTCTGATGTAAGTTTTTTGTTTTACTTTATAGTTTTTATGAAAATTTGCAATTTTAATCGAATGTTTTTTGTATGTTTCTCTTGTAGTGTTTTTTTGTTCTCAAAGATTTACTATAAATAATTTTTTTAAAGTCAGCCTTCTAGGGTTTCTCATAAATTTTGACATGCAAAATAATCATTTCCTTGTTGTTGTAGGTTTCTCTATTAGTAATAAAAACGGTAAGTTCTTCTTATTTAGAATTTTTTGTTGAATTTTTCTTGTTTTGTTTATTACGTTACGATAGACAATATATATATTTATACTTTTGTAATACTTTTTTTTTTTTTAATTTCTTTATATATTTTAGAGTAATTTTGATCTTACAACAATAAATGCAGAAGTGGGAACTATTTTCTTTTTTCTTTTTTCCATATTTATTTTTATTTTTTTCATTATAGTCTTTTGTTTTTCATTTTGTTTAATTTGCGACACATTTTTGAAAATTGAGGAGCTAGCAATATTAGTGAGCGTAGTGTTTTAAAAGTCTTATAAGAAATACGCTTGGAAGACGTAATTTTTTTCTTATTAAATGTTATTGTAATGCATGTGTATATGTGGAAAGTGTTAAATAAAGAATCATGAAATGATTTTGTTGATAAATTGTTGAATATTTACAGATTTATGAGATTAAATAGATATCAACTAAAAATTAAAAACATAAAAACTTAATTTTTTGATGTGCATACAATTTAAATACAAAAAGTAATAATAATAATAATCACACAATCTTAAGACTGAGAAAAACAAAATACTTGTTGATCGTAATTGCTACAGCATTGCCTTATTATTAACTCTTATATCAACCACATGAGGCCAGACTATTTCAAATGTTGATGGGGTTTTTCTCATAGAAATAATTACTCAACTTCTTGAAACTCTAGGACAGGGTCACAACCAACCTTTCTTGTGTGATTTGAGGAAATCATTTTACGGTTATGACTACAATAGTTATTCAACAAATTAAACTCACGTGCAATATTTGGGAATTTCCTCCCATATTCTACCTAATTTCCCTGAAATGCTTCATGACTAATAATTTTTCCTTGCCAAAGGTAATCTCAGGTTATTTCTCACAAATTTATGTAAATGGAAGATTCTTAAACCTACCTGAAGAAGGGCATAGAGGTCGTTAGCAAATGCATAAATTGGCGTGGAATAAGAAAAATAACAGTAATAACGGCCAGGAAAATTAAACATACTGCTATAATACAGTGCACGTAATTTTAGGAACACAATTAAGCACGAGCAGGGAGTGGAAATATCAGCTATGACACTGCGGCGAATAATTTACGAGGCACATTTAAAATGCAGACGACCAGCAAGAAAAGTCAAAGCTCACTCACGGATCAAATGAAGAAAGTACGATAGTTTTGAGCAAGTCTTCATCACACTTGATAAGTGGGAAAAGGTTAATTACATTTTTTTCGCGCAACAATAATTTTCCCACATATTTCTTTAAACTTTGTTTAATCAACCAAATTTTTTAAACTCATAGCTCATATTAAGCGACGAATGTTGCCGAAGGCTGTAACAGAATCGATCCAATTTGTGAGAAAATCAGGAGAAAGGTACGAAGACAAGAATATTGTCAAAACTGTAAAACATGTAATGATTTGGAGTTGTATCAGTGGAGAGGATCCCAGTCCCATTTCACCGAAGGAACGATACGTCAGCATCAATATAAATTAATATTGTCTGAGGTTTTGCTCTCATATATGAACTCCTTGAACTATGTTCGATCCTACTACTCGTTTATGCGAAATGGATCTATCCTTATCATACGACGAAGTCCATTCGCCAATATTTGAGCAGAGAAAATCTTAAAGCTCTCCGTTGGACAGGTAATTCTCCCGACCTAAATCAAAAAAAAAAAAAATCTGGTCTTACCTGAAAACAAGTCTAATTTTACATTAATTTATACGAAGAACAAACGGTAACAGTAATTTAGCAGATTTGTTGGCGAAATAATGCATAATAAAGGATCATATAAATGAAGAACATAAAGTTTTTAGTGATGATGACAATCTTTACATTCCAGAGGAAGATACGTTCGATTAGGAGCAGCAATTAGAGCGACGACTAAGAGATTTTGGAGAAATTGCACGCAAATAGGGTACGATAAGATCAAAAAGAGGAGTTAGCTGACGAATATTTTCGTGCTAAAGATGTGTTAAAAAAATCTACTATACAGAGATTAATAAAGACGCACAACATTATTCGTTATATCGGTCATATATATCTTATAACACAATAGATATCTCAATATCAACAGAAATGGTGTACATCATAAGCTAGCATGCAAACAGGAAAGCTGAAAGTGGAATTGATGGAATTCAAGATAAAAAAAAACAGAGTAACATAACAATTATAAGCATATTTTTGGTGTTAGCTGTTGGACTTAGTTACAAAAAGCCAAAGGAGTTAGTTGTAGACAACCAAGAAGGATTTAGTTTTCTAGAGCAACAATGATACTAAAATGTTTTTGACCAATATTCAGGCTTATCAGGTAAAACGGCCAAGAAACCTGTCCTAAGCAGTAAGCAACTGAATAAAGCGACTGTCATTGAAGATGGATTCCAATATGACAAATCATAATTTAATAGTTGGATATAAGCCTTCGGACAACATAAAAGCCGTGAAACAAGTTTTTCCATGTACACAAGAAGAACAAAATTTTCACCAAATATATTCATTCCATCGAATCCAGGGAATACAGATTCAAAGTATGATGGGTTTGCGAGTCGACAAATGGATATCCCTACAAGAGGATTTTCTACACAGGAAAAAAAAGCGAAGCAGAAAAAACAGAGGAAAACATGCTGGTAAAATTCAAAATTTTTCTCTTGAAATTGTAAGGCGTTGAAAAATTTAGAATAGCAGGAATGGGTGTGGCCAAGTGTATTCCAAAAGAAAACTTACCATATCGAAGGTGTTAGGTATTTTCATCTAAATTTATTCTCAATCCCAACGAGACAAAAGTATCGTCTCATATACGTCAAAAAATAATAAAAGCTGTTCTTCTTTCATCAATCCATTGTGATACAGAAATGGTTGGGGAAATTAAAAAAAAAAGGTCATCATGTTATGGTAAATGAGTACATAAGTACAAAGGAGGCGTTAATATATATTGGACAAACCAGCTTTACAATCATTTCTAATTCATAAAACATCAGAACATCGAATACTTCAAGAAATGCCCCCATTAACATTGAAAATTTTCAGTGGGTTATGGTATAGACAACTTTTTCCTGTGGACTGATATTGACTACTTTATATTCATTTTCATGTCAGATTTTTTCTAGCCCCCTAAGTTCTTAAACATTATATATATATATCTAAATTTTTCTCAATGCAGCAATTCTAAGAAACCAAAAATACTATAACACCGTCAGTTTTGTTTTGTGAAAACTCTTTTGTTGTATCTTCAATAATATTATAATTTCGGCCAAATTTCTCTGCTTTTCACAGTCTCGGCTGTTTTATGCGTTAATTCTTTGGACATCGTGGCTTAAAATTTTTTAAATATTAATCAAGTTATTGAAATTAGGTGTTTTTACATACATTAAACAGTCAATACCACCAGCTTTTAATAGTTCATGAAAATGCAATCTTGTAATAAAAATTTTGCAAATTAATAAAACTCTATACAGAAGTAAATTCTTTGTTGCTGTGCTCAATGAAATATCTTTAAATGAATATGTACTAATTTAGATTCAATAGTATCAACAAGAAATGTAGAGATGGTAGAGATAATAATAAAAATAAATATAAATATAAAAATATATATATATGTATATAAAAGATTAGATGAAAGCTGTTACCTCATACACTCAGTTCCCAAAAATGTTGGTCAGTAATTAAATTCGATGACACCAATAATATATTTCTTTCATTTTTTCGTTTATTATTAACCTTGACAACACGTCCTTCTTACCGTAGTGATTTACAAAAAGAGACTATAATATGAAAAAAAGTTTAGTGAAAATAAAATATGTAGATAAATGAAAACAGGAAAGAAATTGCAAATAAATATTTTTTTTTTAAATTGTAAGGAATATTACAAGAAAAACAATCTCTCGATTTTGATAGGATATATCGCAGAGCACTAAAGAAAAGGGCATTTAAAAAAAAATGGTTCATGTTGAATAATTGTCGTAAATTCATTATCACTCAGGTTTTTTTTTATATTTTGTTGTAGTTTATTTAACGAAAAAAAGAAACAAAAAACAGAAAATAAAAATATAAACAATTTCTTTTACTTAAATATTGTAAAATAAAACATGACATATGCCGTGCTATTGCTTCAAATCTGTGATCAGCCATAAACTGAAGAAAGAGCGTGACACATAAATTGATCGGCGAGTTGTTAAATTATACATATGAATGCAATTTAAATAGCCGCTTATCGCTCAAACTTTTCCCTACGTTCTGCCCTTAGCCTTATTTCCACGATCATCAACATCTAAGCATCACTGACAAAATCACGGGATCACAGATCTGAGATTGGGAGAACAATACCACAAGCAGATGAAGAACACAACTATTGTTTTACACGTATTCACATATATCTTTTTTTTTTTAGTATTTTTGATAGTTTTTTTTTTTGTTTTTTACAGTATTAAATATATATATACATAGTACAATATAAAAAAAACAAGTCGACAAGAAAAATGTTAATAGATGTATAATTATAAACTTTATATAGAATCTTTTCCTCAAATACATTTTTATACTTTAAAATTTCTCTTATTTTTTTAGATATCTAAATTAAGATTATTTTTATAGGTTATAATTACACAAGTTCAACTATTTATAGTCGATCCAGTATTATCACAACTATCCATAACAGTCTGCCATTGTTGTTGGAAACTTTTTATGTGCAATATAGGATACTTAAGGGTGGTAGTGAGGGTATCATTATGTTCTTCTAGGGAATTATTGGCATAATGTAGCACTAAACTTTTTAAAGATACGTAGATATTATATGGTTCAGCAAATCCATAACCTCTTTCTGTCTGCTGTATAATGCAATGATTTATAGTATTTTTGCATACAATTGATAATGCATAATGTCCAGCTGAACGCGGCCGTATAAGAAATGTTCCTGATCTCATGCCCTGTAGAAGATTTTCGGCCTGTACACGTGTACAATCCGGTAGTAACCAAGTCGATTCATCATAATGTGGTAGTTCCATTTCGGTTTTATATTTTTCTTTCCATGCATCATAACCAATTTGTATGAGTTGTTTTATTTCTTCCTCCTTTAGACCGCATTGTATTAATCGACTACAATATAAATATTGAAGAATAAATAATTGAAATTAATTTTGTTGATATATATAAAAAAAAATTGCAAGTGTGTAAGTGCGTTTGATGCCTGTATATGCACATCTAAACAAAAGTTCTGAGTTAATTGAAGATGATTAGAAATGAACGTTGGGACTTTATCAAACAAGTCTTCTTGTTGCTTAATGAACCAAATTCAGATTAAATACAAAAGAGTATAGAAATAGGGAAGACTTTCTGTTACCTCGGCAGAGTAATAAATAATCTGGCAGTACAGAATTGAGGATCTCAATTGCTGAATAAACAAATCAAGGAGTGTGCCGATGCGTCCATACCCAAAACTTTCACCAACGACTTTGTAAGCCTGGCAAAATTTCGAAATTTCCGTCTAATAACACTGCTGAACGCAGGTAGGTTTAGCTAGGTAGGCTTTGACTTTAATGTAAAAAAAAAAAAAAGTAGAAATGAATTATTCTATTCTGAAGTCAACTGACGAGTCAACCACCCAGAAATTATAAAAAAAAAAGTAAAAAATAATAAACATGCTTAATAGTCACACTACTTAAATAAAGGATAAACACCAAGAAGACCTGACAACCGATGAGCCGATGTTTTGTTTAACGCTTCCCACAAATAAGCTTATTTTCAGAGTCCACGTTTTCTTGGGCCTATCGAAAACGGATTGGAGATCTGCTGCGGAATCATTGAATTCCTCCAGCAACGCCAGCATTACTGCTGTTGTTTCAACGTCCTCCATGTCGACATAGGGTCGACTTGGTGCAGCCTATCAGAAGCTAACCTGCTACAACATTAGCGTTGTAGCTTCTCTGGTCGCAGCCATCAAGACGACAAAGGTTCGGCTTGATCCCAGCACACGTTCATGCTATCATAGGTACAGTCTGCACCGGAGAGGTACCATTGCTCAACAGATTGGCCTTGCGTGAGCTCCCAGTCTCCATCAAGCAGACTTTGGGGCTTTTAAACTCTTTCAGGTCCGAAAATTGATTACGTTAATCTGATTGCTTATCGAACTTTTTCTGCACCGGAGAGGTACCATTGCTCAACAGTTTGGCCTCGCGTGATCTCCCAGTCTCCATCAAGCAGACTTTTCATGTCCGGAAATTGATTACCTTAATCTGGTTGCTTATTGAACTAATTATCGACCAGCAGCCAGGCATCCAGGATGCATCATTGCCTACGTCTCAGCAATTATTCAAGAAATTTCATGCGTTAACCAGACCTTGAAGACGTCATTGCTAAGCAGGTTCTCTTACGTCGCGCTACTGTTCGAAGCAGCAGTTCCTGCGTTAAGCAGGCTTTCAAGGTGTCGCTCCTAAGCAGGCTTACAGGACGTCGTAACTAGACTTGAAGACATAAGTGTCCTTCATCAGGCGCAGGCGTTCAAGACGCCGCAGTTTTCCCTAGAAAAAGTCGAACAGTTGTGGACGTAGCTCCCACAACAGCTCCCCATTTGCTAATTTTTGTAAACAGGTGTCTGGTTTTTGAGTTAGTTATGGAACACGAAATGGGATCGTGAGTGACAGGATTTGGATTCAGATTGAAAAAAAGACAATTCCTTGTGTTTAGCTAAAGTCATATCGTTCAATCAACAAATACCTTTTGATCTAAAAAAAAATCATTGATTGATATTAAACGCGGAGTTTTTAATGTGCAGTAAGCTTATCGGAGGCGGAAATAAATGAAAATATTAAACCGAACAAATAAAATAGAAAGACTTATTATCCCAAGGAGTATGTTTATATTCAATTGCGTAATTACTAACATGTGTGCTCTGAATAAATGAGTATAGGATCTTTATTTATTTTTCCCATGCTGGAGTCGAACTCACAATTATAGGCTTAATAGATAAAATCAAGAAGTACCAGAGGGAAAAGAATCTGTCTCGTTAGCTCAGAGGTAAGAGCAGTCGCCCGGAAACCGGAAGATCCAGGTTTCTAAGCTCGGACGAGGCGGTTGTTTTCTCCTATTGTATTTATGATTTAATTCAGAATCGTTAAAAATAAAAGTTTTTAAAATCCGTCTATTCTCCATCGAGTATTGGATCGTCATTAGAAGTCTCAAAGTCTTTGCATCGGACATTAGGCATTATGTCTAATCTACAATGCATGGTAAAACGATGTCGTCAAAACTGCATGGATTTTTGTGTTTGCTTCCCACTCTTACATTTGAAAATTCATGCTTGCAAAAATGTTTCTTCTCTTTTATTCATTTGACGACATGAGCACGAGCTTATGTGTAGTAGTTAATCAGCAAAAACAATGCCGTAATACCTCAGGTGTATTCAGCATAATTTAGAACCATGCAGGGGAATTTAGAGCAAAACAGCTGTAAACTGGAACTTGTAATTTCAGTCTTGAAAGGAATATTTTATATTATTCGACTTGTCCCAAACAATTTCTTAGTTTTTTTTTTAAGTTATCGAAATTCCCCTACGTGATGCTGTAAACCTATATGTCTAGTTTCTAAATATATTTTTATTTTATTTTTCTGATGAACCGAATGGCTTAATTGCTGTCAACCGCCGAGCAGCAATTTCGTCGGAGTGTCGTCTTAGAATTGGCGTACACCGCAAACTATACTTTAGATTAGAGTACAAAAATTTGTATACAGTCTTCTATATATATGTCGTAGACATTTGACGTAACTCAGCATTTCACGAAAAGTCTAAACACTTTATGGAGAGTAGGCAAATAGTGTAACGGTTTTGACTTAGCCGCGCGTGTATGTGTGTATATGTGTCTATGTGTGTCGCAGGCCTGGGTGCAACCTCCCCCTTCACCACCCATCTCCCTCTCCAAGGTTATATCGGATGGTATTACACTATCGGCGTAAACGCTTTTAGCATTTGGTGAAGTGACTAAAAATTTTAGACACATAATGTAAAAAGTGGCGATTTTGTTACACTATTTCCCTACTCTCCATGAAGTGTCTAGACTTTTCGTGAAATGCTGAGTTACGTCAAATGTCTACGGCATATATATATATTGACTATGAGTATTAATAAAAAAAGTTCTATTCATCGTTTGCTTGAAAATAATAACTCATTTTCCGTTTTGTTATTTTCGCAGTCTTTGATGAATTGCCTGTAAGCCAAAAAATTCTAGGAGAGATTTAATTTGTTTGGGAGTTCGTGGGAAGGGATGTTATTTATTGCATTAGTTTTATCCGGGTTAGGCTTAACACTCCCTCTTCGGAGGAGCTCCGGTTTACCTGGTTTAACTGCATTTTAAGATTCGTTCCATTTAACTTGATGCAGTTTTTTTTTTTTTAGATTTTTGCAGTCCACCTAGAGAATGGCCTTTAAAGAGTTAGTGCTGGATTGTTAGAAAACTGTAGGATTAGCGACAAATGATTGTCAACCTATTGGCTTGCGGCGACACAAATAATAAACACAGAAAAGTGATGGGACGAAACTTATTCTCTTATGACCAAAACATCTGTTTCATCCAACAACGGCCCAATGGTGATTAAGAATTATTAACTGCTGAGTGTGAAACTGAAGGAAAATTAGCAGCGCTCTTTTATGCCCCCGAAATAGAGTAGTACAACAAATATAACACAAAGGATTGCTCCTAGAGAGCAAATAGTCTCTATGTATAACCACAAATAAGGAAAATACAGATAACCATCCACCGTACGTAACTTAAAACTGACACCAATTATTGCGGCTAACCGACAACGTCTAACCGACAAGCATGTGCTTAAAGCTTTTCTCTCACAAGCCATCTACCAAACTCTCATTTTTCGAGAGAGATGTAAAGATAAAATTGAAAGCAAAAACGGAGGACTGAGAGTTCAAAAACAATCAAGTTTAAACAGCGATCGTACTCGTACGGTACAGTGTTGCAGGGAGTAACATGTAACCATTGAGGAGCTGTATCGTAAGCGTTGCCCCGGAATAATCTCAAAGAGACATGTTTCTCGTATAGAATCTCTCGCAAAAGCTTCAAAGCTATTTTCGAAGCAATGTGCTTTCTATTTCAGTTGTTGACTGAACGTCATTGATCCCCATAAGGTCTGGACATCTGGGTTTATCGTGGTATAACTCTAGTTAAATATTGACTGACCGTATAAAAGCTACTACAAAATTATGTGGAAATGTTAATATTTCATGGAAGTTAAAATTAGCATGGAAAATATAAGTGAAGCGAACATAGGAAAGTGTTCTCTTCAATATATGGATGTTTTAGAACAAAATACATCTTAATCTCCGTTTTCAGTTCCAAACATCTCATTCATCCATAAAAGGTGGTCTTATCTCTCGATTCATTATTTCCGCTAGTGTACTTTACTAAAGACTAGTCAATAAGCGAAAAAGCAAAACAAATAATTAGTGAAAAAAAAAACAAAAAAACGTAAACTTACTCTTGAATTTTATCTTTTCTCCATGATAAATTGTTAACTTCCGGTTTAACTGCATTTATATCACGTTCAATAGAGTGGTACATTTCTTTCTTCTCTTTTAGATAAAGTTCAAGCTGTTCACTATTTTCTTTTAGTTGTTTTAAACGTGTACGCAATATTTCACCATTCATATCGATTTGTTTTATCTCATGAGGTAGTGCTTCAAAACGAAATTTCTCCTGCAATTTTATCTGATCCTCGAACATTTTTATGGCTTTGCTGAATGCCTCATGTGCTGGTTTCTTGAGATTTAATTCATTTTCTGCTTGCTCGTATTGTTCCTTTTTGTGCTGTATATACTGTTTCTGTGCTGTTAGAGTTTTATTAAGATGTAGGAATAATTTGACAAGCTTATGTATATCAATTGAATGGCCAGGACCAGAAAAAATTGTACCACTTCCGGCAACATCATCATCATCTATGTTACGGCAAATCGGATTCGATAGCATAATATCCAATTGAACATTATATTGCCGTAACGAGTGCTCTTTGTAATAATTAATCAGTTCGATAACAGAATTGAATTGATACGGTTTAACAAAACCGTATTTTCCATTTTCATGGCAAATTTTTATCAACTTTTCTGTACCATCTTTGATTAATGTCAATGTATATTCACCACACTTGGAAGACGCGTCCCGAACTAGAAAACTTCCATCCGAACATCCAGCTAATTTTTCTTTGACCTCATCTCTTGTAAGATTACCCCAATACCAATCAACATCTTTTAGATGCTCACTACCTGGATTTGTTGAGTTCACAGACGGTAAAATGTATGGTGCATTAATCACAATACCAGCACCTCCATTTCCACCTCCTCCTCCTCCTCCACCACCACCTCCAGTTAAATTCAAATATTTTGTTTTATTTTTGCTATTACTATTATTACTACCAGGTGTACCTGTTGTCAGGGGCATTGGATTTAAATTTGGAATTGGTTGTACTGTTGATGCTCTTGTTGGTGCATTTACTGTATGCTGCGTTCCTGATAGTCCTGATGATGAATTATTCGTTGATGAAATGCCAGCACGTGATATTTTTCTGGGTGGTAAGGCGGGTGCAACGTCAAATTGTGGTACAGGCTCATGAAATTCACCATGATAGAATAGCAATTCAATGATGCGAATATGATTTTCTGTATTTTGGATTATTTGACTGTAAATGAAATAGATCTCTTTAATAAAAGGTAATATCAATCGAAATAATTACAATAAATATAATCTTGGTAAAAGGTTGGTATGTTCTGATTAGCATGCTTCAGCGATCATTTATAATAAGTACATAAGGACGTGATGAAAGCGCTGAATCTGGCTTTGCATTTTACATTTTCACCATATGAAGGTAACAATAAACAAATCAAAATCTAGGAAAAAAGTTCGTATTGTTCTATGACAATAAAATTGTTGTTTCGAATATTTTCAACTTCAACGTAGTGAACAAATATTTTTCGCTGTAGATTTTGTTCGGTCTAATTCTCCGTTTGCCCCGAGTTTTATAATAGACTCAAAGTTATTACCTGAATTTCTTCTAGAATGAGTCGTCTAATCAAAAAGATCAATGTCACAGGTTTTTGCATTCTAATGAAAAATTTAAATGCTCATATCGCAACTCAACGAAAGGTTGGCAAGTATAAGAAAGTGTTGACCAATTCTTTTCCTGCAATGGAGCATGGAGAAATTGCAATGCATAGGTGTCCAATCCAGTTTGTCGGGCCATGTTAGTATACGATATGATATCATCTAGGTTATAAAAATGACAGTTAGCAAAGCAGTTAAGTGTAATGTAAAATTACCATTCTAATATACGAAAAGTTCCGTTCACTTGGGAGTGCTAATGGCTTATCTGAGCTTGAATTTAATAACAACATGGATATGTTTTAACCGAAGAAATGTGAAACAATTGGTACCGAACGAAAAATTTGATGGAATCCTCAGTAATATGAACAGGTATCATGAAAATTGCAGTTGACATAATGCAGGAAACAATTTTATGGCCTTATATAGCTTTTACCTGACACAATCAGGTTAATCCGTTTGACTTTGCTTTTCCTTGCTTACGACTCGAAAATCGAGATTAATGACATTACAAAAATCGAGCTATTAACTTTCGAAATTGAGCCAAAGTTATGCGAAAATGTGATATAATTCCTTTGCCAAAAGAATGAGGGCTTGCGCAAAAGCTGAGGCGAATATTTGACTGACATTGTATTGGAATTAATCAGCAGGTTTGTACTTTACAGAATAGCGTGTAGATTAAAAAACAGCTGAGATGTATGACAATTGCCTTAATAGCAATAACATAATGCCTAAAAGAAAAGTAACCAAGGGCAATCTGCAAAGAGTTTCTGCAGAGTTTTCGCTAAGAAGCACAGTAGACTGAAAGGTCGAAAATCAGCCGCACATTTAAAAAAAAAATGTTCGATGGCTATTACAATAGCTTTTTTTTCAATTTGTTGGAAATTTTGAGGAAGTTAAAGATGCGTTATAGATATAGTTCACAACATGTAGTATTACAGGCAAAAGTATTTCTAGGAAGTGTCCCGGTGTATCATCTGGTTCGCTGGCATTCGATATAATTGAGAGGATTGGACGGTACACTTCTGTTAAATCCACGCATCTCTGAAGCCATTATCTGACACCAACATCCGATGTCCTGGGAACCCTGCACTATCAATACCCACTCGTTTTAGGTTGGGCCAACATTTTCTAGGTGAGTTTAGGATCAAGCTTAGCAGCATAGTAATTGCACTGATTTTTAAATACTTGTATTTACGGTAAATGAATTCAAGCTCAAGGTATTTTATGCTTATGTGTCTGCCTAGAACGACGTGGAGCGTATTTTTCATGTAGATATTGTATGAGGTGATCAAATTTTTCTACTTAATCGTCAGAATCTACGCATTGATAGATTTCGTGAAACGAAAGCGGGGCACAGTCCATCAACATAGCCTTTGCTTGTATTCAATTATAGTCAAGGAAATGTATAGGCGTTATATTGTCACCAAGATTTAAAAGGAACAAAAGATAAACTTGTGTGTTTTCGTCGACATATATGAAAGGAGCCTTTTACTTTAATAGAAAGAGTGTTGTTGAGTTAAGACTGCATCTTCGAGAGCAGCATGGACAAGGACTATGACTTCTTAAGTCTAACAGACCAAGTATGGTCGTTGCTAATAGAGCAACACTAAAAAAAAGTTATCAAGAGGTATATTATGATAAAAATAAACAATTCGTAGCTCATGCAGATACTTTGATATTATCCCTAACTGATCAGAAATTCAAGGAATAAGCATAAATTCCGTCAAAATCAATATAGTCCCATTTAAAAGCAGCAAGAGAAAACTCATTATTTGCCTAGGAATTCGCATGAAATCAACATACCCTGTATGTTTAGGAATAAATTTGGAATATTGGGAAGTGCGGGGGGGGGGGGCAGTATCGCATAAGACGTATAAAAACTCTGGAGGGAAGTCTGAAAACTCTTTCTTGAGATCATAAAAACCTGTAGAGTTCATCTCGGTTAGCTTTTCGAGGCGAAGGCATTTTTTCCAAAATTATTTAAAAATTTTCGCGAATAGCCACTTCTGAACTATTAACCAATATTAGTAATCCTGTTGTTGACGATAAGTTTGAGAATATTCATTGTCTCTCAGTAATTTTAAAAGGTAAGCATAAGGGATTTCAAAATAGCTTTTTTCAGTGCGAAATTGGTTGGTCGAAAAATAGATAATATTGATAAACAACAGCCCGACGAGCTTTCGTTTATTTATTTAGATTTTTTACATAATCTTAACCTTACCCTTAATAATAATTAAAATACTTACATAATCTTATTCCAAGGTGGCCGAATAAGTATGTGACAAAGAGACTGTATCAAAATTGTAGGTGGTTCACGTCTCCCTCGAGAATGTTGCATCCATGATATACGGCGCATATGATCAATGAAAAATTGTAAAGTGCTTCTATGATGCTCTGGAAGTTCTTTAACATATCGTCGAAGACATGTTACAGCTTGATCATCAGGGAATAATTCTAAAATAAATAAAAAATATAAAAATAAAATATTCACAGAAAGAAAAAACAACTTACTGGATGCTGCAATGAATGTATCATACCAATGCATTGGTATTAAGGGATCTTTTAGTTCCCTTAGAAATTTTTTAATGAAACCAACGAGATGCCGTGGATCAATACTGAGGTAACAATTGTTTGCCTCAGAACTCATCAAATCTGTCAAAGTGCTAACATCATCAGATACTGAAGATGATTTATAAAGTTTGTATAAATCCGTATCCACTAATCGTTCAACTTGAGTTTCGAGTGCCTTAATAGCTACTATCAATGGAGTTGGAGCGGCTAATTCTTTAGGATTAAACTGTTGGCATAAACCAAGTCCAAATAGAGCCTTTTTGTGTAAAGTATAACTTTTGGACCTATTCACTGATACTCCTGATGTTATAACTCCGGCTGTTTCTGGTGCTGTTGACGGTACTGCTGCTACTGTTGATGATAATGTTGTTGTTGCTATTGTTGTTGTTGTTGTTGCTTCTGCAGTTGTTGTTAATTGTTGATGTGTTGACGACGGATTACATGGTAATGTTAAACCATTAGCATAACATGTTCGATGTACAATTATATTGCAAACTTCACATTGTAGGCCTTGATGCAAAATACCTCGTAAATATCTTTTACATTTATCACAACGTTCTAATGACGAAAAACTACATTCGCTTAGGCAATGACTATTGACTGGTAAATCATCTCCTTGAGAGATTGCTGTGCTACTTGTTGTAGAAGATGCAGCTGTGATTCTATCAACAGTTGTATCAGACTCACGACTACCATGCAAAGCACTATATCCAGGATAGCCAATATCACATGGCGTTTGATCGGATATAAGGCCACCACTTTTTAATTCTTCTAAACATACAAGAATCGCTAGCCTATGATATGGGATTTTAATTCCCATATTCTATTATAAATAAAACAAATAAAATAATTATAAAACAAAATTCTTTTCAAATTTATGGCAACTCACCCGTAATTTTTCCTCGTCTAAATTCTGTAAATCACAGCCTTTGATGTTGTTTGCCTTAAATATTTCTACGAAGGAATATAAATTGCAAGCAGCCATCCATTCAAGAACGTGTTGGTTTGTCCATTGTTGTAGTAGCTAAAAAATAATGGGAAAAATTATAATTATAAAAATATTATAGCAACAAGAAAACAGAAGAAAGTACCAACAGAATTACGATAAAATTTTAATTTAACACTGAACAAATTTTTAAAAATTCTTGAGAATGAAATAATTTAAATATTAGCAATATTATGGTTACCCAATATATATCGCGCAGAATTCATACTTTTATAAATAGATGTTTACGCAGAATATTAATATGAGATTTGAGGAGCATGTTGAGACTAGAAGAAAAAACAAAACGCTTATACCATGGTCTTGGTTAGAGTTCCCAAGAAACCTGTCGAATGGATCTTAGGGATATATGTACATATTTCCGTATGCTCTGCGCTCCTCCTTGCAGCATACAGCAAAGGGCGGATTTTAGACAGCTGAGCATATATGTAAATAACAGAGATGCATCAATCATTGTATTCACCAGTAGTTAAAAAAACTAATGAGGAATAAGCCTAGTTCCAGGAGTAGAATTTAAGAAGAAGTCGTTGACCACACTCTAAGATAATATGATTAAAAACTGACATGTTTGACTTCTATGTCAGACTAAAACCATATTAGGGATGTGATACGTCATTGTACAATTGAAGTTTTCATGAGCAAGTGATTGATGACAGTCAATATTGCTTTATATAGAGTGTTTCCGTCGCTCGTGGCGGTCATAAGGCAAGAGATGATAGTACTCACCTATACAAACAACAAATTATATGACAGGTGGGAGGATCTCAATCGTTTCGGAGTTACAGGGTGATTGAGCACTTATATTAGCTTTTCACAAAACAAAAAAAGTACAAGATGTACGGTCACCGTTAAGAACTCATTGTATGAAGAACCTCATAGCATTTTCAACGACTGCCCAACCAGCCCCGCACTACTCTCCTCTTCGGAATTATGACGGTCTAAAATCTGTAAACTGTGGAGTCTCCTCTTTAATTTAACATATTACACCTATGTCCTAACTGTAACCGTTTAAGAATTATTAACCTATTCATGTCATACCGAAATTAGGCAATATTTTTTTTAAATGACGTGTTTTCAGTTGCTAAGGGACTAAGGGAACAAATTACTTGTGACCAGAATAGGTTAAGAGCTACTAATTCATTAACGGCTACAGTTGGAGTACAAAGATTAAGGAAGTGAGTCCACAGCGCTGACTGAAAGGTCGCTGGAAAGGCTGTGGAGCTTTTCTTACTATTAGCTCTTAACAGTGACCTTAGAGCTTGTACTTTTTGCGAAAGACTATAATATTCTCTTAATCACCCTGTAACTAAGAAACGGTAGAGATGGCGCTCCTTATGCCATACAACTTTTTGTTTTAATCTCCATTTTTCGTTATGAAACCAAACATGACGGGGACATCTTGTAGAACCCTACTCAAAACCGAACATACAGGTCAACGAGGCAACAGGAGAAAAGCATAGGCAGCCAAAGAAGGCTAATTGATCTACATATATGTATATGATCAACACTTGTTAGTTATATATATGTATGTACATTTAAAACCTTAAAAACCATAAACTTACAATTGCTACTAAAGTTGCCTATACTAAATCCTGTGTCTTTCTACAAAGATTAACTTACTGGATAAATCAAAGAGATGAGGATAGCTAACAAATTAAATAAGTGCCAGAAGACAACTATTCCTACAATAATACATAAACAAAATAATTGTAAAGCCAACGAAAGTGCTATTGACAGAATCCGGAAAATACTCTTGAGCTAGCTATTAGCTCAACTATATTTTGCAGCATCAGTGAAGGTATGCTCGACGACATTAAGCTCCGACACTAAGATAGGTGACAGCAATCTACTTGTTTTTTTAAATAGGAAATTTTTACTCCAACAACAGGATTAAATGTGTTGTTTACACATTTAATCCTTACAAATCGCCAGAAGTAGATGAACTTTTCCAGGACTTCTACAAATCGGACTGCCACATCTAATCCCCTAACACTGATAAAAATCTCTAGATGCAGTCATGCAAGGCATTATACATACAAATGTACATATGTTCTCAGCGCATGGATAATTGTCAGACTGACATAGGCACGTACGTATCAAAGTTGGAAGAAGACCTAGTTACAAGTTGTATTGACCAATGAATATAAAATCTTCTCTATTATAAACGATAGAAAAAACCTTGATAAGCATATCAGAGGTGGGCCACTACAAATCAATATGCATATATGTATACAAGCCAGGTAAATCAACAACCTACGCAAGGCATCACTTCGTATCAAGAACATATAAATCTACCGATTCCAAAGAGAATGCTGTTGGTGGGCGGCTGGTGTTTATATAGGGAGCTTTCGAAAAAAAAACTCATCCATTCCAAAAACGAAGTATTGACGGTATTGATAAAGTACATGCTAGAAGAAAAGACAATAATCACTATAATAGCAAATGAAGTCGTTCATAGTCGACTTGGTTAAGGCGGCAAGAATAACTCTACCAAAAATAATTTAATCAAAAATGCATAGATAATACTCGATTAGCAGCAAATTGCCATATATCGGAGGTGTACTATTCCCCCCACCACCACTACTACTGTCGTAAATTTTTAATCGACAAACCACTAATAAAACCCAACACAGCAAGTATAGACCTACATATGTTGATGACATTGCCATACAAATCCTATACAAATCAGGAGTAAATTCGCAGATACAATTTCATAGCTACTACAGCGGACACTTGAGATGTTGGCGAGTTGCTTTACGAGAAGTTCGACTAAGCACTAGCAAAAAAAAAAGTGTAAACAAAAATGTCATACACACTCGATATTAATTATACAAATAATGCAAAAAGGAATTTGCCAGCAATTTTTTTTACGGATTTTTGTGGGTGTGAATGGGAGTGATACTCTTGAAAGAGAAGAATTTTCTAAGGAAATTTTCAATTATGATTTTCCTGTGAAATCAACAAATTTATAAATCTTATAAGAACAAAGTTCGCCGTGTAACATGCGAAAATCTAGTAAAGGCAGTTTTAATCTGCATTCAAACGAATCCCCATCTATGTAATATTGACAACAAAATTTGTATGAAAATTTCCTTCTTAATTCCCAATTAAAATCACATCATCTAAGCTCTTCTTGTTACCTTTACTAATTGCTTAAGATTTTCATTATTCTATTGCAAGTTAAGTAGCTTTGATGTATTTCAAAGATTATGGAAATGTTCAAAACCATACTAAAAACAAACAAAAAACGATTCCCTTATGCAGACGAAGGAATCAAAGGACTTTGATTTAGTAATTTTAATGAGATAATAATTCCACAAAGACACCAAACCAGACAGTTTAAAGCAAAAGCTTAGTTTTCAAGAAGGAAAATCAATAGTTTTAAATAGCTACTCCAGACAGTCCCCAAATCACAGCCCGCAGAGTATCCTTGGCAACAGGTAGGTGAAAATTCGAGGGCAAATAAAGACAACTTCTTGTCTGCGGTCGTGGGACATTAATGAAATAGCAACATGAAAAGCGAATTAATATGCCAAGAAGAAACAAAGCTAAGATAGAAAAAAAAATGCTATTTATGCTATTGGGTAAAATAAAAAATGCACTTAAATGCAAATTACTCCGAGCCTGTAGCAATTTTCTACAAGTACGCATCAGCGTCAGCTGTACAGCAGCGCTGCATCATAATATGCAGCAGCACAATATAAAGCAGTGACGCCAAAAATTTTGACGTTTTTTAGAATTTTTCCATATTTAGGAGCCCATACTATGGAAGAATATAATATACCTACTCTAGTCGCCCCTTTCTTTTAAAAATGTGCTAGTTAGAGATCGTTATACTACCATCTTAACGGTTTTCCAAGGACAGCTTAGGGTTTTTAGGTATCTAACATAAGGATTTTATTTCTATCTCCGTTTTCTGGTAATCAGCATTGTTTAGACTTGAAATAAGTTTCCTGTAATAATGCACTTCCTCACGTTCATATCCAGCTCCGATACCTTTCACACTAATTGTTATGTAAATGAAAGATGCAGAGAACTGTACAATAATAACTTTTTATTATTTTTGACATTGAATTTAAAAATTTGTCATATGTTATAAATATGTCCTCCTCTATTATTACTAATGCACGCCACTGCTCTCCACCTCAATCCTCTTTTGATATTCGTCGATCTTCCCTAATTTTGGTTTGAAGCATCTCTGTTCCACGACAATTATTCGCCCCTTGTATTCACTGGTCTTGAGTAAACTTCCCTTTTCAGAACTGCAAGCGAACCCCCCCCCCCCCCCTTAATTCCATTTTTTACAAACATTCTAACACTTCAACCCATGGTACAGAGGATACAGGGTATTCTCTGTACGAACCCACGTTTCACCATTTTGTCCACTAATGTTGTAGAAAAGTAAGAAAATCTCTCTCTTCTCTCTCTATCAAATTTATTAAAAGGCCAGCGATTTTCTTACTTTTCTATACCTTAGTGACCGAAGTTATTTTTTAATGAAATCGGCTTTTTTTATGTTGAAAATCTCTAGGAGATGGGTGGAGAACGCTAGCGTGTAGTACGGAAATTTAAGAAGTTTATACTGGGTATGTTCCGTAACTGTTGTGAACTGGGTAAGTCGTTCAGAGGGTAATTCATAAAATATGAAAGAAAAAATCCTTAATCTCTTCTATACCTCACAAGCTACGCCTTTTTTTAAAATAAGTTTCCATTTCCAATAGATGTCACTTGTCCTTTTGCATTGTACGTAACAGTGCCCCCTTCTAAAAAATTGTTCGTCCCGAACAACACGTGGTCGACGGTCTTGATGCTCGTAGTATCGACACAAGCGCTCCAGATGAACAATTTTTCGTTTGCCTCTTGTGCCAAGCGGAATCCTATATGCTATACGTCAATAATTCGAGTTATCACTGAATACGGTACCTCCCAGTGTTGCTGTAATTTTGGAAAACGTCCCTTGCGTCGTTTCGTTATAGCCAAACAAATCCTGTTGAATTAGCACGTACGTCATAGGTGGTCCTTATCCGGTCTTTATGTAGTTGTTGTTTTGGAGATTTCCGGTTTTTCTTATTCCCAGAATTTTACACATTTCCTGGAAAGTCCGTGATTCGAAGTTCCGTCCTTGGTCCGAATGAAGTTCATGAGGCACACCAAATCTACTGATCAAATTCGTTAGTATCTGTTTCGCAACTGTGGTTGCATCTTGGGGATCGCATAAGCTTTAGGACATTTACTGAAATATTCAATAGCAACTAATATATAACGGTTATCGCTATTCGTTTTTGGAGAAGGTTCAGTGATGTCTACAACTATCCTTTCAAATGGGGCTCTGACATTATACTTATGCATTTCTCCTCTGCTTCCGTATGGCGGCCTTTTGTAATAAGCACAGACAGTGCCTTTGCGACACCACTCCACCTCATACTCTTGGCATATGTGGCCAATAAAACCGTTCTCGTATTTTCGAAATTTTTTGATTTACTTCCAAATGTCCTCTAGAAGAACCACTGTACATTTCTTCTAGAACATCGTTGACCTTTGATCCTGGCACGACTATCTGGAGTGATTCGCTGTTAGTTGCTTCCCACTTGCGTTTTTAGCGCATTCAACGTGAAGAGATTTCTAGTGAACCAAGTAGCTTTTCATCTGCTCACTCCTCTCCGAAATATGCTTCCATTCTGTTCTTTCTATGTCTTCTTTCCAAGCAAGAATAGGCGATATGTCTTGATCTTCTCGTTGTACTGTCCGTAATTCCTCCTTGTCCCAACTTGTCAATGGCTCCACGGTTACCAATTCTATAGTTGCTGAATAACTTTGAATTGATATAAGCCACTGTCAACTGAGAAAGCAGTTTTCTCTAGGTTCTTGAGATGTATTTCCACTTGCCAGTAGCCACTCTTCAAGCCCAACGTGGAAAATAATGTCGCTCAGGAAAGGTTATCTAAAGTATCATCAACGGATAGCTATCCTTTCTCATTACGTTATTTAGTTAGCGTTAGTCTACACAGGATCGGGTGCTGCCATTCTTTTTCCTGACCAGAACAGCCGGCGGTGTCCAAGGACTGTTAGATTCTTCTATTATGCTTTGTTCCTTCATGGATTTCATCATATCGCAAAACTTCTGGTTGTTTGGCTAATGGTAGTTTTCGTGTTGTTTGCAGAATGGGCTTGGTATCTCATGTATCGATACGATGCTAGAAAAGACTTGTTTTACAGCAATCATTTATTGCAAATAATTCCTGTTGAGTAGTGGCTGGTATAAGTTTTGTCTCCTTGACATTACTACTAGGCAAACGGGTTTACAAATACCAATTATAGCACCTTCTTTTAGTTGTACTCATTTTCGGATGTGGTTGAGCACTCTGACTGGAATTAATGTTGCAGCTCCTGCCTTCACTAAAGTCTTACCAACAATGATGTTCGATGTAACTTATGTAGGGGGTTAGACTCCACCAGATGAATCGTCAGGTCCCGATGTCATCAGTAAGAGAGTAATATTTTCACAGACCATCGTCCTTATTTTCGCAGGGTAATCCACTCCTACTCCTAGGCTCATAGGAAATTTTTAAACTACCTTATTTGAGAATCCGTTCTCCAACATCCACTTTTATTTTGTATGTGGTCATTCATCCATTAACAAGAAACCAAGAAAGTGTTGACCACCTAAAGTTATTTCTCCAAAAATCTGTGCTGTTGCTCCAGTTGCTGTTTTTAGTAAATATTTGGTGGTTGTGTAAAGGCAATTGTTCTTGACAAGATCTGCTCTAATATATCTAAGATCTCGAAGCTGTAGTGTCGATAGTGAGTGCGTAGTAATTTTTCATATACTTCCATATATAACAAGACTAATATTATTTCTCTGCAACTGGGCTAGCTGAATGATGACTTCGGGGCTGTCGACTCTCGATTCCGTAAGAATACTATCGTGCAATGCTATATGGTCCCACTGAAGAGTCTGAAGAGGGTATGAGGTGTTAGATTGTATTCCAAATGGGGCCAATAATTTACTGTAGAGATACCTGGTTACTATCAACTAGGTCACACGTAATTCTGGACAGTATTGAAGACGTGGTCGATAGCACAAGAAGCAGGCAACAAGTTGTGTTTAGGAAACGTCGCTCATATGTAGATCATATTAACCAGCTTTAGGAGTATCGTGAAAGAATCTACAGCATACAAAATCTCTCTTTACCTAGCTTTCGTAGGTTATAAAAAGCTTTCGACTTGATTAACAGAAGGGATATCTGGAAAGCTCTCTAAAGAAGTGATATTTCCCATAAAGTATTCGAATTAGTAAAGGATCCCTGTAGCAGCCTTACAAAGCCTTAGAAAGTTTTAAAAATATGTTATATCATGATATATAGCTGCTTGTGGGACCATTGAAACCACAACCTAAACATAATGATGATTCAAGATCTTCAAACACAAAGTCAAGAAATGCAGATTTCGGATAGACATCGAGATCAACATGGAGCAATCTTCAAGGAAGCCAATCGGCGGTACGTGAGACCAAGAACCAAAACAAAAAACATTGAGAAGAACGGTTAAAACAGAACGTACAATTACTACGATATTCTGGAACGAACTGAAAGTTGTAGTGCGGAACAGGATGCATTGGAGAGCAACAGCTGTTTGCATCTTATGTTCGTTATATGAGATGAAAACCAGCTAGATGATGATGTTGCGATGAAATCACTTCATATGACAACATGTCCGCATTCGACTGCAACGATGGCTATAAGACCGTGTGAACCTACATATATGACAAATTTATTTACCCCCAAATGGTCCTCAGCACAAATGAGATTAAAGGGACCAGAACTGAATGCATAGTATGATAAGTTAAAAAGTTTTAATTAAGTACATTAATTAGGCTAATTCCATCCGCATGAGTAGTACATACGGAATATCCATACATACACCGTACATATACACATTTGTATATTGATACTTGAAGAGGATGTTTCTGATAAGCTAGTTAGACGATACAAATCTATCTACACATACTCTCAATATAGGTAATGACGGCGACTGATATCAATTTCCGGAATATTTCGCAAAACTAAAGATACATTCCCAGAAAACACATTATACGTGTGCAAGATAATTAGGATGAGAAAACTATTTTTAACTGGTATAGAGACAAATCTCGTTGTACATAGATAAATAGTTATCCTTCAATAACAACTCAGTTTATTAAAAAGGGAAAATAAAACAAAACAAAAAACTTGCTTTGAAACTCCAGGAAATTGGTACTCTAGTTATGAAATGAAAATTGCATGTGTTTTTTATCGTGTATATACTAGATATAAACTTTTGCCAGAGGTAATCAAAATGAGAAAAATATTCTTTACACATATGAATGTACTACATATATGTACATACAAAAACAATAAACAAGTAGACAAACTTCTATCAGAATTTTTCAGCATTTCATACTACAAAATATCAAAGGAAACACTCAAACAGGGTGCGCATCCAGAAAATTGTTTGTCCAATTAAAACTAAATTTATTGCAAACGAATCTCATTTAAAGTTTATTTCATAAAATTCCCGTGAGCATAAGTTAAATTTGAAAAAAAACATAATAATGAAGTCTCGTTAAAAGTTACTCGATTTACATACATATGTGGGATAGGTTTTATTACACAAAATAATAAAAAGTAGAACAATCAAAAAAAATGTAATCAAGTGAAATTTAATTTTCAAACTTATACAAATCCAATAAAAATAGATAAAGTGACAAGGAAAGAGCGGTACAATGTCATGATGATGTTATGATCGATCAATGCCACATTTGGAGGATCCGCAAGTAGCACACATTGGCAAAAAAACATTTGTCAAACATTCGACAAACAATCTATAGATAGTTGACAAATGATTGTCAAACATCTGATAGGATATTTGTTTGAAAAATGTTTTAAAAATGTTCAGTTTTAATCCTGTATACACTCCGACTGAAGTAACGTGCATTGCAGCATATTTCGTCGTAATTGCCGCAATGTTTGAGAAAATTTTTCGAAAAGGAGATGTTGGAACAGAAAATATTTAGTGAAAAAAAGATGTTTTGTGAGCCTTAGATTCCTTTTAGATATGGAGTGTATGGGATTATACGACCCGGTGATCCAGTTTTTTTATGAAAACATCATATGGTTGTTTGAGCCATTTTTTATTTTTCAGAAAATATTCCGATATTTCGGTCTTTGGTTTAGACCATTATCAAGGCTAACAAAAGATACAAATCAAGAGTTAATTTTGCAAACAATTTCTATTAATGTAAGTGATTACCTAAAAATTGGTATGTCATAGTTACTTAAAATGGGTTATTAAAAACCTTATGTCACTGATTAAAAAAGAAAAACCAAGTTTGAAAACGAAAATTGTGATATTCTGTGATATTCTTTTTTGAAGTGCGTTTTTCTGTCTCTCTATCGGTTTTCGTTTTCAAACTTGGTTTTTCTTTTTTAATCAGTGACATAAGGTTTTTAATAACCCATTTTAAGTAACTTTGACATACCAATTTTTAGGTAATCACTTACATTAATAGAAATTGTTTGCAAAATTAACTCTTGATTTGTATCTTTTGTTAGCCTTGATAATGGTCTAAACCAAAGACCGAAATATCGGAATATTTTCTGAAAAATAAAAAATGGCTCAAACAACCATATGATGTTTTCATAAAAAAACTGGATCACCGGGTCGTATAATCCCATACACTCCATATCTAAAAGAAAATATTTAGACAGAAGATTACAGTACAGGGTGGTCGTGATTTATTGAATGATAAATTAACGATCTTTCCGGTTTTTGAAACTTCGCATGAATCTAGGAATCATTTAAAATCTATTAATTTTATTATATTTATTTTGTCCGATTTCTCATTCTAAGACTTTATTATTGTAAAAATCCAAAATCTAACTCTCACTATCCACAGCTCTGTTGAAAACTGACTGAAAGTACTACTGTACAAATTTTAACAAACATCTAATATTAAATTGGAATTTTTCCAAAAAAATCCATACCTACAAAACTTGCGTCTAAACATATTCAACATTCGACAAATGCTTGACAAATGTTTGACAAAGGGGAATGCACACTTTTCATACAACTTTTAGACCCGACACCTCCAGACATGAAATATGTATTATGATACACTGAACATATTTTATTAACAATGCTTATTTCAGTTCAGTGGGAAAGAATTGGCGATCGGATGTAGCTTGAGCGACTTGCTTGGGTGAAAAATACTTCTCGTAATTGCGCGGAATTGGTAAGTCGAGGACTATAACTTCCTATGAGAAAAATGTTCACAAAAGAGCACTTATAGCAATGGAAGAGAGAACTGCAAAAATATATGCAAAATGTAGTAACTGGGGTGTATGTGACCCAAGTGCTGAACATGAGTTTACCGGCTGCAAATAAGCCGCGAGAAAGTTTTCTGAATCGAGGAAAAAAGTACACCGCCCGATAGTACTTGGTGAGACCTTTAATTTGATATGCAGCATAGCATACGATATTGCAATTCAGATGCTGATATAAAATCAATAAAAATTTATAGTGTTACAATCAAAATGAAAGTAGTTATCGATGTCGTACGTCATATGAAATTTAGGCATATTGAGACACGATCCCTGCGCACTATCACATGTATATGTAAATAGTCACATACTATATCGTAGTTTATAGTAAATGCACAATTATTGAAACAGCACTCAGCTAGCTATTTTCAAAAATCACCTTCAAGTTTAGTATGCAATTAAACATATTTTATATCTATCTTTGTTGATAAAATTTAACGTACTAAAGAAGCAAAGAAAGTTGACTGAAGAAATTGATTGAAACAAGGACGAAATATGTATGTTTGTTTTCTAGAACAAAACTAAAATTTTTCTTGACTATATAGGAGATCTCATGAATTATCTAGATTTATACAAGATTTCTCGGTTGAGTGTTTTTTTTTTCTTTCTTGAATTAAATAAAAATTTATTTCTTTAGTGTCAAGTCCTCTGTTTGTAGTATTCACAAAGAATAACGAGCTTATGAATGCATGAAATCCATTAAATGGTGAATTCACACTTTTAAATGTATATTTACAACTATATATAATAATATTATAATTACAAGACATAATATGGACGTATAGAGGTCATATAGCAACACTTCCATGTGGTATTACGAATGATATCTGTGGTATTTTCAAGGTGGAATTCTTAAATAATTATATAAGTTAGGTAGATTGGCAATTTTTTGATATTTGAAGCACTATCAAAGCTACTCTGAAATCTTTTCCATGAATTTTAATTACAGGTTATTTTTTTTTTTTTTTTTTATTTCGACTCTTATTTATTTCACTAAGTTAAGTTATAAAAAACGGAAATAAAACATAAATCAATATAAATAAATAAATGTTAAATGAATTAATGTTTAAAAGGCGCAGAAAGAGGTCGTTAGCCACAAAACGTGGCGCGTTAAATCGATGAGAGAGAAAAGCTCAAAAGCGCGCGTTAATTTCACACTAGAGCTAAATCCAAATGCTAAGAGCAGCAGCAGTATTTCCTACTAACTGCTACTATTTATAAAAAGAATAACAAATAAATTTAATGTCGTCGCCTCCGTAGTCCGTATACACATGAAGACGTCAAAAATCTCGCAGAGTGAACTTAAATGTCTATGAAATACACACGAAAGATGAAAATCTCATTTCTTCGTGATTTTAATATGTGAACAGATCAAATACTGCACAAGTCAAAAGGTTGTCGTTTGTATAACATTTCGGAAGACGTATCCTACGAACAGATACCAGATTAAGCTCATTCACTCATTAGGCAGGCTTGCAACAATGAAAGAAAGGAGTCATAATCAAATTACCGAAAAGTTTCAATCTTTATTGTGTAGAGTATATTTAATGATTTCGTGATAAACAAATTGGAAAAGAATGTCTTTTTGTGCTGTGGTTACAAAATCAAATTTAAAATGTAAATGTGAACACTGATAAGAGAGCAAAAGTAAGATTTCGAGCTATCGACCATATTAACACCCTGAAAATCAATATTCTTGGTTTAGGCAATAAAATTTTGGAATCGTTTACTATATACATACTTATATATATATAGGGAATTTAGAAACAGCAACAGTATATGATTTTTTATTATATAAATGATGAGATGATAATAATCTGTATGTACACATACTCGGTTCAAGCTCTGAATTGCAGTGCTGATATATTCATAGATACGAGCTGAAATAGCGTTTTAGATTGAAATTAATAATTTTTTACAACTTAACTTAGTTAAATAAATAAATAAATCAAAATTAAATTAAACTGACTACTGAATTAAGAGTTATTTAACTTAAAGTAAAAAGTAGTTACATTTACTCAATTAATATCAACAACGTAGAGAATAACTTAGGGTTCTTCCATAAAAATTTTATTCGAGAGAATTTCTATTGATTCCTTTCAATAGAATAGAAGAAAACGAATAACGAATTGAGTGAATGGTAACTTGGGGGTACTAAAAATTTTTACGAACGCAATCAAAGGCTACATTTTATTTAGTTTTGGGGGGAAATTTACATGAGAATTTTTATGCGCTATCGACAACAATCGATCACTATTGTTGGATATGCTGAGACACAAAGAAAAAAGTTAGATCTAGTCTAACTAAGACCAATGCTTATGATACCCCATAGATGAATGCCGCCCGTAAGTAATTTCGTATGGTCAGGTCACTCCTATGTGTAAGCTTGATTGTTTAAAGCCATTTTTCGCATCTATTTCTAGAACGGTTCGTCGGTCAATAAAAAGAATTATACCCAATTTCATATGAATTTATATTCTGAAGAACTTTTTAGTACAATAAAAATGTTTAGGACTGATCGTTTTCATAGTATGGCAATACCAAACAAGGATAGCCCGATTTAGTCCATTTTTGAAATTGTGTTTACTATTTTTATGAAAACGCCGTTCTCTACGTCGACGCGTTCTCAGGTAGTGTCCATCAAATATATATATATATGTATGGTAAATAAGTGCAAAAGCTAGAATTGGTCTAAGACCTCTTGTCTGATACCCTCCTAGATGAATGCCCGTATGAAATTTCGTATGGTCACCCATTTGAGTAATTTTGATTTTTTGCATTGGTTTCTCGCATATATTTGCAGAACGGCTCGTCGGACAGAAAAAATGATTATAACCAATTTTATAGGATTTCTTATTCTAAAAAAGAAGTTTTTAGTACAATCAAAATGTCTAGGACTGATCGTTTTCAAAGTATATGTAAAAAACCAAAATTTTTATAATGCACACCAAGAAGGGATTGCCCGATTTAGTCCATTTTTGAAATTTTATTTGCTATTACTATGAAAACACATTGTACCAAATTTCAGCTTTCTATGTCGACGTGTTCTCAGGTAGTGTCCAAATATATAGTGAAAAACAAAATTTTTGTATGGCAACCCCACGAAGGAGTTGCCCGATTTGTCTCATTTTCGAACTTAATTTTAATTTTTTTTTAATGTCCGTGTACAAAATTTCAGCTTTCTAAGTGAACGCGTTCTCGAGTTATCGTGCGCACGGACGGACAGACGGACATGCAAAAATCAAAATAACTTTTAATATTATGCGTGTGGGTGTCCAATCCATTTTGCTCTACCATCATTATTTCTGTGCGTTACAAACGGAATGACAAACTTAGTATACCCTATAGATTTCATCTAGGGTATAAAAAGGAAATTTGTGTACGACAATCTTACGACAGAGTTACCTGATTTATCCCCTTTTCGAACTTAAATACACAATTTTTTTTTAAAGTCCGTCTGCAAAATTTCAACCTCTGTTCGCGACATACTATCGTCGTATTATTCTGCGTTCGTCAAACACCGTTGTCTCAACGACGAACGCTGATGATAGATAATAGTGGTGTTAATGGGAACGCTGCCGCGTTTTTATACCACAGAGGAGAAAATTAAAATCGGTTTCAATTTTTCTCCGTAACAGGGGTTCAGAACGGTCGAATCCCTGGCCGAATGTCGAAAACTGAAGGTTGAAATATCGATGTTTTTGAAATGAATTCTTGTTGATTGGTGGGGGGGGGGGGGGGGGTAGGCAAATCAGAGCGCATAACCTGAGGTTAAAATATTGTATACCTGCTTTCCTGCGATAGTCGAAAGTTGTCTCTCTTAAGGTGCGTATCCACCAAAAGTTTTGTCTGCGCACTGTCCCAACACTTTATCTGCCGAAGTGTCTCCACCAAAAATTAATATGCGGAGATAAGAAATGTTGTGTCTCCTGCGGAGATTACATACGCACACCGATACTCCAGTGGATACGAAACGTATCCATTAGAAAATCTCTTTCGTCGATGCGGTGAACTTCTGCGGGAACTGTGCGCGGATAAGTGAAAGCAGTGGATACACGTAAAAAGACCTTGAAAAGTCTTGAAATAGCTTGTCGAGGCAGATCTTTTGTTTTCCAGTTAATATGGAAAACACAAAACATACTTAGTACAAACAATTAAAGATATTTTATTTTTCCCGAGAGATATAGTTTTCAATCGCGGTTCCTTTTAGGCGTAAATTGCCCAAAGTGAAGTATTTTTTTTTTATAATTTTTAATAAATAAAAACACTGGGTGACGCAAAAGTACTGCCACTATAGAAATTACTTCTATTTTTTTTTGTATGACATCTCCTGTCATTTTGATATTGAAAATTGTGTAGTAAACAAATGTAAAATTACTAAAAATAAACATGGACTGTTATACTCCCCATGAACGTAGAATAATGGTGTCAATGTTTTTACGGAATAATTCATCAGTGATAAACACACAACGTGAATTTCGTCGACGATTTACCCGATGTCCGGCACCGGTGCCGATGTGTGCATCAACTATGGACGTGACCATTTGAGAGACGTCATCTTCAAATCCTAATGCGACGAAATTTCATGGCACAAATATACATATATAAAAAACTAATTCAAGTTTTCTAATTTAGAAAAGATGTTGTAGCTGAACCAAATAGGATCATTACTTTTGCGCCATCCGTTATAAAAGATGGAATGGAAAAATGAAAGAGTTATTGAATTAATTCAATTTTCCGAGCAAAATTCGTTATTGTGGGATACGGAATCAAAAGTGATTATAAAAATATAAATAAAAATTTTATCTGAAAGACTTGTTTAAGTATAAATTAAGTGAGGTCGAAAAAAGTGGACAAATATTAAAACTCAAATAAGACGTGAAAAGCAAAAGGAACGCGAGTCATTAACTTATGGAGCCGGCGCGAATCATATTTACAAATCTAAATGGTTTGCTATGCCACATTTGAGATTTTTCACTGGAGACACATTCCGAAATTACAAATTTTATGTGTAAGACCAATAGTTCAGGCCAATAGGAATTAAATAAGGCCTTTGCCCTACAAACGGTGGGGTAGTTGTAATTTTTATATATGTTACTTAGTTCTGGGCCCCGATGAAAAATCCAAATTTTCACCCTTGGAGGGGGTCAGAGCTGGCCGCCATATTGCATTAAAGGTACAAAGAATTTGTTTTTTCAAAATAATTCCTCAAATGTTGATCCTACGACAAAATTGGCTAATATAAATTTGAAGAAGACTAAATTCCCCACAGTTTTTGCATACACACTTTTTTTTGAAATCCTGATAACGCCTGATTTTTAAATATTTTCTCACTCAACACCGCGGTGGCTTTCTAATTTTTTTCACTCACTACAATAATAAATGCTGCAGAGGAAATTGCTATACTTTCGTCGTCAAAATTCATTTTTACTATTTTCTTCAACTACAAAATAGCAACTGAGAAGTGTAATGCAAAGTATTTAGACTAAAATCAAAAAATATAAAACATTCTGCACACACACAAATTTTAGCATTCAAAAGTGGTATCCACCTAAAGTCTTATCTCCGTAGAGTTCAAGCACAGTCTTTCGGAACACTTTTCAATTACTTTCTGAAAGATTTCAGTGGATACGCAAAGAAAACTTTGACTCCGCACAGTTTAAGATTTTTCGTTTTTTGCTCTATTTCTGTAAATTTTTATGTCCGCGCACTGTTTGAAGACCGCAGTGGAAACGGGCCTTTAGGAACACGTGTGCGTTTACATATATAATAAGTTTATAATCACGTGTCCGATTCCAATTTTTCAAAATGGAAAATGTTAATAAAAATATGTAGAAACATTTATGTACTTCAATGTTAGAAAATGTTTGTTGTTATTTATGAAACGTTATGCTAACTGTAGTCGTGAGTTTTCATATTTTTTCGCTTTTTTTAAATACATTTGTGTCAATATAAAAAAAATGTTGACACATTTTAACGCTGACATTGACAGCGACATGTTTGTTGAACTATCTTATAATAAAATGTACAAGAATTAACTGTGTGAACGGTAACACTAAAATTGTTATTATTCAAAATGGGTAACTTTCGCCATTTTGAATAAAAACAATTTTAGTGTTACCGTTCATCACACTGTCGTACGTGTCACGCACTGTGACTAATGGCGCTACTCCGCTCAATTTTTTATACCTGAGGCTTAGGATTGCTTATAACGTTTTAATCATATTTAAAGTACAGCAAAACAGTATACAACTTTTTAAATTTTAACAGGACATACACGCATACAAATATTCTTGGCACTGAATAATGAATGGAGCTCGAAATTTGATAAAGAAGTAGAAATTCTCGAAAAAATTTACTGAATTGCAACCATGTCCTTGCGCAATTTCAATCGATGAAAGCAAATTTTTTGAGGATTTTTCTATTTGCAATTAAGAAAAAAATGGCAGGATAGCCGTAGAATTCTGGAGCGCTTTTACGCCATTCATGAAGAATGACTTGAAAAGGACGTAACTATTACGGTTTGTCTGTTTTCCTATTTCTGATATCATTGAAATTTTTCATTTAAACGTTTTTGAGATTTGTTATAGAATGCTTTCAAAAAAACATGGATGTACCAACTCCAAATTCTGACACATCAGGATCTTCCGAAAAATTTGGTAGACCCTCAT
Organism: Dioctria linearis; assembly: GCA_963930735.1. Lineage (NCBI taxonomy): Eukaryota > Metazoa > Arthropoda > Insecta > Diptera > Asilidae > Dioctria > Dioctria linearis. Next base: position 5,884,661 of record OZ005741.1, read on the forward strand.
TAGACTTTTCATCATCCAGCGAACGGACTAAGCGCCGAAAAGTCAATGATCTTCGGGAATCAACAAGTCCAAGGGCATTGGCATTCGCAACGGAAATGAATCTTCGTGCTTCTGGGTCCCACCATGCAGCAAAGGTGCTCAAGGATATTACAACCAGTTCTCCTACGCGAGCTTCTCCGTATCACTTAGAATTTGCACAAGGTTCTAGACCAGTACGTCAAGAAATTTCCGCAGATATTGCTTTGAACTTAATAATAAGCGGTAAAATGACGAAAGAAACGTACAATATGGTCCGGGAATTAACGAATGAAAACAGCGAAGTCTCCAGGTTATCATAAAATATTAGCTTCCAAATCTCGTTGTTACCCACCAGAGTGTTCAATAAGTATAACGGAAACAACCGCGGAAGTATCATTGCAGGCTCTACTAGATCATACCACAGCTCGATTGGTTCAAGTACAATCTGATGTCATAAAAACACTCGATAGCTCCTTCACAAATAATATGAAATTAATTTTGAAGTTGGAATGCGATGATTCGTCATCGCAGCAGTATAAGCAAAAATTTGACGAAAGCGACATCTCTGACCCTCACGTATTTTTTACGTCCGTGGTTCCGTTGCAAATACTAGCTTCAGACGACAAATCTGAGCTCCAACTTTGTCGTTTGGAAAAACCCAAGGCCTTCTTCACCCCGTTGAGATTGCAATTTTTGATAGAAACCGTACAGTCAACTGTTGATGAAAAAAATATCGTTGATAAGCAAATAGCATCTCTCGTCACATTCAATACAGTAACGGCAAAGATGTTATTTATGTAATTTTATGTCGAAAAATTTCAACAATTTACAATTCGTTGAACAAACAGAATGTGACAGCTTTAAACTGAATTTTGGAATTTCTTCCTTACACGCGCAGATAACGTTTATGGAATGGATGATTCATATTGTATATAAATTAAATGACGGGACGAGTAAATGGCAGGCACGATCAGTCGATGAAAAGAAAGCAGTTAGCGATCATAAGAAAAAAATCCAAAATAAATTTAAAGCTGCTTTAAGTTGAAATATTGATTTAGGCATATCAATATTTCAACTTAAAGCAGCTTTAAGCAAGGATTTGGCAGTACAAACGTTGGCAATACAGAAGTTTTTTTTTTTTTTAGAACGTTGCCTTAACAACAGAAATTTTGAATTTGAACGAAAAATGCATAGCAAGTTGTTGACAATGGTGAGCGGTTTCGCTGTACATATCAACAAATTCAAAGTTTATTGCTTAGACGTCGCGAAACAATATGTTGAGCTATATTCCTGGTACCCGATGCTAACATCGGTACATACCGTTTTAATTCATAGCTACGCGATAATAGAAATGGATGCCTTACCAATCGGACAACTACAAGAAGCTGGGAACACATTCGTCGATACCGCGAAAATTTTGCTCGAAAATGTACGAGAGAGAAGACAATGTCTGACGTTTTTCGTCAGCTTCTTCCATCTTCGGACCCATTCATAACAAGTTTTCAAAAATTAAAAATTAAGAATAGTGCACCATTACCCTCTGTTGATGTAATAGATCTTCTACTGGCAATACCAGAAGGTAATGTCACAAATAGAGGTCAGCATTAGTAGAAACCGATACATGTAAGACGGATTCATCTAACCCAGATTATGATTTTTAATTAATTAATATTTACATAAGTATTCTACAAAATTGTTCTTCATTTTGGAATTTCGAATGCGTCATTAATCTAATATCAAATTCGTAATCAACGACCCCGAAAACCCAATGGTGCAAATTTTCGGACCGATAAAGTTATTATTTTTTCAAAATGTCCACCATTTTGAATTTTTAATAATTTTGATATCAAATTCGTAATCAGCGAACCCGAACACCTAATAGTGGAAATTTTTGAATTATTATTCTCTCTTTTCGACTTTTGGCCAAGGATTAAGCTGTTCTGAACCACTGTGGCCGATGTTCGATTTACGCTGTACGACGATAGTATGGATGAAAAGTGTCTCATCGTTCGTCGTTAAACAGTGAAGCAGCATTTGCGTAAGTAAATTGAAAGTAAAATGTTCTATGAAACAACTTCCTTACAACTGTTTACAGGAAGAGCCACTACCACTGTCAATAATGTAACTTCAGTTATTGTACTGCGCGAACTAAACGACGAGTAATGTGTATATTATAGCGACGTCCGTCACGTTGTTCGACGAATGCAGAGTAACGACGATAATGTTTATAGAGCTTAAGTGAATGCGTTCTAGAGTTTTTATGAGGACGAGCAGATAGACAGACAGACGGAGAATAAACAGTCAGATGGACGGACACATGGACGGACACGCAAACATCAAAATAACATCTAAATTTTGTAATGGTGTTCACCCATTTTGCTCAACGCTGTTCCACGAATGCTGAATAACGACGATAGTGTATAGGAGCATAAGTGAACCGAGCTATCGTGAGGACGGGCAAGCAGACAGACGGGCAGATAGGTAAAGGGTCAGACGGGGGGACGTACGAGCAAATGGACGGACACGCAAAAAACAAAATAACTTTTAATATTTTGCGAGGGTGTCGGAAACCATTTTCTAAGCTGTTCGACGAATGCAAAGTAACGACGATCATGAGTACGGGAAGACAGATGCTACTTGGGTCCCACAAATTAATATGAATTATTTGAATTGATTTAGAGTAGTTGATCTCTGAGATTTTCTCAGTTAAATCGAAAACTATGAGACCTGATTGATAAGTACCTACATCCTTAATATCACGAATACTTGATTTACCTCTTTTATCTTTCCTAACGCTTGGAAAAGTGCTATAGGCATTTGATAGGGCCGGCCATTAATTTATCCTTTCAAAACTTGTATCAGAATACAGATTCAGTGCAACCGCTTTTGATAAAGAAATTGTTCGGTGATCGTCATTAGCAAGTTAAGTCCCATATGGTGTGCCTCAGGGCTCTGTACATCGTTCTCTGATATTTAAAACGTTCATTAATGACCTTCCTGATGTTGAAGATGCAAAAATTCACCTACATATATGCTCATGGCTACAGCTTTACTTAAGCAGGGTATGGGTACTAATTTTTTCTACTTTAGAGGCCGTCCCATCAGTGTACCTCAGGGTTCTGTACATGGTCCCCTACTAAATGCAAATATTCACCTGTGTGCTCGTGATTAAGTAGATTAGCCTAATTGAGGACTACATCGTGCGTATTAATTGAGATCTTGAGTGGATAAATAAGTGGTCTATGCTGTATGGGTTGATTGATTTATTAATTGAAAGTTGAGCTTGGGACCCCTAGCAGGGGCTCAGGAACGTACACCTTAAAACGCATATTGTTCACCCTCCAGACTGATGAGTAAATGCTCATAGTATTGGTTTCCAGCCCTCCTTGCCAGCTTCGTGCAGCTCGTCCGGGAGGTGTGAGCCAAGGAATCTATAACACTTTCCCGAGAAAGCTGGACAGTGACAATGGAAGTGAGTCACGGTATCCTCCCCGCAACCCCTACATACAGGGTCAGCAACAAGCCCTATCCTGTGTAGGTGACCTCTGAGACGAGAGTTCCCAGTGAGAGCTGACATCAGGGTTCTCAGGGTTGGCTTGTTTAACCCCAGTAGTTTATTTGTTTCTTTTGGGTTAGGTCTGCCCCACACTTCTTTGTAGTTCAACTTGAAGGATGATATAAGCAAAGGCGACTGTGTTCTTTGGTGCGATCCCAATTGTAGAGGAAGATGCCTCTAAGGTTGCACCAAGTCGAGCAAGTTCGTCCGCCTTTTAATTTCCGCCAATATCGCACCAGTACTCTGTTGTTCCGAGAAAGGGAGTTCAGGGTGGATTTGCATTCAAATACAAGTTTGAAGTTTGTAAAGGGTTTTGACAAGTCCTCACTGTCTGAGTTAAGAAAATGCCTTCCTACTTCAAGGATGGCTTTGACTTCCGCCTGGAAAATCGTGATATGGCTTTCAAGGTGTATGGCAATTTACACATGAGGCTCCCCGCAGAAAACGCCTGCTTCGGTGTTTTCTTCCAATTTGGAGCCGTCTGTATATATGATAGTCTCGACGAGGTGATCACTGTTCCTGTCAATATCAGGTAAGATGCACTACACGAATTCACAGATAGATTCATGTGGGCCTGTTGTACTGGTGTGAATCCAGCTCTGACTGAAATGCAGCCTTAGCGCAGCGATTGATGCCCCTTTCTTGACATATGCTGTATGGGTTAGTATTTAATTCTGTAAAGTCGCAATGTATGTTTCTATATACCAAATCGCTTGACATACATAGTTGCTATAAGTTCGAATGGTTTTACATTGCCTATGGACACTAAAGTTACTAACTTGGAAATTGTTCTGAGTTCCAACATGAAATGTTGTGGTAATATTAGAAGCCCTGCTTGGCACGATTTATACTGGTTTAATAATTGTATGGCTCTAGGTGAGTATTGTACACTCCCAATTTTTCGGAATTTACACTTTAGAACGATTTGTTGGGCAGCTAAAATACGTATAATCAATTTCATGTTTTTTTTTTTACATTCCAAAAACTTTTCAATATTGCATTTTAGAATCATGTATGTACGTAAAAAAATCTACTAATTTGGAAATTTTTGTATGACAATCCTAAGCAGTCCATTTTAGAACTTAGATCTAAAATTTATTACAAGAACGCCGTGTGCTCTCTAGATTAAGACTTTCTCATCAGGCAACGTTCAAATATGTATAGTGAAAATCAAATTTTTTATATGGCACCACTACGGCAATGAAGTTACCTTTTTCATAAAATTGCTATGTGCAAAATTCCATATCGTTCTCAAGATATAACTAGTGCAGATTGATATGCAAAAATCGAAATGTTTCATAATTCTATGGATATTCATCTAAATTCATTTTGTTACCTATGATTTCTTTAAGGGTACCTGGTAAAGGTAAACAGAAATTGTTTTCTTTTTCAAAACTCCAATGCAATATGCGCCTATAGATTTGTACATATTTTCACCTGGGGGGGGGGGGGGGGGGGGGTCGGGATGCCAGGACACCAAAGAAAAAAAAATTCTCCTTAATTGTTTATATTTTCTCTTTCGAATAATAATAACGATCCAAAAGAGATGAATTGAATTAGGATACTTGGACTACTAAAAATATTTATGAACGTTATAATAGACATTTAATCGTAGAAATTTTCTTGAGAATTTTTCTTTCCAATTTTTATGAACCAAAAACAGTATCTAACAGGGAAAAGTATGGTTTTGTTGCTCGGAAAATTAATTTCGAAATTCTTATGTAAACTGTCTCCGGCGTTCTTCAGTTTAGTTCAGGTTGGTCATCTATGCCTAGTTAGTTAGCTCAACCTAAAATTGAAAGACACATTTTTGTTGCAATTTTTAAAATCGAAATGTGTGTGTTACTCGTTTTGTTTTAGAAAATTTTTCGTGAAAATTTATTCAATATAAAAAGAGGAATACTTAAATTATGTAAGTTCAAATTTAGTAGAACAATCACTCTTCAGGAAAAGATTCTGTTTCTGTTTCAAAGATAAGATGAAGAATAATCAACTGCCGATGTAAGCCCATGAGAGTGATAAATAGTTTTTCAAATTTCAAATCATTAAATTAAATGTTTAAAAAAAATATATATATATATATATGAAAGCAAATCTGTAGTACTCACCGTGTCAGTCCTATATGTTTGTGGCGGTACTGGATATACTTTCACATGTTGCTGACAGTTGTATAAATTTCCAAACTTTTTGCATGGTATATGAAAGCAGGTTAAACAATCTGTAGAACAATAACAACAAGAAATTAAATCACAATCGCAGCAACATTTAAGATTGCATGTACAAAACGATGTAAACGGTAGATATTGTGTCGATTTCTGGATAGCAGTAGTATTAGAAGTAGTGTTTGTAGTAGTAGTAGTAGTAGTACTGATACAAGTTATTGTAGATGAAGTTGATGTTGTTGTAGTAATAGCCGCAGCAGCAGCAGCAGCAGCAGCAGCAGCAGCTGTAGCTGTATTCAAAATGACATCACTATCAGATGTGATAACATTATCAGTACCTGTAGACGATAACTTATTACTCTTGAGATTTAGTTCATTCAATTTAGTATCAATCATTGATTGTGATCTCGGTAGAAGAAGATTACTGCAACTGTTGCAGTTAAAATCACTTGTATTGTTGAAATTGACTTTGTTGGTGTTGTTGATTACATATTTACAATCATTCAATTCATTTGTGATTTGATTTTTTATAATTACATTGTCACACTGGTCAGGACAGGATGTGGAAAGAGGTTGTTCGATATTGTGGAAAGGCGACAGTATAGGACGTTCATTTTCAGTTATTAAATTGGTATTATTGAAGAGTTGTTGCTCATAATGATTGAAACTATTTTTCATTGGTATTGATGATATATCAATAGCAGCAGATGTTGTTGTTATCGAATCAGTTGTTGCGTTTATAGCTGCACTATTTCCTCCATTTGTGGTGGCATTTGTACTACAACGTAAAATATAATTTCGTGAGTCAACTTTTATTTGTGTAAAAGATGGCTGCACTGATGATGATGATGATGATGATGATGATGAAGCTACTCCTGCTGCTGCTACTAATGAATGTTGTTGTTGCTGTGATTTATCGCCTCCATGTAAAGCTGTTGGTGACATTAATGATAAATGTAATAAATCCTGAGTTTTTGATGATTGTTGTAAACTTTCAAAGATGTCCTCGTTTGAACAATCTATTGATAATTTTGAGGAGAATTTTTTGTTGGTGGTATTTGCACAGTCGTCAAGATTTTGCTGAATTTCTGATGTTTGCGAATAAATTTCTGGATTTCTTGAAGTAGTTGAATTTTGAAATTTATCTGAATTTGTTGTAGTATCGAAAGCACTATCATCGTTCTTTTTCGTATTTTTAACTTCTTCAAATACTGAAGGAACAGCCGATTGTATTGAATCTGGTATTATAGCAACAGATTTAGCTGATTTTGATGGTGTTGTTGATTTAAAATCTCCAGTTAATGATACTGACGGTAGTGGAGGCTGTTGTTGTTGCTTTTGTTGTTGTATTGATGATACTGATGATTTGACAAATTCTTCTGAATTTATTTTATTATCAGCATCAGATATTTCTGTAGATTTTGGTGTAGCAAACGTTGTTGAGCTTTTGACATTTATTGTAATTGTATCAATATTTGATGAGGTTATATTTACTTTTTTTATACTAATTGGCTGTTGTGGTTGTTGTTGTTGTTGTTGTTTTTGTTGCAATTCAGTAATTTCAAATGTTGTTGTTGTTGTTGTTGTTGTAGTACTTGTTATCGGAAAATTTTTCTGATCGCTACTATCACTATTATTATGATTGCCAGCAATGATACGTTTCATTGCATTCGCAATAGCTGTACTAAATGGTTTTTTAATGAAACCGCTAAGTTTTAACTTGTTGTTTAAATTGTAATGATAACTGTTGTTGCTATAATTATTACTATCCTCCGGTTTATTTGTTTTGCTGCTACTATTTAAATCTTGGCCATTATTAATTGTTGACGTTAAATTTACATTGTTTTTGATGGCTATCTTCCGTTTTGGTGTTTTACTATTGGTGTTGTTGTTGTTGTTGTTGTTATTATTATTATTGTTGTTATTATAATTGCAGCTTTTAACGCTAGTATTGATGAGCGTTTCATATTCACCAATATTTCCTCCATCGTCATATCTAGTGAAATAATTTTTTGCTGTTAAATTATCATTTACTCGGCTATTTGAAAATTGCGATTTCTTATCATTATTTTTAGATGTATCTGCAGCTGTTAAATATTTAATTTTGGATTCGTTTTTCAAATTTCCACCACCACCACCACCAATTGCGGAATTATTGAATTTTTGAACTTTTTTTGGGGATGTCACTGTTGTTGCTGCTGCTATTATTGATGATGATTGTGTTAAAAATTTATCTGAAGGAATTTGTGATACCGCCCTATTTGTTGTTGTTGTTACTATCTCGTTTTTAATTGGTGATTGTTTTAATGTTGTTGAAACATTTAGTACTGTATCGCAACGTTCGTTCTTTCTTTCTTCGTTAATTCTAAGCATTTATCCTGAATTATTATTGTGTTATATATATATATATATATATATATATATATATATTTTTAAGTAGTTTTTTTTTTTTTTTTTTTATTGAATGTTTCTCCACCGTTTTAATATTATTTCTTTTATAATAATTTATTTTGGGGAGGGGGGAAAGGAAATGGAATTTTATATCGGTTCTTAGCTATTCCTTAGTTACGTAAAATCCAACAGAACCATTTCATATTGAACGTATGAGGTAAAACGTTTCGATGCATTCACTCGTTGATATCAGTCACTTCTCTTATTGAAACTTCATTTGTATTATTATTATTATTATTATTTTTCTTTATAGGTATGGTGGTAGGTTGGTGGATACTGTTTAATATTCAGTTTTCAACACAAAATCGAAGATATGCTCAATTTTGTATGACTTCTTTCTTCCTATTGTTGAATTTTTTTATATTTTTTTAAGTCCATTCAAATCGTTTACTTATTTACGTCTTTCTTTTAGGATAATTTATTAAACTTCCAATAAATTATATATTTGTATAATTGCACCATTCATATGACTTTTAATTGGTTTCAATTTTTTTTTCTTCCTTTCTTATGATTTTTTCCTTTTCTTTTACACTAATATACTTGTCTGAAATTTCAGTAAAGTACACTTAGATTATTATTATTATTTTTTTTCTTACTATAAAAACAAATTACTTAAACCTCCCAGCTTCGATTTTCTTTTATAGTAATTAAGGAAAAAAAAAAACAAAAAAATTTAATGTAATAGGTAATAAAATTGTCTCCCGTCTATAAAAATCAAAATATAATGTTGGAATTGAAATTAAAGGTCATATAGCTAAGTCATCCTAATTGCTAGCGATCAATGCTCATATTTATTTTCGAAAGGAAGAGAATAATACTTCAACAATTATGGTGAATTCAATGGAATTTTTTACAATTTATTCTTGCTCTAAAATTAAAATACACAAAATGCTGTAAAACACAGCCCTACTTTTATCATTACGTCAACTTAAATAGAAGTTTCTTATAATACTCAGATTCTTAAGGCTTATTTCAAAACCCAACAATTTTCTTGGAATGAATAGGGAATCTTAAATCACAATAGAAAAAAATATATAATTATTATTTAAGCGGATGATAGTATTAAAAAAACGATAATGAATGGTATTACCTACATATATATTATAATATCAAAGTCATGTTGCTTTTTTGTCAATTTCTTTTTAAAGCGACCAAATAAAAAAGTCCATTGTATCGAACAGCAAATTCCGTTCCATTACCTGACGATAAATAATGTAATTGCGGGAAGATAAAAATTACAGACTTCATCTGCTTTTTCACAATGATATACAAATAAATGTTGCGATTCAAGTTTTTATAATTAATTTCTTATTTGAGACAACTAGGCGTACTCCGAATCCAAATTAATATATTTAGATTTGAACTCGGAATAAGTTCTTTGATGAATTACTACCCGAAAATGGCTTAAAAAATATCATTCGCAAAAGAAGAAGGTCTACTTTCTGGCAAAAGTATTTATTCCGCTTTATCCACTGGATATGTTTAAGAAAAAGTATAAAAATCGCAGAAAGGGTTACATTTTAGATGCAAAGTGTGATAGGTCATTTTAAAGCGCGAAGTTTTTGGGCTTCTTAAAATCAATATGAAAAGTTATGACGTATTTTTTGATAAAACTATTAGTTAAATAACAAAAAAATAATAATAATAAATAAAAAATAAAAAAAAACAAGCTTAAATTCCAAAATTTTAATTTTGTTGAGCCATAACTTCAAAACGGAGAAGAGGAGGGAAAAAATTTATAGACCAAAAATACAACGATTATCTATCCAGCAAATTCTAAGTCATTATCATAGGGTGTAACGTTCAGAAGTTAGGGTGATCCATAAAAATATACCCAATTATCTTTTAAGAGGAGTCAGTACCAAGATTTGCAAGTTTCATACATTTTTCAATGCGAATTTCTTGCAAACTATTTGTGGCAGAATAATGATTTATATCTTAAATTAATGGTAACGAAGAAGTCTTAGTAAATAACGTCGGCAAAAATTAAAAAAACTAACTTGTAAAAAATGGTAAAAATTTTAGTTTTTCAAATCAAATTCCTGTTCGTAAGTATTCTCATTTCTTTAGATTGTGACTATTTTGGGAAAATAAAGCCTAGATCTAGCAAATAACGTTGAGTTTTTTCATTTTTAGGGCCTGTCCGGATCCAAGTCTTCGTCTTCGTCTTCGTCTTGTTATTACAGCTAGTGACGTAACATCGAGTCAAGCTCTATCCGAATTCATGTCTATGCCACCGAGCTTTGCTACTTTGTATAACAGTTTTGACATCTGGTTAGCTTGATCATCGAGTCAAGGCTCGAGTTGACTATTTTAAATAGACAACGTATTGTGAGGTTATGTTTGTTTGCTGTCTGTGAAATCAAGCTGAGCAAACGAACGAATTCGGACAGGTTAGCTTCGTCTTCGTCTAACTATTATAATAGCTGAGCTTATTGTGTTACGTCACTAGCTGTAATAACAAGACGAAGACGAAGACGAAGACTTGGATCCGGACAGGCCCTTAGTTGCGTTTTTTTTTAATTATTTGACTCGTAATAGTACTTGTTTTTTCACCCGATATTTCACCGACTAGAAATTGTAATATTTCGTTGAAAGTGGTTGAAATACAAAGAAAAATAGTATATTTAACAAAAAAAATTTAGGAGAGTTAATTCTCGTTGAAAATTTTCAATTTATTTGAACTACAAATTTTCATTTTTCGTTTTAAATTATCGCATATTGGGTTTCTGTCTTTTACGCTAGATGTCTCTAATGTGCTTTTGGTTTAGGTCTAAGCTAATTTTATATGAATTTTCTCACTTTCAGGACACAAAACTACGTATAGTAAATTTTAATGCCAGCAGGCTCGCTGGTATCTAAATTGAAACTTTTGCTGAGTACTGGCTCCTCTTAAAGTCTGGCGTTATCTCGCAAGCCGTAAGTTATCCCCTCCCCTCCTTCATATAGTTTTTTTTTCATGCACAAACATGACCTATCCATAATTTTCTGATGCAAGACCACATACGGGAGACCCTGTAGATACATTACATATTTTTTAAATTTATTTAAAAGGTAACAAAAATCCACAAAGAAATACCCTTTGATGTATTTGCCCAGCCTTGGCAGAAAAAGAAGCAGGATTAGAAAATGCAAGGAAAATAGGCATTCTCAGCTGGCCAAACTCAGATTCGTCGATTATTGGTCACAGTTAAATCGCTCAACAAAAATTGATAGATATTTTTGGTGCAAAGAAATTAGGATAAAAGATAGAAGATCATCTGTTACGGTTAGGCTTCTGCCGAGTCGGGGCTGTGATGACACCCTATTTTATAAAGAATGTCACTTGTATTTATCTTACTTGCGCTATCAATTGTTATACTGATAATCCACAGATATATATATATCTGCTTTATCGTTTAATAGCCTTTCATAAGATTACTATCCATTTGTTAATAAGAGGACTTTTGCCAAAATATGTTCTCAGTGGTGTCAGAATTAATCTTGGATAAATATATTCAACAAGACTTGGGGTAAAGTATGCTACAAGCGATAATAATAAGAATTTAAACTTTTCCTGATGAAAAGAAATATAAATTTCGCGAGAAAGCATTATTTTGAAAAATGAAAATTTTGAATTTGTTTTACTCTTTTTAATGAATGTTATATTTTGGAAATAACAACAGCAACAATTTCTAGGCAGTTTACAAATGTTTGATAAATATTTATCATATGTTTGTCATACATTTGATAGGATATTTGTGTGAAAAATGTTTTCAAAATGTTCAGTTTTAATCATGTATACACTCCGACTGAAGTAACGTGCATTGCAGCATCTTTCGTCGTATTTGCAGCAACGTTTGAGGAAAATTTTCGAAAAGGAGATAGTGGAACAGAAAATATTTAGACAGAAAAGATTACAGTACAGGGTGGTCGTGATTTATTGAATGATAAATTGACGATTTTTCCGGTTTTCGAGATTTCGCAAGAATCTAATAATTCTTTTAATTTTTTTTTTATATTTATCGTGTCCCCATTTCATGTTCATGATTAAGACTTTATTATTAAATATTTGTTATGTGTGGACGCACCAAGAGATTTTTATAATTTGATCTGAAGTAGATAGGAAATTCGATTTTCTGTTTTATTAACGTTTATATTTTGAAAACCGTTTGATAAAAAAAATCGATAAAAATGATAATATATGTTATACAAAATAAATCTGACAATTTTTTAAAAAAAATAGTTTAAGCTGAGAGATTCTTGTCATTTGATCTGAAGTAGATAAGAAATTATTTTCTTTTTCTTTTAGATTTTTTTCAATTAATGGATCAATCAATCAACACATTTTTTTTTTGTTCACAATTCACCAAAAACAAACCGAAAATAGTTAAAAAAAATATATTTAGTTTTTATTTCACTTATGTTGTTTTTTTTTTGTTTTTTTTTCACTGAATTTATTAGCTGGCCTCAGCTCACCGGTTATCTTAAATTTAAATTTCGATTATTCTTAGTAATAGGAATTGAAAATCTTCAGTCATTTTTTGTAATTTTTTTGTTTCTAACTATTAAATATATATATATACATATATGTAGTATATAAAATAAAAGAGAGTAAGTAGTTTAAAATAAAGGAAAATACTGGGATAATAATATTTGAAAAAAAAAAAATACATATAGGTCCTAGGGATTTAGATTTAATAACTTTTCCATACATATTACACGCGTCAACCGATTAACAACAGGTTAATAAACGTTGAAAGATATCAACATTATGACAATGGCGCGATTAAGATTTAAATTCATTTTTTTTTGTATTTATTTATATTTATTTTTATTTTATTTAGTTTTTTTTTTTTTTTTTTTTTTTTTGTAATATAAGGTAGACACGGCGGAAGTGATTTTAACATGTGGCTAGAAATTTTCGGTTTTTAATACATACAAAGAGAAATAATATATATATATATATATAAATTATAATCTGGAGTTATGTCGATGAGTAAAAATAAAAAGAATAAAATATTTGGCACAAAAAGAAAGAAAAAAAACCACACAAACAGAACAGATTAAAAAAAAAAAAAACGGCAACTTGAGCCCACTTTTCCGGCGATGGCACGTTATTTTATTTGACACTAACCAATCCGAGGTTTAATCAACGACAAAAGAAAGAAAAACGCCAAGTATAAAATACAGAAGAAGAAAAAAACCCGCAAATTTATAGCGATAAGCGAAACCTGGTACTAATCATTCTCCTCATTTAGCACACATCTTTATCTATCCTAGAGTTTTAGAGTTAGAGGCTAGAGCACAATAAATAGAGAAAAAAAAAAAGAGAAAGATTAAAAATCAAAAAAAAAAAAAATAAAAAAATAAAAAAAATTACGAAAAATACTACACAACCAAAACCGGATTACTTGAAAGCTCGCTTATAAATGACACCGACATCATCGCCTTCGTTGTCGTTGCCGTCGTCTTCGTCATTGCGATGCATTCCGTTTCAATTTTCTTCCAACACAACGCAACAGCGAAAAGTACGAAGGAGTTACAACGAGATTTGGGTTCAGTTTAGCAGCAGCCAATCAAACACAGTTCGACATGAGTTCGTCGACGAGTTCTTATGGAGATTGTATGTATATTAAGCATTATGTTTTGTCGTTGTTGGCGTCGGTCGTCAGCGTCGACGTCGTTCGGCGTCGTTTCAATTGCGACAAAAGCTTAAACAAAAGAAAAGTGGGAACAACTAGAAGAAACTAACTGCACTTGACACAAAAGCCCATCATCATCATCATCAGCCAGAAAAAAAAGCTTAAATTTTTCTATAACAACCCACACTAAAAGAAAAACGGAGAAAATTTAAGAGAGGACCATATCAAATATGTTAACAAACATTGAAAATTGGGGGGATCTCATCAGGGAACCCTATAATATTACTATGTATATATATACAACTATATAATTATGTTTACAGATATATATATATATATATATATATGTAACATACTTTGAACATTTAGAATTTATTTATACAAAAATATATATGATACAGAAATTGTATGTTTCGTATGCATGAATGAGGTCATATTATAAGAGAATTCTTCCTCACTCACTATAACTCAGTCAGTATCAGTTCTACAGACCCAATATACTCTCTTGAATAGGAACAAATAGCAATTTCTGGGTAGTACTTAGTATGACAAGTACATTCGGCACCCCAGCTAAATTCGAACCACTGTCTCATCAGATCAAGATGATTTTTGATGAAATTTAATTCTTTTCTTTATCTTTTTTTTATTCTATTTATTTTTTTCACTTAAAAGTATTTGCTATACACGTATAGGTAGAAAAGTGTTAAAACAAAAAAATAGTCAATACAGCTAAATTTCGCTGAGGAAAGGTCAAAGCAATACGTGTGACATGTAATTCGGTAATTTTGTTTATTATACATTCATACCAAGCACAAGCACCTGTACGCGTCCACCTATATAACATATATATATGTAAGTACATGTTCAGTAGAAGAGGCAAATATATCACAGGAAATTTTTTATTTCATATATACGTACGTACATTATGTATATATATATATATTTTTTTATACACTTTCCTTGAAGGTGGCTTAGTAAAATTGCTTTGTTGCGACAACTGACTGCCACCCCTCTGAAGAACATTGACAGCACCCGCACTCTACGCAAAACCAATCTTTTAAATGAAAGAAGAAGATAGATATCTAGTTAGGTGTACCTACCTCCCCCCCCCCATCAAGTTGGATGTGTTTACGACTATTATAAAAACGATAGTCAGTCCTTCGATAAAAATCCTTTTATAACAAATTATTATCTTTAAGAAATTAAATCAAATCGAAAGAAAATTGATCAAATTTAATAACTTCCCTCTCTACATACCTACCAAAAAGTATTTCAAGTAATGGCCAAAGTAATTTAATTCACCTCAAGGGTTGGGGGTCGTATAATTGTACGAATGCTTAGTAATGCTATACAAAGGGTTTCGGTGAGACAAAAAAAAATTATGACAGAAAGAAGGTAGTTCTCATATGAAGCACCCGTGTATGTACATTAGGGTGGCCAAAAAAAACAAAAGTCTTAAAATGTCTAAATGCTCTTTCAGAATTTGTGATTTTAAGTTTCTATGCAAAATTTTAGTGTAATTCATTAATGTTTAGAAGTCGCTCAAATCAAAACTTGTGATATTTTGGTTGTTTTAGACTTTCAGAAAAACTGTTTCAACAATTTTTTTTTTCTAATTTAAGGGAACTCTTAGTTATGAACTTATTACATTGAAAGTCCTTTTTTCTTTTATTTTTTATAAATTTTTCAAAACGAAAATTCGGACCCGGAAAACCATTTTTTTTAATTCGCTTCAAGTTTTTTGTAAGGATAAGTGGCGCGCGGGTATACTCGTTGTACTAAAACGTTTTATCTACAAATCGATTATCTTTCTAGCGACTATAATTTAAGGGAGTCATGTATAGTGTATGAACTGTTCTCCCATAAAACTAACGACTTTGTACCAATGACATCGTCTTTTGCAATTATTGGAATGGACACCTAATATTTAAAGTTATTTTGACTTTTGTAACTCCGTCTGTCTGTCTGTTAATCCGTCCGTCCGTCCGTCCGGACTCACGATAACACGAGAACGCATTCACTTATAGTGCTTAAATATTGCCAACGGGCTTATAAAACTAAAAGCAAATTTAAGTTCGAATAAAATAAGTAAAAAACGAGTTTTCAAACAAAACTGAGGCCAAGCCGCATGAAAAAGTAGAAAATAAACTTTTCTTCACACACAGAGGTGGACTCCGATTTTTTGATTGGGACATTTCTCTTGAATATTCTTTCTCTTCATGAATCAAATTACTTATTACCTCTCTGATTGATCATACTGAAATATATCGGTGAACGTCAGCGAATAAAATCTGAGTCCACCGCTGTGTGTGAAGAAAAGTTTATTTTCTACTTTTTCATGCGGCTTGGACTCAGTTTTGTTTGAAAACTCGTTTTTTACTTATTTTATTTTCTGCCTTTTTCACGTTAACTAAATTGGAAAATTCTGCACTTTTCCTGAAACAGATTTTATCACTAATAATATCGATGAAAATTTTTCCGATGATTTTCTCGCTTTTCCGGGTTTTCCATGGAGTTTTCCACAAAAGCAACTCATTTCGCTCTACAACTTTGTCTTAGGTTGCAAAACGCTCAAACGATTCCTTGGTCGGGAAAACTCCGGAAAAGCGTTTTACATGAATTTTCCTCGTTTTTTCTGCATTTTTCAGTTTTCACCATTGTCGGAGAGCAAGTAATAATGCCAGTTGATAGGGAACTTGATCCTGCATAATTTAGAAAACTTTTTTACCGGAAAATTTTCCGGAAAAATCGGAAAATTCCGGAAATTTTTATCCGGAAAATCGGAAAACTCTGCATTTTTCCTGAAACGGATTTATCACTAATCAAATTTGTACAAAATGTTCAAATGATTTTTCCCGATTTTTTGGGTTTTTCCATGGAAATTTCCGGTTCAAATTTTGATAGATTCAATTGTCACGCGACATGAACCTGTGTGCCAAATTTCTGCTCGCTGTGATGACGAAAAGTGGATCTACGAGAGTGTCGAAAATAGTAAAAAAGAAATAAATAAATAGACAGACAAATTCGTGTACGAGTTAAAAGGAATGGCTGGCCTCAAAAATGGGACAATTTGTTCGAACTCCGTTGTGGGGTTGCCATACGAAAATTTCGTTTTTCACTATAACTATATGGGTATGGCTCGATAGTGCGTTGACGTAGACAGCTGAAATTTGGTACATACTGTTTTCATAGAAATAGTTAATAAAATTTCAAAAATATATTAAATCGGGCAAACCCGTCTTGGTGTTGCCATACAAAACTTTGGTTTTTCACTATATGTATATTTGAACACTGCCTACAGAACTTTGGGTTTTCACTTTATTTAACTTTTTCATCTATATAATACAAAATTATTTGGTCTTAGACCAATTGAAATTTTTCTTTTGTTTTTTCATATAAATAATTTGGTACAGTTACAAACTCTATACTTTTATGGACCAAAATATATTCTTTGTATTTTGTAAGATTGCTTAACCTTTGAGAACAGTTCATACACTACATGACCCCATTCAGTTATAGCCGCTAGAAAGATAATCGATTGTAGATAACACGTTTTAGTACAACAAGTATACCCGCGCGCCACTTATCCTTACAAAAAACTTGTCGCGAATTAAATAAATAAAAAAATGGATTTCCGGGTGCGAATTTTCGTTTTGAAAAATTTATAAAAAATAGAAGAAAAAAGGACTTTCACTGTAATAAGTTCATAACTAAGTTCCCTTAAATTGAAAAAAAAAATATTGTTGAAACAGTTTTCCTCAAAGTCCAAAACTGCCAAATAATTACTATTTTCGATTTGAGCGACCTCTAAACATTAATGAATTACACCGAAAATTTGCATAGAAACTTAAAATCACATAGCCAAACTAACAAATTCTGAATGAGCATTTAGACAGTTTAACACTTGATTTTTGGGCAACCCTTATGTATACATACAACCATATTATGATGACGATTTGAATTTATACTATATATACATAATCGTTGGAATCATTGATTGAACAACTTGAAAAACTTTCACCCCCCCCCCCCACCCCCTTTAACTTTTTTTTTTCTTTAGAAACACTTCATCAAAACCATTTTGTCATATCGAATAATTTAAAAATGAAGGCTTTAGTTTAGATGTCCTGTTGAGAGACGCGTCTGAGCTGGGTCGTACATTTCACATACATATGGTAGTGGGATTCATTTAAAGGGAAAATGCCAAAAATTCGAAAAAACAGCGAGAACAGGAATGTTGAAAAGTGATGTATTCATTTTGCACGATAATGCCCGCCCGCATATCAGTGCACTGATCATCGAACTTCTAGAAAAATATGGCTTGGAAGAACTCCGCTACCCGTCTTATAGCCCTGATCTTAGCCCACCTGACTTCGATCTCTTCACCAAGCTGAAGGAACCCATTCGGGGGTGCGTTTTCCGACGCTGGAAGAGCTCCAAAGAAAAGTGACCCGACAGATTCGGATGCTCAATAAGAACGGAGCGCTGAATGAAATTCAAAATCAGAATCAAAGCGCCTGTAATCACTTTAATCTTCTACAATAAATCTAGGAACAACCCTCATATTAATGGTACCAGGTATAGATTTCCTTCGCTAATGTTTTTTCAGCTTATTAATTGTTTAATGTACGAGTAGTATATACAGAAGAGATAAACATTATAAACACTAGCGTGTTAGTTTTAAAAAACTGCAGTTTTTTCTTATCGTTTTCTATTCGTTTTCTATTCAAACAATGAACTGATTTTGAGTAGTGTATTTATAGTTAATTAAATGTCATCACTTTTTGTTTTCGGAAACTTGCAGATACAATAAACATTTCAATTATTGTCGGAAGACAATTGGTAGTTTCTCGGAGAGAGATTTTTGAGAAGTTAAGAGAAGTTGGCGCTATGCAATCGAATACGTCGCATTCCCAGGAAATCCGTCAAAAATAATGGAAAATATTTTGGTGCGTGCTGTATCTTAATTCTCAGTTGCACTCAGTCAGCGCACTGGAAAAAATGTCACCGTAAGTATAAACTTTTTCTTATCAAGAGTTATTTGTGGCTCAACGACGACATTAAAATTGGCAATATAGATTTACACAGTACGCAGCAAAATAACCGAGGAAAAGAAGAAATCTGGACGTCCTTCAAAAATGTTCTTATTAAGTGGTCGTAAGGCAAAATGACGCAAGGTGCAGAAACTGATTTCTGAACATACCCTAAGCGAAATATGTTATTTTGCTGAGGCTAAGTTACGTGAATCCGATAAAAGAGATTTTCAAAAATTTTAAAAGGTGTGAAATATTCTCTCAAAATGGCTTATGAGTGGATAAAGAAGAAAACATCTTCTTCCTATTCACCTGATCAGGTACTACCTTTAATAATCAGAACGGGGAATGTCAATGTATCCCGTCTTTTAATTTTCAATCAAAGAGGGAAAGAAATCTTACCAGCAAAGACGATAAAGAAAATGTTGTTGCCAGGAAAAAAAATCGACAGATTTAGATCAGGCAGCACTGGTCTCCTAGTAGAAATTCCAAAACAAGATGGCGGAAACACAAATGACGGTAATACTGCGCGAAGGTTCTGTCAAAATGATGCTTCTTCTTCAAATATTATAGGAATAGAAACTTAATAAAGAGATTTTCGGTAATACTACAAGCATTCGCTTCCGATTATGACGTAAACGGTAAAAAGTTCAAAAGTTATGCAAATGATACTTCAGATTTATACGTGTCCCTATATGGCTTGTACCCTATCCCAGTAACAGTACATAAAGTACTCATGCATGGGCGGCCGAGCATTATCAGTTCATTTCTAGTAGGTATCTATTGGACAGTTATCGGCAGAGGTTCAAGAATACCACCACAAATAATTTAGAAAACTTCGAGCAGGACATTCCAGAAAGAGCATATCCCTCATGCTGTATACCAGCTTCATAGGTATTGTTTTTACGACCATCATGTCAGCATAGGGTTGACTTGAGATAGGACGCCAGACTCATTCCCGGAATCGCATCCATCCAGAAAGCCCAGCGTTGTCGCTTCTCCGGTCGCAGTCATTAAGTCGACATAGGGTCGGTTTGGTCGGACCAAGCACTACCGCCTAATCATGGAAATAACACCCCCGTTCAGGTTGTTATAGGGACAGCCTGGACTAAAGAAGTGAAGCTCTCTACCGACTCGGCCTCACTGTAATTTCCCTTCGTGGGCACCAAGTCGCCATTAAGACGACTCGATTTTCTTATTAAATAAAAAATGTTTCAGACAGAATGTTGACGCACCAAGGTGGCTGTATATGGGCTTGCGGTTGATCAGTCAAAGCCTTCGCCGCCACTTTCTGTGCCAAGCAAACATCAGGCATCCAAGCCGCCGCAGCGTTCTAAATCAAGACTTGGCATCTCGCAAAAGGTCTTTTAGCGTTTCTTACATATTTTCTTTATGATCCATCTTGAAAAGATCATTTTTCGCTGGATTTAGATTTTTGTACATCAAGAAAAAGTGGTAAAACGGCGCTCACTTATCTCCGAAACAACAGCTTGTTTTTTATCCGCGATTCAGTTTTTCTTTCTTAAAATAATATGAAATAATGAATCTGAGACGACTGGAGCCACTTTTCGTTATTAAAATTCTAATAATCTGGCAACACTCAACAGTGCAACTATACTGGGAGGAAACCCCAAGGTCCCATCTAACTCGAACATTTGGCCTTGGATGAATGAGGCATGAAAGGAATACAA
This sequence comes from Dioctria linearis, assembly GCA_963930735.1. NCBI lineage: Eukaryota > Metazoa > Arthropoda > Insecta > Diptera > Asilidae > Dioctria > Dioctria linearis. Next base: position 5,905,196 of record OZ005741.1, read on the forward strand.
TCTCGCAGTTATTTTTGTAGCGTTGAATAACACTATTATCTTTATTTCTTTGAACCTTTACTATGCCTACGTTTATTATACAAAAATTTACGCAAAACCACAAGGGAGGAATTATTTTCGCGTATCGGAAATGCTACAAACAAACCTGGGGACGTGGTAAGTTCGACGAATCTCACAAGAAGAGTGACAATGGCGTTCATTAGTAATAATGGAAGAGGACATAATACTGATTTTTTTTTTTAAATTCATAATATGCTAAGAAAAAGTAAAGTAATAAAGTTGTTGTTGTACCCTTATCTGCATTTTTCTGCATTAAAATTCACATGTTCATAGTCCTATATTCCCACGAAAAATGGTGGGACATTTGAATTTTAAGAGAAAAATAAAACAGATGAAATTTTTCATACTTAAATCTCTTGCGCCGGAAATGTAAAAGGTAGTGGAACTGGATATCGACCGCAGCCCAGGTATGGGTATTTTGGTATACATATTACAGAAAAATTGTTTCACGTCGATACGTTACGGATCACCGGAGATACAGTTAAAAACGTTCAGTCAAGTATGTGAAACCCGGTAAAATTACCCTACCCCTTCCATAATTTTTTTTTTTTATAATTATACTTCATCCTATCACCTACATATTTCATTTTTACAACCACCAATTAAAAATCAGAAAAAGACCAAAAATGAAAACAATTCTATGGTCCGCGCTCAGATATGGTGCTAAGCTATTCTTCATAAAAAGCACATAAAAAAGGTAGAATTGATCTAAGGCCAATTCTTATGATACCAAGATGAATGCCTGTATGAGTATGTAATTTCGTATGGTCACCTCTCTGTGCAAGTTTTATTATTGAAGTGGTTTTTCGCATATATTTCTAGAACGGTTCGTCGGACAGAAAAAATGATTAGAACCAATTTTATAGGATTTCGTATTCTGAAGAAGTTTTTTGAAACAATAAAAATCTCTTGCACTGATCGTTTTCACAGTATCCGTAAAAAACATAAATTTTCATATGGCAACACCTTGAAGGCGTCGCTCGATTTATTTCATTTTTGAATTTTTTTTTTGCTATTACTATGAAAGCACCATGTACCAAATTTCAGCTCTCTATATCAACGCGTTCTCAGGCAGTATTCAAATATATAGTGAAAAACGAGATTTTTGTATGGCAACCCCACGAAGGAGTTGCCCGATTTTTCTCATTTTCGAACTTAATTCTACTTTTTTTTTTAAGTTCGCGTACAAAATTTCAGCTCTCTAAGTACACGCGTTCTCGAGTTAATGTGCGCACGGACGAAGGAGCAGACTGTCATGCAAAAATCAAAATAACTTTTAAAACACATTATGCGTAGGTTTCCAATCTATTTTACCATCATTGGCTGTGTTCTTTTGTTTCCGCAGAACAGAGCAGAACAAAAGATACGCAAAAGAACGCCTCATAAATTTTCATAGAAAAATTTAAGTGAAGCGAACAGCATAAATAGTTCGTTTCAATCGTCAGAACAATTTGTTCTCTCCAGTACCTATATGGGAGTTCTAGAACAAGGTGCACAAAAGAACACAGCTATTATATCTGTGCGTTACAAACGGAATGACAAACCTAGTATACCCTATAGATTTCATTTAGGGAGTGTTTTTAAACCAATAATGTGCCGTATGCTAAAATGAAGAAAGTTGTTAGTCTTTTAATGTGCCTCCACGTGGACGCACAACACTTTTTGTGCTATTTTACACGGAAACTGTTTCGTACATAAATAATAACCATAGCCATAAACTTTTACTCCCAGTTTAGCTAAGTTTATTAAACTACTATTAACATTTTAAAAAAAAATACTGGTAACCAATAATTCTAATTTCATAACTAAACTAGATGCATAAAATCTATGCCAAAACATCAAATCCGAATAAATCACCAAAGCAGGCGTCTGCGAGGACCTTCATGTGGAAATGGATATACACACAACTATACGTCCCAGTTTTCCAGGCTACAAATCAAGACGATCCTTGAAGCGAGATTCTGATAACAAGGAGATTGTTAATTGCTCGGATAGCTAATCAAAGCTGTCAAAAGCCTTGTTAAAGCCCTTTTCGTTATATGTAATCCTTAAAGGGATAATTTAATTTATTAATTGCTAATAAATTTTCATATATTTAAATCCGGATTAGTTTATCTTTCAACTGGACTCTCCGCGCATTTGTTAACCATAAAATTCCCGCAAACGTCTTGGAAAAAACAAAAGTTTCAAATTACGAGTCAAGTCGTTGTAAAAGAAAATAAAAACCCACAACGAATCTTTGCCTTTAGTAAGATTTGTCATTAAAAATGCTTGAAAATGCAATATATGCGCATACATATGGAGCGCATATAAACTTTACACGGTAAAGACTGCAAAAATCAAGTCTTCACCAAAAAGCTCTTATCAGCGGATTCTCCCCATCATGACTCCTCGTGACTGACTGCAAGCCTATGTCTTGTTGAAAATCAACAAGGGATTGAATTACAGATTGAAGCCATCATCCGTCCAACGGAAAACTGTTTTGGATGTGTAAAACATAAAGTAAAAAAAAAAACAAAAACTTTCTCAGGGTCGTAAATGCATGATGATAAGAACTTTCGCGATCGGGAAGTAAGGTAATCGGGCACCTAATTAAAGAAAGCTCAAGGAGTTGGCTTAAAAATCCCGGACGAGACGGTCACGGTCGCCTTTTTAATTGTCAATTTTTAACATTCTTCGTTCACGGTTGACAGACGGGGACGACTGTTGCTGGAAAGAAGCTCGTCGTAAAAAACAAAAAAACAAAGTGGTAAAAAGTTGGATTATCCGTTGACGGGTTACAAGTTAGAAGAAGCTCATATAATTTTAAAAGTTATAAATTTTATTAGTTTTAGCAACATTAGTGTTTCACCATAACAAAGTCTTTTAAACTTGCCCTTGATAACACGTTGTTGTGTCCCATTTGGTGTGTAGAAAATATATTATTTTTGGACACTCATTTCTCAGAGGTCACCTATACATAGACTTGTTGTAGAAGATGCGCAGAGGTAACCGAAACGGTGAGTTACTTTCTGTCACTACTGTCCGGCTCTCTCCAGTATACGTTACATATTCCTTGGCTGAGCCTCATATATATCTTCTAGCTAGATGATCTGCATGAAGCGGATAAAGGGGGTTGGACGTCCAATTCTAAACTTCGTGAGAGCGTCCGGTTGGGATTTATGACGAATTCTTGTGGTCTAAGCTCTAGAGAGTCCTTAGGGACTCTCAATCAGCAAATAAAAACTATAATGATGTATGGTTTACAGATTCTCAAATAATACATGAAAATATCAATCTGCCCAATTTACCTAGATGACTTTAACACATGTCAACGATGAGGAGAATTAGTTGCGTTAACCTGCGCCCAGAATGAAAATTACATGAAGCGAGGAACTATGAACTATGAAATGTGCCTGCCAATCGATTTGATAGAGGTACAAAAAGTAAAATATACCCATAAATATATATCTGACGACTAATACTAAAAAATAAGATCAGTTCACATCTATGTCTAGGAAACGGAGCTTACAAGCCAGCCAATTGCACTGCTATTCAGGAAATAATAATTATAAGCATTTTAAGCAAAAAATCATTAATATCCTTAAGGACTAATATCAAATAAATATTTCTCATTTATCCTAAGTTTCAGTAAGTCAAAAGTGAGTAGTCAAGAACTATTTTATACGAAACCTGAACCCTTATTTCAATAGCAAATGTGCAGCTAATATGCAAAGTTTCTGTTGCTATGCGCCTTTGAAACCCGTTCTTTGGGGGGGGGGGGCTATATAAACCACAATCTGACATGCGATTCTTGTCCTATTAACATATAACAAAATACAGATTTTCTTTTGGGTATCGATTTAAATAAAATCTCTTGCCGTATAGTTATCGGCTGTAATAGGAATTACAATCACACTTTATTTCGGGTGTCGACTGAATCAAGGTTTCTATTATGGGTATCAACTACAGTAAGGATTTCTGCTAGCAATCACAATTTATTTCGGGTATCTACTGCAGTAAATAATTTTGATAACATTTCTGGTATCGACGGAAATAAATTGTATAGGTGTTGACTGCATTACAGAATTACTATTTTCACTTTATTCTGAGTATATCGATAAAAATAAAGACTAATTTCGTGTATCGAATGAAGAAAGCATTTCTCAATCCCAAATCTTGATAAAATTGAGAGTCAATTTGATCGAGTGCGCGTCAAGTGTGTCGGGTAAAATATTTACTTTCATACATAAATCTAATATAAAATTTCCAAATTAATTTCACACTAGAATTATTTTTGGGTCCATCAAACTCAACATTACTCACAAAATGATATTTTTGAAATTTTACCCTTTTCGACATGGTTTTGTTTTTTTTTTTTTTTTTTTTTAGAGACCGGACGTGTCATTGTGAGTTTCGTTAAATTTTAAGAAAGTCCGCGTAATAATAGTGGAAAAAGCGCATGTAAAAAACAGTGAGAATGAGTTTATTGTCGAACAAGCTTTTCTGTGTGTAAATTTACAAAAAAAAATCTTTTAAAAAAAGAATTTAAAAAGAATCAAAAATTGTGAAAAGCAAAACAAAACATTTTGTGACATTTGTACAAATTATTTCCAATTAATTTTAGTCTCATTGCCATGGCAACGTGGCAACCGTGAATAAATTTTAGTGTAAATTAAAACTGATAATTGCGAATAATTATAATACTTTGGAAATAAATAAATTTTTTAATTTTTATTGAAAAAAAAAAACAAAAATAGAAACAATAAATATTTTCTGCTGTGCGCTCAATATGTGCACGAGTAACAGTGATTCTGGAGACGGCTTATGGTCCCCTCAAATCCCGCCAAAGGAGGAAGAAGAAGAATAAAAATCTTCTTCTTCCTCTTTCTTCCAAAGAAAACATCAAAGGGTCCACTGAAAAGGTCATCAAGAGCCCTACTGAAGAGGCCAAGAAAATGCAACCAACTCCGTCGGAGAGGACTGCAGGACGTACAGGTGCCGCTATTCCAAAAGTATCTGGAACATCAGCTCCGAACACTAATAAAAAAGCAGCAGAGGAAAGCTGACTTTCCTTTCGTTAGTCAATGTTGGTAAGCTCCAAATTTGATCCTTTGGCGAAACGAATTTCAACACCGAAGTGGGTATCAAGCTTCCAGCTTGTCGGCCGAAGTATCTCGGGTGGTAGCTCTTCTCCCAACTCAGCCGAAGTATATTCTTTATTTTAACAGAATAACGAAACGCTTGGCAGCACAAACATACAAGCACAGCTTGGAGTTTGTGCTGCGAGGACAATCACGCTGGCTGAGGGAAGGCAAATCTCCAACCAAGTACTTCTTCCAGGCAACTAGACGATATACTGCTTCTTGTGAAGTTGAATCAATATTTGATGAATCTGGACAAGTCCTCAACGGACAACAGCCAACAGAATATATTCGAGACTACTACTACAGTAGTCTCTATGCTGAATCGACGTCGACAACATCCTCGACCACTTTCTTGAATGAATTCCTAGTTTCAATGAAGAGACTAAAGAGCTCCTGGATACAGTGATCACATTGGAGGATATGATCGCTGCGACAAAAGATCTAAGGCAACAAACTTCACCTGGTTATGACGGCTTGACTCCGGAATTCTTCATACGTTTCAGGAATTTATTAATTCCCGACCTTTTTGAAGTCTTCAATTCGGCGGAAGAAACACATTCAGACTTTCCTTCTAGTTGGAGAAGGTCTCTTATGCGCTTGATTGCAAAGAAGGGAGATTTGCAGAGGATGGGGGAACTAGAGGCCAGTAACCCTATCCAATGTGGACTACAAAACCGTCTGCAAAGCATTTAGGGCCGATACTCCGCTCAGTGATGGCTTCGGTAATACATCCGGAACAGTCTTATTGTGTACCTAGTCGTAGTATCTACGAAAACATCGCGATAGCCAAACATTTGTTTGCCTACCATTAGCAGACAGGTACATAAATGGCTATGATTTCACTAGACTAACAAAAGGTTTGTGATAGAGTCTCGCACGAGTATCTCTTGACTGCTCTCGAGGCATTTGGGTTTTCGCCCAGGTGGCTCGATATCGTCGGCAAACTGTAAGGAGATTCAGCAATTTTGATTAACCATCAAGGACAAGTTCTGACTCCTATCTCGTTTCATTAAGGTATCAGACAGGGCTGTCCATTGTCAGCTACGCTTTATGATCTTTTGTTGGAGCCGCTACTGGTGAAACTTCGTCGAATGCTCGGAGATAATTCAGTTCGTCTACCATATACTAATGTCCTCTTATGTTAGCATATCCGGATGACATTTCTATTTTCGTAACAAGAGATGAAGCTTTTCTGGTCGCTCATGCTGTTGTCGAACAGTACGAACGTATAGCAGGCGCTAAAATTTACCTTAGTAAGAGTGAAGGCTTGTGATATGGAAGGTGGACGGATCGTACAGATACTCCACTGAACATCCAATGAAGTAATACTTGCCTGAAGTATTTAGTGTGTATATCGAACGCGAGAGTAAATCAAATAACAGCCGCATTGCTCTGGAGAAATTCTCTAGAGCTATAAACTCATGGCGTAGCCGACTATTTCCATTATCCTTAATGGGAAGGTCAGGTTTGGTGCGGAAGACGATGGGTTGCTGAAAGCGCGCTCTGTCTGCTTGTCAAGATAGGTGGATTCGGTCTCACTAACTTAGTTGTGAAATCCCGATGTCTCCAAGTGCGTGCATTTCAACGAGTGTTTTGCCAGAGAGACACCTTGATTTCTAAACTGTGGGTGAATGTACTGGGAGGGATCGGCATAGGGGAGTATTACTATCTGCTCTCTGTTCGACCACCCTATCCTCGTGACTGGCCACAGGATCTAATCTCAGCGATTCAGACCTAGGGCAGAATCAGGACAGCATTTCACCTTAAGTGGAATGCTCTACGGTACACACAATTCGCGTCAATTCCAATCAAGTTCAATCCTGAATTCACAGATTCAGTGTTCAATAATTCTCAGGGTTTTGAAGCTGACACTGGCGGTCCTCGGAGATATTATTGATATCTCTGGAAACTGTCGAAATAAAACTAACACTCCACAACTACAAGACCTGGCTGCTTCTGCGCGAAAGAGATTTCGGCAACTTGATACCATTGACCCTGGCACTAAGTTGGAAGATGCTTTCGTTCTGAGCAGACCACTTCACACAATTTTCAGCACACTTACAACACGTGTGTTCGGTGACGTGCTTATGTCAAAAAGACCTCCAGAGTATACAAGATACAAAAGATGACGAACATACCTCGGAGTGAATATGGACGTGATGGGACGGATTACTTGCAGAGTAGTCTACAGTTATCCTTCTAATTACAAAGATGCTGATGTAGCATTCAAATTATTGCATCACAGTCTTATGCATCCTAATCAGTAGTCACATATTAACCGGCGAGTTTAGACGATCTGCGTAGTTTGTGCTGGTGAAGGCACCCCGTTTCACAAGTTCCTCACATGACTAGCTTTGAAAAATCTAATGGAACACGTGCGCGATATGTGTCAGTTGATCCACCAGAATTTCGGCATTGCTAGGACATCGTTTCTATGGGGGACCAAAGGTTTGTTGTCGGGTGAACTGTTTGATTAGCTTTGTGCTGACACTGGCTAAATCTACAATTCACTTGTACTACATGAAGATGGAAACCAGAACACTGACCCACAACACCACGCACAATCACTTATAAGCGCCACTTCGTTAACAGATTGAAGAGACATTTTCGTCTTGAATATCTGGCAACGAACGCAGAGCCATTCAACTATACACATGGCAACCACTACCGTCGGTGCAGGACGATGCTTTTGTCTTTTTCCTGGTAATAGCAGACCACAGCATTTGCAACCATAGTCAACGAGGCTTCTCCTCGCTTTGGAGCCTTTGCAATTGCTGTGGGAAGTACAAGAGATTTTAAATTGGCATTAGGAATTTTTCAAAATTTTTGGTATTCGTTATATACAGTCTCTATTGAGAATTTAATGTTTGATTTTTTCCGTTTAATTATTAATTATAGTTTGTTTTCGTTGTCCTTATTGACCTAGTTATGTTTGTCACCTTTAGATTAGTTAGTGCATTTTTTACACCCTTTAGAGCCTTTTGCCTTTTATGTTTAAGGAATATTGAAAAGAGCTAATTTAAATAAAAAAAATTATTATTATTATTATTATCATTAGTGGTTTCTTTCCATTCTAGCTAAAAAACAAAAATAAATATTCACTGCAGCCTGGAGCAGATTCTTTACATAACTACATATGTACGTCTTATTCATTTCTTCATATTTTAATATTCATATACATATGTATAATACCACTTCCACCCCCTCTCACGAGCTTAAGTGAAAACTTTTTTAGAAAATCTACTCTTCTACTACTACTCCACTCTTTACCATTAGAATATGCCTTTGTCTTAACAACAAGAATAAATTGTTGGCGTTAAGCTTTATGGAAATATCTCAATTCGCTTAAGCATTTCGGATACATACACATACATATAACTATACACTTTAGTGTTTTTGCTAATGGACTTGAAGGACTTGTGGAACATCCTTATAATTATTTTGGTGAGAGCTAGACCAGCTTTAAAATATTTTATTCAGCTCCACCCCTTTTTCTGTTGTTCTTTCCTTATTTTTCGGAAGGAATATTTATAAATTTTATTGTCTTTCTCCACAGGACTTCTTTTTTATATACATACAAACAAACAAACACATATATATACATATATATATGTTCTGTGAAAAGGATCAAAACAAGAAGAAAACAAAATTATGTTTTCGCTCGCTTCATGTTTACATTTCGGTAAGGAAGAAATGGAGAGAATTATTCGAAAAATTTATTTTCGGGGAGTTTCTTTTTAAGGTTATTTTCAACAGCTACGAAATAAAAGATAAAAGAGATTGACGTCGAATTTTATTGAAATCGCTCGAGTGGAACGATAAAAAGTTTGCCTCTAGCTCTTCCATTATTTGACTGTAGATTAGAAATTTTCAAATTTTGGTTTTTTTTTTTGTTTTTTTTTAGCTGCTCAAGGAATCGTTCATTCTTTTTAATTTTATAAAAAATAAATAAAACAAATATTTTGACCTATTTAGGTATAGATAGAAATTCCATATTGCAACCTGCATATTAAAATATCGCACGCAATATCGCATTTTGAACTACTAAACGAACTCGAACGGCCGGCGTCTGATGCCCCGTCTCTTTCTTGTAAAAGTCAGAATTTGAATTGTTTTGAGGCAAAACTTCTGAAAGCTACAGCATACCTTGGGTTATGTTAGGTTAGGTTAAGAGTAGGGGCGGCGACTATAGGATACTAGAACCATTCGGACATCGCGACCCGAGTTAATCTATTACTCCTTCCTCTAAAGTGGTTAGGCAAAAACTAGTTTATTTACGAACAGCATACCTTACAATGGAATAGTACACATACATATTTACGAAGTAAAATTACACGTAAGGAATGGACTGATTTGAGTTAGACCTTACTCATGCTGCAAACAAAAGTTCTCAATTATGAAAGCTCTGTGGCCAACCAGACTCCTTATTCATGAAACGATTCGATAAGATAACAAGTAAAAAAGTTAGAATTGGTCTAAGACCATAAATTTCTAGAACGGTTCGTCGGATAGAAAAAATGATTATAACCAATTTTATAGGATTTCGTATTCTGAAGAAGTTTTTAGTATAATAAAAATGTCTTGGACTGATCGTTTTCGCAGGATACGTAAAAAACATAAAAATTTTATATGGCAACACCAAGAAAGAGTTACCCAATTTAGTCCATTTTTGAAATTTTATTTGCTAGTACAATGAAAACACCCATGTACCAAATTTCATCTCTCTACGTCGGCAATGTCCAAATATATAGTGGAAAACGAAATTTTTATATGGCAACCCTACGAAGGAGTTGACCGATTTGTCTAATTTTCGAACTTAATTTTACATTTTTTTTTAAGTCCATGTACAAAATTTCAGCTCTCTAAATATACGCGTTCTCGAGTTATCGTGCGCACAGACGGACGAATATGCAAAAATCAAAATAACTTTTAATATTATGCGTGTGGGTGTCCAATCCATTTTGCTCTACCATCATTATTTCGAGGTGTTACAAACGGAATGACAAACTTAGTATACCCTATAAATTTCATCTAGGGTATAAGAAGATATCAAAAAAAAAAAAAATTCCAGGGAATATCAATAAAACCCTCGATGAAAAAGAAATAAGCAATCAACAACGAAAGATGCTCTCGTCTTTACTGGGTAGCGGATTAGAGGCCTCGAGGAGAGCGATGTACATACATACATATGTATTGGCATTGAGCTTTCACACTTGAAAGAAAGAAGATGGTAAAATATCCTACAATCGCACAGTACGAGATAAGAAAGCATTTCGAAATTACTTTATACGCCCTTTCCCATACCCATCTCTTAATGTTTTGTTATTGTCCAGTGATTGAGCTCACTCAATGCTGTTGAGGGGTTGCTGCAAGTGAAATGCCCTTCATCAGTGATTTATCCAAAGTCAAACGTTCGGAAGTTTTATGCCAGCATACAGCTTAACTTAATGCTTATATTAAGGAGCGATGGGCGATAATAGCTTTGCATATTATGTAATGTATCCCTGGTAATATGGTGACCATTTAGTCAATTAGACTTTGGACGAACTTAAATGGTCATATCTAAATATCAAAGCGATGAGCCGCGACACACATCGCTTGGTGCATAATGCAAAGTATTAACATTAAATTACTTTCAACGGGTATGAGTACCAAGCAATATACTCTATTTAAATATCTAAGCAAAACCTTTGCAAAAATTTGAAGCCCAGAGCAATGTTTTTTTTTTTTATATACATGTTACATATAAACTGTATATGTTTTTATTCTACGTTTAACATATGTAGGCAGTTCGGATTTTAGCAGTTTAGAACTTGTAAACGGAACCTGAACGTAGTACTTAAAAAACATATCCTCATTTTATGAGCTACCAAAAGTTCAGACGATGTTGATTACATGACTCTGGCAAAGAAAAAATTTGTTATTAATAAAAGTAAGCAAAACTCAGGGTCGGTTTTATGATTCCATCGAGACCAAATAACCTCTAGCAATAGATATAAGCTGTTCATTTGCGGAAACTGGATCGGACCTGGACCAGAGAAATTGTAAATGGATGAAATTTTTGAGAAATTCACTGCAAACAGCTCGGGTATTCGAGAGGGCCCTAAGTTTGCGGTCAGAAGTCAGTAAGAATTTCTATATCATCACTGGCTGTAACCACCTGCTGCGTGGGATTTTACCCGCCTCCATTGAGGCCCATCTCAAGACAGCCCCGCCCCCCTTCCACCCCACGAACCTCCTTATAACAAACTGCAGTATATACGGCTCGCGACTCTTTTGGGTTTCCTGTAATCCCAGGTGATCTTAACTAGTTCAGTGTTTATCTGTTGTCGATGATCCAGTTTAGACGAGTCAATATACTGACTCTGTTGCACAACTTGTGAGTAAGATGGTGGTTGGGGGAAGGAATGAAGCATCACCCTACCTACAGATTTCGTGGGTCACAAGCAGCGTACTGGCCCGTCTAAACTATAGGTCTATATCAAACTTAATACTATTGATATACATTTAAGATTTCGATAGATAAGCAAAATCCACTTATTTAGCAGAAAGAATTTTCTCGTTGATTTTGGGTTGGATATCCCAACATGACCCTTTATCGACTGTTCGTGTAATTAACAGAAACCAAGGTCCACCCGTTTTTTTTTTTCCGAGATATTACTGTAGTAGAAAAAATACCAGATTGCACCATCGTGAGAAAGAGCTCAGAATAAGCGATTAGCATAGTCCCATGAAAGTGATGACTGTTCCCATGATAATATCTGGTGCGTCAAAATGCACGAATTCAAAAATGAATTTTATCGAACTCTTATTCCAGGACGAATCTTCTAGCTATAATTAAGGTGAAATTTGTATGGGGTGTATATATGTATATGGAGGATGACCACAATCATCAAGTGCATCCCTTCCGCTGAGAATTTGGAAGTCGCTGCATCTTCTCCAATTATTTTACTAAAAGCAAGAGAGCTTGTAACGAACCTGTAAAGGGTTTTCCAATAAGAGGTGTTATTTTAATTAGCCCGCTATTTCGGTAGATGTCACTTTTGGAGCTGTCATTTTTTTACATTTGACAAGTAGAAACTACGCCATTAATAAAAATGGAACGATACACGATTCAACAACGCATTGAAATTATTAAAATTCACTATAAAAATGGTGAAAATGTGGCAGAGACAGTTCGTAAAACTCGAACATTTTTGGGTCGTCGTGAAGCACCTTGTCGGACCGCAATACAGAAATTGGTAGAAAAATTCGAGCTGTCGGGACAAGTTAGTGATGTGAAGAATAAAACCCGTGCACGTCGCTCAAGAACAGCCGAGAATATTGCTGCTGTAGCCGAAAGTGTTGAAGAAAACCCAGGTTTGTCCATTTCTCGTCGTTCTTTGGAATTAGGCATTCCACAAACGTCATTAGACCGTCTTTTTCATAAAGATTTGGGTCTTAAGGCTTATAAAGTTCAGTTAACACAAGAACTCAAGCCGGCCGATCATCAACAACGTCGAGTCTTTGCTGATTGGGTCCTTGAAATGCATGAAAATGATCCGGAATTCTATCGAAAACTCATCTTGAGTTATGAGGCCCATTTCGTCAACAAGCAAAATTGTCGCATCTGGGGCTCGGAAAACCCAAGAGTTATTGTTGAAAAGCCTCTCTATCCTCAACGTGTGACTGTTTTGTGCGGTTTATGGTCCCGCGGGATCATTGGACCTTACTTTTTCGAAAATGAGGCTGGAGCAACAGTTACGGTGAATGGAGTGCGCTATCGACAGATGATTAATGATTTTTTATGGCCGGAATTGGATGGTATTGATCTGGACAACGTTTATTTTCAACAAGACGGCGCTACGTGCCATACAAGTAACGAAACCATTGATCTTTTACGGGAAAAGTTTCCGGACCACCGTGTTATCTCTCGAAGAGGTGATCACAATTGGCCACCGAGATTTTGTGACTTAACATCTTGCGACTTTTTCCTTTGGGGCCACGTGAAAGAGAAGGTCTACGCCAACAGCCCAGCGTCGATTCAAGACCTCAAAGATGGAATTCGTGAGGCTATCGAGGACATAGGGCAGCCAATTTGCGATTTGGTTATGGAAAATTTCATGAAAAGGATATGGTCCTGTAGGCATGGTCGTGGTGGTCATTTGGCTGATGTTATTTTCCATTATTAACGGCATACCTTCCTCTTTATAAAGCAATAAAGATCCGATCATTTATCTCAAAAAATAGCATTTTTCTTTAAATATCAAAATAACACCTCTTATTGGAAAACCCTGTATATAACAAAACATCCGTAGAACTGTTAGATTTCCCATTGGAAATTTTTCGTCGCTTATGATTCATAGTTACTTTTTGAAATCAATATTATAAGTAGCGCAATAGAGATTCAGCAGATCCCCATCAACCTTCCACCTGACCGACCGGTCCAAATATTCTAGAAGTTGAACTGGTGGCTTGTCCGGGAAGCATAGAATATCCGTTCCTGCTGCAATTCCGCCTGTATACATGAACAACGGAGTCCACTAGTCAGTACGTGTGCAATGGAAAGCTATCCTCCAATCATATCTATCAGCTAGATTTAGTCATTCTAAACCTTACTTTAAGCATTTTACATTGATATTATGAACATAAGCAGCAATAAATCAAGATATTGAACTCAAACCAGCTGTTGTCATTTGGTCCCCTTACTCCACTGAAGCTATCCAATCCAGAGTGACAAGTCCGACGTTTTGCTACCAACCGAGCAAATTACTTAACTAACTAACTAACTAACTAACTACTTAATAGATTAATGGGTTATGATAATTCAATTATGTATCTACAGTACTTTTGATCATCGAATTATAGTTAACGAAAAATAAAAAAAATATGTGTTGGGTGGGGCTGGCTGGAGATTAAGAAGTTAGGGGTGTGATGGGAAACGAAAAGAGGATGGTTAGGTTAGAAAAAGGTTAGGTGATAAAGGAAGGAAGAAATTAGACAGAAAAGTTAGGTGGGACAGAGAGAGATATGGTGAGAGATGGAAGATAAAGAGCAGATCGGGGGGGGGGGGGGGGGGGGGGGGGTTGAGCCTTTTGCTAAAAATAAAATACCTTTTAATTATTATTTCCTTGCATTTAAGACAATGTTTTGAATATTAATTCGATGATCAAGTATACTTTAATTTATCTATGTTGCTATTCAACGCATTACGAATAGATAAAGGCTTTCTGGCAAGTAGGTTTTCAACTCAGTTTTGTTCTGATTTTTAAGTATTTTACTGTCTTTTAATTCAGAGTGCGTATACAGAGCTAATTAATAAAAAGACAGGTTCAATAAATTTCTTAAGCCTAGGCTCGTATGTCAGTTATTGCTACATATATGCAGGATCTCATTTATTGTTCACCCAGTCCTAAGAGGTCCATCTGGAAACTACAAACTGTTACTAAGAATTCCAGTTTTCCCGTGTAACATAACATATGATGATATTTTACCGTTTTTTTTTTTTTTTTTAACGAAATAATTTTGAAAAATACGTTTAGCTTTAATCCGGTAGGCAGATAAGTCAGAAAAATGTGCTCAAACTTTTGAAGTTCAATACTATAGGTATGAAGCCATAGGAAGCAATTAATGAGCAAAATAAGCAACAATCTGGCGGCACCAGATTGCTAATGCCAAACGTTTCGTTCAAGTTTCTGAAATTCATCAGTGAGTATATTTTATTGCTCTGCTAGTGAATACCCAAAAAATCGAAAATCGAAAATTATATATACCTACATTCTTAGGAAAATCCCCCTAGAGGGATTGTGTTATATTTAAATGGTGTGTCTTTAATAAAATGTTTTACTTGAATAAAATTTGGAAAAAACTGACGTTTTTTTTTCAGAAAAATTACCTTTGAAAAATATTTATGGAAAAAATTATTGATTTTTGTATTTTATTTTATTTTAGTTAAGCAAATCATTTTTTTCGAAAAATCAGCCGACAATAGGTATATGATTACATATATGTTCGTATATATGTAGAATAGGGGCTCAGCAAGACTACGGACTAAAGACGAATTGTACACACAAGTTGCATAGGAATTTTATGGGTATATCATATATCTACTACCTATATCAAAAAAGAGCTAAAAACAAGGAATAAAAAAAACCCTAACGGACAAGTTTCTAACCAATCTTCAGTTAATAGTTAGGGAGCAAGCAATCACCACGCAAAAATAACCGAGTGGTTACTCCAACAAGCTTTATATCTACATAGATAGATATATATATATATATATGTATGTATGTATATACATATATATACACATATTAACATTTTGGGTGCGGGCGAATCTCTCTCCAGCCACTTAAGCACCTTTTTTTCTTCTTTTTTTTTTTTTTTTGTTGTTGTATATCTGTATTAATATATGTATGAAAGCGTAAGTGAAGGGTGCATGCATGCGACGGGTATATCGCTATAAGAATTTTTCACCTAGCAACAATATTTCTGGCAGCTAATGTCAGTATAAAATACATAGTTAATAAAGAGAAGAGAAAGGGGATGAAGTTTTAATGCTGCTCCGGATATATATACATATATATCTATTTTTTTTTCAATAAATACTATAATTGAGAAAAGAATACATTATCACAGCACCTGGAGAGATTATTTCATCTTCTATATAGTTTCTTTAGGGTTTGTGCTGTATTTGTTATTTTATTTTAATCAATGACACCAATTTGGTGTGTAAGTGTTATCTCATTTCCATCTGCCTTTTTAATAAAAACTCTCAACCGCATTTACGCACTAGCTCAGCTGATACACAGTGTGATTGGTCTTGGTGGGTTGGTAGCACACAATACAAAATATGGAGGGAATGGATGTTGGAATAGATAAAAGTTATATGTATATTTTACGATTTTGTATCTCCTCTATCTGTTTAGAGACAGAACAGAAAATTTAACTTAATAATTTTAACTTTATAAAAAAAAAAAAAAATACTTTTATTTTCCATGGAATCAAGAAAAATATTTCCAAAAAAAAAAAAAAAATCTGGCCTAATTTTTACTTGTTTTTTTTTTCTTCAACATTTTAAAATATCACATCATAGTGAGGTGATAAGAGAGAAGAGCTTTTTTTATTTAAAGTTCTTTATTCAGTTTGCCTACTTAAAAAAAAAAAAAAAGAAAAAACGGAGAAAAAAGCTCGTTCTCTCATCACTCTCTTTCTCTAAACTAAGCTAACTAGGAAGTATAGTAACCAAGCAAAATGAAGGGAAAAATTCTGTTGACATTACATGTTGTATCGGAAGTTTAAGGTATATATATATGTTTTTTTTTTTGTTCTACTAAACAACTACGATTAACTCCAGTCAAATTTATAATATATAAAATTAATAAAATGAAGACAAATGGTAAAAAAAATAAAATAAATATTAAAAGATAGAAAAGTTAGATGTTTTCAAAATTTTGTTATCTATATAGTGTAGCGCTATGTAGATATATATGTATATCTTCCCATACTGTCTGACAAGTTGGGTTGACTTTTCCGGTCGAACGTGACTGAAAATTTTCATATCCAAGTAGGTATAGAATATTTATTTCTTGCATAATTAATAATAATAATAATAATAATAATAAAATTAAGTAAACATATTTACAACATACTCTTTTGAATGTTTAAAGACATTGTTCTATATAATATACAAAAAATTACTTGTCAATTTTGTCCACAAATTTTTTTTTTCTTTCCACCCCACTCTTTTTTTAAATCATCTCCTCTATGAGAAAGGGAAATATGCACGACACTTGAGCAAGAGGAGAAAAAAAAAAAAAACAAGACAGAAATCTTGATGTATTCGTCAAAATTTTTGTTACCGGGGAACATATTCACAATTATGTAGATTTATCTAATAATATTAATAAATTAAAAATTTACAAACAAACAAAATATACTCTTAGTACACACGTTTCTTTATACAATCAAAAAAATATATAAATTCAGAGATATGTATATTACAAAAAAAAAAAAAAAAACAACACTGAAGCACGTTAATTTATTTTTGTTAATTTATTTATTTTTTTTTTATTAAATTTTAACTTTTATTATCATTTTTTTACACTAATATCAAAGTAATCACAATACTTTTTGGGAGAGAAAAAAAATAACTTCGGAAAAATCAACATAATTTTTGATGACATTGAGTTACAAAGAAGAGAACACGTTTTCACATACTTTTTTCTTATATTATTTATAACATTACAACGCCAGAAAACATTTATCCACCAAATGTTTTTTTTTTTTTTGTTATTGTTACTTTTTACTTCTCTTTTATTAGGTGTAACAAAAAATCATATACAATGTGGTTGATATACAATTGGGGAAAAATCATTTCTCGTTTTGTTCGAAACGTACCCAAAATTTTATTAAAATAAAAAAACAAAAAAAAAACAAAAAAAAACACAAAAGTTAATATATCACGAT
Source organism: Dioctria linearis (assembly GCA_963930735.1). Taxonomy (NCBI): domain Eukaryota; kingdom Metazoa; phylum Arthropoda; class Insecta; order Diptera; family Asilidae; genus Dioctria; species Dioctria linearis. The sequence continues at coordinate 5,922,829 of OZ005741.1, forward strand.
ATCGAATTAGAAAAAAATAAAAAAAAAAGTGTATTTTATTAGGAATCTAAATCGAATATGGGTAACACAAGGAAATAATATTGTATTTCTTTTTTTTTTCGTATTCGATCCGTCGCGAAATAGGCGAACGACGAACGAACCATACCAACCAACCAACTAAACCAACAAACCGAACGCACGGGCAAATGAAATATACCAACGACGACGGGAGAGAAACGACTATGATCGACCGCCATCCGGATCTGATGACGAGACGAGCTAATAGGAATGAAGAAACAGGCTGTTTTTAAAATGGAAATATTAATGTGGAAAAGGGACAGCATTTATTCAAATTGAACCAGAGGATATGAAAAGATATCTCTATATATATATATATATATATATATATATATACCTATATATATATATTCTTATATAGTGCGCAAGGCAGCAATGAATCGATGTGAGAGAAACAAAATCCAGATTCTCAATTTATATAGCCTTCTATCGTCAGAAGTATAGAATTATAACAAAAACCAAAACTCTCCAGGATAAAATATACATAATACATATCTATATATATATATATATACATATATGTGTGCGGATGTGCGTGTGTGTGTGGAAAATCGGATATATGTATGTACATTATGCATATATATTAATCACGGAAAAACGTACGTATATTTGCACTTGCTACCCAAAAAGCTTACAAAGCTTTCCATATATATTTATTTTTTTCTTATACTTTATTTATTTTTTTTATTTTACTTATTATTTTTCTCGAATGTTTTTAGAACCGGTTCCTTCACCCATACTTTATAGAGTTCCGAGAGTAGAGAGACTTCTAAATTATATTATTATTATTATTATTGTCATAGAGAGTGAGAGACCACATCATAACAATATATAGTTCAGCAGAGTCAGAGTCTAAAACCAGTAACAGCTGAGCATGTATGAACGACGACGCATAGATACAAAACCCATACAAGGAAATTTTGTAGGTGAAATCTTGGTGCAAGGTCAACATAGCAACTATATAGCTACCGGGATTAGTTTTTTTTTTTTTTTTTTGGTTTTGTATTAAAATTTTCTGACCTGATAGGCAAGTACACATATATATATATATATACGCAGTAGGTATATAACACGCACAATAATCAACTATAGATTTCTAGATAATATAAAGTACTGTTAATAAAAGTACCTATACATTTTCTTTTGCTCACATCATCAATCAGTAGCCAAATTATACCTCTGCTGTTGCTGCTGTTATTATAAGGCAAGCAAAGCGCACATGTAAAAGAGAGTGCTTTTAAATGATCATCGCATATGCTATGCTGCTGCTACTGTTGCTGTTAGCCTAGGCTAGCTGATACCTTTAAGTAACTAGATTCTATGTGTATAGACTCACTCCATGCATCAGATATATTTGGTGAAACAAATAAATAGCGCCTACTAGCCACAATTGGAAAATTTCGTGGTGTTGCCAGGTCAAATGAGAACAGGGTCAATCATATATAAAATTTTGCATGTACGTCCGCAGATTTACTTTACTTTTACACCAAAAATATCGTAGAAATATTTTCCACAGATACAAAATATGATGTAAGACAGAAGTAGGTATAAAATTGTTGGTCACACTTTTTCACTTTTGACTTGTAAAAAAAAAAAAAATTTAAAAAAAATATATATAAAAGCCCACCACAGCCATACATCAAATCAACCACCAGTCAGTCAGGTCTAGAGAATTTTGTTGGCAGCATAAGATATTTTTTCAATATGTGGACGGACACAAAAATTTGCTTGCCGAATCATCCATAATGAAATCAGTATCTGCAGTCTGAATTTCGAACGAGCTCGCACTCCCCAATTGCTATAGTTTTGTTGCCTGTGCCTGACATGTTCGCATGTCAGTGATGGGGGCTTAAAAAAATAATAAGGATATTTGCTGTTAGCAATTCTAAGATGGAATAAGGACATACATAATCCTCTCTCACTGTCCGCTTTATTCCATCAGTCGATCGAAGAAATATATCGAAGCTAACATGAGTACAGGAAGGTGACATATTATGATTGTAAACAAACTGCAATAATATGAGAGAGATAAGAGAAATTTAACAATTCATTAGTGATGTCACTCGTTTTTTTTCTGTATACATTACCACATCTTTAATTACTGAAAGGGAATATTATTTATTATCAACTTTACCGGACGTATTAAATCCCAGTATACAAGGTAATATTGTTTAAAACAACACTTAACCGAGTTACTCTAGTAAAGTAAGGATTCAAGGATCATAAATATAAAATTTTCTCCAAAAAGGACTCTCTATGGTTTCCGAAAGAAACGCAAATCGGCGATAGTAAAATTAAGTAAAAATTCAAGTATCGTCTTCTGCCATTTTGTCGGGAAAACGTGGATCCTTTTCGAAAATTTCTTCAGATTTTATAAAACGTTATTGAGTATCTTAATGTCATCGACCTAGCTGTGGTTACTAGTGCTTTGTCTGCTGCTGTTGTTGTTGTACACATATTTCTTGAACAGATTAAACAGATTAAATCCAAATCTCTCTCTCATCAAAGAAGTAATCCCCTAGGATAGTTGGTTTTTATTGGTAAATCAACAAATTGGAGTTCCGATTTTGATCTTAACACCACACTGAACGATTTTTCTCTCAGCAGTTACAGCTAACGCAAATGTTCTCTCCCTATTCATAATTACTTCTAATAACTCTGAGTCAAATCTTTTTTCTTTCATGACCGAAAGTTGGCGGGATGTAATTCATAATATTCTAAATCAACTGTACCCGATGAAATTTCATCCCGTTTTTTTTTTTTAAATCTTATTACTATTAACCTTTACGTCCTAAATTCGTATTTAACTCGCTATGTTTTCTCCTGCAGTTGGAAAATGGGTACACAGTGTTGGCCTTACCGAAAAAAAAATCATTCCCTGATGATATGAATGATCTCCGACCTTCTTTCAAAAGTACTGGAAAGACTAGTGTATTCCCAGATGCTAAGATTTTTAGAGGACAATCGCTTTTATATATGTGCTATAGCTCTAATCAAGGTGAGACAGATGACTTGAGGGCAGCATCCGAAAAGGAATTTATCAATGTATAACCTTTGTTTCATTTTTCCAAAGATTTTGATAAAGTCAATCATAATAGGTTTGTACAGAAACTACTAACCTCTTTTACGTTCGCCACTTCCGCTGTTCGACTCATTCGTAGTTTTTTGATGGACAGATATCAACAAGATTCAGGATCTTTGCCAGTACTTTGCGACGTTCCTCAGGGATCAATACTTGACCCACTACTTTTCAGCATTTTTTTAGATGATCTTCCTGACGTGGTTTATGTTCTCTATGTTCGACTCTTTCGTAGTTTTTTGATGGACAGATATCAACAAGATTCAGGATCTTTGCCAGTACTTTGCGACGTTCCTCAGGGATCAATACTTGGCCCACTACTTTTCAGCATTTTTATAGATGATCTTCCTGACGTTGTTTATGTTCTTGATATTCACATGTACATATTATTTCGATGATGTCCGTGGTTTACCTCAGTAGACTGATTAGATTATTAGAGGACTGCTTCTCACGTTTCAATAGTGATCTCATCGAAGTCATCAAATGGGCGTCACTTAACCAACTAAAACTGAATCCGAGTAATTCACACTACATGATCATACATAATAGTATGCTATGTGCAAATGACTTTCGCATAGTTTTCTGCTTGATAATTCTCTTCTGCAAAATAAGTCTATAGGAATAGCCATATACTCAAATTTAAAATGCTCACATTACTCACTTACTGCTGACACTTTGTCGAGGGGAATGCAATCACGATTGGGAAAAGCTCTGTTCCTACTACCTTATTTCATATCTGGCAATATAATCTATCGAAAGCAAAAATAGTGCTTGCTCTCATAAGCTTAATATTGCTTATAAGGATTGCAATCGATTTATTTTTGGGCATAGCAGATTCGACCACATCTCTCCCTACAGTTCCCGACTGCTGTGTTGCTTAATTAAAATATACCTGGAAATGAATTTGTTGTGTTTTTTGTACAACCTGATCAAAACGGGAATACCAAGCTATTTGATCGAATGTAATATATGTTCATCTAGAAATGTGAGCCTCCCCGTTTCCGCACAGTTGTATATGTATGAAGGTTTTTACTTTGTCCAAGGATTCAGTTTTATGGAATAATTTACCAACTAACATACAAGGCGCTGGTTCCCTGCGCATGCTCAAGAGCTTATTAATGGTGCATTTCTCAGTCTTGCCCTCCTTACTTACAGTTACAATAGTACGATATATGAGTATGTTTTCGCACATCAGTTTATTTGCAACAATTTTGTATATTAATTTAGATTTTTGGTATTCTTTCGTTTATGCTTTCATCCTTTCCTTTTCTTTTTTCTTTATAGTTATAATTATACTTGGTATGTATTCATTTCATATGAATGAAAATAAAATTCATATTATTTTGTTCAATAGATACTGTAACTAATTCCGTTATCTAGAAGTACTATTACAAGATTATAGATCTTGTGTACTCTTTATTATTATTACTATTACTGTTTCACGACCATATAATACATATGGGTAATTATCATAACCCTCTATAGTAGGCATCTAGTTCACATTCCGTGGACAGGATAGACTGACAATTACTGAAATAAGGACGGCCAAACATTGCATGAGTGAACTATTTTAAAAGCTGGAGAAACTATGATTATCCACAGATTTAGTTCAAGGAACAGACATGTCTATTTATAACCTATTTAATTTTAAATAATATACAATGACAGAAAACAGAAAAGGTAAACTATCTATTTCCGGTTCTATAGATATTTTTGGACTCTCGAAAAATTCGACAATACTAATTTTAAATATTTTCAGAAATTAAGTTGTGGCAGCATGACAGAGTCATCTGTACGTCGTCAATGGTCTTAGGGAAGCCATGATGCATTTGTATGGTTTTGTACAATTATCCAATTCGAAAGTTACTTTGATAATTGGAAATTATTGTGTAAGTACGCCATGATTTGCATGTTAGAAAAAAAAGACAACAAAAATATTTAGCAAGGTGCAACCTCTAATAAGGACGAAGATATCAAATAAAGCCGAATTAACCTGACAATTGTAAGCAGCTGTTTTATTTAACGCTTTTTCCCAAAAAGTAAATTACTTTCAGAGTTCTCCGTTATTTCGATACATACATATATCAAGAATGTAACAGGGACCTACTGCAAAAACGTGGCTTTCCTTCGGTAGTCCAGCTTTACGACTGGAATTACTGCTTCCGCCACTTCGACATAGGGTCGACCTGGCTAATCTACCGGCTGCTAGCCTGCAGGCCACGTCCTTGCTGCAGTTACTCGGGACACAGACATCGACACTCAACACTTGTTCAGGCTGTCACATATACGGACAGTCTGAATTTGAAAACTTAACGCGATAAACTTGCGCTCAACCCAATCCCAGCTTCACATCAGATAGACTCGGAAATTCTATAGCCATTTTCAGGTACAGGCAGGACTAGCCGTCTAAATTTGATCGTTCAGCGAACGTTCGATCGCTTAGTGGCCAGGAGATTAAGACGCATCGAAGTACGTTTCGGGACTGCAGCGTAGCCCCGAAACGTCTTGATCTCCTCAAGGCTCCAATTCCCTGCGCTAAGAAAAATCTTCAGTTATCGCTGTTAAGCGGTCCCTCAGGACATCATAGCCAGCCACAGGGCAACAGTTGTCTACCTCCTCAGGCGGGAGGTTAATGTTCCTTCTGTTGACGACACACAACTATGTACGTAGCTGTACTATCAAAAATTGGCACATATAGCCAAAAAGTAACTATGGTGGTCATCGTGTGGCTAAGGTAAGCTTCTTTCCCATTCAAACATTCTACAAATTACTCATAATCTTACCAAACACAGTCATTTTGAGTCTATTTTGGCTTAAATGAGAGCTCCGGTGTAACTTATTCATATGCTTTGTTATTTATATATTTCATATTATTTTTATTTATATTAATTATTTATTTATTTGTCTTTTTTTTTACTATGAAGAATATAATTACGCACGCAGAAGATGCAACTAAAAAAGAAAAGTTGAAATTGAAAAGTTGGAGCTAATTATGAAAAAGTTGTTTAGTATATATATTTTGCAAATGATTCTATCTACAATGAGGCCAGAAGAATCATTGGGTTCAATTCCATTTAATATACGCTCACTGAATTTTACATTTTTTTTTATATACAGAGTAAGGATGTTAGACGTCAGGCTTCTGAAGGACAGAATTAAATTGGTACACTGGTTGAGGGTAGATCTCAGGGCTGAGACACAAGCGAAAAAATTCATAAGTATGTACTTGCAGTATAGAGCACAGAAGTGAAGCTTATAACGGGTCTATCCACTAACCATTACCAAAGAACATGTAACAGAAAGAATACGCATCTCGTATATTGAACAGTTTTATATGGCGGGTCGTTCCAATACGACCCGCTCTCACAAATTGTATGAAAACTCTCTGCTTTTTAACGATCCGCCACTCATAGGTGGTATACGACCCGCTTTCACAAATTTTACGAAAACTCTGCTTTGAATGACGGCCCGCCACCAGTGGTGAGTGGCGGCTGGCGGGTCGTCATCATCAAAGCACCAGCACAGCACCAGAGCTAGAGGCCAGAGCCTGCACTCCGCATCATGCCCGTGCATTGCACTGCGTGTTCTCTTTGCTTCTTTTACCTGTTCTCTAAGAAACCGGTTTCATCAAGAACATTTTGTTTGAGAGAATTTTCATTTACATTGCATTGCAGCAAAACAGAGGGAGAATAGTAAGATGAGCGGATGAGATAAGAATTGATAGGCGACAAGCAGTCTAGTCACAATCATAGTCAGTTGCATTGATTCGTGTGTTTGGGCTACATATTTTCATGAATGTAGATAGCCAAAATATGCTGTGCAAAAGTTCTTATGAAAAATTTTCGAGTACCTAAATTAATAGAAAAACCGGCCTCCGCCTCTTCAGCTAGACAGCATAGTGAAACATAAAACTGTGCATGGCTGCTGGCGTCAACGTGTGTATAGGTGTGGGGTGGTGGAGAACAGAAAGAGAAGAGCAATATTCTCTCAGTCTTAAATATTTGCTTCTTCCCGTCTGTTACTTTCCGACCCCATCAGCAAATACCCATACAACTTGTGCATTTTTAGAGGCCAGATGAAGCTTCTTGTTAAGTTATATGTACTGTGCCATTACCCACTTGAGTAATATCTCAAGAAAATGGGTAAGATCGATAGGGAGACCTGTCGATTCTGCATAGAATATGACGGGACCCGCCGGATATGGATAGATATTAGATGAGAATAAATATATATGTATATATTCCTAATTGTTCAAATGCGATAATATTGACCACCGAGTAATAGTTTTCAACCCATGGACCTGAAAATTATCACTTCGAAGAGCCCGACCAGCGAGAGAACGAGTAATTGTTTGAGATGATGTAAGATCTTAAGGAACCGAATCTACTACATATAATGCTTAGAAGGGTTATCAACAACAAAGTCTTTAAAATGTACGAGCACTACTCAGAACGGAATAACTAACCGAACCAACATTGGCCAGTTATTATTAAGTTACATGACAGACTAAGTTGCAATGACATTTAACTGCATACTAAAACAAAAAGTGCACTGAAAGTAGTGTGTCGAACTAGGTTTTCTTTGAGTAATCGGCACACTTCTCGCTATGATTGTCATGTAACCATCGACTTAGAGGTGTTCTAAATGTTGAGCATAGCTTAAATATTATCGCAATAATAAACAATAACATTAGTCATAGCCTTCATAACATTGCCCCGTTCGCGGAAGCTTATGGACTTGCTAACCAAATGAGGCGAAAACATTTAATTGAATCATAAAATAGTTCCGGTATATAATGTAGAGCTTTACAGAGGTATCGACTCGGATCAATTCGTCGTAAAAATAATTGGGCCAAAATTGAATCGTTCATACTCTATTCGATGTAGTATTTAATATCAAGCATTGCAAAATATATTTAAAAATGATTTGAATGAATTGAAGACCGTCGCATAAAACAGGTTCCAATAGAGACCAATCGTTTTTACCTTATGTTGCTCGAGTAATTCAAGAATAATATTGATAATGGTGCCGTTATTCTTCTAGAAATGATAACTTTCAAAATATTGAGGAGAGAAAATTCGCGCCCGCTTTATAACCGTCTTTCTAAGAAGGAAACAGCTGTAGGAGCTCTCTACATGTGTCGTCGAACTACATCATTTGCAGAACACGGGGTCTGAAGCCAAAAATGATGTACTGGATCTACACCACGGTTATTAGACCCATGGTTACCTGTGCGGATCCCGCATGGTGGCCGAAAACTAATCAAAATAAAACCTTGGCTCTGTTTCAAAAACCCAGCGGCTTGCCTAGACAGGCTGGTGCCATGAGGACCTATCTTACAGCTGCCATGGAAGCCTTATTAAACCTTCCACCCCATGAATTTGCAGGTGAAAAAGGAAGCGATCTCCAGTGTTATCAGATTGCAGAAGGAGAAACAGTTAAAGTCAGGTGATCTACATATTTGGTCATTTAAATATCTTTAAACATTTATGTTTCGAGCAAATGACTACAATATCTGATTTAATCCCAAGGTGGATTTTGTAAGACCATTCGACGTGGTTTAGAAAGACCGACAACAATGGCGTTCCGTTAAACTGTCCTTCCAACAAGGATCGATGGTGTAATTTACAGACGGTTCCAAAGCGAACAGTGGAATCGGATTAGGTGTATACAGTCCCACAGGCCATATATCAAAGGCCCCAAATAAATTATAATTGAATTATAAAAAACGGTTCCTCATCTTATCAGAACACACAAGCAGACCAACCAGAAATTAAGAAATCCGTATACCTAACTTTTTAAAGAGTGCTGATTAAAATCCAATTAGAAATAGCGCCAATGTCCAGAAGAGATTAAGAAAAGAAAAAAAGAAAAAAAACAAAATTCTCATCAGCAGATCACCCTCTTCCATCCATAATCATATTATATATGGCAACGCTCGTGCACGTAACATTTAAAATTTATTCCTTTACGCTTAATATATCTCAAGGTAAAAAGAGCAATTATTTATTTATGATGTGTATGTATGCGTAAACAACCATCGTGTAGTAGCCAATGTAGCTAAAGCTAACCCAGGAACATTAATAATTTACGTCGCATAAATTGTCCCCTTCCTGCAACCAAACAGTATTAAATTGGAGAAATTCATATCGGGGAGCGCACAGGAATTGATTTTGATCAAAAACTTTGTATGGGAGACCCATGACATCAAAAAATGTGGTCAAGACAAATGAAAACTTTTCTCACTCACTGGCTGCTTCTATCTAGTTCTGTTACCACTTTTCTAGCATTCTTATTACCACATGGTGATAAGAGGTGTGTGCTTGATTGACGATAGTACAACAAAGTGAGCAAAAAAGAAAAGAAAAAAAATTATTGGGTTTAGGGGTCAAACCAAATCAGGAAAAGATTCGGTACCAAGGAAACAAAAGGTTTGACCATGCCATTGTTTACTTCATTATTCAATAATTCTGGACTCTAGTTAGTATTGGATTTGGAATGCATTAACAATTAGATAATCCAAATGTGTGACTATATATACAAATTTTCGCTCCAGAGAGAAAATAAGCTTTTCTTTTCTCTTCATTGAATTGAATTATCTCATGCTTTTCACCTACTCTCTACAAATATCACACGACGGTGTGAGCCTCAACTATCGCGTGCTCTAATATAATATATATATGCATACATGTACAAATTTAACACACGAATTCACACCAGCGAAAAAACCGGTTCGATATATGCCGAAAACGAGGACTTCTCTCTCTCCCAAAACGTGAATGATGGTGATTCTTCTACAGAGTGTATTCTTATTTTTTGTGCTCTCATCCCAATTAGAAGAAAATTATCTAATCTGATATTGCTGGAGGTGGTAAAAGGTAAAATTATCCAAACCCTTTCAAAACGCAACTCGATATTCTGTGATGATGGGTATCAATTTGAAACTGTGTGTTTCAAATATAATTAATTTCGTTGTCGGAAATTTACAAGAGCTTCCTCCTGAGGCTTCTTGGATGAGAATATTCTTTGTCCATATATAGTTGAATATCGTACTAACAATGAAATGATAATTTCATCTGACACACTTTTCAGTTCTAATTCTGCTGTTAAAATAATAAAAAAAAAATGTGTGCATTAATTTCATATAAGATCTAATTGTGAGAAGATGTCACCAAGAGTGACATACTCCCAGTTTAAAAATGTATGTTGTGATCTCTGCATGCATATTAGCCATCTCTCAGAGGAAGTTAAGTCAACTGAAAGTAATCAGCGGAAGTTATATAATATGCCTCGCCAGCTGGCTACGAGAAACCTGTATGGCAATACAAAATGCCTGTTGAGAATTCGGAGGACGGTAAAATCTTTTCCATTCGTAAGAGCAGCAGGTTTGCGCTTCAACGGAGAGAAATCATAACAAAGGGGTCTTAAAAACACAAGCAGATCAATTGCATCGGGCTAATTTAGATGGAATTATTTTTTTTTTTTTAACGTACTCTAATGAAAATTGAATGATAAGGGATAATAAAAATAAATGTTAGTTACCATTCGCACCTGCTTTAACATTCCATTTTCGTGCGAGGCATACAAAAACTATGTTGTGTTTTAAAGTCTAAACTAAAGTCTAAACCGTGAAGGCATAATAAGAAGCTTATCATTTAACAACATACTACCTACATACGACGTATCCTCGGCATTGTGCTTACTCTTAGCAACGCAGCAATAAGAATCTCAATGAAAATTATATAAATAATGCCAACAACAATTTTAAGTCCACCGCAAGAGGCTAACGGACCACCTTTTAGAATAGAATTATTTAAATTTGCCTCTCAGAATTAAGTGTCGAAATACTAAATTGATTCATGAAGGATATTTGGAATATATTCATTTCTATAAATGATCTTTGGTGACTGGAAGGTTTAGTTGAACTGATCAAATGTTGCAATTCACCTCGTTTTAAATCACTGAGCTCGTGGTTAGGTGTCAGATTCATCAAGCAAGGTGTTCCGGCTGTTCTAATCTACAGTAATTACTTAAAAACAATGTCATTTTTTTTAATTAAGTTGGCAAAGCTGAGGATATACCCTATGATGCCGTAGCACAGCCTAGGCAGGAAAAGAAGGAGGGGGAGGAAATTACGGATTATTGGTTTGGGCCAAGGATGCCAAGGTGATGCATTACGCTTGAATGTTTCCGGCTCATTGCTAACGGGGAGAACTGCGGATGGTAAACTGTTTCACATTCGTACTTTTAATTTCATAGTTCGACCGAATTTGACTTTAAAGATGTGAGGGTGAGCTCAGGTTACATATCATGTGGTGTGCATAGGAAGAATGCTACAAAGGATCAGGTTAGAGAACAATAGCCATAGAAGTAGCGAGATATCCAACATTAGACTTAGTCTCTAGCGTGGACAGTGCAGTGCGTCCAACCCCCGCCCAAAATATGGGAATTATATTATAATGTAGGCCTGATATAAGATTTGAGTCAAGTCTGATGAGTAAAATATTTCTTGCATCATTGCAAGAAGCCCAGATATTTCATCAACAAAAATATAATCGGACATAACTAAAATTGTTGGATATTTCAATGCCTAAAATGTTTCGAGGTGACTAGTTCGAGATATTTTCTCCATCGACGGAAATGCTAGTTTTTCACAAAACAATGCGTATCTTAAGAGGAGTCAGTACCAAAATTTGCAAGTTTCATACATTTCTCAATACGAATTTCTGGCAAACTATTTGTACCAGAATAATGATTTATATCTTAAATTAAAGGTAACGAAGAAGTCTTGTAAATAACGTCGGCAAAAATTAAAAAAGCTCGGAAAATTGTAAAAAATGGTAAAAATTGAAGTTTTTCAAATCAAATTCCTGTTCGTAGGTATTCTCATTTCTTTAGATTGTGACTATTTTGGGAAGATAAAGCCTAGATCTAGCAAATAACGTTGAGTTTTTTTCATTTTTAGTGGCGCTTTTTATAATTATTTGACTCTAATTGTACTTGTTTTTTCTGCCGATATTTCAGCGACGAGAAATTGCAATACTTCGTTGAAAGTTGTTGAAATGCAAAGAAAAATAGCCTATTTAACAATTATGGCCAAAAAAAATTTAGGAGTTAATTCTCGTGAAAAATTTTCAATTTATGTAAACTGCGAATTTTCATTTTTCATCTTAAATTGTATGGTTTTGTCGGATGTTGGGTTTCTGTCTTTTCCGGTAGATGTCACTAATTCGCTCCGTGGTCTAGGTCTAGGCTAATTTTATATGAATTTTCTCACTTTCAGGACACAAAACTACGTATAGTAAATTTTATTACCTACAGGTTCGCTGGTATCTAAATTGAAACTTTTGCTGAGTACTGACTACTCTTAAAAAGTACAGGATGTACGGTCACCGTATAAAGCTGATGGGCTTTCCAACAACTGCTTAACCAGTTCTGTACTCCTCTCCTCTCAGGAGTTATTGTGGTCTAAACTACAAATTTCGGATTTTCTTACCTTTTTTTCATAATTTGACCCCTATTTTTTTTTTTTGCAAAAGGTTCATTAACATAACTTTTTTTTATAAAACCTATAAACTGCAGACTCTCCTTTTTAATTTGATCTATAACACCCTATGTGCTATCTGTATGCATTAAACGAGTTATTAGCTCACAACCTATTCAGGTTATACCAAAATTAGCCGATATTTTTTTTATATGACGCGTTTTCTGTCACTAAGGGAAATAATTCTCCTGGAGAATAGCTTTGGGAATAGGCTAAGAGGTATTAACTCTTTAACGGCTACAGATAGTGCACAGGTCCAATTAAAGAGGAGAGCCTGCAGTTTATAGTTTTTTATAAAAAAAAGTTATCAACGAAATTTTTGCACAAAAAAAAAAACAAAAAAAAATCCGAAATTTTTAGTTTAGACCACAAGAACTCCTGAGGGGAGAGGAGTAGGAGGCAGATTGGGAAGTCGTTGGAAAATCCATTAAGCTCTGCATACAATCGCTTTTCGACGGTGACCATACACCCTGTACTTTTAAAGATAGCTGGTTTTTCGTGAAAACCTAGCATAGTTTCTTAATCATCCTGTAACTCCGAAAAGGGTTGATATGCCCCCCCCCCCCATGCCGTGCGTTTTTTTTTTGTTTTTCTAGGTGAGTACTATCACCTCCCGTTCTATGGACCACCATGGAGGAACACCCTGTATATTTCCATGAACATTTTTCAGGTAATATTCCAATTTCAAATTGATCTTAATAATGAACCCATTTGGATCCCAACTTAAAATTTTACCGGTCTTAATAAAACTGGATATAAAAGGAAGGAGTCCATGTTTAATATATGAAATGTGCGCACTTATTAGTGCTTTACACAGGGAACTTCGGTAAAAATACGAGGCTTTAAAAATCTTCGAAAATGACGGATATTGACTTCTTCAAAAATTCATATCTCTAGTTCTACGTAACTGGCACAGATACTATTTTGAGGGCTGATTTGAAAGTTAATGACTTTAGCGGCTTTAATAAAAAAATTAACAGGGAAAAATTAGGCAAACAAAATTTTTAAAGGACAATTAAATTGTCCTTTATCCTTGAGTATCCTTTTTTGCGCAGCTTCGATTTCCTTTATTTTATTGATATTAATAGGACGCGTTGACAGCGCCCATTAAATTCCTGACCATATAATAATTGTATAAATAATAACAGATTTGCCGAAAATTGGAAAACATCTAACTTAATACCAATCCCAAAGGACATGTCTTCAAAAAACATAGAAAAGTTCACACCAATCGCTTTTATCTCTAACCTGGAGAAGTTTTTTGAAAAAGTCATTCTACAACAAGTACTTACCACTTGTGAGTAAAAATTGGGCTTCAAGTCACAGCATTCAACCCTACATCCTTTATTGAAATGTCACACAGACGTGAGCTGTGCTCTGAATAAAAGAGAATTCACGCCAATCATCTTCGAAATCTATACTCTTTTAGGTGGTCCTATCCTCGTCTCTATTCTCTTCAACTTCTATACGTCGGACCAACCGGTAAATGTAAACTCCACAGCTCTTCCCTATGCAGAAGACACTCTAATCTACGCCAAGTCAATTCGACCAAAAGTTGCAGCAAGCAAGGTAAATCTTCGTTTAAATAAGATTCATATTACAAAAAGTGTGGAATAAAAATAAACATACAAAAATCCGAGCTCGTCTGCATCCGGAGCTCCTCTGCATCTGGAGCTCCTCTAATAAAGCCACAAGAGCGATGGAGCTCGACATAAACTGCAGCAAAATGAGGGCCTATAATAAAGCCAAATATCTTGGCGGGAACTTAAACCAACTCTTTCGTTTTAGCAATTCAATGTCATTAAAAAAAAACATTACGCCTACAGACTCCTCAGTCCTATTAAAAGCCTTTGAAACGAACTATCAATAAACACCAATCTACTACTATGTAAATAACTTATCAGACCAGTAATCACGTACTGTGCCCTCATCTGCCACTCAATATCCCCCAGATTCTTGAAAGGACTAGACAGACTTGAAAGGAAAATACTCCGAGCCTGTACGGGCCTCCATAGGAGGGAAAACGGGAAATTCTTCGCCAATAAAGTGGTTTATGAAATCGCTAACGTAACCCCTCTACAATCACTAACGTAACCTCTGTGCACCACCCCAGCCCCGTCTTTAATAATCTTCCAGATCTGCTCATACCTGAAAGTTTTCGATACCTATCACCGCTACTTGTAACAAGACCTTGAAACTTTTATTCCATAAGAATTAAACAAAATTATAAGAAATAAGAGTTTTAAAATAATAAAAATTAGTAATTTTTATTATTGAGACTCCCAAAAAAACCATTAATTTTAATTGTTATTTTTAACTGTTATACAAAACAAAAACTTTGATAGTATTTCGAGACTTTTATTTCATAAAAGTCTTTTTAAGAGTCTTTTGAGACTTTTATTTTATAAAAATCATCTTAAGTCTTTTGAGACTTTTATTTTATAAAAATCTTTTTAAAAGTCTTTCTTTAAGCTTATTATTTAAATATTTATAGTATTTACGGTCTGATTTAAAAACAAAAGCCTCTTCCGCTGTTTATGATAATGTTTCAATCGATTTTATCCATACGGACATTCGTATAGGGTATCATAAGTATTGGTGTTTTAGGATAATTCTAGCCTTTTTACTTGTTTTTATTTTATTTTACTTTTTGTTATTTTTTTTTAATTTCCTTCTAATTAAAAGAAAAGCCATCCTGAAACTCGAACGCGTTACAGACAGACAGATTCCGGACTTTTCTTAAGTTTATATGATATCAACAAATTATGTTTGGATCAAATCGATTAAAACGTTATAAACGCGGGAGAGGGTTTTTTTTACATTAGACCGTAAATACTTTATATATTTAAATAAAAACATAAAGAAAGACTTAAAAAGATTTTTATAAAATAAAAATCTCAAAAGACTTTAAAAATGACTTTTAAAAAGATTTTTATAAAATTAAAGTCTCGAAATACTCTCAAAAAGTTTTTTTGTTAGATAAAGGTCTGAAAAGACTTAAAACTTTTATTTCGTACAATAAAAGTTTACTCTTAACTTTTACTTTTAAAAATAAAAGTTAAAAGTACTATTAAAATTGATTTTTTAAATATAAAAGTTTCCAGTCGGACCTCACTTAAAAAACAACTTAATTTGGAGTTATTTTCAGGCTCTGCTTGTAACTAAGACTGTAACGTCAAATATTTATTTCCAAGATGGAAAAATAATATTCTACGACGACAAAGGCAACTACCACCGAGGGCAGAGTTGTAAGATATTCAAGTAAATTGTTACTCAATACATGTCCCAGTACCAGTACTTATAATGAAAATAAATTTACCAGTAAAAGTGAGTATTTTTTACTGGTACTTAAAATGCTTTGAGTACCAGTACGAAAACTGGTACTGGTGTGTACCAGTATTTCCCAGTACTTTCCAGTACTCGCCAGTAAAACACTCCACTTAAAGCGCGTAGTAAAAATTAATTGTGGGAGATAAAGACTTACCCTTATTATGAGGAATTTTTCAACATGAAGCAAAGTTGAAGTATTTATTATTAGAGTAAGTAAGCATTTATTTATCATTAGTACAATAAGACAAAAGCCTTTTATTAGTACTACTAAATTACACTAAGATTAAAATCAATTAAAGAGATGATAGTTTCTATCGAAAAGAAAAATTCATTATTCTAAAACTACAACTAAACAAGTGAAAAAGCTAGAATTGGTCTAAGACCAATTCTTATGATACCCTAGATGAATGCACGTATGAAATGTCGTATGGTCACCCATTTGAGCAATTTTGATTGTTTGCATTGGTTTCTCACATATATTTCTCGAACGGCTCGTCGGACAGAAAAAATGATTATAACGAATTTTATAGGATTTCTTATTCTGAAGAAGTTTTTAGTACAATAAAAATGTCTAGGACTGATCGTTTTCAAACTATATGAAAAAACCAAAATTATTATATGGCAACACCAAGAAGGGGTTGCCCGATTTAGCCCATTTTTGAAATTTTATTTGCTATTAGTATGAAAACACAGCGGACCTAATTTCGGCTTTCTATGTCAACGTGTTCTCAGGTAGTGTCCAAATATATCGTGAAAAACGAAAGTTTTGTATGGCAACCCCACGAAGGAGTAGCCCGATTTGTCTCATTTTCGAACTTAATTTTACTTTTTTTTAAGGTCCGTGTTCTCGAGTTATCGTGCGCACAGACAGACGGACGGACGGACGGACGGACAAGGAAAAATCAAAATAACTTTTAATATTATGCGTGGGTGTCCAATTCATTTTGCTCTACCATCATTATTTCGAGGTGTTACAAACGGAATGACAAACTTAGTATACCCCTATAGATTTCATCTAGGGTATAAAAATAGAAATGAGAGAAAATAACAAACAAAAGTAGGAAAATAAAAGAGAAAAGAAAAAACAAAAATAATAGTAAAGCAAACCAAAATAAAAATAAAAATGAAGATATGAGAAAATAGGGGTAACTAAATTTAGCAAATTTTTTTAATACTTTATGTAGTGACTGAAGTAGACGGAGCAGGATTCTTTTGACGCAGGACCTTAAAACTAAAATATATCTGAAGAAATTTTCGAAAAGGATCCACGTTTTCCCGACAAAATGGCAGAAGACGATCCTTGAATTTTTAGTTAATTTTACTATCGCCAAAATAGAGGGGGGCCCGGGGGTAACTAAATTACGTAAATTCGGTAGCGAACAAAAGAAAATAGCACAAGAAAAAAGATCCCACTGCAGGTACCGTTAATTGATTGCAATTGATTAGGAAATCATTATCCATATGACATGTGCTGCCACAGTAACCGTTTAAAGCTAGAGGCCGAACTCTCGCGCTGGATGGAAGCTGGATGAGCGTTCCAAATGCGAATAGCTTGAACAAAGTAAGAAGCATTCAAAACAGAATATTTAATAGTATATGGAAGAAAATAAAGAAGAATATGCGTCTTAATAATTATAGTAAGCTAGAAAATTTACTGGTAGGGGTAATATGCAGTTATTGCGTTTTAAAGAACAGTCGTGAAAAAAGTAAATATTTTCCAGTGATAAAGAATTCAAAGTCTTGGAGTTTTATTCTTCCTAAATCTTTGGATTCCAGCTCAGGTCAGACTTTTTTATATTTACTATTATAAATCGTGCATCATGTGGTGAATTGTGCGTCTTAAAATAATTCACAGGCAGTTTTGTTTCTTTTGCGAGGGGTATGTACCTTGGACACTACAAACATTTGCTCCACGGACATGTAAATGGCTCTGCGAATATTGTTATTCTTGATTGAATAAGGAGTGTTATTTCATTTAACTCTGTTGATATACCATCATTTCTTCTTAGTAAATTACAAATGTCCAAAGTACAATACCCCACTGTCCATGGTACAGCTGCATGTTGTACCTTGGACAGAAAGAAAGACCCTCATATTTCCTTTCATATATCCTAAAATATCAATTTTTAACTGCATATTCGACAATTATTGGAAAAGGTTATGGGTTAGACAATCTATAATAATCGGTTGCTTAAGATTTGTCCCACTAGTTTTGTCAAAAAAAACGACTATTTCAAAAAAGGTATCAAGGTACAGCACGTGTCCCTACTTACTTGTAATTACTGACTTTTATAAATTTAGTACCCATTTATAAAAACTAGTAATTACAAATAAGTACTGGTAAGTACTGGCAGATACTGAGAAGTGCTGGGAAGTACTGGCATTGGACATTACAAATACTTTTACTGGTACTGGTAAATTTTCGAAAAATTGACCTTAGACTAAATATTTTTTCTTTAGTTTGAGTACTGGTACTTGACTGGTACTTAAAATCATACAATTCTGACCAAGGGTAATAGTAATCCAGTAAATTTGGTCTCTGACAGTCTGAATCCAGTACTTAGGAACTGCCAATTATCCCATATACCCACCATCCTATTCCTACTTCCAATTCCTGACTAAGGTCAAAAGCTATGGCTGATGTAGTGCAACAGACAACAACCAACGAGGGAGGAAACTACGACATAATCGAGCTGAGGGCCAAAGAAAAACTCCAAAGACGCAGATAATACGAATAATAAGATCTCCTCATCGAGGAAGAAATTACATACGGATCCAAAAGAAACAATGTGACAAGCTTTTTTGTTGAATTGGCGATATAAAGTCTGCAGAAAAGGGAACTTTTAAGTGTAGAAGATCAATGAACAATTAAAGAAGCTGAAGTAGATAGCATCAGGAATTTATAAGATTAAAATATCTAAACTCCTCCGAAATTGCACGCTAGTCAAATCAAAATTTTTATGTGTAATTTTATTTATTTTAATTTCTTTTTTTCAACCAATATGGAATTAATATGGTTATTCATAACAAATATCTTGATAATCCAGAAAATAAAAGTATTTTGCCAAAATTTTTACATACTTATTACTTGGTAAGAGTAGAAAAAGTTTGCAGCGTTTTCTGTTTTTCCAAATTCAAACAATATTAATCCTTATTTCTTCGTGAATAATTGGAGTAGATTTTGAGTAGCACTGAGTTTTCACTGCAGTTTTCTTCTTTTATAATCTTCTCCAACTAATATTTCCATGAGATGTAGAAGGCATTTTTAAAAAAACCGTGCCATACGTACCTGCCACACCGCAACCTTAGAGGTTATACTGGACATCTTTCCATTACATCTGCATGTAAGAAGGTGTTCACTCAGTGCAATAAAATTACAAAGGGCAGAATATCCTCAAACCAGGCAGCTTAGCTGGCCACTTGCAAGTCCTACCTTTTGAAAAAGGATCTCCTAAATGGTATAGGGATAGATCTTATATCTAGGGCAGATCAGACATGGGCGAATAAAGTCGAAATATCGTATCACTCAAGCACTGAGAGACGCACAATACCATAACAGGAGGAAAAATTCATATTGTAGAACTCTGTGCTTGCAAAATCATCAAGACAAAATATGCATGAAGCTAAAATATACACAATATCAGACAGCCAGAGTGCACTCAAAGCGTTAAATTCGTGTAACTTTGAGACTAAGCTGGTCATGGGTTATCTTACTGCCTTGAAGCTAGATAGCTGAAACCAATTAATTTGGGTGCCGGGAGATGAAGGCATTGCTGGCTAACAGATAGCAAATCATCATGCAACCAGACCTGAAATTTTCTGTGGTCACCTTCCGACTTAAATTAAGTTTTGAGGGGGACAGGTACACTACATAAACGTCCCAGGGTAAATTTTTTTCGGAAACCGTTAATAAAATTTTATAGAACAATATCGGGCAATTTCTTTTCTGTTTCTGAAATTCCAAGCATAGACTTCTTTGAAAATTATAAGATTTTGAGTTACACAGTGAATTGTACTCGACAAAAGGAATAATTTATTAAATCAAACTGTTTTCGCAACATCGCCAACAGCGAATATCTTACCCATTACGTTGAAATTTGAATTTTTCAATTTTTCGGGTAAAAAATCCAAAATGCGTGCAATATTTTTCAATTACATGAAGTTTTTTTCGATTTATTTTATAACATTCGTATCCTACAAAATTCCGATGTGAATAAACCTTAAAGCAAAGATACAGGATGGAAATTTTAAGTTAATTGAGTAGTTGAGCTTCGCAATTTTATATCCGGGATGATAACAATATTTAAACTCAAAAAAAAAAAGTGCCTTTATTCCCTTAACTTAGTCACTAGATATTTCAAGCTTGGAATATATGTTTTTTCGGAGACCTTACACTATGTTTTCCACCGACACCCGTTTTTCATGCCTTCAGTATTAAAATGTATCGGATTTTTTGTTTGTTTTTGTTTTAAAACTTTTCTTCATCTAAATCC
This sequence comes from Dioctria linearis, assembly GCA_963930735.1. Classification (NCBI taxonomy): domain Eukaryota; kingdom Metazoa; phylum Arthropoda; class Insecta; order Diptera; family Asilidae; genus Dioctria; species Dioctria linearis. The sequence goes on from OZ005741.1 coordinate 5,943,332, forward strand.
TGTGAAAATGGTAGTAAATGCCTAAGGTTAGGCAATTGCATTGTACCAATGGACTTTTTAAGCCATTTCCGGTCGATAGGCTTAAGAAAAGTTGCAAAAATGCTAAAAGATTGCACTTTGGAGTGTGACGGTGTGTGAGATAGTCTAAAATTCTGGCCCAACAAAAAGCTCAATAACAACAGTTCAACATATATCAGCTTAACGAAAATATTCCAAAGACTCCGCTTTTCTAATTAATTTAGCCAATGTGGACAAAGTCGCATTTGTAGTGACAGACAGCCCGAAAAAAATCACTTATTGGTAGGGCATGGTTGTGGTCAGCAAAGAATCATGAAGAAATGTCGCCAAAGATAATTAAAAACATGTCCGGATCTTGTACACATTCAGAAAGAAAAAAATAGCGTAATAAATGAATACCGAGCGATTGCAATCAAGTTTTGCGGGATATCAAACCGTACCCACACTGTAAAAAATAATAGGACTATTCCCTAAATTTAAGACACGTTTTTCCTTAAAAGTAAATGTAATTTTCTCTGATATAAAGGGAAAATCAGTTTAATTTCCCCAAATCAATGGAACATTCAACGAACGAATTATTTGGAACCAGAAAACCTAAAGTACGTAAAATTCCCGAAATGTTAAGCTCTCTTGGATATAAGGAAGAGAACAGTCCATAAATTAGGTATTATACTACATTTTTTACGGAAATATATTATCGTTTGTATAATTCACACATTGTTTTTCAAAACAAGTCATATATTGTTTTTCAATATTTTGTTTGAGCGTGCCCAGCGCACCAACATAACTTCCGTACTACTTAGTAGTATGGGCCATAAGAAATAAGCTATTCAGCTCATTCTTATGTTTTTTAAAAGGGGTGGTGTTCTATAACATATGGGGTCTGTTCTAGACGGCGACTGCAGTCGTCTTTAGTCAAAAAGACTGCAGTCAAATTAACTCGGCCTGGAGAATGTGTGAGTAAACGTCAAAGAGGTAAAAAAGGAAATGGACGCCAGACGAGAAAATTGTGCTTCGATTATTAATTATTCGTTTAAGCTTTCTCGTACCCATAAATAAAAAAAACTCTGAAATTAAAATCTTTTATGAGATTTGTTACATTTTTAGGTCTTAACTAATTCATCAATCACCATAATCCATCCATTTCCATTTTGAAAAACTTTCCTAGTTAACTTACTTCCACCTCCGGAGCACGAAGATAAATGACTCAAGTCGACTGCAGTCAAATTGACTTGACGACGTGAACGTAATTTGGTGTATATGAACACTCCCTAAAATGCCCCGTCCGCCTACACATACAATTAAAAAAGCCGTGTCCATATACACTTCTGAGTACGACCAGATGGACATTTTCTGAGTCAAATTGACTAAAGTCGACTGCAGTTAACTGTAGTCGCCGACGTTAACACAGCCATGGTGGAGTGTGGTGCCATCACCTATTCCCTACATTTGAGGGAGAGAAACCTGACTACATTTTAGGGATAAAAACATAATCTGCGTTTTCCAAGGTGGAGCTTTCCCTAATATTATCGACAAATAACTAACCTTTGTGGCACACTTTAGGGAATTAGTTTTTACTGTGCATGTGAAATAATATGAGTGCTAATATTTCGCAAACTTTATTCAATGATCTTAGTTTAATAGATAAATCTTGAAATAAAATTTATAGATTAGCGCCCGAGAAGGTGTTTGGATATCAATGAGGCATAGTGAATAATGGGGCCATTCTCATCGTGGTCGTCCCCCAAGACCAGACAAATTGATACGGATTGCAAGGTCAGCTTTTATGAAATTTGTTGAAACTAAAATTCGTTTGTCATCGATTTTAGTGGAGCATATCTAAAAGTTAGTGTTGCCAGAAAAGATCTGAAAATACCCGTAGTAAACATTAGCACAGGTCTGTTTTTTTTTTCAAGAATCTTTGTTTTAGTACAGCCACAGGTCAATCTAATTTTCAGGGGACCATAGATGAAATTTTAGCGAGTTTCACTGGTGTCCCTATATGTTCTCTAGAGACGATATATTTGAGGGTGAAGAAACAGCGTCAGAATGTCGAGCAAATTCGTGGAAAATTTAAAAAAAACTTTGCATGAGATAAATGACATGTCCATAAATCTATTTTCTGAAAGAATCTTTATAACATAAATGGTTAAGTCCTAAACTGGAGGTGGCAGTTCAAAAAACTAAGAAATCTTTATTCTAAATTACTATTGTTAGTACATTCCCAATATACTCGACAACAAGAAAAAATCAATTTGTCTACTTGATGATGGTCCTAGAATTATTCGATTCAAATAAATCCGCTATTATAGCTACACCCGCTATTAAGTATGCAGTAGCACAATACATCTTGTGAATGTATAGAAGAAAATAGAATACTTTTTGGCAAGCACCAGCCTACCATCTGTCAAGAGAAATCATTCTTAATGACATCGAGAAGCTCTTGCCATCATGTTTGCAATTGAAAAAAAAATATCTATTAATACATCTACTTTTACACCATCCTACACATCCCAATTTCTTTATAGTAGTGAGTAATGTTATCCAGCAAAACACTCGATTATCCATGGAACTTTGACCCACCCCTGGGTCATGGATCATGAGTGACTGTATTATCCATTAAATACCACATCGCGATTCATTCGATTAATCCATTGGTGAAAGGATACTAATAGCAACAGGTAAAAAAAAAACACAAAATACAGTAAATCAATTACACTGGTCATATTTCCCTTTTGATCTACTTCTAATATACTTTATTATGCTTTCTTAGTCATACATGAGATGAGAACGGCTCCTCGCCAGTATTATTTCAATTTGAACACGTTCACCCCGGTGTGAACCACCAGTGTATCACAAGCTGTGCTTTTATCTGACAGCGTGACCCACACTTAATTTTCACTTAAGCGACGAGAACCATCGGGCTGAATATGATTAAGTACGCCGGGTTGAAAGTGTTTTCTTTGCAAAATTATTTAAGTTTTTCACTTCGGCAGTGCAGTCGTACAGCACTCACTCACTTTTTTTATTATCATTAAGTACAGGCACTCTCCATTAAAGAGCGATGTAAATATTACTAGTATCTAAACAAAGTACTATTGACAAGAAATCGACACAATATCATCGCGTGGTGTTTTGATTTGAAAAAAAAATATCTAGAAAAAAATACTCACCGCTACAGGAAACACCTTGACGTCCACGTCCCCAAATATAATCTTTACAATGTATACAAAGCATTGGTGTAAGAAAAAAAAGGTTAACTAAATTATGTCCATTATAAGCTGTATTTGTTCCCTTAACATCGACAGTATCACAACCTGTATAGAAAAATAAAATAGCTGCTGAATAAAATATTTCTGAATATGTACAACAGTTTGTAGCCCAGGTAGTTACCAAAGAATTGAACGTAAGTATAATCAAAATCAGATTCTGTATGTTTCTGAGGTATGGAGATCTTTCGTAGGGTTTGTTGCTGATATACAACGAGAGCTTTAGCATCAACATCTCCACCTACACTAGATCCAAGTCCTACTAAAGATGGAACTGTATTTGCATCAACTGGTTCGATTATTTCAACTAAAATATGTTGAACAGAAAACAAAATTAATATAAAAGAAATATGAATTAAAAACAAAAAAAATCATTTTAAATTTTTACCTGCAACAAAGCCACTTTTCTTAGTAATTTCATTAGTAGCTTCCAACCACTTATAATTTTGCCGGATGTGTTGAAATGTAAAGCCCTTTTGAATTTTAATAGCCAAATAATCATTTTGATTATAGGAAAGCTCAAAAACGCGTTTAGCTTTATAAGATCTTAGGGTTACGCAATAGATAACATCGTATTCTGACATTATTTAATTAGTGGCTGTTTTTTGTGATTGATGATAGGTGAGTATTTTAAAAAAGAGTATTAGATGTGATTGCTGTACTAATAACGTAAATCCTAAGGAAGTTTAAATTGTTGTAGGGAGTTTATAACTCCGGAAGATTTGTGAAGTCTGTAAAAAATAAATAAAAATTACAAAGTGATTTGATTTTTTTATAAAAACAAACCCTTACCGATTACACACGATCATTATCATAATAATTATGACACCTTCAGTCCATGCTTTTATCTAAGTGTAGCAACTCCAAATTGCATTTTTTTGTCTAAAAAACCTGCCACCGCGACTCTGAAATGAAACAAGTCAACAAAAGTTAAATATGGATTTTCATATTATTTCAACAAAAATGCATGAAATATAAGACAATGATTTTTTCTAGCTTGTAGGTAATGTAGACCGACCAGGTAGTTAGCGTTAATATATAAAAACTATCAGCGGAAAAAAACTTATTAATATGATACGAGACAGCTTATCCAAAAAATCGGATCCAAACACTTCTGCGGCCTTTCAAAATGGCACCTAGCAGGAGAACGAATGGCCAAAACAGAAAAGGCTCACCTGCTACAATGGCAGTCTTCTCGGACTAAGCCACACGAAGAAATTCAATAATTTCCCATACTATAAACTCATCAAACTGTAATAAGCACCAGATCAGGCTACTCATTGGCCTGACGGGCTATTTCCCACTAGCGTATATGGCCTACACCACAGACGCAATTGCAATCTTTCGCGGCAGACGCGTGTAGGTTTTGAGCAGGACCCGTAAGATTTATTTATAAAAATATGAACTGATAGAAACAATTGAGTTATTAATTAAAAGTGAAATAATGGATAAATCAGATTTAGATGTGGCAGTTCTTGTGTTTGCAGCTTACGATATATATAAACAGTTTAAAATCAATCAAAAGAACTGTCAAAGCGTCTGCCGTGCGTTAAAGTAGAAAATTGCTCTCCTTTCGAATCGAATTCGGCAAGCGCGACAGCCTCACGGCCAACAACTTAAATGCGTATATTCTATTGAACTGTCAAAACGACGCGACGCCTGCCGCACTCATTGGGTTTTCACAATAAGAGGTAGACTTTGCACAGTACGTACACTTTTAATGCACAGTACTTACTCACCAGGGACCCCAATGTCTACGCAAGGTTTTCTAAGCCCATCAGATGTCTGAAAAACTGACCCTATTAAAGTAATAAGAAAAAAATAATAATAACACGTGAAGCAGGGAACGTAGTTTGGTTTTCTGTTTCCCTTTTCTTGACTACTGGTACTGATGATGACAAGTATCTTGTCCCTTTATACGATATATTCATCACCCCGCATACATAATTCATACAGGTATATTCTTATTTATGGAGCCGATCAGTTTTATAAACAACGCGAGCTGAGCTGAACGCAGAGTTGCAAGCTTGGTAATGCATTCCGAATTAAGTGACTCAGTTTGCGTTTGAGTTATACAATGAGTGGAGGAGTTGACACATTAGCGTGTGACTCGTTGAATTAGTTTGCCGATTTTGAGTCGGCTCTTTTAAAAGACTCAGATCCAATAAGTCGACTCTGTGAAAGTCATTTTGTCAATCGTTACATGCGACATGTCAAATATAACTGAACACATCAACACTGAATACTGCAATCCTCGACACAACATTTGTGAGGTCATTAATGCAACTCAAAAAATAACAATGGATCTTTGGGGGACGCCACATGTTAGCAACGAAAGCACATTATATAAACAGCCACCGACCTTAACCTGTGGGGATTAATCAGATAGGAAGGAAAAAAATGCTAAGAAACACAAATTGTTATCATCCAAAACCCTGCTTATATTAGTCGATACTTTTAGGAGAGCAGTTTCACAAGATATGAAAAATTTGAAAAATGTCTAGCTGGTTATGAAATTATTACTCTGTAGATTATCGAGATCATGTATGTGGCGACACCTTCGTTCGAGACAGTACATTCTATAGATTTCAAAAAGCTGCAAATAAAATCTAACAAAAGTGTTTTGAAATATCTTGTTGATAACAAAAGGGAATTGTATTAAAATAACAAAACAAAAATGTGATTAGTCTAACGTCAGCGAATAATGTATGAAGACTTAAGGAGTTTTGAAAAAATATATAAAATAGAAGAAATCAATTTAACCAATAATAAAAAATAAACAGAATTATCAAATGAAATTTCACTGGGCGACAAGAAGACGAACGCTATTTATTTTATGTCTAAATAAACTTTAACTTCCAGAGATTCCTTTCGCCTACTTACAGATTGACGCTCAACTATTCCCACGGTGGTCTACAAGTCGACATTGGCCCGACTTGAGCCCACACCTGCATTTTAGCCGCATACCAGAGTTATGTCGCACTTTCACAATTGATCGGTAGCCGCATTCACAGAATTTTCAAAACGACATAGGGTCGAAAAGAAAACCTCCATCGACTAGAACAGCTCTGCGACAGCTTCTCTAACGAGCTATCATCAAGCTCATAAAGTCAATCATCGTTTTATGTACAAGTGTCCAAGTTCTTTATTACAAAACATATAAGAACTGCAATCCATCTGTATATAATTTTAATCTAAAATTGTATAGTATCTCGGTACCAGTTTTAATCTGGTTACTGAGAATTATTTCATGTCGCACCGTCAAAGGTTAACCGCCACCCACGAAGTTGACTGTGGAAATTAAACGGTACAACCTTTTGCCAATCACAGTTTCCAGACATAGCCAGCCCAGTCTTAATCTGTGGAAACTGGAAAACAAATTCTCAACAAGGAGAAATGCTTCATCCTTCAAGACCGAAATGGCCTCATGTCGAAGGGTCTCGCAACTCCAAACCTACATCAATCCGGATATCTATATTACGCAGTATCCATACAGAAAACAAACTAATTACGGGCTAGTGCGGCAACATCAACCCCAAACTGGTATTCCCACTAAAAGTAAATGAGATTATTTCAAGAGGTTTGGAAAGGAAGCATAATAATATACGCCAATTGGACTGAAGTAATTCAAGTTCGCAAGACATTATTTTGGATTAGAAAATGTAAGATAGAAAAAGTTTTGGTTATGTTAGGAATATTTTTTTCTAATTCATCGAAGGACTTATCATATTCTTGATATCATTACTCATCACGATTGCAATGCTCCGCCGGAGTATTATATTTCCTTTATGCTATGGTAGAGATTGCAAAATGTTTACTTGGGATCTTTCTGGATATAGGTTAAGTCTTGATTGTTTTGAATGTTTCGAAGTAATTAAAAACTATACAGATAAGAAATAAAAATCATCACTGTAATATACCTATTACTGCGAATCGAATCTTTAGTTGTTTTAGCTTTTGTATTAATAGTTACGACGTATCTCCTTCAATACAATAAACTTGCTCGTTAAGTGCTCGTAGTTTATTGAAAGAACATCCATTTCTTCCTCATAGTAACTCACATTGAAACTTACGTAGGGAAATAAGATAAACATCTTTTGTTAATTTCAAGTTCGTGCCAGCGAATAACAAGCTAAGCATCGTCCGAGGATTCACAGTAGCGTTTTTCTAGAGAGGTGATATTGAGATAAATTCTAATGTGGTAAGACAAAATGTAAAATGCGAAGATAGAATTTAATGAATTTATGGTTGGGTAGTGCTGTGGTGTTATGGAACAACAATTTAACAGTTGGAAAATGTTAATTATAGTATTACAGACTTAATAGGTATAATACTAAGAAATTAAAAATTGCCTGGCAGTCATTTATTGGAATAAAATCTGACAAAAATTCGATTAGTTTTAAGTGAAGAAGATTTTAGGAATGCTAGAACGAGCTGAAAGGTCAGGCAAAGAAACATTTTCCAGAAAATATTTTATACCCGAAGGATCAAAAGTAAACATATTTCCGGAGCTGTGTACAACAACCAACGAGTAGTCTTTAAAAAATTTTATGGAATGTTTGGTTTACAATCACTGCAACTATTGAATGCACCTAGGTAGGTAGTGAGTCGATATTTTCAACAACGCTTAATGCCGTTAACCGTCCTAAACGGATTTCTATGGAGCAGGAGCACTAATGGATAGCCAATTCGATTTAATGTTTTTAGCTTTCGAAAAGAAAAGAGATCATAAGCCATCAGCTTTAATCTATTTTTGAAGAAAAATCAACAGCAGGCGTAACAGAATTTAGTTGCAGTTTTATTTACATTAACAAAAAATTCTTTGTACCAATTTCTATCCTTTGGCATATATAAAAATCTCTACATTTTGCCCTTTCAATAAATCCCTTGAATCATTGTTCAAACATGTAGAAATCAAAAACATTTCTCCATTATTTATTAAGTTATTGTTGATAATAAACAATATTATCAGTTTCATGTATAAATAAAAATTAATTAGAGCTTGAAATTCTGATGAATCTTTTGTATGACAACAAAACATTTCAATTTAATTACTAGAGCAGAGCGTGTCCTAGCTATTGTTTAGAATTTCTAATTTAATTCATTGTTTTATATCAACGCAAGAACAAACATTTCAATTATTTCTTTTAGCGCAATGAATGCAAAACAAATTTAAACTCACTTGACAGCATTTCACTTTTTTGTTCTTTTTTTTTTACAAATGGGCTGCTGATAATAATATCTACAACAAGAAATTTCGACTTTATAATCCAGACATTTTTTTTAAACTGCTATCATAAATTAATTTTAAATCACAGAAAAATTGTCTCGATGAGTATACAAAAAGTATTAAATGAAAAAAATGTTTTTAAATTAAAATAAATAATAAATTGAGTTTTCCGTTTATATTGAATCTTTATATTTGAGGTTAAGTTGAAAACAAACACACAAACACAAAACACGCGACCTATATATTATATACGATACGAACGATTTGACATTTGACCTATATGCGCATTTCTGTCCATATATATATATCCATATTTGCAATACATTCAAGGTTTAGTTGTGTTTAAATAAATCCGAATTCACTCTGCGCCGCACTTATTTTCTAAACAAAAATATTCTCTCCTCATGCCAATAATTGAAAACTGATAATTTTTACACTGAAAATTGTTTTTATGCGTAACAATTAATATTTACTGTTATGTATTATTAACAAAAAAAAAATAGATATAAATTTAAGCATTTACCAAAAACAAAATATTTACAGTATTCCAGCTTGTTTACACTCCATGCTAGAGCAAGCAGATTTGTGAACACATGCAAGTGTCAAACACTCTAGCCCCCACTACACATTAATTTCTACATTTGCGGTATGGATGATTTCCATGGGAACATCTGAATTATGAATGTGAACTTCTAGCATTCTTCCTTTGTTGTTCCATTCCTATTCCATCAGAAATATAAAAAATTCTATTCGATTTATTTCTAGTATTTAATAGATGGCGAAGCATTTGTTAAATAATCACAGAAAAAATTTACACAAATGGCTGGCATACCGGAAAAATCAAGTTTCTATAGATAGAAAAATGCCTTTTCTACCTTATTCTAAATATTCTTGTAATATAAAAATATAATTGTGTTGTGTGCCATTGCCCACACATTTGCATGAAACTAAAGTCCGTATCCAGTTGCAAGCAAAACAACGCTTTGATCAAATCTTACAAATTATGATTTGCTTTGAATCCGATTTTATTGTGTTCTAATTTTTGTATTCAAAATTATTCGGAAAAGTGACATTTAAGACCAATTTTGATTCAAATAGGCAGTTAATAATGGGAAAAAACAAAGTCAAGTTACAAACTTGAAAAACGTGTGAAACCTAATCGATCTGCAACTTCGAATGCAAAATTTTGCAAATTTAAAGAGATTATTTTTTTTAACAGTGTCAATCATTTTCTTTTTCTAAAATTTTAATTGAAATTTTTTGTTGATTCGGAATATTTTTGTTTATAAATCAAGCATTTTTTAACAAATAAAAACAGGTAAACAACGGAAGGCTGTTATTGTATTACAGCTTTGCGACATACGACGACATACCATAGACCTTGCTTAGACAGGTCAGTAAGCTGCCTCTGCTGCACGAAATCTGTAGGTAGGGAGATGCTTCATTCCTGCCCCCAACCTTCATTTTCCGACAAGTTTTCTTGTGGCAAAGGCAGCATTTTGACCGGTCTAAACTGGATCATATATCAATCAATGTGGGAAGTGAATCGTGTCTCTTTTCCATTACGTCCAGCGCTTAAATGTTGCAGTATACTTCACTTTTCGACAATTAGTGCCGCACCACGATTGCCGGAAAATTTCTAACTATCATAAATGAATAGTGAAGTATACTGTAACGTGGCACAATGACAGCAAGTACTATGTTTCCATGAGCCAGAATTGAGTTAGGATTGAGTTAGCGTAAGTTTGACTGGCTGAGTTAATTCGATGCTGTTTCCATGAACGGCTTGAGTTGAGTTGACAGATAAAATATTTCATACAAAGTAGTCTGATTTGGGTTGGATAAAACACCCATTCCTCACTATTCTAACTAATACATACACAAAACCCAACTCAACTCGATTGGTTTCGTGGAGTTAACATGGATTGAACGAAGCTAAACTCAATTCTCGTTTCCATGAGCATTAGGAGGAGTCAGTACTCAGCCAAAATTTCAATTTAGATACCAGCGAGCCTGTAGGGAATAAAACTTATTATACGTAGGTTTGTGTCCTGAAGGGATGAAAATTCATATAAAATTAGCCTAGACCTAGACCACGGAGCGAATTAGTGACATCAACCGGAAAAGACAGAAACCCAACATCCGACAAAACCATACAATTTAAGATGAAAAATGAATATTCGCAGTTTACATAAATTGAAAATTTTTCACGATAATTAACTCTCCTAAATTCTGTTTGCACATAATTGTTAAATATACTATTTTGCTTTGAATTTCAACCACTTTCAACGAAATATTGCAAATTTTAGTCGCTGAAATATCGAGTGAAAAACCAAGTACTATTAAAGTCAAATAATTAAAAAAAAAACGCAACTAAAAATGAAAAACTCAACGTTATTTGCTAGATCTAGGCTTTATCTTCCCAAAATAGTCACAATCTAAAGAAATGAGAATACCTACTAACAGGAATTTGATTTGAAAAACTTAAATTTTTACCATTTTTTACAAGTTTCCCAGCTAATATCTCCATTCCAATACATTTTTTTTTTAAATTTTTGCCGACGTTATTTACTAAACTTCTTCGTTACCTTTAATTTAAGATATTGTAGCGAGCGTGGCCTTTGGTTCGTTATTTAAAATACAATATTAAATGTTTTACATACAAGTTCTTTATTTCACTCTAATCATATAAAAATCATAAACCTTCAATTAATCAACTCAACTTTAATTATCGCAATCCAATTACAACACTTTCGCTTGTTAACACTGCAACGTCTAAGACAAGACTTTTTTTCTGGCGGTGACAACTGTTATATTTATACCCTAGAAACTCTCCATTCCAGAATCGTCTTGTCTATTCTATTCATTCTATTCCTGAACATTCTCGAAGATTCCATCACCGATTCTCCGAACCTGAAGTTGTTTACTCTCCATTGCCAGTAGATGTCACCAGTTGTCTCTTTCTATTGCACGTAACAATATAATAACAATACTCTGCCACAAATAGTTTGCAAGAAATTCGCATTGAAAAATGTATGAAACTTGCAAATTTTGGTACTGACTCCTCTTAAGATATTAAGGTCGAGTTAGATTGGAATTTTGAACGCGAGCGAAGAGTTGGAAAAAATATGCTATCAGATTGAACGCATTGACATTTGAGTTTAGCCAAATTTGTTTTGAATTATTTTTTTATAAATTAGTTCACATTTAAACGAATTACACAACAAACATTTCGCAAATTCCTTTTTTGCTTTCAGAAATAAAAGAAAAAATCTAAAACAAATCAGGAAGCACTACAATCTCCCAAGTGTTAGGTTAAATTGAACGCATACGCGACGAAAAGTAGAACTTCCACTGATTTTTGCTTCGCGAGCTTCACGTTTGAAATTTTTAATCTGACTCCAGCTTAATCACGAAAGCGACGTAAATGCGTTTCAAGCTATTATTTCACGATACAGTCACCACCGGGCACGTTTAAGTCAAAATGGCCGCAGTAAAAGACAGCTATATTGAGTTAAGAGGAGTCAGTGCTCAGCTTAAGCTTCAATTTAGATACCAGCGAAATCTGTAGGCAATAGAATATACTATACGCTGGTTTATGTCTTCTCTCTACTGAAACTGATAAAATATTCATATAAAGCCTAGACTTAGACCGCATATCACATTAGAGACATCTATCGTAAAAGACAGAACCAAACATGCGAAAAACACCTGAGCTTCAAGTATGTAGATTTCAAGTCAAGTACTCAAGTATTCATGTAAACGTACTGATGATGGAGTATTGACTTTATTTTCTTTGTCATTGCAGTAAACAATTTGAACTTTGGAAAATAAACATAAAAAGGTTTGATCTCAATATCTTAATTTTTGTAGTTATTTCTCGTGAAAATAGCTACTTTCAAACGAAAATATTGTTGCGAGCGTTGCCTTTGGTTCATTATTTAAAACACAATATTAAATTTTTAATATACAAGTTCTTTATTTCACTTCTAATCTTATACAATTCATAAAGCTTCAATTAATCAATTCAACTTCAATTAGCGCTAATACTGTACTTTCGCTTGTTAGCACTGCAACGTTTAAGACAAGACTCTTTTTCTGGCGGTGACATGACAACTGTTATATTTATACCCTAGATACTCTCCAGATTATTCTGGATTGTTCTATTCCAGAAGCTTCTTGACTATTCTATTCATTCTATTCCTGAACCTTCCCGAAGATTCCATCATCGATTCTCCGAACCTGAAGTTGTTTACACTCCATTGCCAGTAGATGTCACCAGTTGTCTCTTTCTGTTGCACGTAACAATATATTGGAAGAAATTAAAACTTTTCTACTGGTTTTTTTCTGTCACTTGCCGTTCCAACTCAAAATCTTCCATACTCAAAATACAAATTTATCTACTTAACGTATATTATGTGCCAAGCTTTGGAAATTTCATGAACTGTAGAGTTTTCTAAAGCTAATCACATACATACAAAACCCCGATATCTTTATTTTTTGCGCGTCATTACCAAACTTTATGCTTTTTCTCTAACCACGAGTAGAAAACTCAACTCAATCTTGACTCAATCTTTTAATTCTGCTTGGTTCATCTGCTCGGTGACATTTTGTTTACAAGCGAATTCGTTTTTTTTTTATTATCTTGACTGCAATGTAAATTTTGCAGTGTTAGCCTTTTAACACAATTGCGACGGTTGGCGGCAAACGAAAAAAAAAGTTCGCTATTAAAGTTTCAAAAGCACACGGTGTCTGTCTAAAGCGAGAAGTACAGTGTAACTTTTTCAACCTGGCCGAACTGGCTCATGAAGTTTATCAGTTTTGTAGAATATTCCGGCTATTACACGTATCAGTAGAACTGATGGTCAGTACTCTTTGCGTTCAATCAACTCAGTTCATTATAAAAATGTCGTCAAGTGGGGCAGACATTCTTCTGATGTATGCATTTCTAATGATTTCTTCCTTATTTCGTCATTTTTCTCTAAAAAGTAAAGATTACCTACACAAACAATATATTTTCGGTCATTTCCTACTCTAACATCTTACCTTTTATTTTCAGTTTCCGCCATTTTAATTTTACTTTTGACAGTTTTCTAACAAATCTGTAAGTCCCGTGACACACGATGATACACACTCGAAACTAGACAGGACGTGAAACCGGTTTTGTATAGAGTGTGTATCAGCCCATGGTACACGTAGTTTATACACGGTTGATACACGCTCTTGAGGCAGCAAAGAAAATTCATCATTTCCATATGTTCTATACGCACACAAACCGAGTACACGCATACATATGTAATAAAACACTCGTGTATCATCCGAGTCTAACTTTTTGCTCTAAATTGAGGTATACACGAAAATGTTCTAAAATAGTGCTAAGAAAACCAGTTTTTAGTACGGTGTATCGCGTGTGTATAATCGTGTGTCACCGGACTAAGGAAGATTACCCCCTGTCTACACTGGCCATAAATTATGGCCTACCACATTTTATTGCTACGGAATTGCTAGTGTAGAACGTGTAGCCATGGCAATAATTCATGGTAGGCCATATAGGGCAGACCATATGGCGTACCATATATGTCCAAGAAAATTGCTCACCATAAATTTGACATTTATAATCAAAATGGCTGAAATGAAGCTAAAGCGTTCGGAACTAATTTAATTAATTAATTTTTACTGATTTAATGAGTGCTTGTGGAACTATAAAGTTGCATATTTGTTTTCTTAATTTTTTCATCTCTTCTAACTCTGATCGCAGTCTTTTTCGGTCTTGATATCGCCATCGGTCAACCAGAAATGAAATGCCATATCATAATTTGCCAACACAACAATTTTTTTTCCAAGGTGGGTTTTACCATAAAATATGACAAGCAATTTTTCATAGCCAGTGTATACAGGTGGTTAGTCAGTAGGCGCTTATACGAGTCAAGTCAATCAGTACGTTTACATTGTAACGAACCTGTACATAGATAGATATTTAGAAATGTATTCGTGAAGTTTTATATAGAAAATTTTCCTTCATGTAATTCACAATAGCTTTTTGAATTGATGATATAAGTAGGGCAGTATATTTTCACTAGACACCTTCATCCGCCTACCCGAATTTTCCGCACAACATTTCTAGCAAGTTGAGCTGGCTTGTCCGGGAGACCTAGAGAATCCTCCTCCACCTCCAAGCCTTGCCTGTGAGCCAGTACGTGAAGAACGGAGAGCTATTGGTACTACGTGTAACAAACGGAAAGCTATCCTGTCACCAGTACGTGAACAACGGAGGACTAGTGGTGGTACGTGAGCAACGGAAACCACTAGTTAGTACTTGTACAACGGAAGTCTCTCCTGTCACACACCCAAATGAGATTTAGAAAACATAGACAAGAATTTCACTAATATAAATTATTCTACATTTATAATAGGGACTTAAAAGGAATAAATAATTAATTTGAACTCAATCGAACTGTTGTCATTAGACCCCTCATTCCACTGAAGCTACCCAGAGTCAAGTTCTGACGTTTTGCTAACCGACCGAACTATTGACGCCCGAGCAATCTGGACCTGACCGAGCAAACGACGTCACAACATGAATACTTGAAGTATACTTCAAGTAGAGATCAAGTAATCAAAATATCATGTAAACGCGCAGTGACTTCAAGTATACGAGTAGAGTACTTGTGTTAAATAAATCACAAAATTTTGTTCGATTTACTTGAAAAAATTCGTAACTTCAGTACTTGAACATTTTTCATTTCTGCTAGCATGAAAACGGCAAAGAGGAACAACAAGAAGAAGATCATTGTTGATAATTCAGATTGTGATTTTTAGCACTTTTCTCAAGATATTTATCTAAAAATCCGTACCAATGGATTGAACCTAATGCAGAGTTGTCAAAGGTAAAATGTCACTTCAAGTAAATGTCAAGAAAATTTCAAGTCAAGTAACTGGAATTAATTCAACCGAAAACCCTACTTGAGTTTCAAGTGGATTTCAAGTCAAGTACTCAAGAATTCATGTAAACGTACTGATTGTCAGTGATCAAGTATATATAAGAAAAGTATTCCCATTAAAATTTTGACACATTGAAGTTGATAGCCTGTGACGTCATTCTGTGACTAATTTATATACTTATAAGATAGTGGAAAGCAAAAAAAAATTCTAATTAGAAATTTATGAGAACGATTGAAACTGAAACGTACAGATCTGTCACCAAGTGACGTGCATTCGCTCGATTGAGAGTTCCAGAAGGCCATCCCTATACGATTTTGTTAAGAAATGTCGGCCGAACTACGAAGAAAAGTATCGAAGAAATTGCGTTAAAATAAATATCCTTTCTATGAAATCAAATCAAAATTTTGAAATCTAGACATTTTTCATATATTCATTTTGTTGCAGATTATTCGCGTCTAGTCTAATCGAAACTCTGCTTATTTCGTCTCTTGTTTGCTCTCGATTTACTTAATTTTTTTATTTAGGATTTTTTAAAGATTTTAATAAAACAAATCGATAATACATAATACATACCAACATACGTACATAGGTATAAAGATTTATAATTTACGCTTAATTCTCATACCAACCTGGTACGCTTATTGATTTTTCTATTTCTGCCTCTGAAGGAAGGACGAAATATTGAATTTAACGGTTTGTTCAAATTCATAATCCTATGGAAACTAGCTGCATGTTTTTCTCTATTTGCTATGCTAGCTTTCCACAATTTTCCTCCAGCAACAGGTTCGTCCTGAATTTAGGTACGCAGAGTATAGGTTACATATGTAATATGTATACGTGCTGTGGTCGATTTGCGAATTATGTTTCATAAATTTTGCCAACTGTAGGTTGAAAGACAGCATTTCGTCCTTCCTTCTCCTGTTTCTTAATTAGCTTAAGATGTTCTGTCTGTTGTCAAGACATTTGCCTTTAGCTATTAGGTCCTTTGTCTACTATGCGGAGACTTTACTCCTTCTTAGGATTACGCCTTTGATAATATTCATTTCATAAACTCTTCTCGTTAATTGCCATTTAAGTTTATTTCTCATGAATAATATCTGAAATCGAATATGTATTGCTGAGATACATACATAGGTAGGTATATAACTATACCTCGGTTGTTT
This sequence comes from Dioctria linearis, assembly GCA_963930735.1. Taxonomy (NCBI): domain Eukaryota; kingdom Metazoa; phylum Arthropoda; class Insecta; order Diptera; family Asilidae; genus Dioctria; species Dioctria linearis. The sequence continues at coordinate 5,959,954 of OZ005741.1, forward strand.
GTTTCGCGGATTTAAATGCTGAACATATTCGCTGAAAGGCTAATTGCCCAATTAGCGCTTAAAAGCTCCGTTACCATACCAGCAGCCACGTTTTGTAATAGCTGCCTGGTTATATTAGAGATTTTCGTCCTTGTAATTGAAAACGAACAAAATATTGAAACCAATTTAAATCCGTCTAGAGTCTAGTAGAATTTAAGAAGTAGGTATCTAAGGCTATTGTTTTTTTTTTAGATTACTTTAAGGTTATTGAAAAAGATGTTGCCTAAGGCTTCATGTTATTTCCCAGCAAGTATGTAGGTACCAGAACGAGGGATGTTTTTGTTGTCGATAGCATCGCAAAAAATTCAACAATATTTAGAATTTGTCAAACCTGCCGCGGAGATTTGCTAATTAGGTTGTTTGTTTTCCTTTAATAATAAATAGGTATTCAAGGGCACATCATTCTGGATGTACTGTAGGTAGGTATTTGAACTTTTATATTTAGAGTTTTGATAAACAATATGGGCTAGGATTTATCTCTTCACAGATTTCTATGGAACGTTAAGATGTTCGGCATTAGAGGTCCGGAAAACTGATCTCTATTTTTCCAGTTCGTAATATTCAATTCATTCTCTTTTTGGTATATGTAGTTAAGCTAAGTTTGTGATGGCATTAGTAGCAATGTCATACTAATTTAAAGGAGTCTATAGTGCATTAATGGCACCACCCTCATTATCGATGAAAATGACGAAGTTTGGTTTCAAAAGAAATTTACGTTTTAGATTAGATATGATGCTATCAGAACTACAGAGTTAGGCGAAAGACGTTTGCATGGTCCAGAAATGATAGAATTTAGCTAAGTTGAGTTGCGAATATTTATAGACACCCCAATCAATTTGGGACCATGAGAAAACTGTATTGTTTTGATATTAGACATTCGAGCACACCTATGGAATTTATGTGTATTGACAGTTATTTGCACTTTCCTCGGTGGAACTTGACTTATAATTGTTGCAATTGGGCGTAGGTACCATCGCTATGTAAATGAATTTCACACACAATTGTTTGTAAAGATTCTTTAGCAGGATGCCCATATATATGTATATAAAGCTATGCAGGCCTTCTTGAATCTTGATCCATACGTTAATGTTAATGTTAATTTTTTAGCTTAGGTAAGGCAGAGTTCAGAATCTTGGTTTTTGTGTTAAACAGCATCAGTCCAGTAGTTTGGTTTTTCTCAATTGTGCTCTCCTAAATCTTTTGTCTGAATCTTAGGCGAAGTTTTGGATGGTTTCGGCACTTATTTATCAGAAGTTTCTTAACGTTTATATTTTTCTAATTTGTTTTTTTTTTGAACACCAGTACCAGCGAAGAGAGACATCGAGCAGAAATTGTGCTCTGCACCTTTGAAACTTGTTCACGATTTGAAAAGAAAGCAACTATCAACCCACCCAACGACCGATGAAAAAACCCATATTTAGTGCCAAGTTTGAAAACCAATTTGGCATGACTCACCTAGCCGATGGCATTATTGAAATCAAAAATTATCAAGAGCCTTATGGATGGATATCCGATCCGATTTTTAAGAATTCAGATCCACAACTGCGGCCCGAACGAAATTCTGATCGCCAAACTGAAAATATATCCACCTTCCTCACATACTTACTCCATGATTGTGTCTATAATTGATTTGTGTTCGAGTATTTTGGCAAGGAAATTAAGGACAGTAATAGGTCGGTTAAATCACTAGGTGTAGAAGGACGAGGTTTCTTTGGAATAGGATAAGATATAAGTTTAAAGGACAATTCGCCTCTTGTTTGGAAGGAATTTTTATACCTGAAACATAAATGCATTTACCAATTTGATTTTTTCTCATTATTTTCTTCACAAAAATTATGAACACACATAAACTTTGCAAATGTACCATCTTTTCAATATCCAACTCATCAAGACACACAAAATTGAATTTAGTAGATTTTTGTCTGTCTGCAAGTCTTCTTTTCATTTGAGCTGTTATTATGCCTAAAGTTTCATAATATTCTGCTTTAAATGGCAGAGCTGCAATAATTCCTGAATTGTTTTGACAAGAAGATAATGGACCTTACAGTACGAGCTCCCTCAGATGTCTTACGTTTATTTGTCGCTTCTGGGAAGTATTTTCAGATTCTTTCTCTACAATATTCGCAGCTTCTTCAAAAATTGTCTTATACTTTTATTATTCATATGGCATCCTTCAAGCCCACGGTTCTGTCCTGTAAGCCGCATTGGCAGGTTGCAGAACACATGATGTTGTTTTTTTTTGCTACGATCATTACCAGTTGAAATTCTATGCCATAACGTTTTGGATGTCAATACGTTTTGTAATATCGTCACCACTGAGTTTTCCATTTTTTACTTCATCTATACGACTCGTAACAGCCACATGTACATAACATCGTTTATTTTTGTAGTTATTTAGGTGTCAGTGTACGAAGTTTGTTTGTTTCCATGCGGCAGAAAATGCTGGCATGGGTAACAAAATTCTGTATCCCTTTCTGCAGAATATTGCAACCATTTGAATCGTTTGAGCCAATCGGCTCAATTATTCTCTCGGATAATAATTCATAACGACTTGCTTGATTCGCTCCCCAATTTGAGCTATATCATCAGGAATTCCTAGAAATGTTTTTCTTGTATTTATAGAAGGTACAACTATTTCTTTCCATCTGTGTTAAAGAATCAGGTTGTTTAATAAAGAAAAAAAACATAAATAAATAAAAATTACACAAATTTGTTGTGTTATCCTTTATTCCGTAAAATTTGTACTACAAAGATAATATTTTTTAAGCTTTTTCATTTTTCGTATAACATAAAAATATTAAGAGGAATCAGTACCAAAATTTGCAAGTTTCATACATTTTTCAATGCGAATTTCTTGCAAAGTATTTGTGGCGAATAATGATTTATATTGTTACGTGCAATAGAAAGAGACAACTGGTGACATCTACTGGCAATGGAGAGTAAACAACTTCAGGTTCGGTGAATCGGTGATGGAATCTTCGAGAATGTTCAGGAATAGAATGAATAGAATAGACAAGACGATTCTGGAATGGAGAGTTTCTAGGGTATAAATATAACAGTTGTCACCGCCAGAAAAAGAGTCTTGTCTTAGACGTTGCAGTGTTAACAAGCGAAAGTGTTGTACATAATTGGATTGCAATAATTAAAGTTGAGTTGATTAATTGAAGGTTTATGATTTTTATATATATATATATATGATTAGAGTGAAATAAAGAGCTTGTATGTAAAATATTTAATATTGTATTTTAAATAACGAACCAAAGGCCACGCTCGCAACAATATCTTAAATTAAAGGTAACGAAGAAGTCTAGTAAATAACATTGGTAAAAATTAAAAAAAAAGTGTATGGGAATGGAGATATTAGCTCGAAAACTTGTAAAAAATGGTAAAAATTGAAGTTTTTCAAATCAAATTCCTGTTAGTAGGTATTCTCATTTCTTTCGATTGTGACTATTTTGGGAAGATAAAGCCTAGATTTAGCAAATAACGTTGAGTTTTTTCATTTTTAGTTGCGTTTTTTTTTTTTAATTATTTGACTCTAATAGTACTTTTTTTTCACCCGATATTTCAGCGACTGGAAATTGCAATATTTCGTTTAAAGTGGTTGAAATACAAAGAAAAAAAGTATATCTAACAATTATGAGCAAAACAAATTTAGAAGAGTTAATTCGCACTAAAAAATTTCAATTTCTTTGAACTACAACAAATTTTCATTTTTCGTCTTAAATTATCGCATGTTGTGGGTTTCTGTCTTTTACGCTAGATGTCTCTAATGTGCTTTTGGTCTAGGTCTAACCTAATTTTATATGAATTTTCTCACTTTCAGGACACAAACCTACGTATAGTAAATTTTAATGCCTACAGGCTCGCTGGTATCTAAATTGAAACTTTTGCTGAGTACTGACCAAACTTCAAATTTCGTGTATATGATACAGTCAAAACACGAAATCCATCAAAATCCGATTTTACTAGTAAATTCTAGTTCTAACAAAGCGCTCGCGGTAATTCTAGTTTTAACTAATTAAACACAGTTAAAACTAGAATTAACGAGAGCGCTTTGTTAGAACTAGTATTAACTAAAGAATATTTAGTTAATTCTGCTTGTGGCTGAATTCTCGCGTAGCTCTTAGTTAAATCTAGAACTGACTGGTTGCTATTAGTAAATTTGCGATACAATTAAATTCTCTCGCCATTAAACCTTGATGATTATTAAGGATGTAGCTATTTATACATACAGTATTGTTACGTGCAATAGAAAGAGCCAACTGGTGACATCTACTTGCAATAAACAACTTCAGGTTCGGAGAGTAAATGACTTCAGGTTCGGAGAATCGATTATGAAATAAGTTCAGGAATAGAACAAATAGAATAGTCAAGAAGCTTTTGGAATAGAACACTCCAGAATAATCCGGAGCGTTTCTAGGGTATAAATATAACAGTTGTCATCGCCAGAAAAAAGAGTCTTGTTTTAGACGTTGCAGTGTTAAGAAGCGAAAGTAATAAAGAAGCGGTAGTGTGTAATTAGATTGCGATAATTGAAAGGAAAATGTTAGCGATAATTAGAGTTGAGTTGATTAAATGAATGTTTGTGAATTCTATATGATTAGAGTGAAATAAAGAACTTATATATTAATTATTTAATATTGTGTTTTAAATAACGAACCAAAGGCCACGCCCGCAACAGTATGTATACGCAATAGGTGAAGGGGATCGCGCATACACGCACACACACACATTAGCTGCTATACGGCCCGATATTGGAGACCCGCTAAAATTTAGTTTAGCGCGGACCTTAGTACTAGGCTTAAAGAACGGCCCGATATTGGAGACCCGCTAAAATTTAGTTTTAACGCGGACCTTAGTACTAGGCTTAAAGAACGGCCCGATATTGGAGACCCGCTAAAATTTAGTTTAGCGCGGACCTTAGTACTAGGCTTAAAGAACGGCCCGATATTGGAGACCCGCTAAAATTAAGTTTAGCGCGGACCTTAGTACTAGGCTTAAAGAACGGCCCGATATTGGAGACCCGCTAAAATTTAGTTTAGCGCGGTCCTTAGTACTAGGCTTAAAGAACGGCCCGATATTGGAGACCCGCTAAAATTTAGTTTAGCGTGGATCTTAGTACTAGGCTTTAAGTTTACTTTTATTTTTAAGGCCTATTGCAAAATTTCAGGTCTCTAAGTCCGGTGACACACAATGATGCACACACGATATACCGTACTAAAAACTGGTTTCCTTAGCACCATTTTAGAACATTTTCGTATATAGCCCAATTTAAAGCAGAGTGTTAGACTCAGATGATACATGAGTGTTTAATTACATATGTATGCGTGTAGACAGTTTGTGTGCGTATAGATCATATGGAAATGATGAGTTTTCCTTGCTGCTCAAGAACGTGTATCAACAGTGTATAAACTACGTATACCATGGCCTGGTCTAGGCTAGAGTGTGTATCATCGTGTGTCAGGGGACTAACTGGGCGTGGCTACGAGTTATCGTGAACCGACAGACGGACGGACAGGCAGATATGCAAAAATCAAAATAACTTTTATTAATATGCGTAGGTGTCCAACCGATTTTGCTCTACTAACATTATTTCTGTGCGTTACAAACAAAATTAGTAGGTAGGTATACCCTATGACTTCATCTTGGGTATATTAAATTGTGTAAAATTACAATGGGACCGAAATGCAAGGAAACAACGAAATCGAAAAGAAAAGTGTAAAAAGCTTTTCGGAAAAGTTGCAATACTAAAATAACTACGTCCAAAATCGTAACCCAACTTAAGGCGTTTAGGTATTATTTGTATTTTTATTTTGTTGTTTTCATTGTAGACACGAATCACCTTGAAATTAATCGACTTTTTGTATACAATTGATAGAAATCCGTGCATATTATGTGTAAAATCAGCTCTGCTCAATATACACCCATAGCTACAAAATAAAACAAATTTGTCCGTGAGTGCTTGTTTGTAGGTATTCGTTTCACATGAAAAGCTCTCGTCTTTCTCATAAATAGCTTTTATGAAATACGTACGTGTTACCGTTACTATAAGTTTCCGGTAGAAAGGTAGTCTTTGTATGGTTGTACTTCTTCCAGGCAATAGCTATAGAATCTTAAAAAATTGTATTTCGGTATAGTTATGCTATTTTGCCTAATTGTAATTTGTAAAAAAAAAAACAAAATTAAATGACACGCAATATTTTCAAAAAATGGGTTTCGGTCAATTTGTCACCGAGGAAATTGTACCGACTATTTTCGAAATTTCTAGAGTCGCACTTTGATGCATGTAGGTTAGAAGATCTTTACTCGCGTGAAAATTTTCCGAATGGAGCTACCCGCACAATAGTTAACAACTAAAGATAATAACATTAAATGCCTGCTACAGGAAAATTCAAAATATAGATATATATAGAGTCCTTTTAGGTATATATAAAATTTGTCCAGGGATTGAACTGACAACCATTATTCCATTTCATACCAAATCAAGCAGATCTCTCTTACTTACCACCCCTCTTAAAACCTTAAAGGACCTTCCCACACGAGAAGTTTTTACGGAAGAAAGGAATTTCCGCGAGGGGGCTATGGCTAACTGAACATAAATTTCTTTTTGGTTGTGTTGATGCAAGTAAGGGAATAATAATAATTTATTATGCTATACATTCTTTCGTTCATTCTACAACGGGACGGACTTAATGCTCTCTTTGAAAGCACTAATAGAGCCACTAAGCTGAATACGAGCAGGAAGTGAATTCCACAACCGCACAGTTTGGACAAGATAAGAATTTTCCATCATTATTTTGTGAAAACGCGGAATAATTAAGTTTAAATTTCGCTGTTAGGTTGTTAACCCGAAATTTTCTTTCAGGTAATCAGGCTTGCTTTTGTAAATCAAGTTATACATAAATACAAGAGCTTAACGCTTTAAATAAGTATCGATGGAGCAACCCAGCAGTCAAAATTTAAAAGGTGAAACATGATCGTATCTGCGTAGATTAAAGATGAATCTAATGCAACCGTTAAAAGCTACTTCAACCCTACGCTTACAGTCACTGTCCAGGTTCATGTATACCAGGCTACCATAAGTAAAATAAGGTACTATGAGCGCCCTAACCAGTTTCATTTTCATATCAAGTGACATAACACTAGCAAAAACCCATAACCTTCAAAGACCAGCATAAACTTTGCTTAACATCAGGTTGACATTTTCACAACATTTCATATCTTCGGTTATAACCACTCCAAGATTTAAGACTTTGCTTCGCACAGGTACACTACAGAACCATTAAGATATATTGGCGGAAATATCTGCTTAACACAAAGGACCGCTGTAAAACGAAATACACTGGGACTTGGACGAGTTAAGTAATTATCCATTGGTTGCAGACCACTCATGAATTCAATGCAGATCACTATTTACTCGTTCAATGCAATCCTCCAGAAGTCCTATGGGTCTATTTAAATAAATCTGTACGTTATCAGCATACAGATGTACCTTTACATACTTTACCACTTCTGCAAGGTCATTAATAAATAAACTAAAAAACAATGGGCCCAAAACTGACCCTTGTGGTACACCATTAGATAGCTCTAACGCATCAGATAATCTACTGCCGATTTTGACAACTTGGTATCTATCAGAGAGGAAACTTCCTACTAGACTGATTGCGGATTCGCTGAAATTAAAAACTGTGGAGAGTTTACGCAGAAAAATTACATGGTTAACACAATCAAAAGCTTTAGAAAAATCCAATAGGAGAAGAACACCAAAGGGACTTTTGTCTAATGCAGCTCTTAAATCAGTAGTTATCTTAAGCAAGGCAGTTTCACAATTGTAGTAAGGGCTAAAACCTGATTGCCATTTAGTTAAAAGCATGTTGTCGTCTAAAAAGCACACGAGCTTGTTATTCATTAGCTTTTCCAGGATCTTGGCCAGAAAGCAGATAAGACGATACGATACGATCAGATGCAACAGGAGCAGATGAAGTATGTCCGCTATCTTTATTAAAATTGTTCTGCCTTTTATAGTTAAACATGTATTTCACAGTCACATTCTCAAGTTTTCCGCTTTTATGGAGGACTGCCACGGTGCTGGCACTATCAAATAATAACCGGACTTGCGTACGAAGGATTCCGTACCATCGTACAAAATTCAACCCTATGTACTTTTTATTTATTTTTTTAAATGAGAGTTGGCGTCATGTGCAAAAAAAATGTAGTCATTTGAAAACAAAAAATGGCTACTTACGATAATAATAATGAATGAAAATAAAAGGAGGCAAAAAACACCGAAAAAATCACGTTTCTTGTGTGGCAGCCCCCTTTAATTTTTAATTTAATTTAATTTTTATTATTTGTTGTAATAGCGGCACAGTCTGTGAAAATTCCAACTTTCTACCTATTACGGTTCATGAGATACAACCAGGTGACGGACAGACGGACAGCGAAGTCTTAGTAATAGGGTTCCTGTTGTTAACGTTTGGGTACGGAACCCTAAAAAAGATGTCTCCGAGCGATATGAATTAGCTGCGGCCGATTAGGATTTTTTTTTCAAAGTATTAGAAAAGTTGATAGCAGCGCATATTCAGGAGTACCTGCAAGATATAAACATTCTTTTTGAGTGGCAGTCCGGTTTCTGTTCTCACCATAGCTGTGAATCACCTGTATTAAAAATAACCAATCATCTACCTTGGATTTTCAAGGTATGTATTCGACAGTATTATTAATCATGTGCCTCTGGATAACTGGTCTTCAAATATTTTCTTCTTCTGCAGTTCCAAAAATGTGAAATTACCTAACTGATAGGTGGCAGCAGGTCCTAACTGATAGGTGGCAGCAGGTTAAAGTGGAAAATACTTTATTTGGTCTTCTACAGCTCTATTTTGAGGTTGTTCAGGGATCAGTACTTGGTCCTCTTTTGTTTAATATCTTCATTAATGACCTACCAGAAGTTATAAAGGATGCGAAAACCTATATGTATGCTGACGATATTCAGATATTAATAGACAGGCCTCTCTCGGCATCGTAATTGAATTAATTGAATCACGACCGTAAGAGAGGCTAAAGGACGACGGCAGCTGCAGATTCCTATGCAATACACGTTCCATAAAACGTTCCTGGAGAAAATTGTTCCTATTATGCATACTGCAATAGTCTGCCGTTTACCGTTGCTAGGCCTTTAGCACAGACAAGAAATACATATACAGATATCGACGGTAGTACCACAGACTATATAACAGACGGAGAATTGAGCCGAAAGCTCAGTTCAGAATTTATTTTCTGCTCAGCTCACAACAGCTAGTCTGCGTCGATGTACGTTGCAGCAGCAGAGCCATAGCTACAGTCAGTGATTAAGCAGTGTGCGTTCACATAAAATTAAGGAACTGGGTGCGCGATGAGCTCTGTGTTAATACGGATAATATTTTGATATTTTTTAGAATTTCGTGATTTCACGATGAAAAAAAAAAATCATATCTCGACAGCGAAGAAACCGATTTTTCTGATTCAAATGCCAAATGAAGCTAAATGCCTTATATTTTTCATAAAAAAATATATCGGTTCAGAACGAAAAAAAATGTATTAATAATAGAATTTTTTTTCAAAGCAATAGTATTATTTACTATTGAGGACTTCTCGTACTTTGTTTTTTATTTTAATTTTGAAGCCGAAAGTCTTATCTAACTATGTAAAAAAATTGCGATGGTACTCTGCTTCATTCTGGAGATATGAATTTTTAAAGTCACCGTATATTGTGGGTATTGTTTTAATTTGACTATCAGAACAACAATACATGCAATATAAACTTACCACCCTATGAGGGAAAAATCTATGAATTATTCCAGGGTCGGTGCCTAATAGCAAATCATGGGAAGTTCCGCTAGTCAAACTCGATATCATCAACGCGTGTACAGTAAAATGCAGACCAGACTGGGCTAAGGTATTCAAGAATTAGTCTAATAAAGCAACTGTACAAACGCAATGTTATGCCGGGATTCGAGAGCTCTCAGCGAATCGAAGAATCCCAGAACCCATAATTATAAGTGATTGGCTTTTGATTCCTATGGAAAGTCATAACCTCTCATTTGTCGATATTGACTACAAAATTATTGCTTTTACACCAATCGTAAAAGTTGTGAAGGTTTCTCTGTACTGATCGCAATCGTTAACAGATTTGATCTGAGTGAAAAGCTTAACGTCATCAGCATATATCAAGATTTTGAAGTTCTTCTCAACACAGACAATGTCGTCAATAGATCGAATAAAAAGCAACGGTCCAAAGGACTTCCTTTAGGTACACCAGATGAAGCTTTCAAGACTCCAGAGATGGAATGGCGGAAATAGATTCGGTATGTTCTGTTATCTAAGTAAGACTCCGTCTATTCTATAAATGTTGTGGGAAGCCCATACTTTTCCATTTTAAAAAACTATCGAGGAGTGAGATAACTTTTCGAAGGCTTTACTAAAATCTGTATAGAAATACAATCTGCCTGGTAGCGTTTTCCATACCCGCCAATGATATCAGAGACACATTCCAAAAAGATAATGACTAAAAATCTGCCGCCCGAAATAAACCCATGTTGATTTGAAGAGCGAAAATTCTTACAGGAAATTGATAGCTGAGAATAAATGATAGATTCGAATAATTTGCACATGCATGCTGTGGATAGGTATGATAACGCAATTTTTCCATAGCTGGCGCGAAACAACCACTATCAAGCGATTTTTGGAAAGTAATTATCAGCGGAGCTGCCAGTGAGAGAATATAGAATAGAATATTTTTTTATTTGGGAGAGATACTACAAGATTTACATATCTTTTTCTTAGCACCAATTAGAGTGGTAATACAGTAATACAACTGAATAGAAATAAGTAAACTAAATTACATATTAATACTACAACCATGATAATAGATGGGAGAAAAAAAAATATAAACAATAATAACAAATAAATTATACAAAAATTAATTACGAAAACAATTATAGCAAATGAAAATAAAATAAGATAAAACCAAATTAGATAGCTTCGATAACCAAAATATAATCTGCGCGTGTGGGTCACAACAGCAAAACTACTTACGTCAAAAAATTTACAAGAAGACGCCTGAAAGTGCCGATCGAGTTAGCCTTCTGGATATTGTGTGGTAATGAATTCCACATTCGAGTGTAGGATCCATCAAGTACAGAGGACTGAAAACGAGGTATTTGCACTTTATAGCGTCTGGCAGAGTTCAAGGGTTGAAACATGGTCCTCAAGTAAGCAGGCTGAGAGTCATGCAACAGATTGAAAAGGAAGAATAATGCTCTACGCTTTAGATATACTTCAATAGAGCAACCTAGCAGTGCAAAATTCAGGTGAGAAACATGATCGAATCTTCGTAAGCCGAAAACAAACCTTACACAATCGTTAAATGCAACATGTAATTTTCTGGAGCAGTGCGAATCTAGCTTCGGGAAAACAAGTAAACCGTGTGTGAAATGCTGTAATATTAGGGACTTGACAAGATGACAGCGCATTTTAGGGGTGAGCATTTTAGTGGACAACCATAGACGACGGAGGCTGGCGTAGATCTTAGATAGGTTTGAGTTGACGAGATCACAGCACTTCACATTGGAGTTAAGGGTGACCCCAAGGTTACGGATTTTATCCACATAGGGGATTGAAGATCCATTCAAAAGAATCGGAGGAAGGGATGAAGAGTCAAGAGTGCCGAAGGAAAAGGTGATACACTGTGACTTGCCTGGATTAAGTTCAAGTTTATTGTTAATCGACCAGGTGTATATATTATGTAAATCGTCGTTCATCCGAGCCGCACAGTCTTCGATAAGACCAGGTGGGCGACTGAAATAAACTTGAACGTCGTCAGCATAAATGTGTATGTTGACATCTTGAATTATATCCGGCAGATCGTTAATATATAGACTGAAGAGTAGAGGACCAAGAATGGAGCCTTGTGGTACTCCAGAAGACAGAGGAAGGAAATTTTAGTGATTACAGTCAGCAAGAGTAACCTTTTGTGATCGGCCGATTAAGAACTCCTTGATTAAGTGGACAGATCGACACGAAAAATGGAATTTATTAAATAATTTTTTTAGCAGGCTTACATGGCAAACACTGCCAAAAGCTTTGGAGAAGTCTAAAAGCGTCAGAACGCAAATCTCCCTTCTATCAACTGCAGCGCGTATGTCTGTGGTGACTTTAACGAGAGCACTTTCGCAACTATGCTTGGGTCGAAACCCAGATTGGCAGCCACTTATAAGATTGTTTTGCAGTGTGTACTGTTGAACCTGCCAGTATAGTAGCTTCTCCAGAGCCTTCGACAGGAAGCAGAGGATGCTGATGGGCCTATAATCAGCAAGAGCTGTAGCCGCAGCCTTCTTTGGAATAGGTAGTACGTGAGCTGATTTCCATGCTTTTGGGAACACCGACTTCGTAATGCAGGTATTGAAGATATGTAAAAGTGGGCCAATAATGAGCGGCGCAATTAGCTTCACAAAACGGGGAGATATATTATCAGGGCCGACTGCATTAGATTTAATAGCGAAAATTGCATTCAAGGCTTCAGTTCTATCCACTCCCCGGAAACTAAAACCACTAGAGCTGGAAGAAGAATCTAAGCCTGCCAAGAACAACTGATCGTTGTCTTGAGATTGATGACCAGCTATGAAGAATTCGTTAAGTTCCTGAGGGCTCAGGTTGCACTTAGCCGTTCTGCCTCCATATACGCCAGCATCACGCACGTTACGAGAGGCAGCATAACTTTAAAAAGGTTGGAGGAATCCAATTCGGACCCGTTGTGAAGTCATTTGAAAGTCCATTAATATGATCAAGTATATCATTTTGTGCAATAGACGGGATAGTGAATAAAACATTATGGGAGTCTTTCATAAGACTGAAGTTGTTTTTTTGAGGTTGAAATTAAATGCGTCAAACGCATTGTCAAAAAATGAAGCGCGAACATATTATAAATTTCACACGAATCATCACTAGCAGCATCTTTGAACCTTATGATATTGGGAAATTTTTCAGTGACCCTCGTATAATTTTTAAGTTTTTTCTTCATGTTAATAAACTTCTAAATTATACGAGGGTCACTGAATAATTTCGTACGTATGCTTTGAATATATTCATCATAAAGTATGGACGAAAGTTTTTTGAACTCATTACAGGATATGAGTAAATTTTGTGATTTAGTCGTTGTCCCTCATACAACTTTTCTACGATTTATTCTTTCCTCTTTGAAGTTATATTTACTATTTTTTATGAAGAGCAGTGTCCAAATATGTAGTGAAAGCGTAGGTTTTTGTATGGCAACCCTACGAAGGATTTGCCCTATTTTCGAACTCAAATTTACTTTTTTTCCTTTTAAGCCAGTGTGCAAAATTTTAGCTCTCTAAGTATTCGCGTTCTAGAGTTAGCGTGAGGACAGACAGATGGACAGAAGGACGGGCAGACGGACATGCAAAAATTAAAACAACTTTTATAATTGGGTATGCGTGGGTGTCCAATCCATTTTGCTCTACCATCATTGTTTCTATACGTTACGAACGGAAAGACAAACGTATTATGATAAAATCGCCAATTCGCGTTCATGAAATGTCAACCTTACAAGAAGGATTTTGGAGAATTTATTTAATGTCGGTGTTTAAACTTTTGTAGTACAATAGTAAGCTGTAAATTTATCTTTTAGCTTAAATTCAAAACTCAATAAATTTATCTTGCCTGCATAATAATTGAAAATATCAGTGTATGCGGAAATCACCAGTTTGCGTCCACCATGAGGCCAATTTGCGTCCAGGGTAAACATTTTTATAAAAACTGATTTCATAAGGGGTGTTAAATTAATGTTGCTTTGAAAAATACGACTTTATTAATTTTTTTGTTATTCCCAATTTGAAAAGCCATTAAAAAATAAAAACCTGTGATACAATTCATTGTAACGCAACATTCTTCAGATTAAAACTAATTCAATTCAAATTGTGTTGTTTTAGATAAGTTGAAAGGAACAAATCAAAAAGGAATTATATAACAATGGAACTCAACGTTCCATAAATTGAAATAATAAAGCAAACTTTTTCCTTATAGTTACACATTTAGTTCAACATACTTTTTAGGCAAACTGAAATCACTTGGTCCCTCCCCTACTCTTCTATTATGGATTGAAATTTTTTTATCTGGTCGCCTAATATGGGTTGTCTCTCTGTCATCCATCTTAATTTTCATTAATTATCTGCTTTCCCTTACATTCAATCCCGTCCATAGTTTAACAGATAGATAACAGTACCTTGATTTTACTTTCTCCTTTGAAACTCTTATGAACTCCGGAGGGAATACCGCATGTGTCAAATGAGTTGGCATGATTAGATCATTGAATAACGATCGTGACAATATCCTCGCTTGGGGCCAAGTGATATCAATGCGCTCAAGATCCAAATGTGTCTCATCTCTTTAATACAAGATCGTCACTTAACCACTTCCATTTCTTTTGATGGAGAATTAGTTGAAAACACTGAAATCTGCTGGTCGTAGCACACGTGTTGTGCTGAGAGGAAGTGCGTATGAAATTATGCCGTTTGCGACTTGCATCGCTTCAATATTAAATGGGACTTGTGCGGCCGTCAACAAAAACGATCACATATTTTTGAATTTATTCATTAATTAACCATATATTTACCCCCATCAGAATGACCTAAAAACCAGTCCTCTATCATTGCTATTGATCAGAGCTGCTAAATTCAAGCACAATTGCCATTATCATTACCAATACCAAGTATTTAAGAATTTTATAATTCCCAATACTAATCCTCCTGTATTGGAATTTAAATTTTACCGTCCCATTTCCGGAATAACAAATAATACTTTAAAATACCGGAAAGTAATTGAATTTGCGGTTCAATTACAAAAATACATAGAAATATTCAAAAGTATTTAAAAAGTATTCTTACATTATTATATAATTCTTTTCAATTCTCTTCAAATACTTACAACTACTTTTAATTACTTCGAAATTTTCAGTAATAAACATGATATTTGTAATACATATAAGTAATGGAACCACTAATTCAATTACTTTCCGGTATTTTAAAGTATTATTTGCAATTCCGGAAATGGGACTGTAAAATTTTAATTCCAATACAGGAGGATTAGTATTGGGAATTATCAAATTCTTACTTGGTATTGGTAATTAACAGGTATTAAATCCATTAAATACTGAGTATTTTACAGCTCTGCTTCAAATATGTCTCCTGCATTCATCTGCTTTATATAATTTTGCAGTCATCCATTTTTTAAGTATGCAGTAGTCGTACCATCGTTTTTGCTCAATTTTTTTGAACTGTATTTAAAAGGCAATCAGGACTTCATGGAAACCCACATTTAGCTAATGACTCACACCACTTAACTAGGTTTTTCTTCGGTTTCCGTTAAAATACTTTACCGTCTAGACAATTTATCCTACAATGATGTTCTTGGAATATTTTATTTGATGCTAGCTGCTCCTCGTCGAATGTTTGAAAATGCTTCATTTATTGTTGTAGTAGTATATCTTTCCATATTTCCTTAAATGCAATGCATTAAATCAGATTTATTAATAAAGTGTTGCTTGTAGGCCGCAATCGGGGAAAGGTAAAAAATTCAGCTCTAATTTCCGGTTATCAGTAGACGCAAACTGGCTTATGATCCTTTTCGCGGCCTTAAATTTATGTGGTTATTCCCAAAATTAACTGAAATTTCAAACAATATTATATTTATTTGAAATAAAACTACTGAAATAGTTTTCTTATGAAATAAAAAAACCGGTCAAGTGCGAGTCGGAGTCGCGCACGAAGGGTTCCATACCATCGTACAAAATTTAACCGTAATGAACTTTTTATTTATTTTTTTAAATGAGAGTAGTCGTCATGTGAAAAAATAATGCTGTCATTTGAAAACACAAAATGCCTACTTATGATAATAATAATGAATGAAAATAAAAGGAGGCAAAAAACACCGAAAAAATCACGTTTCTTGTGTGGGAGCCCCCTTTAATTTTTAATTTAATTTAATTTTTATTATTTGTTGTAATAGCGCCACAGTCTGTGAAAATTCCAACTTTCTACCTATTACGGTTCATGAGATACAACCTGGTGACGGACGGACGGAAAGCGAAGTCTTAGTAATAGGGTTCCCGTTGTCACCCTTTGGGTACGGAACCCTAAAAATATATATCCTATGATTTCATCCTCTAGGGCAGTGGTTTCCAAACTTTAAGTTACTGCGACCCCCTTTAAAAAATCTATTCGTGGCGCCTCCCCCGCCCCTTATTTCATAAAATAATACAGACATATTTTTAAATGGAAAAAATGTATTAATACAAAATGAAAAAAGAACGTAATTGACAGAATAATAACAAAGTTTTATTATGTGTATTAATTTGTTCACTTTTAAATTAATTTGTTTTTAATGTGATGGATGTGCTTGTTTATTAGCACAAAGTTTATCAAATCTTGGTGTCATTGAAAAGAGTGTAACTCGTAGTTCTTTTTCTATTATTAAACGGGCCCGATAATTGGATTTCATTGCAGCTAATGCAGAAAATCCCGTTTCACATAAATATGAAGTTACAAATGGCAGAAGTACTTTTATTGCTTTACTTGACAAAGTGTGGTATTCTGCACTTCGATTTAACCAAAATTGAACTAGGGTTTCATTCTGAAATTTTTGTTTCAATGAAGTATCGCATGATAATTCTATCAATTTTCCTTTTCAATAGTTGACAATTAAAATTCATCATCTTGTTCATCGACAAATGGATTCTGTATCCACGTGAACTTTGTTAAGTCAAGATCTTCGAAATAATGCGAAAAGTGTATTAGCAAACCATCCAAGTGTTCAGTAAATATATTTTTGTTTGTTTCAATATTAACTCTGGAACAGAAATCATTTATAAGTGGAAGCATGTCGAACTTATTTTTCTCATCAAAAAAAGTGTCAATTATATTAAAAATTTCATTGGATGTGACCTTTCCAATAATGGAGCTGCAAAATAATATATCTTCCATTATATTGGTTTCGGCAACATATCGAACATATGCAATTAAATGAGCATATTTTGCTAGATCAGTTGCCTCATCTACTTGTATGGAGAATTTCGAAGAGCGCAGCCGAGAAATTAACTGATCACAAAGATTTTCAGATATATCATCGATTCTTCTGCTAACTGTATTACCAGCAAGCGGTATCTGTTGCAACTGTTTCGCATATGATTCGCCGAACATTATTTTAACCATATCAATAGCTGCTGGCAAAACTAGAGTTTCTCCTATTGTGTGTGGTTTTTTACATTTCGCGATTCTAATTATAAGAAACGTGGTATGACGCTAATAATGCATTTGAAGGAACCGAAACAATTTTTTTGAACATATTCTTTTGATTATTGAATTCATCTAATTTTGTTTGAAAAAAATCTTTAGGCCTACCAACATATTCAGAATGCATAATTTGCCTGGTCTCATACTATCTGTTGCCAAAGCTTTTGTACAAAACAAACACATTGGTTTTTTCAAACCATTAACAATAGCACTTGTGAATCCTAATGATAACTAGGATGAATCGTATTTTCTTGTCTTGGGAGCTCTATCTCCTTGTTCCCTTTTGCTTGTATTTCCACCTTCATTATTAGAGGATCTTCTCTTGTAACCAGCCAAAAATTTATCCATTCTCCTAAAAATATTAGGATTAAGTTTATATTAAAAGCAATACAATTTCTAAAGTACTTACGATTATTATCAGTAAGTAATCACGCAAAAAAAAAAAACAAAACACAATCGCACACCGCTGAAACACTTAAACTTTAGCTCTACGAGTGACGTTAAAATTTGTGGTTATTCTTTTGATGGCTACTGCGACTAGAAGTTATAACGGTCAATTCATAACCTGTGCACTTTCAAACTGCAATCCTGTTGTGTTATGTAAACATATATAATATACTATATAACATATATGTATATAATGAATAAATTCTGGCGAAAAATTTTCTATAAATTTCTAAGAAAAAATTGTGGCCTTCCCTTCATCAGGTCGAAGCAACGTTGATTTTATATTGGAGGGAGGCATTGCTGGCTTAAGGCACTTTCACATCAAAACCGAAAACCGAAAAATGTAAACCGAAAAACTCAATTTATTCCACTTTAACACAAGTTTTTTGCTCCAATGATTAATAAAATCATGGGAAATAGGATAAATTAATAATTTTACTAATAAAATAGATTATTTATCTAAGATTATTAAGAAAAACACAACTTTTATCTTTTTTCGGCCGAAAAACGAAATTTCGGTTGCTTCTGTCAATTTCTTTTCGGTTTCCACATGTGGAACGTTTCGGGACGAAAAATATTTTCGGTCGTACTAAACCTCACTTTTGTGTTTACATTGAAAATTATATTATTTTATTTTATTATTTATTATATTGAGTGCTTTTCTTTATTTTTTCTGTGGAAGGAATAGAAGGAACAGAATACTGATCACGTGGTACAAGAATATTCGGAACAGAAATTATTAAGTAAACAGAAAAGAATAAAAATTTGACAGTTGTGCATAACGCAAAATGTATTATCACGTGGAGACCATCATATACAATTTTCAGGTTCAGAAAATAAAATATCCTGTTTTAATTGCAAAATTAAATCAATTTTTCGTGTCTCTGCTGTTGCTGGCTTCCATTTTCTTGGAGTGATGTTTGCCATTTGACATTTGTCAAATTGTATTCCATTTATTCCAACTAAGGAGGTAGTTTAAAAAGAATACGTTCAGAATATACCACTGCGAATAAGGAAACACAGAATGGAATAAACGGAATATTCCGAATGGATAAATAAACACTTTTGGTGCGTTTTGAATATTCGGAATGAATAAAGAAAAGCACTCATTATTATAATATGGATAGAGATTTCGAAGTAAAATTAAAATGTGTTTTTTGTATGAGGTCTCATCATACAACTTTTATGATAATTAAATGTTACTTCTATTTAACCGAAAAAAAGTTTTCGGTTTTTGATGTGAAAGCAAAAGTGAATTTTCGGTGTAGAACTTATCGGTTTTCGGTTTTCGGTTTCGATGTGAAAGGCCTTTTACCCTTCTCTGTTTTCTTTTCTGAATTTTTGCAAGCCAAAACAAATTACCCCCGTCAGCTCATCCGCGACAACTCTATTGCTTAAAAATTTTAAGAGTGAAGAATTTACTTTTAATGCCTATTCTGTGTGTGATATGTTTCATGGTATGATTCAACTTATTTTTGCGAAGATTTGTCAGTAGGTAGGTATACCACTTTTTTTCTAATTTGACTTGCAGTTATTCAATGTAGCCAAAATGCATCCTCAGAAAGGACGAAAAGGACCAAACCGAAGATATTCATTATCGAGGGTCGTTTTTTTTTAATGTTTACCATACCAAAATATAGCCCGGCTTATGATGTGTAACTTTTGTTACTAGCACTTCGATGATATCTGTGTGCATTTTCGAGAAAAATGGCAAAGGAACACTGTTCATAGAGTACAATTTGAGGCCTTATATCTCGATAATAAAGGGTTAAACTGGAATTTTCAATATAACATTTTCGGTTTAGTTTTTTTTTGCGAAATTGAAAAATGCAATCTAAATGTGAAATTTCTGCATATTCTTCTAATACAAATAACACTACATATTTCGAGTTCAAATGCAAGTTAGTGTCATTAGATAAACTCTGTTATTTTACTGAGAATGTTAGATGTTGCGAAAACGCAACCATGGTACTAAACGCTAGGACATTTCTAAAGCTGACATCGTTATTTTACCTCTAGAGGAATATGGTAGAATCAGTTAAAAAGAAATCTCGGAAAATAATTAGGGTGAGGGAGTTGTTGGTGAGTATAAGTTTCCTCAGAAGTAGCTGAGAATCTCGAAATAAATGCAGAGCATTCCGACTGGGGTACAGATGACGAAGTACCCCTTTCCCATTTGAAAAGCTAGACGTCACGTAACGTGCAACGAGAAGCAAGCTGGGGGTAATGAATTTAAGACTATTTCGGTCAACAACGAGTTTCAGGAAAGGCAGAAATTCAACCGTTCCTTATTTCATCACACCACTTGATCTTTTCGAATTGTTTTTCACCGAGGGTATATATAATCTAATACTAGACCAAAAAAATATATATGCTGCTCAGAAAAGCTACAAATTTGCCCTTACTCACCCATACTAAAAATGATTTCTTAGAATTTTGATGATTTCTGGCCACCATACCGACCCCCAAGGGAAAACTGTACTGGTCTAATACTCCTGCCTTTGATTGTAAAGTAATTAGAAATGCGATGACCAGGAATATGTGTTACAACAAAAATTCAAATATGAATCTCCCCAATAATGACCCCATAGACCATTATGATAAATTTTATAAAGTGAGAGTTTACCACAATCTAATTTCCAAGAATTATTTCAAGTTTAGTTCGGAAAATTTTCGCACCTACTATCGATATCTATGTGATTCTAACATGGTCGACATAGTGCCAAAATGTTCATAAATTTGAAACCTTTCACTTTAGATATAAGCTTTGGCGTTTAGCATCATCCACAGGATATTAATTTATATTTTTCCCATATAGCGACAAAAAGGAGGCATTCGGAGTTACTGAAAACGTCATTTGACATTCAAGAGAAAAGTCAAAGATATCAAGATGTCGATGTCGAGTGTGTAGAAACGTGTTCAAGGCAGAGGATTGATATAAAGTTTCACAAAAAGAAATAATTTTTTTTTTATATAATTTTGCATACAAGTTTTTTTTCAATTAAAAAAAACGTATTTTTGAGAAATTATTGAAATGCTTTTTTTTATACCGTTTTGTACCACGGTTGCGTTTTCGCAACGTATCAAATCTTCTAAACCACCCGGTCAATATTGATAAAACTGGTTATTTACATATATTTCACTAAAAATATAAAATTCAAGAAGTTTGGTCAAAATCGCTCAACGGGAACGGTATGCGGAGCGAAACGAGTTAATAAGGACGAAAAGACCATTTTTTAAATATATCCTTTCCCAAGTCCTTTTTCAAGGACTTTGGGTATGCCAGAGGATACCTTGACTAACTTTTATTATTAGGACTTTTTCTATATCTCCGCACATTTTCGAGACAAATGCTCAGGGAGCACGTTACGTGGGACACCCTGTATATAAAGCTTAACAAATGTTAGCTATAAAAGTTAATTTATATCTATATATTTTTATTTATGTTATTTTAGGAAAATACATTTCTGATAACCTTTCGCGCCTCCTTCGCGCCTCCTTCGCGCCTCCCTTTGCACTAATCTGCGCCTCCCAATTTGGAAATCTCTGCTCTAGTGTAGGTATAAAAATATTTCATAATCCTTAATACTGTGGAAATATGTGCGAGTTACAAAGATCTAATATTCTGTGACAGACAGAAGGACGAACGCAAGAGTGATCTTATAATAAGGATTACGTTTCATCCTTTTAAGGTACGGATTAAGGAACCCTAAAAATGGACTTACACTGTATATACACCACTTTCAAAATAACCGGTCAAGGCAATTTTTATCAAAGGATTTATTATAACAATTTCCGGTATATTACCTACATTCATACCTTTTTCCAAACCTTTTTCAAACTCTTTTTTTGAACTTCCGCACCATTCAGTGAATCATCATTAAGATAAAAAAATATTCCAGATAACATCGGTAACACTAGATCTAACTGCAGCTTTTTCATCATAATAAAAAGGCATAAATGTGTGCGTGCATATCCAAAAATATATCCGAAACTTACTCACCTCAACTTTGGATACAAAATAGGTGAGATGAGATGAGATATATTATACGCATGAGCGGCACAGTCTCTTTAATGTTTGTGTGTTGAAATGAAATCATATGTTTGCATATTTATAGGTACCACACCAACACCAGAAGAGAATTGCTTTTGTTTTCAGCTGCAAAATTGGTGTGGTTCTGGTGTGGTCATGGTCACTCACTGGTTTGGCATAAAGTAAATGGTCCAGCAAAATCCAATTGAATTCATCTCTCTTTTCTAGCCATACTTCGGGTCGGGGGGTTCAGCTCAGCTGGGTCTTGTTGTATAACTGAGATGGGTTTTAGTTAGGTAGGAGGATTTAGGAGGGTGATGAGAACGGGAGGTATGTATGCTACACATCCAATATTACAAGCTTTATTTTCAATGAACTATTATGTATTTTTATGCTTTCGTTTTTTTTTCTCTTGTACATATCACGTGTATGTCATAATAAAAATACCCGGCATTGTACATACATACATACATATCTACAGATGTTCAAGAAGACGTCATCTCTCTGAGAATAATCCCCAAGCAGAGCTCATTTTAATTGACTTCTCTATGCGCAACAGCAGCCAACAACAAGGTCCAAAGCTTTTGGCATTCGGTTGGACAAGAGACAAGCAAACTCTTCTAATACGAACTCGTTGCTTGCCATGTTGTGTGATTATATGTCAGAGTATAAATTGAAAGAAAGAAGTTAAACGCCGCGGAAAAAGAGCCGAGTTGCGTAACCGGTGAGGGTCGCGGAAATAAGCCAACGAAGGCAAAAGTAGTCGTCAATTTGACACAAATTATAGCTGAAAATTATTAATTTAGAGCCTTCTTTTTTCATTAGCTTTAACAATTAATAAATTAAACGTAAACCAGTGAGTTTTTAAGTGACAAATGACGATTTCAGCAAAATCGTCCTAGAGTTATATATATGAAATAAAAAAAAAAAAAAAAGTTCCTAAATCTTAAGAGAAAATAATCAAATCAAAATTCATCCGATTCATTCAATATCCAATGAGTTGCTGTTGTTGTTGTTGTTGTTGTTGTCGTGACAATAGTTATCAGGCCTATTATAATTAGTATTCATATTCGATAATAATTGAAGTGTTGACACAAATATTAAACTCAGGTGAATAATTCGCATTCCACAAGAAAACACACACACACACACACACACACACAGTGTATTGCCCACCCTAAAATCACCTGCCCAATTAACTAGTAGATATTGAAGTGAATACGCGAAAGAAACAAATTAGATACCAGAACACATTATACGTTTCCTTATATGCAAAACTCACTGAAAGCTTTCTAATTAAATTCGATAAAAAAAAAAACAAATCGTTAATTATTATCATCCTGATAAGCATTACAAAAGGTTTTAAGATGTTTGCATTGGCCCGGAACGCTATTACAAACGCTGCCATTCAAAGGTTAGTCCATAATATTAATTAATTATAATAATTAAAATAATTAACTGTTTCCTATTTAATTGATCTTTTAATTTGTAAGTTGATTTAAACAAAAATTTAAAGATATTTTACCTCCAACACCTCCCCATAAAGTGTCATAGCTCGAATTGGTGATAATATTGTCACCTTTCGGGACAAAAAAAAAAACAAATGTTTATTTATAATTTGCACAAGTGTTTAAATTTTTTACGAGGCGAAAAAAGAAAATATGATAAATAACATTTGGATTAGAAAGGAAGTTCTAATGTCCCCCCACTCCCAACCCCATCCTTCGCCGTTCAAAGAAGGTCCAAGGATTATGAAATTTTGGAAATAAGAAAATTTTGCTCTCGAGAGTTGTGTTATGCAATTATTTAACTAAAGGAAAAAGAAAAATTCACTTTTTTCTATTTTAAATTTGTTGTGGTTTTGTATTTAAAATTATTTTTATATATTTTTAGGTTTTTAGCTATTTATTTTTCAACTAATTTTTTTTTTATTGGCATGAGAGTCTATTGTTAATTATCCTCGAAATTGCATATCTACGTAATAACGTATGTAGTATATGTGTACAAATGCACTGATTTCTTTAGGAATTTTTACAGATTAACAGATTTTACTTAAAACAAAAAAAAAAAATTTCTAAGATTTTCTTTTACCTCAGACAAGGTAAGGTAAAATTCTAGTCGCCCCCGTCAAAAATAATCTGGAATATTTTGAAGAAACTTGGCTGTTAAGGAGAATTCCCATTATTAGGCCCTATATGGAACATTCATTCATGAGAGATGTCTTAAACGATGCATATATGAATATGTTTATTTTAATTAAGTGGGGGCGAGCAAGGGAAGGAGGGGTCGAATTTTGATCTAGTACTTTTTGATAAAGTTAGTACCGAACCGAATTCCTTAGGTCCTGAGAAGAAATTTGAATACCCACACTCCTATACTTGGAGGCTTAAATAGTGACACCCATACTCACTTTTTATACCCTAGATGAAATCTATGGGATATACTAAGTTTGTCATTCCGTTTGTAACACCTCGAAATAATGATGTTAGAGCAAAATGGATTGGACACCCACGCATAATATTAAAAGTTATTTTGATTTTTGCATGTCCGTCCGTCTGTCTGTCTGTCTGTCTGTCTGTGCGCACGATAACTCGAGAACGCGTATACTTAGAGAGCTGAAATTTTGTATATGGACTTTAAAAAAAAAGTAAAATTAAGTTCGAAAATGAGACAAATCGGACAACTCCTTCGTGGGGTTGCCATATAAAAATTTCGTTTTCCGCTATATATTTGGACACTGCCTGAGAACAGGTCGACGTAGAGAGCTGAAATTTCGCACATGATGTTTTTACTACATTAGCAAATAAATTATCAAAAATGGACTAAATCGGGCAACTCCTTCTTGGTGTTGCCATATAAAAAATTAGGTTTTTTACGTATACTTTGAAAATGATCAGTCCAAGACATTTTTATTGTATACTAAAAACTTCTTCAGAATATGAAATCATACAAAATTGGTTATAATCATTTTTTTCTGTGCGACAAACCGTTCTAGAAATATATGCGAAAAACAACTTCAAAAATCAAACTTGAATAGATCGGTGACCATACGAAATTTAATATGGGCATTCATCTAGGGCAGGCATGGCCAACTCTTTTTGCCCCTGGGCCGGATTGAAAAAAAAAATATTTTCACGGGCTGGACGAAATATTAAAATTAAATAATTAAATGTTAAGCAAAACACTTATTTCTTTAAGTAAACAAAATTTTATTATGAAATTTGTTTATGAATAATTGTAAATAAATCAATACAGCAAATTAACATACATAATAACTAATGCGACGTGTTGAGCCGGTTTGCATTGCCTATTATTTTTTTAATATCTGGTTCTATACTTGTAGTAGCTATTCTTAACACAGCCTCCAAATGTAAATCATTCAATCTTATGATCTTGTGTTACTTTTATTTAGATTCATTAAGAGAAAAGGTTTGTCCACAAATATAAGTTGAGCTAAAGATTACTAAATACGTCTTGGCAAGTTTTTTTTTAAATTTCCATATTTTTCATTATTTAATTGCTTATAAAAATTACACAAATTTTTTTGTTCTTCTCGATATTTTTCATGTGATAATTCGTCATATTGCAAATTAATTATTTCTAACTGTATATTAACAGGAACGTCATCAACTTGTACAGAAAATGGATTTCGGATAATAGATAAAATTTTGTCAATTTTTTTGAAGCAATCGAATCTCTGCTCGAAATCTGTCATTAGTGCAAGTATATTTATATTAAATGTTTGAACCTCTTCTTTTACAATATTTAAAGATATGGTCTGCAACGTTGGAAAATGATCAAATTTACATTCAGCTAGGTTTGTAGAAAAAAGACTAAGCTTCATTTTAAAAGCTTTTAATTTTAATTTCTGTATTAAATCATGAGCAAATAAATTTTTTCCTTGTAAACATGTGTTAAATTCGTTGAAATGTGTCAAAATATCCAAAGAAAATGAGAATCACAAATTCAATTTGGATCTAATAACTCAGGAAAATCCTCATTTTCTTTAAGCGTTAAAAATATTTTTATTTTCTCTTGAAGGTCCCACACACGTCTTAGAACTTTTCCCAAACTTAACCAACGGATTTTATTGTGATATAGTATACATCTAAATGACTGGTATTTAGTTCTTCAAGGAGATCAATAAATTGCCTGTGATTTAATCCTTTTGATCGTAGGAAATTCACTAAATTCACAACTACATTTGTAACGTGATCGATTTTTAAAATATTTTTGCATGGTGCGTGTTGATGAATAATGCAATGTATGGGTATAATTTTATGATTTGGATCGATTTCGGAAAGTTTATCTTCAATGCGTCTGATGAGCCCAATATTTTTTCCGATCATGTTTGGTGATCCGTCTGTTACAACATTCACCAATTTTTTCCAGTCAACATTGTACTCCAAAAAAACACTTTTCAATCTCTCGGAAAAGATCTTCTGCCTTTGTTGTGCCTTTCATCGGAACAATTGATAAAAGTTCTTCCGAAATTTTGAAAATCTTCGGTGATAGCTCTAATGAAAATTAACAACTGAGCAGTATCTTTCACATCGCAACTTTCGTCCAGAGCTATTGCATAAAAATTGGCTGATTTTAAATTATTTAATAATTGATTATTTATATTAGCATTTAAATCTTCTATTCTTCTAGCAATAGTTTGCCGGGACAGGCTTATATTTTCAAATTTATTTTTAACTTCTGGACAAATCACATCGCAAACCTTCAACATGCACTTTTTTACAAATTCTCCTTCAGCAAAAGGTTTCCCACATTGAGCAATACGTTTTGCTACTAAAAAACTTGCTTCAGTAACAGATTCTTGTAGTCGATTTTGCTTTACAAATACATTTTGCTGTCGAGTCAATTTTACTACCAGATCTGCGGTTTGTTTTTTTTTCGGCTTTCTTCGTTTAAATTTTGTGCGTAACTTGCATGTTTGGTTTCAAAATGTCTTCTCAAGTTATATTCTTTTAAAACTGCCACACTCGAGTTACTAATAAGACAAACTGTTTTATTATTGTATTGATGTTCTCATGCTGGACTCATATTTTTGCGAGAAATGAGAATTTTTGTTAGACAGAAATCTTTCGTATCCTTTCAGCACTTTGGCCAAAGCGAAATTTATCATTAACTTAAAAAATAGAGGTAGTGTTACCCGATGTACGATGTACATTTTTATGAATAGTTTGAAAGGATTATGAAGGTATTCGAGAAGATTTTTTCATCCGGACTACGTTCTCTCAGTTTTTGTTTTTAACTCGTTGTCTCAATCGAACTATCAGAATGCATAGGAAGTTCTTTTCCCTCATTCATGGAAAGGACGAAGTACATGACTTATATTTGTTTCTTTCTTTCGCAACACTTGCCTCTGGGGCGAACTCATACATATCATATCGAGTACAGATAAGTATAAAAGTTATAATTCTTTATAACGGAATCTTTTTTAAAAAATATAAAAGTATCGAGAATTCATTCGATTAATTACTATGTAGAAGTTAAATGCTAATATTGAAAAATTGTTCGCGGGCCACATAAATTCATTACGCGGGCCGGATTCGTCCCGCGGGCCGTATGTTGGGCATGCCTGATCTAGGGTATCATTAGAATTAGTCTTAGACCAATTCTAGCTTTTTTACTTGTTTTTTTTATAGTATTTTCCTCTTTTTTATTCGAACTGAGGTACTAGATTTTTTCGTACCTTACCCGGGGGTTACACGAGATAGTACATACAGCTTGAATGCAAGTCTCCATTCCAAAGTGACTTTAAACTTGACAGTAGAAGGTAGTTTGGTTGATATCTTATCATCTTGCATGCAAGTTCGTTTAAACAAATAAAAAAGCTAGAATTGGTCTAAGACCAATTCTTATGATACCCTATATCAGTGGTTCCCAAACTTATTTCGCCTGCCGCCCCCTTTTGGGAACAAAAATTTCTCAGCACCCCCTGTAAATTTTTTTTTTTTAATTTTAATAGCAATTAAGCAGAAAGATATATGTGGTAATGTTTCTACCTTTTTCGTAAAATATAGTAAAGAAAAGTGTAAATTAGAAGCATTGAAGTTTGAAATTATGAAACGGATGGACCTGGTATGCTGCTACCAATTTAGTAATCCTCGGCTCTATTTTCGTGAGCATGTAATCTTAAATCACCGCGATTAACTATTTGCAATCGGTTTCGTTTTTTTTTTTTGCAATGAATTAAGAACTTTTGAATTACAGCCCATATTTCAGGATAAGCCGTAGGGATCTTCTTTTGCAGCCAGAAGTTCTGGTAGTCGCCTTTGAATTTAAATTTAAATTCACCATTTGTAAAGGGTTTTCCAATAAGAGGTGTTATTTTAATTAGCCCGCTATTTCGGTAGATGTCACTTTTGGAGCTGTCATTTTTTGACATTTGACAAGAAGAAACTACGCCATTAATAAAAATGGAACGATACACGAGTCAACAACGCACTGAAATTATTGAAATTCACTATAAAAATGGTGAAAATGTGGCAGAGACGGTTCGTAAAACTGGAACATTTTTGGGTCGTCGTGAAGCACCTTGTCGGACCGCAATACAGAAATTGGTAGAAAAATTCGAGCTGTCGGGACAAGTCAGTGATGTGAAGAATAAAATCCGTGCACGTCGCTCAAGAACAGCGCCGAGAATATTGCTGCTGTAGCCGAAAGTGTTGAAGAAACCCAGGTTTGTCCATTCCTCGTCGTTTTTTGGAATTAGGCATTCCACAAACGTCATTAGACCGTATTTTGCATAAAGATTTGGGTCTTAAGGCTTATAAAGTTCAGTTAACACAAGAACTCAAGCCGGCCGATCATCAACAACGTCGAGTCTTTGCTGATTGGGTCCTTGAAATGCATGAAAATGATCCGGAATTCCGTCGAAAACTCATCTTGAGTGATGAGGCCCATTTCCACCTCGATGGCTTCGTCAACAAGCAAAATTGTCGCATCTGGGACTCGGAAAACCCAAGAGTTGTTGTTGAAAAGCCTCTCTATCCTCAACGTGTGACTGTTTGGTGCGGTTTATGGTCCCGCGGGGTCATTGGACCTTACCTTTTCGAAAATGAGGCTGGAGCAATAGTAACGATGAAGGGATTGCGCTATCGACAGATGATTAATGATTTTTTATGGCCGGAATTGGATGGTATTTATCTGGACAACGTTTACTTTCAACAAGACGGCGCTACGTGCCATACAAGCAACGAAACCATTGATCTTTTACGGGAAAAGTTTCCGGACCGTGTTATCTCTCGAAGAGATGATCACAATTGGCCACCGAGATCTTGTGACTTAACACCTTGCGACTTCTTCCTTTGGGGCCACGTCAAAGAGAAGGTCTACGCCAACAGCTTAGCGTCGATTCAAGACCTCAAAGACGGAATTCGTGAGGCTATCGAGGACATAGGGCAGCCACTTTGCGATTTGGTTATGGAAAATTTCATGAAAAGGATATGGTCCTGTAGGCGTGGTCGTGGTGATCATTTGGCTGATGTTATTTTTCATTATTAACTGCATACCTTCCTCTTTATAATGAAATAAAGATCCGATCATTTATCTCAAAAAATGGCATTTTACTTTGAATATCAAAATAACATCTCTTATTGGAAAACCCTGTAGTTACTTCCATCAGTTCTTCTTGTAACTGTGGAGATTCTTCTGTGTTTGCACTTAAAAAATCCAATCAGGTATCTACATGTTCAAAATATCATCAATCTGAATGGTGGGCATCGAAGTGCTTACAATAAGAAACTATGCTTTCATTTTTTTTTTCTGCTCTTGATAAATTTGGGAAGAAGAAGTTTTGTCACAAATGCAGAAATAACAGATTTTGTTTTTATTAAATTCAGTTCATCACCTTGAAGCTGAAGATTGCTTTCATTCAATTTTTGAAACAAGTCGGTCAAAAGTAAGCTATGTCACTTTTGGATTGAAGTAAATTGGATCGTAAAGAATCATTTTTATACCCTAGATGAAATCTATAGGGGTATACTAAGTTTGTCATTCCGTTTGTAACACCTCGAAATAATGATGGTAGAGAAAAATGAATTGGACTCCCACGCATAATATTAAAAGTTATTTTGAGTTTTGCATGTCCGTCCGTCTGTCTGTCTGTCTGTGCGCACGATAACTCGAGAACGCGTTCACCTAGAAAGCTGAAATTTTGTACACGGACATTAAAAAAAAAGTAAAATTAAGTTCGAAAATGAGACAAATCGGGCAACTCCTTCGTGGGGTTGCCATATAAAAATTTCGTTTTCCACGATATATTTGGACACTACCTGAGAACACGTCGACATAGAAAGCTGAAATTTTGTACATTGTGTTTTCATAGTAATAGCAAATAATATTTCAAAAATGGACTAAATCAGGCAACCCCTTCTTGGTGTGCCATATAAAAATTTTGGTTTTTTACATATACTTTGAAAGCAATCAGTCCTAGACATTTTTATTGTAATAAAAACTTCTTCAGAATAAGAAATCCTATAAAATTGGTTATAATCATTTTTTCTGTCCGACGAGCCGTTCTAGAAATATATGTGAGAAACCAATGCAAAAAATCAAAATTTGCTCAAATGGGTGACCATACGAAATTTCATACGGACATTCATCTAGGGTATCATAAGAATTGGTCTTAGACCAATTCTAGCTTTTTCACTTGTTATCTTTCAAGAACTCCAGCACCGAGTTAAACAGTATATAAAACCTATCTTAAAACGCACCCTTTGACAATAAACGAACGTCTGTATGAAGCAGCAAACAATTATATTCTTCATTATTTTCAATACAAAGCTGTTTAAATAATCTGCATTCAATGATTTGTTTCTGATTGTGTTGATAGCTTTAATTACATTTGCAATGAATTATGTAGACGTGCACTTAAATTTTTGGCAACTAGATATGTTGATGATGGATGATACAATGTACTGTGAATACATTGGGCACCTCCTTTTTAAATATGCAAGAAAACCCCTGTAGCGCCCTACCATCGCTGGAGCAATGTCAACGATGTCTCGACCTGATGTAGGAAAGGCTGCAATTTTTTCTTCGAAATTTACTGGAAATTTTTCCTTTAGAATTTATATCAATTTTTGGAGGCTTGAGCCATACTAACAATTTTTATGAACGTAGACGCGTAGAGGAGCAATAAGCATTCATTTGTTCTTAGAAATTTACAGAAAATGTTTCGGCAGAATTTTTATTCAGATTGGTCGGGCCTCCAAAAATGTATATAAATTCTAAAGGAAAAGTTTTTCTAAGAAAAATTTCGGCCTTTCCTACAACAGGTCGAGTCGTTAATTTTATATTGGAACGAGGCATTGCTGTCGGTCTCGACCAATGCATAAAAATTCCAAGGAAGAACTGAATACATAAATCAAGTTTTCTAAATCTTCTCTTCTTCCTTTTATGCTTTCACTGCCCCTTACAATTATGCATCCTCCCAAAATGCACCTGTGCCCATCATCGCCCCCTGGATCGATGCAGTGCCCACCAGTGTAGCGCCCACTGCCCTAGATGAATACACGTATGAAATTACGCAGGGTCATCCATCTGTGAAATTTTGACTTTTAAAGTGGGTTTTCGCATATATTTCTTGAACGGTTCGTCGGAGAGTGAAAGTGGTTATAACCAATTTCAGAGGATTTCATATTTTGAAGAACTTTTCAGTACGTAAAAACCTAAATTTATATATGGCAACACCAAGAAGGGATTGCCCGATTTAGTCCACCTTGGAAGTTTTATTTACGAATGCTATGAAAATACAATGCACAAAATTTCACATCTCTGCTTCGACGCGTTCTTAAGCAGTGTTCAAATATACCTGTAGTGAAAAACGAAATTTTCGTATAGCAACCCTACTAAGGAGTTACCCGATTTGTCCCATTTTTGAACTTGAACTTACTTTTTTTTTTAAAAAAGCCCGTGTGCAAAATTTCAGTTCCCGAAGTGAACGCGTTCACGCGTGAGTATGGACGGAAAGACGGACATGCAAAAATCAAAATAAATTGTAATATTATGCGTGCGTGTCCAACCCATTTTTCTCAGAAAATGATAAACTTAGTATAAACTATGATTTCATCTAGGGTGTAAAAATGGAAAATTATAGCAATCAAGGAAGTATTAGAATGATAAAAACCTAAGAAAAAAGGAAGAGGTAGGTGTTGGTGAAATGATGTAATCGAAATGATCCCAGAAAATCTCATTTTCCCAGTATAAATTTATCGATTTCTCTCAAGCATTTCTTTTCCGCCATCTTGAAAACTGTATAATGTCAAATTACTATCACCTCAACTGCCAATGGTTTTTCATCACGCAAGTTAGCTGAAAGTTGAGTTGCCTGCATGGCAGTAGGGATTACATGGGCAAGAAGTATGGCAATGCAAGTTGCATGCAAGCTGTATTATCTCGTGTAACCTCCGGGCTAGCTAGATTGGTTCTAACTCGTTAAGATTATGTTCGATCAGAAAATGAGTTTCATTGTTCGGCTCACTTTATTACCAGCTACAATTCGTAGCAGATATTTTTTCTCTGAATACCTTAAGGGTGGAGGGTTGGAATCGGAATCGGGAGGGGGGGGGTTTGTTCCAATACGACATGTTGCATATCAAATGAAAGGTTTCGCCGAGTACTATCGGTTGGTGTGCTTTTTCCCGATTCAGAAAACTTTCCCAGTACGTTCTTGCTGCCGGAAAACTCATTTTCAGCACTTGGGTGACATACACCCCAGTTACTACATTTTACACATATTTTTGCAGTTCATTCTTTCACAGCCATTAGTGCTCTATTGTGAAAATTTTTTCTTACTTATAGGAAGTCATTTTCAACGAAGCACCAACTCCGCACAATCCCGAGATGTAGAAAAATCCACTTTTTCACCTCAAGCTACATCCGATCGCCAAAACTTTCCCCCGCTAGATAGAAATGAACATTGTTAATAAAATATGTTCAGAGTATCAGAATGCATCGTTTAAGACATCCATCATGTCTGTTCATGTCGGGCTTAAGGTTGCATGAAAAGTGGGCATTCCCTTTTCAACTATCCCGATTTTGACCCGGACGAACTAAATATAGTAATTTTTTTACAGCAAGCACAGGAAATAATACCAGCGTAGGATAACATAGTCGAATCAAATACATCAATCTCAACGACTTTATTCTCTTTTCGGGTGCGTTAGCTCATACAAACTCATCTATGCTATTTGATCGATACGTTCTGAATTAGTATATAGGTCTCGATGAAATACACACCCTCCCTTTCTTAAAGTTATTCTCTGTTTGATTAATAAAATTAATTAACTTTTTATTTTTAATTCGTTCGATTTTTCCTAATACATGGAGAGAATTGCAAAAGTGCTGGCACTACAACAAAAAAAAAAGCTTCCTACCGATGTGAATGGTTTCCGCCCGATAAGCATTCTGTTCTTTCTCTCTAAAGTTCTGGAAAGGCTATGCACTTTTAACCAAATGACAATCGAGATTCCGCTCCAAATATAGCTGTACCACAGCTTTGTTAACCGTCCATCAGCAATCCTTCAATTTTCATTGCACTCCACTACACCGTCATCTGTCCATCATTTTGCCTCCATCGCATGCAAAGCTCAGAGTATATATCGGTCATTATAAAATTTAAACTGAATCATCACGTCTCACCACCGACAGTTTGACGGCATCAAAATATTCTCCGAAAGTTTTCCTGATGGTGACTGTCGTGATGTGCACTGTAGAACATTTGATTGTCGGAAGCCTGTGGGATAGTGTGAATAGGCCTTTAAAGGCTAATAATTACTAACAAACTGTTCTTGATGACGGTTTTTTCAATATCTTGGTCCCATCTGGACTTTTTCAGTGCCTTCGACTGCATCAATCACATAATGCTTCTACAGAAATAATCTCTCCTCTACTGCTGTTCAGTTAATTCAAAATTTCTTGTCAGACAGATATCAAACAAATAAAGGTAAAAGATACTTTTTCAAGCGTTTTTCCACTATCTTGTGATGTTCCACAGGGATCAATATTGGGATCCTTGCTTTTCAGTATCTTCATAAATGATATACCTAAAACTGTAAAGGTGTTAAAAATATTCACTTGTATGCTGATAACGTGTAGATTTACTTCAGCAAACTAATTCGAGGATTGCGTTGTTCAAGTAAATAGTACTCTAAAAAAGACACATTAATGGGCGCGATTAAACTATCTCAGTTTCAATCCAAGAACAACTCATTACATTATTATAAAAAACAGCAAGCTGGATCAGAGCTAAAATACTCAGTATTTAATGAATTTAATACCTGTTAATTATCAATACCAAGTATTTAAAGAATTTGATAATTCCCAGTAAATCAGAATTGAAAGGAATTGTGTAATAATGCCCAAATACTTTTTAAATACTTTTATATTTCTAAGTATTTAAGTAATGGAACCGCAAATTCAATTATTTTCCGGTATTTTAAAGTATTATTTGCAATTCCGGATATGGGAGACGGAAAAATTTTAATTCCAAAACAGGAGTATTAGAAGTGGGAATTATCAAATTCTTAAATACTTGGTATTGATAATGATAATGGCAATTTTGCTTGAAAAAGAGGACTACAATATTTATTATAACTTAATAAATAAATATGCAAGATACAAACATAAGAATAATAGCTACAAATGTAATAATGTGAAATGATGCATTTATTATTAAACAATTCAAAATCCATTAAAATAAATCATGCTCATCTTAGTTTTAGTAGAAGACTTAGTCTGCATATTGTCCGCTAATTTTGAATTTCTCGGTATATAATTACTAATTGCTAATCTTGCACTGGATTCTAAGTGGTCGTCTGTAAGACGGGAACGATATATTGCCTTAATTGTATTCATCGTTGTAAATGCAGATTCACACAGGTAGGTAGAGCCAAAGAACGATCTTAAATGAAATGCAACTTTTTTTTAAATTTCGATACTTTACTTCGTCCATTAGATTCCAAAAGTTATTTTTAGGCTCTGAACTACGTGCTTTTAAAATTATGTCATTTTGAAGAAGAAAACTTCGCTTTCCTCAGAAGATAAAGAAAATATATAATTTATATTTTCAGTTATTTCTTCCACATCAACATTGCCAAATTGTTAACACATGAATTGAACAATTGGTTCTAGTCTAGTAAATTCTTGAAAACGTCTCTCATATTCGGAGTGAAGTTATATTATTTCATCATAATATTTTTCTTAAACTCTTATACCTACGTTTATAAGCAACTCGTCAGAATATTTTTGAATTTTTTTAGTTCATTCTTCATCAACTGGGAAGATATTAGCTTTAACGTGTTTTTGAAAGTATTAACAAATCTAATAAATTCTACTATTGTTTGTCTTTTTCCTTGCAATTGTAAGTTCAATTCATTAAGATGGCTTGTTATATCAACAACAAAACCTAAATCTATTAACCAAACGTCATCACTAAGTTCAACGTATGCTTCATCTTTTGATTCCAAAAAATATTTAACCTTTTGTAGTAGGTTGCTGAATTTTTGTAAAAATATATTCCGACTTAGCCAATGAACATCTGCAAGATATAACAATTCTCCGAAATCAGATTCGTTTTCTTCTAGTTTGGGCCGAAATATTCTTCTCTGAAGACTTCTTAACCGAATTGAGTTCACAATTTTCATGCTGATTCCCATAAAATGAAGCATATTTAGAATTTTACAACAGAGGGCTTGTTGGTGAATAATGCATTGATGGGGCCCCCATCAGTTGTCATCGATAAAACATTATAAAAAATTGAATTTTTTTCTCCTCTATGTATTTTTAGAAACATCTTCACCTCGTGTTTTCATTTTTAGAGGTAATATTGTTAATAATTATTGATCTACACTCATATCCTTAAAAACCATTCTTATAAAAATGCAAAGTTGAGAAATATCAATCACGTCCGTAGATTCGTGGCAGTTTGCAGGGAAAAGTAAATGCAGTAATTCATATCTTCCTTCTCCTGATCAGTCAGATTAGAGTTCATAATTTCTACAAGGCGCGTAACTGTTCTACGCGAAAAATGTACGTCTTTAATTGCGGAAATAATTTCATTTTTGTTCTTGAATGAATCAAATAATGAAACACTGGCTTCCAGAAATGCTTTTTTTTTATAATTTCTCCATCTGTTTCTTATGTTTTGTTAACACATGACTCATACGAAAAGATGCAACTATTGCAGTCTTAGATATAGTACTGGGTTTAATAAAATATGATTGTTGTCCAAGTAATTGCGATTTAAATTCTTTTAACATTTGTTTACGCAATCCGCTTTTTAACGGAAAATCTGTATCAAAACTTTCATATATGCTTTTGAAATGTCTTTCAAAGTTTCCTTTTTTTGGAAGTGCCACACTTGCATGACATATATAGCTCATACATTTTGCATTCACCATTGTAAAGAAAAATTGTTGTTCCCATTCTGTAGTAAAATTGTATGTTTTACTTTTCTTAACACTTGTTTTCGACATTGTACCCCCCTTTAAAAAAATTTGACAGATTACTATTTTTACTATAAAAACAAGTAACACAAAATTCTCCAGTTGAATGTTTGAACAATTATGAAAGATTATGAAAGACTGCTGGACGTATTCAATGCAGCGAACAGTAAGTTTCTAAGACAAATTTAGGGCCTTCTCTACATCAGGTCTGCATAAAAATTCTAAAGAAATAAATACATCAGGTCCAGACATTGTTGGTTTTATATTGTAGCAATACATTTTTTTCGAAAGGATTGACATAAATAAAAAGTACAGTGTTAAATTTTGTACAATATGTTACGGAACCCTTCGTGTGTGAGTCTGACTCGCATTTGGCCGCTTATTTTAGTATGCGCGTCTTAGGTCTTAGTAAAGGCGGTCACCCAAAAATGTCTTGGCGGTCCACCGGTCGATCGCAATCAACTTAATGCCCATCCCTGGTCTAAGACAAGACTCTTTTTCTGGCGGTGACAACTGTTATATTTATACCCTAGAAACTCTCCAGATTATTCTGGAGTGTTCTATTCCAGAAGCTTCTTGACTATTCTGTTCATTCTATTCCTGAACCTTCCCGAAGATCAGCATCATCGATTCTCCGAACCTGAAGTGTTTTTTCTCGTCACTGCCAGTAGATGTCACCAGTTGTCTCTTTCTGTTGCACGTAACTATATTTATTTTTCGACATTTTGTCGCCTGAATACTGTTTTGCCCCATATGCAAAAATTTAGCTTTGAGATAAATGAAGTTGAGACCTTTATTATAAAAAAACTGTTCGATAAATTTATTTTTTAAATTTCCATAAAAACTCAGTTGTTTTCCGTCTATATATTTTGAATTATTTTTGTTTCCGTTAAAGTTTCATCTATGTACAAAATGTCCAAATATGATATGGAGCAAAACAATTTACTAATAAAGTTAAAAGAAATATTTTATTACTTCAATGTTTTTATCTACCCATGAATATTTTTTAGTTTTTTTCTAAACAAAAATAAATTTCTTAGCTCATAATAAATATATTTTTATAACTTTTTGCTGGGTAAAGTTTATATTTGTTCAAGTAGAACTTTTTAGGATTCTCGGGTAAAAACGCAAAAAAAAAAAAAAATTTCTTATTTATTCTATCACACAGTCATTTTATTTAGGGCGGAATGTTTCACGTCTTGGTTCGACTCATCAACAGGTCAAAAAAAAAAAAAAAATGAAAATAGCAGAATGGAAAAATGTCTCCTCCATTTTCATTTTGTTTTTCAAGTCACTAAATTTTGTTATATATGACCTGTTGATGAGTAGAACTAAGACTTGAAACTCTGCCGCCCTAAATGAAATAATTGTAGTAAGATTTGAGCATGGAAACTGTTTCATAAAAATTTCTATCTGTATCTGGAAGACAAAACAAAAGAGATTTTATATCTTTTGCCTTATCTTTAAATCCAGCTTGGTTGATTTTACAATGTTTTGAAATAAATTGTTCGGTTTTCCAAGTATATTTCTGCCAGCTGTCATCAAAATTGACACCGAAATAAATGGTACCTGTCTTGCCGTCATTTAATATTGTACCTTAAAAGGCTCTAATTTTTTTTTAAATACAATATCTTTACTTTTGAAAATGGTACCTTTTGGTAATTTAATAAATCTGATTTTTATGAATATGCCAAGAAATCATTTTTTTTTTAAATTTGATATTTATATTTGCACCACTGTATTTTACATTTTTCAAAAGTTTTATTAATGACAGAATACTTGAAATTTCAGTATTCTTTGTAAATCGGTCGATGCAGCTATAGAGCCTCCATCGACATCTTGTATTTGAGATTGACAAGTCTCACAAAATTTTTCAATAATTTCTTTCCCTCCCTAATAACATATTTCAAAGCTGTTGTTATAATTTTGTTCTAATTTTGAGGAGCACACAAGTCGCTCCAGAGGACTATTTTTCTTATTGCAGGTTAATCATGTACTTACCTTGTTAGTATTAGTATTACAGTGCTTGTAAAATTATTGCCTGATCCCCCACTCCACTACAATTGCTATGAAAATGCCTTGAACCAAATTACAGCTCTCTATGTCGACACGTTCTGAGGCATTCGGTCTCATATAAGGTGAAGACGAAATTTTTATATGGTAACCCTGTGAAGGAGTTGCTCGATTCGTCTTATTTTCGAACTTACTATAAATTTATTTTTCCTTGAAAAGCTATTGTGATTACGGACAGACGGACGGATGCACATATGGACATGCATAAATTAAAATAGCTTTTAGTATTTTGTGCTGGTGTCCAAATCATTTTACTCTACTAGCATTGTTTAGAGTATAAAAAAATATTACTGTGAATAATCGTTAAAAGGTTCACCTCAATCTTAATTTAGATTTAAAAAGGCTTTGAATCTGGTGTCAGATAATATTTCGTCCAATATTCTTCAATATATTAAAAACACTTTTCAATTTCTTAATTTAATATTAACTACATCAATGCGATATAAAAACATTACATTAATAACGGATGGCGGTAACTTGACTTCTTCATATGAACTGAATTTCTGAATTCTATTTGGGGTAAACCAATACTAAATTTTCTGGCCAAAATATGATATGTGGGGCAAACATGACATGACTTATCTCGTTACATATATAACTTAGAAAAAAGCTGATAAGAGCATTTAATTCCACTTCATTAATAATATAAAAAACCGTACCTACTTAAGAGGAGTCAGTACTCAGCAGATACCAGCGAGCCTGTAGGCAATAAAATTTACTATACGTAGGTTTGTGTCCTGAAAGTGAGAAAATTCATATAAAATTAGCTTAGACCTAGACCAAAAGCACATTAGAGACATCTAGCGTAAAAGACAGAAACCCCACATGCGATAATTTAAGACGAAAAATGAAAATTTGTAGTTCAAACAAACTGAAAATCTTTAACGCGAATTAACTCTCCTAAATTTTTTTCTGCACATAATTGTTAAATGTACAATTTTTCTTTGTATTTCAACCGCTTTCAACGAAATATTGCAATTTTTAGTCGCTGAAATATCGGGTGAAAAAACAAGTACTATTAGAGTCAAATAATTAAAAAAACGCCCTTAAAAATGAAAAAAAACTCAACGTTATTTGCTAGATCTAGGCTTTATCTTCCCAAAGTAGTCACAATCTAAATTTTTTAATTTTTGCCGACGTTATTTACTAGACTTCTTCGTTACCTTTAATTTAAGATATATATCATTATTCTGCCATAAATAGTTTGCAAGAAATTCGCATTGAAAAATGTATGAAACTTGCAAATCTTGGTACTGACTACTATCAACTCAAAATATGAAATTTGGTGGATGGGGCAAACCAATATTCAGGCGATGATTTGTCTGGCACGGGGTACCCCGTTGGTAGTATGCGCAATGTCGGGCATGTTGCCAAGATTCCTAATTGCATTTCTTATTGACTAATTTTATCAAGTTTATTTGTATCTTAGGAATAAGGATATACGGTAAACATTGAGGATAGAACCAGTTTTAGTAGATTTACTACAATGTTGCCCAATAAAACTTCGTCCAAAATTATCACATAAACTTTTTAGCTCGTCCTCAATATAGCTGCTCCATTTTAGCTGTACTCTTGCAATTAATTGCCGTCTATTCTTCGGTGTCGGATGTGTAAATAGACTCTCTTGAAGTCTAGCTCAAACGTGTTCGATTGGGTTAAGATTAGAAGAGTTTCCAGGCCAATCTTCCCAAAGAGTTGAAAATATCGATTTTGCCAGCGTTATTGTTGCCTTTGCTGTATCCGCGCTCGTGCTCTATCCTATATAAAAATTCCAAATTTTTATTTGGACACTGTTTTCCGTCATCTTGGCATAAGCAGGTAAAATGTTGTTCGGTAATAAGATCCACGGACGGGTTGTGTTTTCCTCAACAATATGAAGCCCCGACTTTCTACGTGAGCAGATTCCTCCTGCAACCATTATCTTGAGTTCAAATGTCGGCTTTTGTATGTGCTTGAATCATTTGTTCTTACCATCATGTTTTGCCTATTCGTCATTGGATGCAAAACAATTGGGAATTCATTCAGAATAAAATAAGTAAAAAACGAGTTTTCCAACAAAACTGAGGCCAAGCCGCAGAAAAAGTAGAAAATAAACTTTTCTTCACACACAGAGGTGGACTCAGATTTTTTGATTGGGACATTTCTCTTGAATATTCTTTCTCTTCATTAATGAAATCACTTATTACCTCTCTGATTGATCATACTGAAATATATCGGTGATTGTCAGCGAGTAAAATCTGAGTCCACCTCTGTGTGTGAAGAAAAGTTTATTTTCTACTTTTTCATGCAGCTTGGCCTCAGTTTTGTTTGAAAACTGGTTTTTTACTTATTTTATATTCTGCCTTTTTCACTTTAACTAAATTGTTATTACGTGCTGCATGGAAATATTTTACAACAATTTTTAAGTCATGTTTGGTGCCGTTCCGAAAACAAAAATTTTTCGAATATCAAATCGTTGATGTACTGCAACGGTTTTCTGAAATTCAAATTATGTTTTAAACAGCCTTTTTAGCTGTATTCCAACTTGATCCCATATAACATGAATTTTCCCGATTTTCCATGTTTTCCACAGACTTTTCTTATTACTATGACATTTTTTTAAAAATTTACATGAATTTTCCTCGATTTTTCAGGCAAGTTTTCATGATTTCTGAAGAGAAAGTATTGATGCCAGTAGGACGGAAAAAAAATGATTCGGCATAGCTTAAAAAACTTTTTTGTCGGAAAATTTTCCGGAAAATTCCGGAAATTTTCGGAAAATTTTCCAGAAAAATTGGAAAATTCTGCATTCTGTCCGATGATTTTCCCGCTTTTCCGGGTTTTCCACGGAGTTTTCCACAACAGCAATTTTATTCAAATCATTTCGCTCTACAACTTTGTCTTAGGTTGAAAAACGCTCAAACGCTTCCTTGGTCTCAAAAACTCCGGAAAAGCGTTTTACATGAATTCTACTCGATTTTTTCTGCAAGTTTTCACCATTGTCGTAGAGAAAGTAATGATGCCAGTTGATAGGGAATTTGATCCTGCATAATTTACAAAACTTTTTTACCGGAAAATTCTGGAAATTTTTTTCAGAAAAATCGGAAAACTTGCATTTTTCCTGAAACAGATTTATCACTAATCAAATTTGTACCAAATTTTCAAATGAATGTTTCCGATTTTCCGGGTTTTCCATGGAAATTTCCGGTTCAAATTTTGATAGATTCAATTGTCACGCGACATGAACCTGTGTGCAAAATTTCAGCTCGCTGTGATGACGAAAAGTGGGTCTACGAGATTGTCGAAAATAGTAAAAAAGAAATATATAAATAAATAGACAGACAAATTCGTGTACGAGTAAAGGGAAGGGCCTCAAAAAGTACATGATCTCTCTTAGATCTTCCACTATCATCACAGAATCCTTCACTTTGACAGCTTCTGCAGAAGTTAAGTCGATCTGTAACATTCTTTGCAGTAAGATGCGCCATTATTGGTCTCACGTAGGCGTGTCTACCCCAATTCGTCAACTTAATGTACCGTTGATCGAGCCGTTGTTGGTCGCCGTTGTTGGTAATTTTTGGATTGATTTATCCTTTTGGTCGCTGTCCTCGTTCCAATGCCAATGTTCCAATTTTATTTTTTTTGTAGGCAAAAGAGTTGTCGGTCTACCGGAGCGTCTGTAGTCTTTTCCTCTCTTCTTTTCCAGCCATAATCGCACGGTCTTCTTGTCAACATAGTCCTTTTCTCGTTCAGAAAGAATTTTTTCAATCCATGTCGTTCTTTTTCTCGGGCCGAACGATTTAGTTTCAATCTGTCATCACTTTTTTCGGACTCCGTATCGTTCTGAATGCACCTGACTTTTTCCCGGATTCAAGCAGAACGATTTTAATTTGTATTCGTGAATGTGTTGTTCACAATTTGGACGAGGTGGTATTAGTCGAGTTTAAGTTGCCTTTGTTGGAAAATAGCTTTATTTTTATAAACAATAATTTTTACGAATTAATACTTGCTTTTTTCAAATGGAAGAAATGTCAAACACTTGAAATGGTTCTGTTTCGTTCCTTTTCTATGAGCACAGAATTAAATTATGACATCGTTCTGTCGATTCATATAGATTTATTCAGAACGAGTATAGGAACGCAGCACTAGTGTCCTTGATATTTTGGAAACGGA
Organism: Dioctria linearis; assembly: GCA_963930735.1. NCBI lineage: Eukaryota > Metazoa > Arthropoda > Insecta > Diptera > Asilidae > Dioctria > Dioctria linearis. Next base: position 6,002,502 of record OZ005741.1, read on the forward strand.
TTTTCCTATTTCTCCAAAAGTTTGGATTTGAATCCTTGTTAGCAGGCTAATTACGATAAACACGGCAATAAAAAAGGATCGTTCGGGTCAGGAGAAATAAAATTTCGCAGGTAGGATTACAGGAAAATCCTTATTTAACCCGTTAATTCAAATTGTATTCTGGGTTATGGATAACTGCTTACATTAATATTATTTTCTTTTATAAACTCAGGTTTTTAGTGTGTTTCATATTATTTTGCTGCTGTTAATTTTGATAATTATTATTTATTTATTTATATAAATCTAGAATTTACAGAGAGTGCTACTTTTATACCTGTGACACACAGCTAGTATAGATACCATAGTCCACACATAAACGCGTGTGCGTCATTGCATACCCTAGTATTATATATAGCATTCGCAGATTTATTTAAGCCAAGGGCAAATAAGTTTAACCCAAGAGCAAATAAATTTAACCCAAGCAAAACTAAGTTTAACCCAAGCACAAATAAGTTTAACCCAAGAGCAAATAAATTTAACCCAAGCAAAACTAAGTTTAACCCAAGAGCAAGTAAGTTTAACCCAAGAGCAAATAAATTTTACCCAAACACAAATAAGTTTAACCCAAGAGCAAATAAGTTTAACCCAAGCACAAATAAGTTTAACCCAAGAGCAAATAAATTTAACCCAAGCACAAATAAGTTTGACCCAAAATCTGTTAAACCCAAGAGCAAATAAGTTTAACCCAAGAGCAAATAAATTTAAACCACGCACAAATAAATTTAACCCAAGAGCAAATAAGTTAAACCCAAGAGCAAATCTGTTAAACCCAAGCACAAATAAGTTTTCAATTTCAATTGAAATCAACATTTTATTATTTCATTTTGTCATTAAAAACAACTTATTCAAACATGACGTTATCATGAAAGGTATTATAAAAGATGATGTAGATAAAAATTTCTGAACAAATGGTCAGTGCAAAGGTTGCCCTTACATTGCCTTAGGGATGAGTAAAACCAAGTCCATTACGAAATTTGCGCAGTCAGTTGGTGTGACTTGTTGCAGGCTTCTTCAATAACTGTAACAATGTTATGGTCTCTACTTACATCACCTAAAACTGGCTATGAGTACGCCGTCATTTTAGAAAACGATTGTTCTCTTGTGTTGAGCATAGGAGAATAAAGAGTCAAAAATTTTAGAGCAAAATTCGTCGATGATAAAGCATCGCAAACCTGCTGCGTTCGATCCTAGAGTAAATTTAACTTTCTTCTTAGTTTTCTTTGAATTTCGATTGATTACGATTTACATCTCTTCCTTTTCTCCAACTCCACTACTATTGGTTGGCAACTTCACATCTTGGGCAGCTTGGGTTACCATTCATCAGAACTGCCTGCGCTGAAAAATCTGTTACTGCTCATGTTAATGAATTAAAGAAAATTTTTTAGAAGACCACTTTAACCCTTTCGTAGCGGCTTTCCATTTTAGGTTATATTATTATATTGTTACGAGCTTGGCCTTAGTTCGTTATTTAAAACACAATATTTCGGAAATATTTCAAAAGTTCTTTCTTTATTAAACTTTACCGTTTACTCTCACAAATAATTATCAAATCAACTCTTTATAGTTATCGCTAGTACTGTACTTCCAATTATCGCAATCACAATAGTTTACTTCGTTCACTTCACTGTCTGAAAAAAGACTCCGCCTCCTGGATGTGAGTAGCGCTGTCTCCAAACCCAGTTTACTAGGATGTCACTAACCTAAAGTTGTTTCCATTTCCAATAGATGTCGCTTGTATCAGTTTGTGGCGCGTAACAATATTATGTTAAATATAATATGAAATATAATAATTAAGTGTTATTTAAAAAAAAATATATCAAGGGGAGGGCTGGAGGGGGTGGGACATATATGTCCCATCCATCTTTTATGATGGGTCATATATGTCCCATTAGTATATTGAAATAAAATCTAACTAAAAAATAAAACGAAATTTCAGAATAAAAAACAAAACAAAGTCATTTATCAAAAATAAAAACTGAAAAAGGTAGTAACAAAATATTATATAAAAAATTAAATGTGATATGCAGCAAAACAGTCCTTGCATAAAGGAATTTCACACTCCTTACAAATTGTTTTAGTCCGCTTTTCCTTTTTTGCTGCTGCACATTTTGTACACCGTCTTCGTTTCACACCTTCTATTGGAAGATGAAGACTTACATTGCTAGGCAATTTTCGTTTTTGTCCATTTTTGTCGGAACGACGAATAGCTGCAGTTTCTACTGCTTTTTGAATAAGATCTTCAGCTAATAACACAAGGAATTCAAGAAAGGGTTGTTTTTTTCGATTAAGTTCACAGTAAACTACCCAAGCGTTTACGGCTGACATCATTAAAAGTCGATAGACACATATACCCCATATTACATGGAAACTTTTAAATCTAGACATTTTTAAACTTCTGCTGGGACATATATGTCCCAGCAGCTGCGAAAGGGTTTAAATCTGCAATCGACACTGTTGCTTCAAACAAACTGAGCACTGTGATGAGTGATGGAATCTGCACAAACTAATTGAGAAACGCATCACTACATTTCTTAGCGATAAGGTTTTGCTATTATTTATACTGACAATTTTTGGGTTCGCGATGTTTTATATTCGACGAATTTTCCTCTAAATTTTTGCCAATATTTGAAGCCTAATATTGTTTTTTATGACAAAATGAAATAATAAAATGTTGACTTGAATGGAAATTGATAGCTTTTGTATTAAAATGTCTTATTGAGAATTTAGGATAAATTTATTTGCTCTTGGGTTAAACTTATTTGTGCTTGGGTTAAACTTATTTCTGCTTGGGTTAAACTTAGTTTTGCTTGGGTTAAACTTATTTTTGCTTGGGATAAATTTATTTGTGCATGGTTTAAATTTATTTGCTCTTGGGTTAAACTTATTTGTGTGTGGTTTAAATTTATTTGCTCTTGGGTTAAACTTACTTGCTCTTGGGTTAAACTTATTTGTGTTTGGGTTAAATTTATTTGCTCTTGGGTTAAACTTATTTGTGCTTGGGTTAAACTTAGTTTTACTTGGGTTAAACTTATTTGCTCGTGGGTTAAACTTATTTGTTCGTGGTTTAAATTGTTTTGCTCTTGGGTTAAACTTACTTGCTCTTGGGTTAAACTTATTTGTGTTTGGGTTAAATTTATTTGCTCTTGGGTTAAACTTATTTGTGCTTGGGTTAAACTTAGCTTTGCTTGGGTTAAACTTACTTGCTCTTGGGTTAAACTTATTTGTGCGTATTTTAAATTTATTTCTTCTTGGGTTAAACTTATTTCCGCTTGGGTTAAACTTATTTGTGCGTGGTTTAAATTTATTTGATCTTGGGTTAAGTTTACTTGCTCTTGGGTTAAATTTATTTGTGTTTGGGTTAAATTTATTTGCTCTTGGGTTAAACTTATTTGTGCTTGGGTTAAACTTAGTTTTACTTGGGTTAAACTTATTTGCTCGTGGGTTAAACTTATTTGTTCGTGGTTTAAATTGTTTTGCTCTTGGGTTAAACTTACTTGCTCTTGGGTTAAACTTATTTGTGTTTGGGTTAAATTTATTTGCTCTTGGGTTAAACTTATTTGTGCTTGGGTTAAACTTAGCTTTGCTTGGGTTAAACTTACTTGCTCTTGGGTTAAACTTATTTGTGCGTATTTTAAATTTATTTCTTCTTGGGTTAAACTTATTTCCGCTTGGGTTAAACTTATTTGTGCGTGGTTTAAATTTATTTGATCTTGGGTTAAGTTTACTTGCTCTTGGGTTAAATTTATTTGTGTTTGGGTTAAATTTATTTGCTCTTGGGTTAAACTTACTTGCTCTTGGGTTAAACTTATTTTCTCTTAGTTTAAATAAATCTGCGAATGCTATACTAGCTGAGCAAACTGGTTCGAAGTTAGTGTCAATACTAGAATTTTTTCTATGGTATACGAAATTTTGTAATGCTTTTGGTACCACTTTCTGGTAGTAAGTTATGAATCTTTTGCTTTTGCATCCTTGTCCAGTTCGGGCAATGTTGCGGTGGCAACATTTGCACCATTGTATTACCACCATTGATATATTTTGGAGATTTGGTCTAGTTTTGCAGTGGCAAATCGTCAATTACTACGTCTCCTTAATAGGATGTAGTTACTCTAACTTTGCCGTATTTGTTGAATTCATAACTGTCAACATAGTGGTGGAACTGCGCTAAGAGGATAGCAGAATTGCTTGACGCTGAGAACTGAGCTCTTGAAAGTCGTCGAATCTTTGGGGTGGATTCACTTTGACTACTTGATAGAGGAAACCGATGCCTGAGAGTCAAATCCGGGAATGGATTCACCAATCTGGGGCTATCTAATAAGTCTGACTGGAGCTGAGCAATTTCCGGTCCTGAAATATTAAGAATCAAATGCAGCTGTCCTTTCGACGCGCTGCCGGCGCGCGGTAAGCTGACCTTGTGGCTGGATGCACCGCGTAGGTTTTGAAAGTCGAGATGTCCTTAAGACGACCTAACTGCTACAATGGAAACCGCAGCAAGTTGATCTTGTGTTGGTATGCGCCTAATCAGTTCAGACTCTCCCTAACTTGGAGGAAGGCTGGGTCTTGATACCCAGTCAACCTTATGTCGACTTGACGATGTGCGAGTAGTTGCAACAATGTTGATTTGGATTACTGGTCTTGAATCTCCACAGCATCCGGTCGCCAGTCAGTTCGATGTAAACCTAAAACAGCGGTGTCTCTGAAAAATGTTCTGTATGATTCCTCTTTTGTATATTTCCTTATATCCAGGATGTGTTCTTTTTACAGGTAGAACTCGTTTTACTTTTATAATTTTTTAGCTTTAGTAAAAATATTATTATTGTTTTTTCTACTCTAGATGTTCCTATCCAGAGTGTTTACATTAGACTATTTACAAAATTGTTTTTAATTTTTATTTTCAAATTCTACGCCAATGCAGCTAATTTTCCTTTTGTAATCAGCAAGGTATTTCAAAACCATTTTCCAGATATTTGGTAACAGCGATTACAGCAGGTTTTTTGGGAACTATCGCTTGTATAGTTCGGAAGGAAAGTGACGACACAATCTACCGTGAATACTGTCGATTAAAAACTTACCATGTTAGGGTTTGTTTATTTTTGTTACCACTATGTGGTTCGTAATTCCAAGAGGCTAAATTATCGATCCAAATTTAATCCTGAATCACTATCTAAAACTCTTTAAAAGAACTTAATAAAGGCAAACGTCTATGGTAAATGCAAGCCTAATTGTATCCTAATAATGGATCGATTTAACCCACCAACTCATGATATCTGGGACCAGGTGTTTAGCTTTTGCGGAATAACCCGGGATGAAGTTTTTTCTATGGTTTACTCTGTAACAATAGGAAGCTGTTTGTACTGGCAATATCTACTTTTATGTATATGTTGGTCAGTACATCTTTACCGTTGAGTCTTACATACTCCCAGGAGAGGTGAAAACATAGAGAAAACTTGAACGTCATTTGTGAACGGAGCGGTCGCGTGAATGAAATTTCTTAGAGCGAACTCCTGAAGGACAGGTCCAAGACTCTCTATTATCACGACAAATCACAGAGAATCGACAGCTAAATCGAATAGCGCATTAAAATTGCCGTGCAGACTAGAGGGTCTTTCCATTCCAGACTGCACGCCAACGAGCAATGAAAAGAAGCACTCCACTCCAGCATCTTCCTAGCAATCCTTTGAGAGTAATCTATATGCACAAAGTCCTTCTGACATCTGCCTGTGTAACAAGATCTGAGGAAGGCCGCTCTTCCACATAATTCTGATATGTGGGTCAAATACCGTTCCACAATCAACTCTTGTTCTTAGTGGGGGGAAGTGGGTAGATTTCACTCAGAAGTGTGTAGTGTATTGTGGTGCTCTTTGGCATGGATGGGCTTTCAGTTAGGAAGTAAGTATACTAATTTGTTGGGAGTAATCCACTCGTGTACTATTGATAATTGTTATACGTAAGTAAGGTAATGTCACCTCACCCCATTTACTGACTAGGCGTGCCTTCTCTTTATCGTCATATTCAACCATCAACTTCCGAGATTTTAAAGCTGTTAACATTGATGCTAACGTCTGTGATTGGGAAATGATCTATTCCACCAGAAGTGTTGATCATATTGTCTGATCGCAGCTACCAATTATATTAGGTATTTCCTAACTTTACAAAATTACTTATATCCATAAGCTTGCCATCTTTAACGTATTTTCGCTCCTCCTGGATATTAGAATTATTCCCAGACAAAAACAAAAAAGTCTCAATCGAATGCCACCGACTACCAACCAATCGTTATTCAAGGTTCTCGAAAAACGCCTTCATTTGCAAATTGTGGACTATTCTGAACGTCATAAATATTTGCATAAGTTTCAGTCTGGTTTCCGGTGTAAGCACAACTGTACAACTGCTCTACTGAAGGACACAGATGACTTTCCTTTGGCATTAGAAGATAGTGACATGATAACTGCTCTTAGTCTGTTCGATTTTTCAAAAGCATTTGATTTTAGAGATCACTCTCTGCTTATCAACAAATTAGTATCTAACTGATTTTTAGTTTTTCAGTTTTCAATCTCATGCAGTCCTATCATTTTAGTCGGTATGAGCAAGTCACATGTAATAGAAACTCTTCTACAAAAACTAGGGGGGTACCTAAAGGCTCGATATTGGGTCCACTATTATTTTCCCTATTTATAAATGATCTGCCGAATGTCATTGTCTATGCTCAATATCACCTATATGCTGATGATATACATATCAAGGCCAGGCTTAATTGAAGATGCTGTCGTTCGCCTTAATAACGTCCTTTGCACAATACATGATTGGTATATAACAAAAAAAGCTTCGTTTGTATTCTATGAAATCGAATGGGATTTTAGTGTATAGGTATAGACTGCATACTTCGTCAATGCTTCGTGTTGTACTCAATAGTGTCATTTTACCTTATCGAGCAAAAATGGCGAATCTAGGAAACATTATCAACAATATCCTAATGATACACCGCCTAGGCTTATTAAAACTATTATGCCATTTATTCTCCGATCTTGATGCATATGTTTTATGCATGTTTAACAATTTTACAGTAGGTAATCATGGCTCTAGCAGAAGGCTGTTATTGTTCCTGTTTTCAAGTCTTGCAAGTACTCCGAAATGGCGGATTTTTGTCCGATCAGTTTAATCTGCTTTTGGAGTAAAGTACTGGAAAAACTAATGCATCGTCACCAATTTAAACCATGGACGTATGTTGTCCTGTTGGCAGTCTAGTTGAAGGCCACGACACAGCTGTGAATCAGCTTTACTTAAAGTTGTATCCGACCTTTCAAATGCAGTAAACCGTGATCGAATGTCCATTTTGATCCTTCTTGATTTCAGTCAGGCTCTTCGATTCGATCAACCATGAATGACTTTTCCTTAAGCTTCGTCGATATTTCAATTTTTCGAATACAGCCGTCACACTTATTGCAAAATTTTTCCTGTGTTGTGGTCAATCTGTCCAAATCTGCGATAGACTCTCTATTCCCTTAACTCTCAGTTGTGGTATACCGCAGAGTTTTATACTTGGTCCGCTGTTATTCTCTTTATGATTTACGGATGTCTGTGAAGGATATGTTCATTTATCTCTATGCGAATGATGTCCAGATTTATTTGAATAGATCTGTAGGTTTGATTGAGGAATGTGTTGTTCGGATCAATGATGACTTGAATACCAATAGTGAAATGGGCCAAATATAATCATCTAATACTGAAACCAAAAAAGTCCACCAGTAGATTAGATTAGATTTGTGAAGGGGTGTATAGGCGTTAGCTTCACAATCACTACGACCTGAAAGATCTATTGTGAGTCCCCGTGGAATTTACTCCATTTGTAGGTTTATACTGTTAATAAAGTCTAGAACCATTCTGGACTTGAGGTTCCATACGTAGCTTGGTGGAGGAAAAGCATGTTCAAGGTGGAGTAATGTCCGCCTGGCCAATGCTTCGAAGTTGCAGAGCAAGTGCTCCGAGGTTTTGTGAGCATCCTGACAGAAGCGGCAGGATGAAGTCTCAGCCAAACCCAGCTTGTTTAGGTGATACCTCAAGGGGCGATGGCCTGAGCAGAGCTCAGTGATCATTTTGACCTCTGTTCTTCTAAGGAGTAGGAGTTCTTTTGTTTTTCCACCAGAGGAGTCGATAAACTTTTTTGCCTGACGAAGTCCTTGTAGCCTTTCCCAATACAGGGATTTTTGTTTATTCTCCCAGTTATTTAGGGTAGCTCTGAGGTAACACTTTGAAGTGCCACAAAATGGCTCTGGTCCGACAAACTGAGTTTCCGCTCCTCTTTTGGCTAGGTCATCCGAAATTTCATTGCCTTTGTGGCCCTCATGTCCAGGTACCCACATGAGGATAAATTTGTTTCTCCTTGATAGATTTTTGAGGGTTTGTAGACATTCCCAGACTATCCCTGACTTGACAGTGTAGGACTTTAAAGCCTTGAGGGCAGCTTGACTGTCCGAGAGGATATTAATGGTTGAGCCATTTATGGCTCTTTTAATGCAGGTATTGGCACATTCTTCTATGGCCAATTCCTCGGCTTGGAATACGTTAGGGGTAGAGCCTAGAGCCTTTGATATATGGTATTTGGGGCTGTATACACCCAATCCGACCCCACTGCTTGTTTTTGAACCGTCTGTATACCACACCATCGATCTTTGTTGGAAGAACGGTTTACTGGAGCGCCATTGTCTTCGGTCTCCAAGAACCACTTGGAATGGTCTTACAAAATCCATTCTGGGTGTGATTATATCAGATATTGTCGTCAGTTGCTCGAAGCATATCTGTTTTAAGATACTTAAATGACCAACCAGATCGCCTGGCTTTAACTGTTTCTCCTTTTGTACTCTAATAGCACTGGAGAACGCTTCATTTTTCACCTGCAAATGCAGGGGTGCAAGGTTTAATAAGGTTTCCATGGCTTCTGTAGGACAGGTTCTCATGGCACCAGTTATTCCTAGACAGGCAAGCTGCTGAGTTTTTTGAAACAGAGCCTCAGCCGTTTTTTGATTAGTTTTTGGCCACCATGCGGGGGCCGCATAGGTGACCATGGGTCTAACATCCGTGGTAAGTTTCTTATCTAGGGTTATCCCCAGATATTTGGCTTCGTCTCAAAATATCAATTCCGTATTATTAAGAGGAGGAGCCGTTAGAGAAAGCTTCGATCTTCTTGTGAACGGAACGATAACCGTTTTGTTGGGGTTTATGCTAAGGCCTTTGTTTAAACACCACGTGCGGACTTTGGAGAGGGGTATTTGCATGAGGTCGGATATGACTTGCCCCGTATTGTAACTACTAGGTCATCCGCGTAGCCTTGAACATTAAAACCAGAACTGGTCAACTTCTGTAGCAAATTATCAATCACGATCGACCATAAGAGTGGAGAGAGAACTCCTCCTTGTGGGCAGCCTTTTGCTGCGGTGTTCCTGACTGAGCAGCTCCCTAGACATGTGGTTATCCTCCTGCTTCTAAGCATGGAGTCTATCCAGTTTACCGTGGAGGGCTCAAAGCCTTTATCCTCGGCAGCTGATTTAATTGCATCGAAGGAGGTATTATCGAAGGCTCCTTCTATGTCCGCAAATGCACATAAAGCCACCTCTTTTGCTTCGATCGCTTTTTAGTGGTCTTTGACTAATGTGTGAATGGCAGTCTCAGTAGACTTGCCAGCTTGATAAGCGAACTGCTTAGAATGAAGTGGTGAGTTAATCAGAATTTCACTTTGAATGTGTAGGTCTAGGATTTTTTCCATGGACTTGAGTAAGAATGAAGAGAGGCTGATGGGTCGGAATGATTTAGCTAGAGAACTAGCTCTTTTTCCTTCTTTAGGTATAAATACCACCCTGACGTCTCTCCAACATTGGGGAACGTACCCTAGAGCGTAACTGGCTCGAACAATTTTTTGTAGTGGAAAGAGTATTTCTTCAACACCTTGCTGTAGTAAGGCGGGAAAAATGCCGTCTTCTCCAGCAGATTTAAAGAGCTTAAATGTGCCAATGGCCCATCTAACCTTGTTAGGAGTGAAGATTCTTCCCGCAAGGCTCCTGTTAGAGACCCCGTGCTTGCCCACCTCAATCGGGTCGTCTGGAGCTACTATTCCTTGATCGAGAGTGAGAGAGTCGGGAAAGTGAGTTTCTAATAAAAGCCTGACTGTTTCCTCGTAACTCTCGGTGTAGTTCAACAGCAACAGTTTGATTCTGATGATGGAGTTCCAACAAACAGCGAGGTGACATTTTCGTTTAAATGTGTTGATTTATCTGAGGCTTTCAATGACATTAACCGTGTTAAATCGTCTCCTATTGGACCTGATGATACACCGCCTAGGTTTATTAAAACTATTATGCCATTTACATATTCTCCGATCTTGATGCATATGTTTTATGCATGTTTACCTACTTTGCAATAATCATGGCTCTAGCAGAAGGCTGTTATTGTTCCTGTTTTCAAGTCTTGCAAGTACTCCGGAATGGCGGATTTTCGTCTGATCAGTTTAATCTGCTTTTTGAGCAAAGTACTGGATAAACTAATGCATTCCCAAATCGTCACCTATTTCAACCATGGACGTATGCTGTCTTGTTCACAGTCTAGTTGAAGGCCAAGACACAGCTGTGAATCAGCTTTACATAAAGTTGTATCCGACCTTACAAATGCAGTAAACCGTGATCGAATGTCCATTCTGATCCTTCTTGATTTCAGAAAGGAAGGTATATGCCTGCCTGTGACAGCTCATATTATCCGCCAACTTGATAACTTGACACATGCGCTTGAGACTGGTCAAAGCCCTGATATTATCTGCCAGTGGAATCAAACTGTCGCTTTCAATGACATAGTTCATGGACTCTTCTTTCAAGCTCGTTAGAAAGGTTTCTTATCTATAGGCTAAAATTTTTATGTAATCCATTCTACTCTTAAGAACCGACGTACCTTAATGATCAAGTTCGATCCCTTACCTCTTACTACCTAATTACCAAGGTCAAATTTGAGAGCGATCTTACTTTGTGTAAGTGATCCGAATATGGAATAGTCTACCAGCCAGTGTTCAAAGAACTTGTTCCTTTGGGGCATTCCGCAGGTTTCTAACTTTGGCTCGCATGCCTGAAGGCGCAATAGCTTCCATTGTTTTACTTTGTATTGTGTAGTCTGATTACGTATCACTTTTCTCGATTTCTCAATTCCTTGCTTTATTTTTACTTTAAGTTTATTTTTTTTTTATTATTAGTTTTATTATTTTTTATATTTTCACTAATTTTTGTACTTTTATAAGATTTTAAATCGTTTGTATCTTGCCAATAAGTAAAGATATTATTGTTATTTGATTTTTAAAAGTTCATGTAAACAGTACAGTTATTTGTAATGGAAGAAAAAAGTTACAAGAAAAACTGTCTATGATACAAAGACGGGGCATTCCAATGAATATTACTCGTTTGCAAGGATATTAGTTTTTGTGCATAACACAACCCTCCAGCCAACCCTCCTGATGGCAGTTAAAAAAATTTTTGTGTAGTATTTTCAAAATTTATTGATATTATAATATTCCAAGTAGTTTTTGACAAATCCACCAATTATTTTGAATTTTTTTTGTAAATTATTAACATATTTTTCTTCCAGGTGTGGTGAACGATGTATTGGATCAGTGGTTCCTGAACTAAATCTTAATGATTTTAGTATAAAAAATGAACCCATTCTTGGCTATGCAAAAGGTTCAAAGGAACGTAAAGCATTGGAAGATGCTCTTGCACGTACAGCATCAAAATGTCATGATATCCCCATTGTTATTGGTGACAAAGAGATAAAAACAAATGATATCCGACATCAAGTAATGCCCCATAATCATTCGCACAAGCTGGCTAAATTTTATTATGCTGATAATAAAACAATTCTGAAAGCTATTGAAACAGCTGTTAAAACACAGAAAACCTGGGATAGAACACCAATTAGTGAACGACTACGTATTTGGGATAGAGCTGCTGATCTTATGGCCGGAGAATATCGACAAGAATTAAATGCTGCTACAATGCTTGGCCAATCAAAGACTGTGATACAAGCTGAAATAGATTCAGCAGCAGAATTGATTGATTTTATAAGGTAAAAACTTATATTAGGCAAAAAAATAATGGAAATGTATAATTTAGGTATTTTCTCTTTTCAGAATGAATGCATACTTCCTAAAGGAGTGCACAAAGTATCAACCAATTAGTGAAGATAAAAAAATAACTAAAAACTCTATGCGTTATCGTGGAATTGATGGTTTTATAGCTGCAGTCAGCCCTTTCAATTTTACAGCAATTGGAGGGAATTTGTCTTATACCCCAGCTCTTATGGTAAGTCTGCAATGTATTAAAATTAATTTGAATATAATATAGCTAAGGATAGAAAGTGTATAAAATAAAAATAATTTTGTAGATAGAATAATATAACGTTAGACCTAAAGTAACGCAAATCCGTAAGATTTGCTTCTGTGTAATTTTCTGGCCTATGATAATTGCTGGCTCAGCGAAAAATCATAAAGCCAGAACGTGACAACGCACAGCCTTATTTGATACCTCGATGAAACAAAATAGGAGTTTGATGTTGTCCTTGAATCTTAATCATAATCGCTGAATTTCTATGCAGTTTTCTAACAATATCCATCCACCTGGAAGGAAACCCAAATATCCCGTAGCAAAAGATAATCGTGTGAGACCTCTATTAAAAGCCTTTTGTTGTTCTAATGAAATCATGGCTTTACTTTACTGCCTGTTTAGTAGTTGACATTGCATAGAGTTACTGGCTTCTAGTTCCGTATTCTTTTTAAGTCTCATTTTTATTGTGGGTCTGTATGTGTTTCAACCGCTAAATTGAAGTCTTCCAAAGGGTAAGGCTTTAATAGATTCCTGAAGAGTTCTAGAGTCAAGGCATCATAACTGGGCGAAGTATGTCGTCCTTAGATCCAGTAAACGCAAACTTATATAAAAAAAAGAGAAGATGCGGATCAGCCCGAAAAGTGTTTCACATACTTTTGGATGAATTTTACTACATTTATTTATAATCTGAAAAAGAAGCATCATCAGAGTTGAGATAGATAATTTTGCTCTTCTACAAATTCAAATAACTCTACCGCATCAAATGCAGAAGACACAATTAATTTCAGGCATAAAGAGAGGGCAGGCATACAATGTACGAAACGCATTTAAAATTTATTTTAATGCCACAAATTATGAAAATAATTTATAATAAATAAAAGAATATAAATAATGCTGCAAATTATATATGCACTTACGAGAACTTTTCAATTCTCCTTCCAACTACGACGTTTATTTTTTTGTGACATCTCTAGTGTGGTGTAATACACTCAATAAATTTTTCCATATCCAATTTTTTTTTAGGATAAATAAATTCTAGCAAGTCTCCATTACCGAGGCGTCTATTTAACAGATAAAATATGACAGTGGAGATTAAGAAATGAGAGCTGCTAAAAAGAACAAGAAGAAGAAGAGGAAGAAGAAGCATTTTTATTATTTTATTCACACTTTTCCTATTTGTTGATGTTTTAAAATGTTTTTTGGTTTTTTAGTTGACATTTCTCAGAACTCTGACAAAAATATATTTTTAACTTGCTAAAGAGTGCCCCGGACTGATAAATTCAAGCTAAATTGTTTGGAGACTTACCGGTGGTGCCATATCTAATCAATCCAAAGAATAATGCCCACTTTTCATACAACTTTAGGCCCGACACCTCCAGACATGAGAGATATCTTAAAACGATGCATTATCATACTCCAAACATATTTTATTAACAATGTTTATTTCAATTAAGCGGTGGAAAGCTTTGACGATCGGATGTAGCTGGAGCGACTTTCTGGGTGAAAAAGTGAACTTTTCGACTTCTCCTGATTGCGCGGAATTGGTGAGTCGTGGAATATGACAAAAATATTTACAACAGAGCAGTAATGGCTACGGAAGAAAGAACTGCAAAAATGTATGCGAAATGTAGTAATTGGGGTGTGTGTGACCCAAATGCATGAAAATGGGGTTTCCGACAAATATATCCCGAGAAAGTTTTCTGAATTGGGAAAAAAATACATCACCCGATAGCAGTTGGCGATACCTTTAATTTGATATGAAACATGCGCTATTGGAACCATCCTTCCGCTGAGGGTTCCTACCCCAACCCTAAAAGTATTCAGAGAACAATTTTCTTCTACGAATTGTAGCTGGTAATGAGAGCTGAAGCGAACAGTGCAACCCGTTTTCCGATCGGACATAACCCTGCCGAGTTAGAGCCGATCTAGGGTGCGAAAAATTTAGTACCTCAGTTCGAATAAAAAATAGGGAAATAGTAAAAAAATGAGTATGGAGATGGCTATATATATAGTTATTTAAGCCTCCGAGTATAGGAGTGTGGGTACTCAAACTTCTTCTCAGGACCTAAAGAATTCCAATTTATACTAGGTTTTCCAAAATGTACTAGATCAAACTTTGATATCCCCCTCTCCATCCGCCAGCTTTCCCTCGGGATATCATAGTGCTTCGTTTAAGATATCTTTCATGTTTGGAGATGTCGGGCATAAAATAGGTATTTCCCTTTAGCGTGTTGACCTCAGTAGTGGTTTTGCTAGAATGTAACCGTTACTGTATATAAACTTAATTTAAAATTGTTAAAATTTATAAATTGTTTAAATAATAAAATAAATATTGCTATTGTTGTTTTCAGGGTAATGCAGTTTTATGGAAACCATCAGACACAGCAATCCTATCTAATTGGATAATATTCAAAATAATGCGTGAAGCTGGTGTTCCTCCAGGCGTTGTAAATTTCGTTCCAGCTGATGGTCCAGTTTTTGGTGACACGATCACATCATCACCGTTTTTAGCTGGTATTAACTTCACTGGATCTGTCCCGTACGCATTTTGAAAATTTTCTTTTGTTTTTTTTTGTGTTTTTTTTCTATTTTTTAATATCATTCCATTTTGCCATTTTAGAACATTTAATCATCTATGGAGACAGGTTGGTGAAAATATTGACAAATACAATAATTTTCCACGACTAATTGGTGAATGTGGTGGAAAAAATTATCATTTCATTCATCCATCTGCTAATATTGAATCAGTAGTGACATCAACAATTCGTGCAGCGTTTGAATTTTGTGGGCAAAAATGTTCCGCATGCTCTCGAATGTATGTTCCTGAATCTCTTTGGTCAAGTGTAAGTATTTTTTCTTTTGTTTTGGTTTTGTTTTTTTTATTATTATTATAATTATAAATATATTTTTGTTCAGATTAAGGAAGGTCTTATTGAAAAACGAAAACAACTTAAAATTGGCGACATTAGTGATGTGACTACATTTACTGGTGCTGTTATCGATGAGAAAGCATTCAAACGTATCACATCGTATATTGAACATGCGAAAAATAGTAATAATTTAGAAATTATTGGCGGCGGCAATTATTCAGATAAAACGGGATATTTCATTGATCCGACAATTGTTGTTACCAAAGATCCACTTGATAAGATAATGTGTGAGGAGATATTTGGTCCAGTATTAACAATTTATGTATATAAGGATGCTGATATTAAGAAGGCTATGGAATTAGTGAATACATCTACGAAATTTGCTTTGACTGGAGCTGTCTTTGCCCAAGATGAGTGAGTATAATACCTCTAATTGCGTACCTTTCTATTTTGAAATTGATTGCATTAATTTTTTTTCTTTACATTTTTTTTACTATTTTTTTATAGGCGTTCCGTACAAGAAATAGAAAAGACGGAACCCTTATAAGATCGCTCGAACGTCCTTCTGTCTGTCTGTCTGTCACAGACGTTTTTCTCGAAAACTACGTGCGTAGAAATTTGAAATTTGGCAATCTAAAAATATGAAATATATTTTTTTTATTATTATTATTATGGTGGTGGGTTGGGCTACCTAAAAAAAAAACAACAATTTTTTTGTGGGGTAGTCTCTGAGCACTTGTGCAATTATCAGCTGGCAGATGCGGTCACCCAGAAGATTGATGACCCGTTTTGGATTTCTGGGAACAAATATTAAGTTACTGTTTTCTCCAAATTGATCGGCAGAACATGACCTCATACTTGGTCATCAATTTCGTCAATTGCAAAAAGTGTCCTTGGTTGTCGCTAGACCTGCTCTCGTCTTTTCTCTGAAAACTAAATTCTGCTTCGCAAGGAACCTGATGATTCTTGTGAGGACTTCCATTCAGTATTTTTCCTCGCGTTTTGATTGTTTCTTCTTGTTCTTTCCATTCCATCTAGAATCTTTCGTGAGAAGTGATACTTTCATCGAAGAATATCACAGCAAAAAATATTCCCCTTTTTCTCTATTTTTAAAATTTTCTAACAAGACTTTTTCTCTCCTATAGCACAAATCTTTTTAACAGACTCACCCTGTGCATAGATAATAAGATTTTATTTATTATATAAATTTAGTGAAATATTAATGAAACTTATTTTTTTATTTGGCTTATCTAAGAACGATTATCAACCATTAAATTATTTTTAAAGGTCATTTTTACGTCACGCTTTGGAAGAATTCAAAATGACAGCTGGAAACTTTTACATAAATGATAAATCGACTGGATCAGTAGTGGGACAACAGCCATTTGGTGGCGGAAGATTATCCGGTAAGTAAAATTTTATTAATAAATTAAAATATATTACTAGTCGCGATTTAATATGTATGAACAGCAATTCAACTTAACATCATACTTATGCTTATATTATGGTTTCTATACACAGGCTCCAAAGAAGAGAGACTCTAAACGATATCAATTAAGCATAGAGTTAGTTTTCTTAGTGACATATTATCTCACCCGGTATAGCCACTTTGATTGAAGTGTTAGCAAAAGTCTCAATGTATTCATATACATATATCACTACAGACAATTTGTGTTTTTTTTTATTGATAAAAACCTCCTCAAGGCTTCATGCTTATGAAATACATAGGACGGCAAAGAAGCCTCTTCATTCAAAAAATTTTTCTATCATTTTTAGAGAAGAAATCATATTAGGCTTATTGGCACGAAGTATTTTGCCAATGCGTTATCAATCCGTCCAGGTATAAAGTGAACCTACTTTTATAAGAGTCTCCCAAGCACAGATGGTAAAAGCTCCAATACAAAAGAAGCCCTGAGCTCCTATCAGTATTTATCATTGGTCTCTTATTATTGTGCAGAATAGATATTGTCAGTACCCGAAGATTTGAATGGTGCCACCTGAATTTACCCATCTACCATTATACACAGGGTGACCCGCCGTTTACAGTTGTCCAAAGGAAAATTAGCGATAGGGAACATATTTGTCACCTTTACTTACAAAAATTATCACTGTGCCAAAATTATTCATTGGATTGCACTGAAAAATTGGCACAGACATACAACGACGATATTCGAGATAATCAGGCTGAAAGTCATATGAAAATATTTTTTTTTTAAATATCGCGTGGGTGACTTGAAACGCCTAAAGGGTTACATTTGTGGTACAGAGTCAATGATAGGTAATGTTAAACTGTAATGACTTTGAAGAAATCATGGTAGTTAAATGGAAAAAAGAAGAAAAAAACTGTCAATATTGCGAAACTTTGAATTTGTTTTTTCCGTAATGGAATGGTTGGAAGGCGGGAGGGGAAAAACGGTCTGATTCATTAGAATGTTCCAAAAATTATCTATCTAATGAATTTTGATACTTTGAGTAAGCTATCCTGCAAGGGAATCGTGGACTGATGGAGGTGCCTAATCGTGCTTTCCCTGGTCTGCTCTAAAAATCTTCACCGATGGCTCTCTCACTAATGAGGGAGCTGGGACAGGTGTCTACTTTCCTGAGCCTGATTTTGGAATGGAGTACTCACTTGGAAAACACACCACTGTCTTCCAGGCTGAAATCTTCGCCATCTCAATGGCAGTGAAGTTAGCCCTTGATATGCAAATCAAGGGGAAAGATATCACTATCCTTTCAGATAGTCAGGCAGCCTTGATGGCTCTGAATGGCCCTCGGATAACGTCTAAGTTACTGGAGGACTGCAGGTCGTCCGTTCTTCAGACCGGAGCCCGCCGTAGATGTCGCCACCTCGAGTATCGGGTCTCTCATCAAAGCGGATGTTCATAGGAAACATCAGCAGAGATGGGAGAACCTGAGTGCTTGTAGGTGTACAAAACTGTTTCTTGATTGGCCCAATGCGAATATCTCCGATTTTCTCATGGAGCTCGGAAGGAAACAATGTAGAACCGTGGTTGACATCATCACCGGCCACAGCTCACTTCACGCTCATCTAACAAGGATGGGAGTTGTTGACAGCCCTGAGTGTCTGTCCTGCATGGAGGGAGAGCCTGAGACAACCGAACACTTTTTGTGTGAGTGTCCGGCCTTCGCCCGGAGCAGACTGGATACTCTAGGGTCTCCCCTTCTATCTGTGGATGAGCTGAAAAACCTTTCGCACCAAGACCTGATGCGCTTCATTAAGAGGACAGGAAGGTTTTGGTGAATGGGATTCAGGATAGTACAATGGGCCGCTATGGCCTCCGTGCTTGGGATGTTGGGATCTCCTGTTCCCCCTGTTTTCAAAAAAAAAAAAAAAACCGAACTTCATGGTCTTTTAAACAAGTGCACAACCAGTCCCGTATCCCTCTTCCCTCAAGAATTATGGTTGTCTAAACTAAAATTGTCGCATTTGCTTTCCTAACTGTTACCGTGCGCCCTGTTAATCACCCTGTAACTCCTAAACGGTTGATATCCCCCCCCCCCCATAATTTTTTGTTTGGCTAGGTGAGTAAGTACTATCACCTCCTGCTCCATTGACCTTCTAGTGGGAAACACCCTGTATAGAAATTATAGGGTGATTCGTAACATAACAATTACTTCTCAAGCCGTTTGACATTTCTTTTACGCTGGATTTAACATGATCTTTGGATTGACTTAAAATAATCTATCAATGGGTATGGGAAGTAAGACAATATCTTGGATACCCTGTGAATCGAACACTTATTTTTTCTTTTGCTATTTCGGAGATGGAACTTTAATTAAATCAATTAATTCATATATATTAACATAGACAACTGCTACTTTCTTTTCTTCAACTCAAGTGACCTTAAACTGTTACTTTTCGTTTTTAATTCATCCCACCGAAAGGGGGGGGGGGCAAAATGAGTCCAATGAAAATAATCTGAATTTATGTATTATTATCTTACTTGCACATTCACTCCAACCTTCCTGTCTTTTTGATGAAGCAAAATAGAGGTCCTATCCTGATGCGGAGGGTTGATGATATTTAATTAATTTTCTAGTAATCCGATAGATGGCAATACGTACAATAATTAAATGATCATCTCACTACTAGAATTATTTGCGGAACGAGATACTATTTGTTTGGGATGGACGTATGCGACTACGACGACACGAGCTGATTCTTTTATAACAAATCATATTTTCCGTCTTGAAGTGTGAAATCATGTGAGCGTATTCTTAAACAGAATTCACTTGAACAGCTGTTCAATAGAGAGAGAGATTACCCATCAGAATACGCGTCATTTGAAAAAATAAAAAAAACAAAAATGAATCCAAATTTTGAAAGAAGGAATTGCATGTAGCAGTTAAGGTAATTGAGCATGCGTGTAACAAGGAGAAATAAATTTGTTTTTTGTTTTTTTAAGGAGAAATGTTTACATTTTTCAATAACCAACCACGTTTTTACACACTGGTGAATAAGGGCTTCAAACATGTTATTTATGAGATTGTTCTATTAGTATCCGCTCGTCGATAGAGTCCGCAATCGTCATAATCTCGTTATAATGTATCTTTCTCCCTCTCTCTCTCTCTCTCTGTTGAGTAATGTGTATGCAATTTTCTGGTCAACTGAAATTGAATTAATTATAAATATTACTCACAAGAATTTTATTTCTCCATCTTTTACTAATTAAACTTCAAATTTTGAATATTAACTTTCTTATTTTTGGTGTATTTCACACTTTGAATTAAATTTTTTTATTTTTTTATTTTTTATTTTTTGTTTTGTCATCATAGGTACAAATGACAAGGCAGGTGGACCACATTACGTTTTGAGATGGGCATCACCACAAGCTATCAAGGAAACATTTGTACCATTAAAGGACATAGATTATCCTTATATGCGTAATTAAACTCATTTTTGATGTTTTTTGTTTTTTTTTTCAAAAAAACAAAAAAAAAGCAAAAAGAATCTCAACTGAAGATTGTTACTATTTTTTAGATATGTATACTGCGCCTAAGTATTTATAAATTATTATTATTTCATATCTTTTGGTGAGTTCTTGTTTTATATAGAATTCATCACGTTTTGTTTTTTTTGTTTGTTTTGTTTTTAAGTTAGATTCAAAAGGAAACTTACAAACACACAGAATTTGCATCTAGAGTAAATTTTGATAGCTTAGAAATTATTATATACCTCGAGGATTCACACTATATTAGGTCCTTGGAACGATGAGAGTCTTGAGCTGATATAGCATATTTTGTTTATAAAAACTTAATTTTTGATTTTTTGATTTTTTGATTTTTTACTGTTTGCGCGGAGTTTGAAATCTGCGTTTTTAAGCACTTCCTCCTCTAATTTTGTAAAAGGTCCATGTTTAAAATGAAACATATGATTATGATATTAACAACAGAAAATTGAGATTTAATCAAGTAAGCGGGGGGGGGGGGCGTATTGTTTTTTTATAGGATTGGATTTTTGGAAACCCTATATCGCGTTGCGTTCTCCCCGTTTTTTTTTCAATTAAATTTATTTTGGAATACATCGTAGAAAAATGGTAAAAATAATTTGTCCTTAGTAATTTTTTTTATTTACACGAGTTTCATTACCTTGGTTTATTCGAAATTGATTTTATACCTGTGTTTAGTAGGGGAGAGGGATTCGGTAGCGATAAGTATTAAATATAATATTAAATAACATATTATATTAAATGTTAATATCCGTACATGTACATTATATAATTACATTAAAATAGCGTGAATAATCATCTGTATAGCTGAAATACAGGATTTTCTTATGTACGAAATTTTATAGTAATTACGATATTCTACAATAAAATAATACGTGATTTTTCGGATAATTATAATACGAGATTTCGTTCTATGGAATATATATATTATATCGCTCGCAATATTTTTACACAAAAGTAAACTAGACCTAATATAAATGTGATATAAAATGTAAAAAAAAAAAAATAATCAAAATTTCATACTACTTCATATAAATGCAATTTCTGTGTGAGATTATACTGTTCTTTGATATTACACAGAATTTGGAAGAAAAACTGTATCAAATCTTCCGATTATACATAAAACTATTGTATTAGATATGTATGCAAATACGTAATTGGTTTCCTATACAAGTGTACACCATTTTTGTGGTAGACTTCAACAAATTGATAGAATTTACTAATTTTTTTTTGTCTTAAAAATACAGTCATTAACTTGTTATTGTGTTATTTTATTTATTTAGTCTGATAAAGTTCTTGAATTGAATTTTATAATCTTGTTGAAACTCAGTTTGTTTAAATTTTTATTTTTACTGACAGATTAAAGAGAAAAGAAAGAAATACAAAGTTTTTTTTTTATGGCTTTACTTATTTGAATGGACAGCGGCGCTATGAAAATGTTCCGAAGCTTCATTTGTATCTAATTATTTTTCAGGACACATATTATAAGGTGATCTAATAACATATAATATATATTGAGAGTATACACAAAAAACATAGGTGTAACAAAGTATTATATGTTTATTTATTTATTGGTCTACACAGATTTAATTAATTTATTAATTGCTTTACTAATAAAAAATAATTCGATCCGAAATTATTATTCAAACTCTGGCCGAAATATGTAGAGGTTTGAATGCGATATAAATTGCTCTGAAAATAAAAATGGAAATAAAGCTGACGTTTTCTGTAGATTTTTCAAATATTTTAAAACCAAATTACAAATGCAGTGCGAACCGTTTTTTACTAATAATTTCGAATTCTTGATTCTATACTCGGTTTGCAATCGATTCGCTTCTTCGGAATTACAACAAAATGTTTGCAGGGCGGTTAAGATGATGTGAAATTTCATAAATTTTATTCCTATCATCATCAAATAAATTTTATTTTTGCATGTGGCGGGAGCAAAATTAATGAAATTATATATAATATACCTTAAAAAAACGATAGTTATCTATGTGGAAACAATATTGAACGATTACACTCTGACGTTTCGAAATCTTACCAGAAAACGTTATGTTTAGTATGCATCATTTTGGCGGGAGCATTGTAAAAATTTTAAAAAAGATTACGAACAAATTTATGAAATTTGACGTCTCTTAATTAATTTTCTTAATTAGACACAAGATTACCGCAAAGGGGGTATGTATTACAATAATGTATCATAAATAAAATCATCAGATGAGATATTAGCAAAATATATATTTCTAATAATTTTTTAGTGTCTGCACCATCTAGGGGTCAAAAATGGTACTTTTGTTTTTAAATGTTAATTTTTTATTTTCTCAATACACACATTTATGCATTTTTACGGTATGTATTCATTATAGCAATAATTCTTATATAAAACAAAGTTTAGTTTTTAATTTATTTTATTTTTTACTTTAAAAACTGCAAAATAAATAATGCCCATTTCGTCTTATGTGGAAGCTATACTTGAAATTTTTTATTTTTATATTTTCAATATTTTCTAGATATTTTTCGTAAAAGGGAAACAAAAAATAGTAAAGCGAGTAAAAATCGATTAATTTTTTTTTATCTTTATTCGGATAATAAAAGTAGAAATCAAATGGAACTTTCCACTAATGTTCACCGAAATATCGTTAGTATTCCAATAATGCTTTACTAAAAAATTCTGTTCCAAGAAAATTCACCAAACATTTTCTAATCTCGACAAAAATAAATTTTATAAATTCTTTAAAATAAAAAAAATCACATAAATGCATAAACCAAAGAAAAAAGTTAAGTGAAAAACGTACTAAGAATAAAATTGTTGGTATACTTTTGAGTTCGAAAAATTTTTATGTTATACATCAACTAATTTCTGAGACTATGTAATAAATAAAAATATAAATATAAAAAAAAAAAAACATGAAATTGGCACTTGACCACATTTTGCACTTACAGTTTTGGAGGATATTTCGGATAAATATTAATAGCGCGTATTTAAAGGTCCAATGATAAAAATTTTAATTTGAAATCTATTCAAATTGAATCCTTGTCCTTAAATCGAATTTGCGCATATGTTTTCAACATATAGTGCCTATTGGGAGCTCCTAAGCTATCGTTGTGCATATATTACATAAATCTAAATTCAATATTCGTAGAAGTCGCTGTTCGGTTCAGTTTAGCCCAATTATAGTTTCATTATTCTCCGCATACTAAGTACTTGCAATAATATCCATAGGAATTGAAATAATTATTCCAAAGTGCTAAAATAAAGCAAATGTATTCTAGCAATTTATGCTATAATTTATACTATTTAATAAAAATACTTAAAGTTGTAAGCAAATATGTACAGGTAATGTGGCTAGAGCGTTTCTAGCAGGGATAAAAAATTACTATTGTGAAATGCATTTTAATTTTTAATATTTTTAATATTTTTTTTAAATATAAAAATGCAGAACATGGTTCTTTTTTGTTATATTATCATATAAATACTCGTGTAAATTTTTATAAATAACAAAATATTTAATAAAGGGATTCAGTCTTTATTTTTTTCAGAATATCGTCCTAACTCTAGAAATTATTTGCTGATATTAAAAATCTTTTAAAAGTAATATAGTTGCAGGTTTTTAAAAAAAAACAAAAAAAATCAAATTTTATAAAACGTTTTACTTTCTGGCGTGGATTGGTATTACATGTAGCGAGTTTGTAGTAGGTATACTAGAATTTACTAGTTTTGAAACAATTAATTTTTTCGTTAAATTTTTCGGGAGAATTTTCCAAAAAAAAATTATTTTTAATTTCATATGGAATTCTGGTTTTACATTTGTGTCGATACAAAATCGTTTAGGGTTTTTGTTTTCTATTATTACAAAACGTTTAGATACACAATTTTTAATGCAGCAATGAATTTTGCTTTTTAAGACATTAGAAAAATAATTAAAATGTTTATTTGTTTATTTATTTATTATGTTCTTTGTATTAATTTGAATATTTTTACTTACTAATCTATTAATAGTCCTTGTATAAGAGTCGTTTGTATAAGAGCAATACATATATCTAATCGATTTATAATTCCTCTAATTTCTAATCTAACAAGAAGGTAAGGAAGAGGAGTTTTTAACATATTCACACAACATCAACCGTGTCTATTTGATTTAATAAATATTTTTTAAATTTCGAACTTGGCGCAACGATTTGTTACCAAATATTATGTACTTCTAATTTTATTTTATTTTTTTATTATATTTTGTACCAATATTTTATCAAATTAGTATTTCTCGATTTTTGTTCAACATAATTGAATCAAATAAATTTTTTTTGTTATGCAAAATAATTTTATTTTTCTTGGTAATAATCCAACCACATATGTGTTATGGAAAAAAAATAATGAATGTATAAGAAATAATATTATATATGTATTAAAGAAAAAAATTGCGCATATTGAAATTAAAAAAAAAAAAAATCGCGATTTAATTTATATGCAAGTCCTTAAAGTGAGTTATATTATATAATTCAACAATTTTAGTGCTGATTTTTATTAGTTATATAACAAGAAATGATAAAAGATGTGCAAGAATATTAGCAATAAATAAATATGTTGTATATGCATTTGCGTGTGTGTTCTTTTTCATATTCCCTTTTTAATTTGAATCCTGTAGAAAATTTAGATACGTTTATCACCCCTGCAAACAATTGGATGAAATTCGGCTGTAGCGAAATGAATTCGAATTTGAGGAAACGCTCGTAGCTCAAAATCTCTTCCATTTTAGTGAGTGAAGTGCTAAGTGAAATTTTACTACAGTGAGTATTTATTATTTATTTATCCGATATCGTATTTACTTGCAATTTGCAAAACGCATTCAAAGAAAATTCGATACCAGATTGTACTATTAAAAAAAAATCGAATCCAAAACGAACTACCAACACATACAAGAACTTCGACGGGAAGTCGAGCTAACGGACCACTGTCGGGTCATCAATATGTAAAATTCTCCTGCAAGCAATTGGACAAAATTCCGCCGTAGCGAAATGAATTCGAAATAGAGGAAAGGCTCGTAGCTCGAAATCTCTTCGACTTTTTTTTAACTTAATCAAAGTTTTAGCATCATGCCCTAATTTACGAAAATTCGAACTAGATGAACCGCTTGTCGAAATCATAGCGATTTTTTTACCATAAACGACGTTTTCAGGCATGCCGAAATTTTCGAAAATTCGAAATAGATGCCTATAGCTCTAAATTTCTTCGATTTGTTTGCTATATATAGAAGTTACGATCATGTCAATTTCCGAGAAAATCGTTAAGCAAATAATTTCTATTCATGAAATTGTTCGTCGCAGGCATTCTAAGTTGAAATTTTATTGAGTGAAGTGTAAACTGAAATTTTACTACAGTGAGTATTTATTATTTATATTTATCCGAAATCGTATTTACTTGCAATTTGCAAAACGCATTCAAAGAAAAGTCGATACCAGATTGTACTATTAAAAAAAAAATCGAATCCAAAACGAACTACCAACACATACAAGAACTTTGAAAAAAAGTCCAGCTAAGGCACGCACTGTCGGGTCGCCAATACGATTCGATATCGTGGTCCGTTTTTTTCTCCTGCAATTCGCAAGCTTGTCGCAAGTGAATTAGTTTTCGAAGATAAACTTCACCTAGTCGAATTGATTTATACTTCGAATTCGATTCGATTTTGAACCGCAATGCTTGCAAGGACCGGATTTCAGACTGAAATCAAGGGTAGCGATTAGGCAATCAGTGTTTCACATTTCTCACACTTTTTAATTTCTCGAGAAAAGAAAACACACATTTTTTTTCTAGAGATTTCTCAAGATTTCTCTTGAGAAAATAATTTATTAAAATAAAAATCGAACGTACTCTATAATATAAACTGAAATTCATATTATTATTATAGTACAATAAAATAAAAAATAGTAACGTAAAAATAAATTCTTTAAGTTTTACAAAAATATAATAAATTTAATCATTTTTGTGATTTAAAATAATGTTTTAAGAAACACAGAGCATCCAAAGTTGAATCTCCCATCCTTGTTCTTTTTTTTTGGTAACACAATCTGTTGCAATAGAAAAATTCCGCTCATTTTGCGTAGAAGTTGGTTTAATGGTCAGAAGTGCATCCAAAAGATTCTGCAAATTTGAGGTTTTCTTCCCATTTGCTTCAAATATTTTAAATTCCTTTGTTACAATGATTGAAATTTGTCAGCATTCGGACTTTCATATTCTTTTAAACTTTTTGTAATTGCAAAATTTATTTGTTGCTGTAGACTTGCTTCTTTTTCTCGATCTGGACATTCTTCAATATTTTCAGTTTCACCAGTTTCTTCAGTATTATCGCTATCACTGGTTTAGGTTTAGATGATATAGATTTAGCCAATTTATATATCTCTTGTCTTGGTGCCATGACAAAAAAACTATCATTTTCTTTATGTAAAATATACAATCAGGATTCTGTAGGAGCCTAATAACAATATCCTAAAGTACTATAATCCCTCCTTTTAGACATTTCCTCCCTAACTGCGTTAAGGAGGTCTCGACTTAAATTAGTGTTTAATTTTTCCAAAGTTGTAAACAAAAACCTGAGAACTCCTTCAGCAGATAATATAGTGTAGAATCTTCTCGGTTAAGAGTTTCAATTGTAATCCGGAGTGGTTTTTTATGTTGCTAATATTATTTTAGCAACCTCAACATAGTCGTAATTTCACAAACTACCCAAATTTTATTCAATCAATAATGCTTTTTTGATTGTGCCGCTAATTCTTACAAATCTTTCTACCATAGCCTCCATTGTATTCCATCTATGTAGTAGAACAATTTAAGATTTTTTCTTCTCTTCCCCTACATATTTTTGTAATATAGGATTTTTAACGGGGAAGTTTTTAAACATTTTTGATATTTTTCGAATGGATTTAATAGCTTTTTCGATTTGGGGTTGCAAATAAACATCAACGTCTTCCACAACTTCTACATATATCAGAATCATCATTAGAGTTATTATTTTCATTTTCTAAATCTTGTATTTCAGAACGTTATCAGATTCTAGTTCTTCGATACAAGCAAAGTTATCAGGATGCCTCTTCTTGGTATAAAATACTTTCAGAACAGCCAAATGCAACCCGTGATTGTAACAAAGTTGGTGAAATTGAGAAGATAATCTTCCAAATTTCTGCATTACAGCAGCACCATCACTCATTATTATTATTATTAATTGTTGGGGATGCAGACAGGATTTCTGCCTCTCATCTTGTCACTGCGACCTATAAGATCTATTGTGACATTACCCCTTGATGCCCTAGGGCGCCCATTCGAACTTAAGGTCTTTGATGAAGCCTATAATATTCTTTAGGGCCATTTTTTCGACATCCTCTGGCAGTGGAAATGCCTTTCCTAGATGTCTTAGCCTTATGCGGCACAGAGCTTCACAGTCGCATAGGACATGTTCAGCGGATTCATCGTCTTCCATGCAGAATCGACAGGTCTCATGATTGACCTTACCCATCTTCTTAAGGTGGTATCTAAGTGGGCAATGCCCAGTAAGTAGGCCCGTTATGAGCCTTAGTTCCTTCCTGCTGAGTGTGAGGAATTCTTTGGTACTCTGTTGCGAGTACTTTATAAACTTCTTCGCTTGTCTCAGCCCCGGGGTATTTTTCCAGTATTCCTTCTTAGTTCTGTCCTCCCAAAGCCTGATATGAGCTGAGAGGTGTCCAAAGACCGGCTCAGGGCCAATAAACGGAGATTTGGCTCCTTCCTTTGCAAGGCGGTCCGCAATCTCGTTTCCCATAATGCCTTCATGTCCTGGTACCCAGATCAGTGTCGCCTTATTTGTCTCGGCCAGTTGCTTTAAGACAGTAAAACAGTCCCAAACCAGCTTTGACTCAAAGTTAAACGAGTTTAACGCTATAAGTGCTGCTTGGCTGTCTGATATTATGTATATTTTTGCTCCATGCATATTTTTATGGATTATTTCGCGAGCACAGAGTTCTATGGCGTGTATTTCTGCTTGAAAAATGGTTGGTGAGACCCCCAGTGCCTTTGCGAGATGGCACCTTGGCCCCATATATGCCCAACCTGCTTTACCTTCCATTTTGGATCCATCCGTGTACCATTTAAGAGATCCTTTTTCAAAGGGTAGGTCCCCAGTGTGCCACTGTTGACGGTTCCGCACGATCACCTTAAATGGTGTTTCAAAGTTATGGCGTTCCGGCATAATGTCTGAAATTGGGTTAGCCATCGGGTCCTCTATGAAATCTTGGAGGACTTTCAGGTGGCCAACCAGATTATTTGAACTTAGGGGGTTTGCCCTTTGTAGCCTAATTGCACTAAGTATGGCCTGCTCCTTAACATGCAAATGTTAGGGTAGCAAGTCCAACATAGCCTCTAGGGCCGCAGTTGGGCAGGTACGCATGGCACCGGCTACTCCTAGACATGCAAGCAGTTGTAGTTTTTGCAAACAAGCTTGAGCTGTCTTTTGTTTTGTTTTTGACCACCAAACAAGTGAGGCGTATGTGACCATGGATCTTATAATAGATGTGTATGACCACAGAGTCATTTTTGGTTTAAGACCCCAAGATTTTCCAAAAAGCCTGCGGCATGTCCATGTTGCCACTGTAGCTTTATCCAGTACTCTTTTTAAGTGAGAGTTCCAGGTTAGTCTGTTATCCAGGGTAATACCTAGATATTTGACTTCCTTTGAGAACTCCACTACTGTTCCCTCAAGGGATGGTGCTTTTAGGTAAAGCTTCCTTTTTCTCGTGAAGGGAACAACTGTTGTCTTACCAGGATTGGCTCGAAGTCCCATTATTTAGCACCAGTTGCAAACTATGTTTAGGGCATTTTGCAATAGATCAGAGATTATCTGATCATGTTTGCCCCTAATTGTAATGACCAGGTTATCTGCATATCCCTGATTTTCAAAGCCGGAGTTGGTTAGCTTCTGTAGAAGATCATCTATAACCAGTGACCATAGTAGAGGGGACAGAACCCCACCTTGGGGCATCCCTTAGCAGCCACTACTGTTATAGAGTCCTCCCCCAGGTTAGCTGTGATTCTCCGGCTTTCAAGCATAGCTTTTATCCATTTTATCAAGGAAGTTTCAATTCCTTTTTTGGTAGCTGCATTCTCAATGGCTTCAAAGGAGGTATTGTCAAATGCTCCTTCGATGTCTAGGAATGCGCATAGGGCAGTCTCTTTATCCTCTACTGCCTTTTCTAGTCCTAGGACAAGACTATGTAGGGCAGTTGTGGTAGACTTTCCTGCTTGGTAAGCATGTTGATTTGGGTGCAGCGGTGATAGCACCATCACTCATTGTAGCTACTATATCGTCATTAAATATGATATTAAACGATTTTAATTTTTCTTTTACTAATTCCAATGCTTTTTCAGCAGGGCAACTACCAACGACAGGAACCATCCCTAAATTATCTGAATCTTTGTTATTGTAGTAAAGGTGTACATCCATATATCTTTTATTTTTCATCCTGGACCATTCATCAATGGATGTATTGAATTTTTTACCATTATCTTTGTATTTAATTATTTTTTTAATCAGCTGTTGTTTTATATCTTCATAAAAGTTCAGCATTAATTGCATCACTTTGGTAGAGTTTCGTGGTAAATTAAATCCTTTGCCACTCATAGATGTTCTAATGAATTCACTTTTAGTAATTCTGTGAATAGATATTCCATCAACAGCTGCTAACTTTGAAATTAATTCACCCATAGTTGGTCGTTTTAACACGTTAACGCTCACTTTGATATCGGTGATGGACGACAAAAACGACTTTTTGTTTTTTTTTTGTTAATTAGTTGGTTCTTGGGGAGTTCGATACTTACAGAATAAAATTTATATATATTCCACCAAATATTCCTAAAAAATGTTGGACGTCTATAGCCGTCATTTGTTTTTAATAGCTTCGATTTCACTGATACACAAAAGACGTCTATAGACGTCTTGGTAGCTGTAAAGACCATAACGATATTTGTTGAGAATAATTTAGTAAAAATGAAATAAATATATTTTTATAAACATAAAACTATCCGTCACCTAAAACTGTTGGGCAGGCCCGATTCCTACTAGGTATGGCGGGATGGTATCGACGATTCAATCCGAACTATGCTGATCTAACTGCCTTCATTACAGACACTCTGAAACATCGCAGTCAGTTCCAATGGACATCTGAAGCCCAGACGTCTTTGGAAATGTTAAAACAGAGAATTACCTCTGCTCCGTTGTTAGTGTACCCAGATTTCAGGAAAACCGTTCGTTATCCAGTGTGATGCGAGCCAACAAGGTATTGGTGGAGTGCTGTTACAACTAGATGACGATGGCCAACACGAGAAGCTGATAGCCTAAGTCTCCAAAAAGTTGAATTCAGCACAGCGGAATTACACAGTCACAGAGCAGGAATGCTTAGCAGCGATCCTAAGTGTACAGAAGTTTCGGCTCTTCATAGAACTTATGCCGTTTAAGATAGTGACTGATCATACGAGCTTGAAATGGCTGATATCTCAAAAGGACCTCAGCGATAGACTTGTTCGGTGGAGTTTGAAGCTTCAACTTCACAATCGAACACAGAAGAGGAAGATTGAGCGTCGTCCCGGATGCTCTGTCAGGAATCCACTATGTGACAGCTTCTCACCATCTGAAGATCCTGGTCCGGAAGTGGAACTTAGCTCCCCATATTTCAACTCGTTGGAATGCGAGTTGAGGCAGAAAGTTAAATCAACTTCTGTGTCAGGGATGGCTTCGTCTATATTCGGACTGGAACGATTATGAAGACACTTATACTGACCACGGATGACAGTTGATATCAGAAACAACGTAGGCTCCTGTGACGTGTGTAAAGAAACCAAGACCCCAATACCACTTTTAGACCACGTATGGGAGTTCAGTCTGTGACAGAAAGACCATGGCAAAAGCTGTACGTCGACTTTCTAAGCCCATATCCCAGGTCAGTGAAAGGAAATGTCTGCATACTACTAATTCTTGACCACTTTTCTAAATTCCCGATTCTCAAACCGATGAGAAAGGCATCTATTCTTAATGTATGTCAATTCATCGAGACAGAAATATTTCATGTACTCGGAGTTTCGGAGACGATAGTCTCTGACAATGGAGTCCAGTTTTGCTCGGGTCAGTTCGCCAAATTACTGGATAGGTATGGGGTCAAACACTTTCGAATGGCAAACGCATCAGGGCGAGTGAACAGGTCTCTATTGGCAGGGATTAGGGCATACATCCAGAGGGGTCACACTAAGTGGGATGAGAAGGTAAGCCACATAGCTAGCTCCCTCAGGAGCTCAATCCACCAAGCAACCGGCTTCTCACCCCACCGGATACTTCTCGGTCAGCAGGTGATTGATCATGCGCCTTCCTATCACATTCTTAGGAACATTGGAACTCTTAATGAACCTATAAGAGTAGATGCTGAAGACAAACTAAGATTGATCCGTGCGAGAGTACAGGAAAATATGAACTATGCGTTTGAACAGGGTTCAAAAGCTTATAATCTTAGAGCGAAGCCTGTTAGTTTCAAAGTGGGTCAAGAAGTGTACAGTCGGAGTTTTGCCGGAAGCAATTTCAAGCAGCAGACCAGTGCTAAATGAGGACGTAAATTTGTGAAGCGTCGGGCTAAGTCAAAGAAAGGAAACTCCTTATATGAACTTGAAGATTTTCTGGGAAGAACGTTAGGAGTCTATCACGCCAAGGATATCAGGCCGTGATATCCATATTTCTGGGACGTTGTAGGTCTAGTGCAAATTTCAATCCTGGTAGCCCTTATAAGGCATCCAGCCAGCTTAACTGGTAACTACAGGATGCCGATGTGCCGCTTAGGACCCTCCCAGCCTAGCGGTCGGCATACCTTTTGGAAAATAGACACGTTTTACCCCAATCCCTCGCCTGACAGTGCCCCAGAGCCCCTCCGACATGGTACCCCACGGCAGATAGGTTGTCGTAGGAATTCCACTTCCATAAAGCCTTTGCAAATTTAAGGAAGAAAATCTGGCACGTCTCTACCTCAACGACGCCTTAGAGACACACCCTTGAACAAGCGTCTGTCGGAGATAAGAGTGAGATGTTAGGGCTGGGAAAGCTTTGCGATCAGTTGGTTAGGTTACTGACCGCTGGGTTCCCTCGGCTAATCTCGGTGAAAGAAGGCAGAGGGGTACTGGCCGACTATATTTTTTAGGTTACCAGCTTGTCGGTACACCTCTGACCTCCGGCACGGAAAATCATGTCGAGATCTGATCAAAGATTGATGGGACTTCAGGGATCAAATCGGCCTGGACAATCCTGCTCATTCACCTGGCATTATTGATAGGAAATGCTTTCATGGGTCGTGGGTCACACATTGGGCGCCTGCAGCGATGAGGCCTATATTTTAAGACTGGCTAGCTAGAATCTAGTGCCACAGTGGAACCTCTTAGAGGCGCCTCGGGGAGGGATCCTCATCAACAAAATTCATGTAAGTTGCTGTCAAATGTTTGTTTGATTATATTATATACCCTTTTTGCAATCTCTTTCTAATTCTGAGAATAACTGAAAAAGACGACTATATTAATTATTAAGAAATATTTCATGATTCATTCTTAGAACAAGATTGAAGTAATATGAAACAAATGAATTTAACACTGATAGTTATACAGTTTAATCACTTATTTAGAACGCTAAGAATACAGGATGGATATAGCAGTCATTTGCATCTGTAAGCACTAGCGTTGGACGGCTGTAGACGTCATTTATGTCAACGTGTTAAGAAAGATTCAATTACTGAATTATCTCCGTACCTGTTTTTTTTTTGGCATTTTTTGAGGTGCTTTGACCATCATTGTTTTCTTCTCTTTTAAATTCATGTACACCTTCAAGATGCCTACGCAGACCAATAGTCGCCGAAACTTTGCATGAAAGTGATTTAAGACATATCTTACATATTGCCAAATCTTTATTTCTTTCATTTGTTTTAAATTGTTCCCAACAGTCCTGGTAAATTATACTCATTTTGTGGGTAATTGTTGGTTTCTATTTTTTTAATTAAAAATATTTTAAAAACAAAATTTATAATAAAACAACTTCTTACCTTAAATTTATTTTTGTTTAAGAAAGAATTTTTTGGGATTCTCCGGTATATAGCAAAAGCTAAAAACGTTCTAATTTGTTATTTCATCACTCAACTCATTAATTTTCGGTGACAAGTTTCAAGTCTTGGTTTGACTCATCAACTGGTCCCAAATAGCGAAATTGGGTGATTTGAAAAACAAATGAAAAAATGAAAAAAGAAGAAAGAAATGAAAAATTTGAGAAAAATAGAAAAAACAATTTTTTTATTTATTAAAAAAATGTAAAAAAATTTCTAAAGAAGCAGATTCATTCGAAGCGAATCGAACCTGTATCCGCCACGTTTTTTCTATTTTTCTCAAATTTTTCATTTCTTTCTTCTTTTTTCATTTTTTCATTTGTTTTTCAAATCACCCAATTTCGCTATTTGGGACCTGTTGATGAGTCAAACCAAGACTTGAAACTTGTCACCGAAAATTAATGAGTTGAGTGATGAAATAACAAATTAGAACGTTTTTAGCTTTTGCTATATACCGGAGAATCCCAAAAAATTCTTTCTTAAACAAAATTAAGTTTAACCCGGTAAAAAGTCAAAAAGAGTAATCTTTTTATTTTACTTAAATTTATTATAAAGGTTTATCTTACATATGTGGTACGTCCATTTAAAAAAAAATAATATTTATACATACAAAAATCGTTCACAACGCAATTAGTTATAGCAATTGATGATAACTAATGATTTATTTATTATATAAATATACTATCGGGAATTCCCCGAATTCTTAAGTATAAAACAACCACAACCACTGAAGTTTGAGACAATTATGAATAACAACATAGAAAACTAACGGTGTTTTTAAAAAAATTGTATGACAGTGATGAATACAGCGCTGTTTAGAAACAAAGATTTTACATGGATATTTTGCATCAATATCGAAAGGAAATTGGTGTGTGTAACTAATTTTGTCGAGAATTTCTCGAGAAAAAATTCTCGAGAAGAAACACTAGGCATATGTATCTCCATTGGTATGCAGATTAGTGATGTATTTTATTCTGTATATCTACCCAAAATGTAATTTTTTTATTTATTTATTTATATATTCCGTCTACCGATATACAATCTTACAGACTATTTATATTACGTGCAAAAAAATATATACAAAAGTAAAAATACATTGCATTACGTGAAAGTGAATCAAAGAAAAAAATAAAACTGTAATATACAGGGTGTTCCGTAAATGTCTTTAATCCTTTAAGGGGATGAAAGTAGTGGTCATTTGGGTCAAAAAAGTCTACATACTTTTATCTCGAACTCCGCTTGGTTTTCGAGTAAATCGATAATATCGATTTTCGAGATTTTGCATACCTCTTCAGAGTAATTTCGTTATAAGTTCTATTGTAATTAATGGATTGTGACGTTCAAACATTTATTTAAAAGAACACATGTTGGCCTTTCTAAGAATGCACAATTAGTTATAATTGTGCCTTCAATTATTTAAAAAAAAAAAAACAGTTTTCTCTAGAATTTTTTATTTCACCAACATTTTTGTCGCGCTTCAGTGTACATTTATTCGAAATATCACCATTGCATGAACTTGGCAAAACTATGAAAAAATTTGCTCATTATGTTCCCGTTCCAAAATGACCTCCACAAGGGCTATCAACAATAAAAATCAAAAGTTATAAGCAAACATTTCGAAGATGTGCCCCACGAGGTAATCTTCGGTTTTTTCGTAGGATTCTATATCCTCCTACAGTTTTTAACCTGCGACAACCAATTATATGTCATTGTACGGGAATCTGAACTGGCTATGAGATAGGGTACTTTTCGATTTCGAATTTCGAAAATGGAGGGGGTAATTTCGAAAGAACACTTTTTTACCAAACTTGATATTTACGTAGATTTCGTTATTCCGCATCTTCATTTTTGCAGGAGGAGCGGGAGTTCAAAGTTTCAACTTTAAGCGGCTATATTTTCTCAACCAAGTATTGTTCTAGCAAGTAAGTCATAAATTCATGAATGGAAAAGACATTTTGGGTGGTTTTTATTCAAATATAGCCGCCTAAAGTTGAAACTTTGAACTTCCACCCCTCCCAGAGCTTGCCCCTCCCGCAAAAATGAAGATGCGGAATAACGAAATATACGTAAATATCAAGTTTGGTAAAAAAGTGTTCTTTCGAAATTACCCCCTCCATTTTCGAAATTCGAAATCGAAAAGTACCCCATCTAATAGCCAGTTCAGATTCCCGTACAATGACATACAAATGGTTGTCGTAGGTTAAAAACTGTAGGAGGAGATAGACGCTAAAAGTTCCAATGATCTCACTCTTGACGAATTTATTAAGATAGTAGGACCAGAGAAGAAATTGCAATTTGATACAATCGACCGATGTAATTGCACGTGTACAGAGGACTCCCAATTACTTAATAAATTTTTTCAGAAACTAAAGACAAGTCCTATGCAAAACAACGTGAGTATATTTTGCAATAGACATTTTTTCAGACGATTTATATAATTATTATTGCCGGATCAAGTTTCTAGCAAAAACATGGAGGATACTGAAGTGAATGACATTTTACAAACCCATGACGTCCATAATTTGGAAGTTAGGCAGGAATTCATACTTTCTCCATTGGAAGAAGTTGCTCTTTTTGATGTAACAAAAATACTAATTTCAAAGTTCATGTTATAAACGAAACGTTTTTGTTTTTGCAGGTAAGCGAAACTGTTACGAATTTCGGATATTCCAATAATATGTATTGAAAATAACAATAAAAACGTTGACGCAGTTATTGGAAGCTTCCTTAGAGTCGTGAAAACGCCCACAAGGAAAGCAAATAGGGATAGTGAACGTTCCAGCTTCATAATTTCTTCAACCCCGAAATCCAGAAATCAATAAAACTAAAAATAGATAAAAAAGCATTGACTGAACAATTAAAAGAAGAACGAAAGGACGAACGAATAAAAACAGCAAAACTCAAAATTGAGAAGAAAACTTTAATGGAAAAGATTAAGGAAAACCGAAGAATTGCCAAAATGGCGAGGGAAAAATTACAGGAAAAAAGAAGAATTGTTAAATTGACTAAGTCGATGTTTGAAAATAGACTTAAAAACAAAAACGTACAACTGTAAAAAAATAAAAATATATAAATATATAAAACAATTCTTACTCATAACTCTTTATGCAAAATTTCAAAATTTTTCTTTTTAATTTTACCTACACATATACATATACCTAATTTGGATAAAAATACTAGGGCTCATAACTGGCAAGAAGATGGCTCAGAATTAGCACAATGGGGGCTCATAACTGGAATAAGGGAGTTTTTGCTATGAACATAACTTTTTTGTACTTTTAAACAATTGAATAAAAAAAAAAAATTAATGAGATTTAATACAGAGTATTTGAACTACACATTATAATAAAAACATATCTTCTAATATGAAAACTATAATTTAACGGTTAAATCAAAATTGAAACTTTGCTTAAAGGGGCTCAGAACTGGCTGTGTTACCCTACTACCTATTTGAAAATTCATTTAATATTTTAACGAATAATTGCCAGGTGCAATGGTATTTATTATCATATAAAATAATTAAGAGATAATGAGAATAGTACAAAAATGCGAAATATTTGAAACAACAAGAAGAAGAAGAATCGATAGTTTTATTTATAGCTGTAAAGTGGGAAGGTCAAAATCAGATCCAGGTATTTTATGCGTGACATTCGATCTGAATAAAGCTTTTAATACTCCACATAGAGACAACAGCTTACTGTTATACATACATAGTAATCTAACTAGGATATTCTATAGGATATCCTAAGTGCTTACAAATGTACCGACTATAGTATTCCATCAAGGACGGGGATGAAACATTTCTATTGGGAGAATGTGAATGCCAAAGGGATTCTTAATGAGATATTATGTTCAATGTTTTGGAAATTATTGGCAATCAGGAGACTATTGTGAAGATGAATATTTTCTGTAATAGTCGCATCCAATCGAAATAACAACATCCGAATGTTATCTATGATATGTCTAATTCTTCCAAACTATAGTACACCGTGTAAATTAACAGAATGCAAATTAATATTCATCTTTCGTGGCATATATGTATGTATGAATGTTTACCGATAGATATTTAAACGAAACATACGCTATTCTGGTCTGAATCAATCTGAATGGAGGCCATATCATTTCATTTTCAATAAGTTTCTTTGATCACCTCTATTTACCTAATTGTGTATGATTTAGATAAAATTTTCAGATATTATGTAGAATATAGTATAGTTCACCCATATATAGTTTGTTTGTTTCTCCTACCTGTATAGGTGACCCCTGAGTTAAGAGTGCCTAGTGAAAATTGACATTGGCTTGCTTAGTCCCAATAGATTTTTCGTCAAGTATGGGTTAAATTAACTCCACAGTTCCTTTTTAGTTCTACCCAATATGTCATCTAATCAAAGACAACTGTGTGTTGGCAGTAGTCTTTCCAAGCCGAAATATTAGAGGAAAGGTGTTTTGGTGCAATCCCGGGAGGAGGATGGCCCGAGTACCCGGTTACTCCAAGAGAGGGAATTCAGGGTGGCTGTACTTACATTGCAATACCAATTTGGAGGTTGTAAAAGGTTTTGACCAGCCCTTGACAGCTCCTTGTTCTTAATGTCTAAGTTGAGAAGATACCTTCCTTCTTCCAGGATGATCTTGATTTCCTCTTGGAAAACCGTGATGTACGGCAGTTTTTATATGAGGCTTATCGCAGAAAACAACTGCTCCGGTTTTTTTTCCAGTTTTGTGTAGATAACCGGGTTTGTCAATAGCTGAAGCAGAGAGTGTGATTTCCATTCTGACCTAGATGAAATTTTCGATTTAAAGTGCGTTAGACTGTACGAACTCACGCGGATACATGTGGATCTCTAGTTTCAGTATGAATCCACCTTTGATTGAGATGCAGCCTCAGGCGGATGAGGATGACCTCAAGAGCCTGATCTCTGGTTGACTTGAGAGTGTCACTTACACTAAGGAGGCACAGTCTTTGGATCTTTTCCAATATCTTACTATGATTGGCGAAATCTAATGCTCTCCCTACACTACATACCCGTAGGTTAGCATGGCTAGTGTATATCCATATTCATATCCGCAGTTTGAGTTCCCATTTTTTCTCTATAGCTCTGCGGCGGCACATTGCTTCCAGCTTAGCTTTTCATCTAGTATGATGCCTAAATAATGACTAAAATTGATAGTCAGTATTTTTGAAAAGACGACATCCGGTGCAAAAAACTTAGAGTAAATAATCCGCTATTCCATAATTTTCGTTCAAAAATTGATATCTAACAGTATTGTGCTTGACTTTTTGAAAAATCTAACTATTTAATGTCTTGTTTGAAATCATGTTTTAATGGTGTTGTCTATCATAGATTATTTTAAATTTAGAAACTACTAGGATCTTAAATACAAGCACGGTTACACGATAAACACAGCTTTTTGGGCTTTTTGATTTTTATAAAAACAAAACAAAAAATCTGTTTTTTTAATATTTTCTCGAAGGCTTCAAATCGATATCATAAAAATTATGGAAAACATAAGGCGGGAACAAAATTCTTACAAATTTATTATTCAACCTTAAAAACTGAACACAACCTGCACCGAGGTTTGGCCTCGCCTGAGAAAGATCACCAACCACAAAAATTGCTTGGGACAAATCCTTCTCCTATTTAAGCAGGTTAACACAATTTGCCAACTCGCCCTCCGTTCGTTGGTATCAAAAGTATATCATAGAAGGATGAGTCGAATCAAGTAACATTGCCGGTATCAATAACTGTGTATGGGACTAATGGTGGCAATAATTAATTCCATGATTTTTTCGATAATCCCATAAAGCACAAAATTACCCAGTGACATCCCATTATTTTCCAACAGATCCTATAACATTCCTGGGATAAACAGGAAGTTTTCAATACTTAGGTACTTAGGACTCCTCAACAGGCATGTCATTAGGAGGAAGCAATAGAAAAGATTTTCTAACATTTCCTCCAAGCTACCATTGGAAAGCCTGTAATTTTTTGACGCATGGAAGCAATTGAGAAAAACTACTTTGCTTTCACAAGGCTTCCATTGAAAGACCTGACAATTTTTTTATGGAGACTAAGCTACTATCCAAACAGGAAAATAGTCTTCTAGTAATTAAC
Organism: Dioctria linearis; assembly: GCA_963930735.1. Lineage (NCBI taxonomy): Eukaryota > Metazoa > Arthropoda > Insecta > Diptera > Asilidae > Dioctria > Dioctria linearis. The sequence continues at coordinate 6,041,984 of OZ005741.1, forward strand.
AGTTTTGTTCCTTATCTTTCCAAAGGTTACACTGACTATTTACTTTACTTAACAAAATAATAAAATAGTTTTGATCGCAAAGAAACCTTACCATTTTACGCTCACTAAATCCAAGCTCAGTACATGAGTGTATGTGCAACCGGAGTCCGAATCTGTAGGCAGCTACATTCGATATCATCAGCCCACGGCTTGCCATGACGGCACAGCGTCAAATACAAATAAATTTTTTTTAATAATTTTATTAGGAAAGGTATAAAATTTTTATTTCGGTTCGAAAGATAAGAAAACAAGCCGAAGATTATTAGAACACCATTTTTCTGCATGAAGAGTAGTTTAGGGCAGAAGAGGAGCTATTAAAATCAAACTTTTGCCAGTTTTTCATAAGAACACTGCAAATATTTCAGAATGTCAGGACTCCGCTGTGGCTCTCATGTGTTAGTGAGGTCGTCTGTTTTATTGCTTGTGAAGTATTCTCAAGGGTTTTGGTAAAAGTCGTATATCCACAACTCAAGCTCTCGCTTCGGCGATAGTTGTCATGGGTACTTGTGGCGACTTGACGACGTCAGGCGCGGCGTTTCCGACCTGGCGCAGCCAAATTAAATCTGTTTGCTTTTCGTGAAATTCAACGAAGGCCACTTTGATAAGTAGAAAACGGTATGTGTAAGTAGGTTGTGAGATAGATTTAAGAAAAACAAAAATACTAAAGATTTATTGTTCCGTCAGAAGTTAATCAAAAAGGATCAAAATATTGTATAGATTTGAATTTTGATAAATATAAAAGAAAACTAAAGGCTAAAGATCGGAGGAATTTCCCCGACAATAAACCGCATCCTAATCAAATAAAGAAGTTTCAATAGCTGTCTGGACTTTAATTGATGCCCGCATTTGTATCAACAAATATACTTTTCTTCCATCGTCTGTCTTTTTCAGGTTCCACTGACAGGTCTAAACGGAGGAACTCCCTGAGACTTCACAGGCCTTCAAGAGGAGAGGAATCAAACCCTGAACTGCTAGTGCTGGACGTGGTACAGTCCTGTCAACAAGTCGGCCTATCGGTATAATACCAGATATATCGATCTGCTTATTGTGTTTCCGATGCGATACAGTTTGGTCAACAAACGTCGGCCTGCGATATAACATCAAATATATCTAGTTGCTTATTATGTACGTGCCACCTCATAACGAACTGCACTGGCTACTATCCATAGAGAATCTCTCTAGTCCCCACAAGGATACCACTCAGGACGTCATTGGGACAACCTGTAGTCTTTATCTCCCCAACAATATCGATAGAAAGAAACTACGGAAGTGCTCTACGGGTTGTCATTGGGACAGTCCATACTGCCTTCACGCCACTTCTATTTCTCCAGTAGTTCTCATCTTACTTTCAGATCGAGAGGACTTTAGATCTCCACACAAGCTCGAGCTTAGGATTCAATCCTAAGGTCCCGTGTCAGGAATATTTCAAGAGCCTATCGACGCACGTCGGTCTCAACTGGAGACACTAGCTACTGCGGTTAAGGATACACCCTTGACGCACTTGGCTGACCTGCTACACAGGTCGTATAAAACAGCGTGGTCCTCACATAGCACTAAATACTAACATACCTAAGGCATAGGTTTTAAGGGGTTATATCCACCTAAAAGCAATTTTTTCAGCAACTTTTCGTTTTAAACAAATATTTTTCAGAAATATTTTTTTTATTTTATAGCACAATATCAATAAATTATAAAAGAATTAAAATTTTGTCAAAAAAGTTAATCCATTGAGGTTGGTGCCCACTTCTGTTGACCATAGTCATCGAAAAAAGCTTTTTCGGTGCCACAAAATTTTTCTATTTTCTTTCAGTCGATTTTGCTTAAATTTTGTACATTGGTTGAAAACTATATTATTTTGTACTTATCGTAGCCGCCGCCCGTTTTTCAATATAATAGGTTCTAGGAAAATGGTAGCTATTCAAAGTTGAAAACCCGATATTCGGCCAAAATTTTTGACATTTTTATTAAAATAAATATTCTTAATTACATGATATTAAAAAACGCTTATGACAAGTACTAAATAATATAGTTTTCAACCAATGTGCAAAATCTGAGCGAAATCGATTGAAAGAAAATGGGAAAATTTCAGGGCATCGATTTTCAAAACCATGTTTTGAGAAAAACGCATTTAAAGTTTAAATTAATAAAAGAAGCAAATATTTTTAGTTAGTATTCCATGACCAAAAAAGCTTCCTTCATAGATATTAGCATTTCATAAAAATGGTTACGCTTCTTCCTTTATTCTGCGAGTAGATTGACTTACAGTAAATATTAAAACAAAGGAGCTGAAGGTAGGTAAAAACCGGTTTGAGGTATGAATAAATGCCTAAAACTGCGATATTCCTGCGAATTTACGAAAAGAATATTGTAGGCTTATAGACAACAGATGAATCTATAAAAATATGACATTTTTGAAAAAACAATTTTACTCGATTGCTTAGGTGCACAGTAAAAAATAATTCCCTAAAGTGAGTGGCAACAATTTGTGTCACATAGGCAAAGTAACCTAATGACAAGTTAGGAAGCAGGCGAGATTTCGGAGTGTTTTACATTTAAAATGCACACGGCAAGAAAAGGAAGAAAGAAAGAAAAAAATCGAAAAAAAATCAAACTCTCTTTAAAACTTTTGTGAACAAAGATAAAAAATGTGAAATCGCAAATTGCATGCAACGAAACAGAACGGCAAATGTTTCATTTTCGTAAATAAATGAGAAGGGGCGGAGTTTTCACGTTTTACTCTCATAAAATGTTCCCGCGCTTTTGTGAAAACCGGTTTTTGCTGAAAAATTGAGAGAATCGGTCAATGTTTGTTAGTGTAATTTCTATGCTAATTGAGCAGCACGTGCTTCTGCTTACATTCGTTTTGCTGTGAAGAGATTAAGTGGGAGAAATTCTTGTTGGATTCTCTGATATTTCCGGGAAAAATGAGAACTTCATTCGAGAGGAATTTTACATCTCCTTTCAGCATCTGGGCCAAAGCGAAATTTATCTTTTTCTTAAAAATGGTAGGTAGTGTGACCTGATGTACATTATTATGAAAAAATGAAAAAATTTAAAAAATGAAAAATGAAAAAATTTAAAAAATGAAAAAATGAAAAAATTGAAAAAATGAACAAATGAAAAAATGAAAAAATTATGAAAAAATGATAAAATGAAAAAATTATGAAAAAATTATGAAAAAAATGAAAAATTGAAAAAATGAAAAAATTTAATAAATGAAAAAATGAAAAAATGAAAAAAATGAAAAAATTTAAAAAATGAAAACTGAAAAAATTTAAAAAATGAAAAAAATGAGAAAATTGAAAAAATGAACAAATGAAAAAATGAAAAATGAAATAATTATGAAAAAAATGATAAAGTGAAAAAATTATGAAAAAATGAAAAAATGAAAAACTGAAAAAATGAAAAAAATTGAAAAATGAAAAAATAAAAAAACTGAAAAAATGAAAAAATTTAAAAAATGAAAAAATGAAAAAATTGAAAAAATGAACAAATGAAAAAATGATGAAAAAATTATGAAAAAATGATAAAATGAAAAAAATTGTTAGTGCTTGATGTCTTGCCAGTTGCCCCTCACCACATATAGATCATGTAGATGTATCTACGACCATACATATGGCAGGTGCCGTTGGTTGGCGAAGCGTTGTGTGATAAGGTGGTGCACTATTGTCCACCATCACCTGTTGGAGTTTATCCACCAGTAAACCCCTGCACGTTACTAAAGGGTTTCTTTACCTACTTACTTAATTGTTTGGTATCCCATGGTAATGTTATACCCGAACAGAGCTCTGCTAACCCCTATCATTTGTTTTATAGATCTATTTTGTAGGTCTTTAATAATTTAGGTGTGCTCTGCTATTTTCTGTGTTGTTTGTTGCTTCTATTTTCTGTGTGTTATGTTGTGTTATTGACTAAGTGTTTGTAGATTAGTGTGTTGTATTGTGTTCTTCTTTTATTAAGTTTTATTGTGTTACTAATAAAGTGTTTTCATGAAGTGTACTGTATTAGCTAAGTGTTCTCAGGTAAGTATTTATTTGCATATATTTTTCTTTTCAATTTTATGCGTAGATTCCTGTAATTTATTTGAATAAATTATTTTTTCATTTATTTATTTATGCGAATGCTCTTTATTGGATATAAAATTATTTTAAACTTGTGAACAACTGCAAATCTAAGTAAACCAAAAATGGTCCATTATATCTGTGTATTTTTATTGACCGTTATTCATACTTTAATTAGGTTGTCATAGCTAATTTGGGTGGTTGTCTTATCATGCTAAATTGTTTTAAATGCAACATATGCTTCACTTATATATGTGTGCGTCCGTGACTGCTCTTTAATAACGCCGAATTAACTATTTCCATTTATTTGTGACGTTGGTGTCACCCTCGTTACGTTCCGGTAAATGTAACGATGGTGGCCACCAACTTGAGTGGGCTTTTAGCATATTATTCGAATATGTCTCCGCCGATTATATCCTATTTTTGCAATACATTATATTGCATATTCTGCCGTGTAGGCTCTTTATTGGCAATACCATAACGTTTTCTGCTCCTGCCACAGAGCGTCATCAGTGGTTTTTAACTAATTTTTTGAGTGAATGGTCACCCCCTAGTTTGTGTTTTTCGCACGAAAATTTTTTTTATATACATATGTGTAGAATATGTATTATTCTTACATATATATATGGATATATATTATTCTAGTCATTATTCCAGTTCTTATGCCTGGCTGATATTAAATATTGTTTATAGTGAGGATATTATATGAACCTGTTTAATTATTAATATTGCGTGCTAAGGTCCGTAAATTAACTTGAATGTATTTTTCGATATCTGAAGATCCTACATCTAAGTTATTCTTCCTTGTGATAATTCTATTTTTTCTTTTTCTCGGTTGCCCTATTCTTAATCTTTTTAACTTAATTTTGTTTTTTCTATATCTTTTTTCATTTTTTCATTTTGTCATTTTTTCATTTTTTCATTTTTTCATAATGTTTTCATTTTTTCAATAGGTTGAAAGGATTTTGGGGGATTTAATAAGATTTTGTCGTTCGGGTAATCCTACGTTCTCTCGATTTTTGCTTTTAACTCGTTATCTCAATTGCACTGCCATAATGCATAGCCACGTTCTTTTCCCCCATTAATACAAAAGACGAAAGTATATGAAATTACTTGTTTCATTCTAAATATAACCAGAAATTTTCCAAATTTGCTCTACAGCTTCTTAACTTGTCATTAGGTTAAATTTGACAACGGTAAAGTATTTGTCGGTAAGATTAGGGAAAGCTCCACCTTGGAAAACGCAGATTAGGTTTTTATCCCTAAAATGTAGGTAGGTTTCTGTCCCTCAAATGTAGGGAATTTTAGTTTTTTTTTCCCTAAAATTTGGGGAATATTCCCTAATATGTAGGTAATGGATGATGGCATTACACTCCACCATAGGTTATAAAACACCACCCATTTTAAAAATCATAAGAATGAGCTGAATAGCCCATTTCTTATGGCGGAAGTTATGTTGGTGCGCTGGGCACGCTTAAACAAAATATTGAAAAACAATGAAAAAATTGAAAAAATGAAAAAATTGTGAAAAAATGAAAAAATTGAAAAAATGAAAATATTGAAAAACAATATATGATTTGTTTTCAAGAACAATGTGTGAATTATATAAACGAAAATAAATTTCCATAAAAAATGTACCATTATACCTAATTCGTTGAATGTTCTCTTCCTTATATCCAAGAGAGCTTAAGATTTCGGAAAATTTACGTCCTTTAGAGGTTTTCATTGAATGTTCCATTGATTTCATGAAATTAAACTGATTTTTCCTTTCTATCAGAGAAATTTACATTTATTTTTAGGGAAGAACGTGTCTTAAATTTAGGGAATAATCCTAGTATTTTTTACAGTGTGGTTATAACTTCTTAAACCACTACAGGTTCTCTAATTCTCAATTCTCATGTTAAAGATTCGGTCATTTGGGTAATTTGAGTTAGGTGGGAAAAGTAATCTAATACCTTAAAAATTTCATACCTCACCGAATCGTTCGTGGCAGAGTAACGCCCAAAGCTGGGATTGCGCTTAGTTTATCAATTTTACAGCCGTTCGATATACTCGTATTACTGCGTGTTAAGTAATCACAACACAATCAAAACTGTGCCTTTGTAACTGCTCAACTGCTGAAATGTTTCAAATTGTTGTATTCTTTAGTCATAAAAATAACTTTTGCTTAACCCTTGTGTGACCACGAAAAAAAACGTATCTAAGTGACCGTGAATGGTACCCGGGTAACTCACGTAAATTGCATGTATTTTCTCTGAAGAAATGGTATCTCTATACACTGTTTTGCATATAGTGTGTTGTACTATAACGCAAGGAGCTAAATATTAATTTTTAATTATAATTAATATAAATAAAACTAGTAATAATAATTATAAGAATAATAATTTTTTATTTTACACTTCATTGTCTTAGCGTTCAAATTAGTTATAAACAAATAAGAAAAAGTAATAATAATAATATAATAATATAAATTAAACTGAAATTAATACTAAGATGCAAATAGCCAATTGACATAAAAAAAAATACTACAACAATGGCTCCAAGGCCGTCTGTCGAGGTTGGCAAGCACTAAGGTAGCATCTTAAGTGAGTCCTTTAAAAGACACTGATTTACTGAATTCTCCCGATTTTCCATGTTTTCCACAGACTTTTCCCATTACTATGAATTTTTTTTAAAAATTTACATGAATTTTCCTCGGTTTTTCCTGCAAGTTTTCATGATTGTTGAAGAGAAAGTATTGATGCCAGTAGGACGGAAAAAAATGAAAACTTTTTTGTCGGAAAATTTTCCGGAAAAGTCGGAAAATTCCGGAAATTTTCGGAAAATTTTCCAGAAAAATTGGAAAATTCTCCAGAAAAATTGGACAATTCTCCAGAAAAATTGGAAAATTCTGGATTCATTTTTCCTGAAACAAATTTATCACTAATCACATCGATGAAATTTTGTCCGATGATTTTTCTGCTTTTCCGGGTTTTCCACGGAGTTTTCCACAAAAGCAACTTTATGCAACTCATTTCGCTTTACAACTTTGTCTTAGGTTGCAAAACGCTCAAACGCTTCCTTGGTCGGAAAACTCCGGAAAAGCGTTTTACATGAATTTTCCTCGTTTTTTTCTGCAAGTTTTCACCATTGTCGGAGAGAAAATAATGATGCCAGTTGATAGGGAACTTGATCCTGCATAATTTAGAAAATTTTCCGGAAAAGTCGGAAAATTCCGGAAATTTTTTTCGGAAAAATCGGAAAACTCTGCATTTTTCCTGAAACGAATTTATCACTAATCAAATTTGTACCGAAAATTTCAAATGATTTTTCCCGATTTTCCGGGTTTTCCATATAAATTTCCGGCTCAAATTTTGATAGATTCAATTGTCATCCGACATTGTGCCAAATTTCAGCTCGCTGTGATGATGAAAAGTGGCTCTACGAGAGTGTCTAAAATAGTAAAGATATTGACAAATCTAAGTTACCGATATGATTTTGAGACGGTGACCTGCTCCAAACGACAGAATCGTTCGCGACCGACAAATCACTATATACGAGTATGTAGAATTCTATTCGCTTCTACAATCTCTTCTTGTTTTGGCAAAGTTATTTGTACATTTCAGAACGTGTGATTTGTTAGTGATTTTTTAGTTGCAGGGGTAACAATTGTTTTGTACAAGTGCATAATCCTCTGCCATATATTTTCCAATCATTAATTATTTATTTTTTATACAAACACCTATAAAAAAATCCCAGAAAATCTTATACAATATCCTCAGATATTCACCCATAAATATCCTGAAAACAAACGCCCTAGGGACGCTTGGAATTGAATTCGTTAACTGTGGCTAAGTACAACAAATGAAAATCCTGTGGGAAGGGTATGGAATCTACTACCAAGGATATCCGAATGCCAGACATTTGTGCTGTGTGGGTATCTTATGTTATTTTATTTCCAATAATATTTTTAGTGTATTATTTGATGGTACTTTTTTCATATCATGACAAATCTGCCGCCTTCCAAAATTTGCACCTTCCAAAGCTTGCCGCCTCCCAAAAATAGCCACCTTTCAAATTTGTCATCCTAGGATTAAACCTATGTATAACCAGCCTGTGGGTATCTAAATCTGCTTCTGGTTAGGGATACTTTTCAATTATAAATCTGCATCATATCATGCCTTAAATTCAGGCGTATGCGAAAGGGTTGTATTAATGTAAGGCAGGGGTAGAGTAGATTTAATTTTCGTTCCTTCAGAAAACTTACCATGATAGTTGATTAAGAAATTTTTCTTACAAAATCCTTTTTATCTAAAGTCTAAATTACACCACCAAAAGAGCATAAGATGCACACGTTCGATTTTTTTTTTGCTCTTTTCATGTCAGTTAAACTTTTCAGAACTTTGTTCACCTCACGGATAATTGAGTCTCGGTTTTTTATAAGCACCTAGGCATTACATATCCATTCTGGAAAATACTTGATGCTTCAAGAAGTTTTCATTAAACGAAAAAATTAATTGCAAAAAGGTATTTACGCTAAAAAAAAAAAAAAAATGGAAGTGTACGGGGTTGTCTAACAAAAATTCAGAAGAACTGACAGTTTTCCATAGGAAGGAAGCTCCTTTGAAGTATTAACTTGCGGCCGACAGCTGTTCGGGGCAAAAGCTTCCAGTCATCTCTTTTGTTGTATTCATTTCTTCCATTTTAACCTTCACATCTATCAAGTAAAAAGAAAGACCTTGTTGGTTTGTAAAAGGCAGATATACATGAAACATGCATGCTACAAAGTGGTTAATGCCAGGCAATTTTTATCTAATTACATTAATTACTTCTTTTTTTTGCCCTCCAGCTTTAAAATTTCCTATGTATTTGTGAATCATCAATCTGAGTTATAACCCCCGCAGGAAAAATGCGAATGTTTACTATCAACATTATGCGGAATGCATTAGTAATAAGTACATGAACTTATCTTACTTTGTATTGGCTTAGGAAAGCAGGTAATGTATTTTTGAGCACGTCATATATACCTTTCAGGGAATACTTAGAGAAGACAGATGTAATGAAAAGATATAATTCATTCGTGTTTTTATCCAAAAATGATAGAAATTTATTCTGGTTATATTTGCAGAGGCTAGTTTGAGGGGATGCGTGCAGATCTAAGATATATCATATAGTTTGATGTTTTTCTAAGAAGAATAATGGAAGGAATAGTGCGTGCAGATGGAAATTTTTTTTTGATTCATGCATTACTTCCAGAAGCAAATTATTCTTAGTTAAGTACGAGATATGAGAATAATTGAAGACGCACGCTTATTTCCCACACCTTTCTAAAAATGCAGGAAGATTTTTTCTGTTCACTTCACAGTGAAAACAGAAATAGCACTTCCCTCCACCTTCCTGAGGGTATAAATTGAATGATTTTTTTTCAACTTTCAGGAAAATTCATGATTAGTTGTTAAGTACACTTTTCTAAAATGTCCAAATGAATGCTTCCACTGAATTTAAAACTAATCCTTTTTTCACATTCCAAAAAATTAAAAGGGAAAGCTTCCCTTCAACTTACTGGCTATGCAGAGGTAAGGTGTGCAAGCCACCTTATACATATACACATACCTTCCCGTTACAGGATATGAAATATTTAAAAGAAATGAACTCGGTATCAGAGCGTATTGTTTCCATACCTTCCATAGAATATTTTCGGAATGCATCCGAAATGCATTCAGTTTCCCGCTGGGACTTGCTGAACCTATTACCTACTAATAAACAGAAAAAGGTTCCTATTTCTCCCGATCTTAAGGTACACGCTTGTACAAAACTCTATATAGGCTCAGTCAGAGTAAGGGGACGAAGACCGCTGTCTAGACTATCTAGCAAAAGGGCCTCCTATGTTACCCACCCCCATTCAGTTGTTCCTCCACGAATTCATTTTCTACATATAATACTATATTCTAATATATAGATACATGTATATACATATATAGAGGAAGAGTGAAAATCAAGAGTCCACCATGGTCAATGATTTCTAATGGAAACTGATTGAGTGCCTGTTTGCGATGGAGAAAAACATTCAAAAATAAAAATTTCAAGAGATTTATTTGTTTATGGGGACGAATCTTTTTATCCTCCGAGGGTGAACAAACAAATATCAAAATAAATGAGGATAACAAGAAGTTTCTGTGTAAAAACATGTTTAATTAGAAAAGGGAATTATGAAAGCTTGATAATTATCAAGATTGAGGTGTTATTTCCACTGTGCAATACTTTTGGGAATTTTAATTTTAAATTACCTACATACATACATACGTACATTACATATGTATCTATCTGCATATGTATTTCAAAAGGGATTCAATTTATATTTATTTATTTATTTATTTACTCTAGTCTACAGAGAGATTTTTTTCGAATTAAAGAGTTTTAATTAAAAATGTTCCGATTTTGTATTTTGTTTGTATGCAATTTTCCTTTTTAATATTATGAAATAAAAAAATCGGTAATTTTTTATTGTCCGTTGTTGTTTCTTGCAGATCCAGAAATATTGACTCACAATAAGACTACATATTTATTTCTATGTAAAATTGAAAATGCATAAAGCAATAGCCAATAAAATACAAAATCAGAAAATAAAAATAAAAATCATAGCAAAGGTTTATGTGAATTTAGTCGAGTTAGAGGGAGGAGAATAGTAAGAAAAAGTGAAAATTTTTTTTGAAAATTAATTCAATTTAGGAACGTTTTCAAGATAAGGAATTTCTAGTTAAGAAAAGGGTTTTCTATGAAAAATCGAAGGTGGAGCGCCAAATGAAGTACAAAAAGTTCTATTTAAAAGGAAAGTCGAGTAAGAGGAAGTTCGTTTTGAAAACTAGGTTGGGTTAATGGTGTACAGAACCCGGACAGATGGATGTAATGAATGTGACTCTAAAAGTCTACGCACTATAACCAAAGAATAGAAACAAATCCAATACTGGACATAATATCGGACAGAATGATCGTTAAACAAAACCTCTGTTTGCTTCTCAAGATAAAGATACCAAATAGGAGGAAAAATATACAAATCTAGTAAATGAAGCCTTAAGGCCATGACAGAATGGTGGCTTCGGCTCTCGCTCCGGCTCCGGAGCCGAAGCCTGTCCAAATCAAATGTGAGTATGGCAGTGCATCTTAACCCAATGGCGGCTCCGGCTCTGGCTTCGATTTGGGAGCCGCAGCCGCTATCAGTTGATATTTGATTTTCAGCGGCTTCACAATGTCATACGAAGAAAAGTTAATTGAAATGGTGAAGGAAAATTCCTTGTTGTATGTGAAAAGTGAAAAAGACTACAAAAATAATTGTGAGATCTGTGCTCAAGCTAAAGGGGGGTGCTGGTTGTGGAAGGATAACTCAACCTTTATAAATTCAAATATAAAAATTTTAATTCGATATATTGCTTACAAACTATTATCACAAATTCAATTTTCTTATAACTAACCTAACTTACTACTATACTTCTAAGAATTCAAAAACTTATACTATCTTAAGCTAACAATTCAACATAAATTCATTAATTTCAAAACAATACTGCCAGAAAGATTTGCTCCCCTTATTTCTGAAAAAAGAGAGAGAAAATCCACTATTAATACAATAGAAGTTTTGTGCTACACGTATAAGTACGGTAGCAGTAATGCAGAAATAGTTATAATGGCAGAAGTAATTTCTGCAGCAAGAGTAGATTCCTGCTTAGATGAAATAAGTAGGAGTAAATTCCTACTGAGATGTCTGATAGAGATTAATGCAGAAGTAAATTTCTGCAGTAGGAGTAAATTCCTACTCAGGTGGGAGATGAAAAACTAAGCAGAATTAAATTCCTGCAGTAGAAGTAAATTCCTACTTAGGTGTGGGATGGAATTAGCAGAATTAAATTTCTGCAGTAGGAGTAAATTCCTACTCAGGTGTGGGATGGAATTAGCAGAATTAAATTTCTGCAGTAGGAGTAAATTCCTACTTAGATGTGGGATAGAATTAACAGAATTAAATTCCTGCAGTAGGAGTAAATTCCTACTTAGGTGTGGGATGGAATTAGCAGAATTAAATTTCTGCAGTAGGAGTAAATTCCTACTCAGGTGTGGGATGGAATTAGCAGAATTAAATTTCTGCAGTAGGAGTAAATTCCTACTTAGATGTGGGATAGAATTAGCAGAATTAAATTCCTGCAGTAGGAGTAAATTCCTACTTAGGTGTGGGATGGAATTAGCAGAATTAAATTTCTGCAGTAGGAGTAAATTCCTACTCAGGTGTGGGATGGAATTAGCAGAATTAAATTTCTGCAGTAGGAGTAAATTCCTACTCAGGTGTGGGATGGAATTAGCAGAATTAAATTTCTGCAGTAGGAGTAAATTCCTACTTAGATGTGGGATAGAATTAACAGAATTAAATTCCTGCAGTAGGAGTAAATTCCTACTTAGGTGTGGGATGGAATTAGCAGAATTAAATTTCTGCAGTAGGAGTAAATTCCTACTTAGGTGTGGGATGGAAACAAGATTTGGTTTGGATAATGTGGAAAATCAGAGTAAATTCTGATGTTTTCAGATCAATTTCTGAATTGGGAATGGGTCATTCTGCTGCAGCTCGTCGCCTTTTTATAGCCGCAGCGAACCGCTACGTTTTGGGTTCATGATGGGTTGCCTTGGCAACGCTCGTTTTCAAGGTTTGTTAAACTTTGACGGCGGCGGCGTCACACATTGACGTCATTCTGGGACCATTAACGCTGCACTGAACTATGACTGCGGCGAAGGCGAGAACATATGGTGATATGTTGACATTTTGACATGTCAATGTAAATAATCCGAGGGAAGTAGGATTTGGTCAAGAAATGGTAAGCTTTTGGTTAATTATTCTATTTATTAGTTATTTATAAGAGTTTTCGTTTATTTTCAGGTGAAAAAATAGTGGAGGAAGTTTTAGGACGGCTTTGGAATGAAGGGAGGAAGTTCCCTTATATTAGATAAGTGCCTTTTTTTAACATTATTTTAAAATAAAATTCTTTGGGTTTTCTTTTTTTATCTTTTTAGGAAGCATATGTTGGGGAAAAACCAAGCAATCATCGAGGGATATTGGTGTGGCCTGAACAATAATTATAAAAAGGAAAAAGTGTGGAAAAGGATAAGCGAGGAAATTGGTATTCCTAGTGAGTGTGCTTTTATTTTAATTCATTTTTGTATTGTATTGTATTGTTTTTTAATTAATTATTACTTTTCAAAAATTTTCTAAACATTTGATAACTTAATAATATAAATTAAAGTTGTGATTACGAAGCAGTATGTATTATTTGAATTATTTGAATTAAAAAAAAATATTTTATTACTTAGAGGAGAAATTGAAAGCGAGGTAGAAGTCTCTGAGGAATATGTATAGACTTGAGTTGGCCAAAATGCGGACTACTCCGTCTGGAAGTGGAGCGGTTAATAAGCCCAAATGGAGATTTTTTGATCTACTAAATTTTGTAGATGCACATATCTACCCCAATGTAAGGAAAAAATAATATTAATTTTTTTTAATATGAAAATATAATATTTTGCTTTTCTAGAAAAACTATCAGCAATTACCAACCATTGCCACCGGAAGTAGGGCTGTATGGGGAGACGGCGCAGAGTACTTTTGAGCTGGAAGTGCCAGACGAACTGTGTTTGCTATCGCCAACTGCATTAGAGGACTCGATGACCTCTACGACAGAAGCAACGGAAGTCCTTTCAGGAGAGGTACCACGTGCTCTAATTCTGGATAGCACTTCTGCAAGAAAAAGAGCAGGTGGTGAAAGGAATTCTGGCCCATCGAATGCAATTGATAAACAGTATTCAAACGTTTTGGACGGGGCGAATAAGTTCTTGAAAACTACGGAGCCGTCGCCCACTGAAATTATTATGCAATCTGTTCCCAAAAAAATTGACCTGGACGAACTCTCGGTGAACGAGTTAGACGAGATACAGGAGGGAGTATTATACTATGTCAATAAAACACTGCGATTATTTCGAGAAAAAAATATAAATAAAACATGAAACTTAACTAATTTTTTTTATTAATTTACGGAAATCTAGTATTACAAATGTATTGGCAAAGTTGTTCTCGCTGTGCAAAAGCTGGTGTCGAAGCATGATTTGATCTCCCAAAGGGAGATGCAGACTGAAGTTGCGTGGTTTCTTGTCGCCATTGTCCATCTTGGATAGACTCACCCATGTCACGGTCTACGAAATTTGGTGGGAAATATTCAACACATTCTTTACGTAAGTAGTTGTGCAAGACCACTGTAGCGGAAACAATTTTTATTAGATTTTTTGGGTGGCAATATATGTCATGCAGTAGAACTCTCCACCGGCAAGACATTATACTAAATGCATTTTCAATTGTTCTCCTGGCCCTCGATAATCGACGATTGAAATATTCCTGCTGATCTGTTAAATTTCGCCCTGGAAACGGTCTCATAAGGTTTGTCCTAAGAGGGAATGCCGCATCACCTACAAAATAATGTAGTATCTTCAGCGAACTTCTTATTAAGACTTTCTCCGGAGGCAAATCCAAAGTATTTTTTAAAAGACGCTCTCCGAAACTACTTTATTTAAACACACCACCGTCACTACTGCTGCCAGGGGCCCCAATATCGATGGCGGTAAATTGATATTTGGCGTCACATACTGCCATTAGTACAATATTATGCCGGTGTTTATAGTTAAAATACTCCGACCCTGCGTTCGGCGGACAGACTATATGACTGTGCTTGCCGTCGATAGCTCCCACACAATTTGGAAAGTTCCACATTCCCTCAAATTCCTGAGCGATTTGTGACCAATCGTCTTGACACTTTTGCTTCAAATAAATTGGTGAAAGTTCATCCCACAATACTTGAGACGTTTCCAAAATTATTTTTGCCGGAGTAGACACTCCCATTCTAAATTTTAGAGCCAAGATTTGCCGTTGAACACCATATGCCAGATACCTGAAATAAAGTTATCATTATTTTTTTATAAAATAAATGAAATAAATGTACATACATTAAGGTTAATGCCAATCTGAACTCCGGCTCTATTGGCTTTCTTATGCAAACTTTTTGCCAATTTTCATGGACCAAACTAAGCAAAAGCTGCTCACTCCCATCCTAAATGTCTGCTTAAACATCTCATGGTCGGACGACTTAATTAATATGTAAGTCGTTTCAAAAAAACCATGCTAACTCCTTTGCATGTAAATTTCACGCACCCAAAAACGTCTTTTCCTTTCTTTTCTTAAAGATTTCAAAATCAAGTAACCGTAACTCGCCATCGCAACTAAATTCAACACTTGCACCCGTTTATTATTATTCATTCTACTTTTCTTTAATTACCTCTGTATTTAACTACTACGAATCTACGAAGCCGCCATTGTTTCATAGTCGGCTTCAATTTCAACGATTTGATAGTAGCTGGCTTCGGCTCCGAAGTCGGAGCGAGAGCCGAAGCCACCATTGTGTCATCGCCTTTAGTCTGGTACACCGACCGTTCTAAGACCGAGAAAGCAGTTGCAGCAGGAGTATATGGTATGCAGTCAATAGCCTATATTTACCAAATTCTAGGAAAATAAGCCTAAATATTTCAGGCGAAGGTATATTCCATCACAAGATGTGCATACGTAAATCTCAGCCGATACTACACTACTAAAATTATATCTAATCTATATAGATAGGTAGGCAAGCGGCATTGAAAGCCATCTCAGCACCTGAGGTCAACGAACCGTCCTAGAAATATATGCTAAAAACCACTTCAAAAATCAAACTTGCATAGATCGGTGACCATACGAAATTTAATACGGGCATTCATCCAGGTTATCATAAGAATTGGTTTTAAACCAATTCTATTTTTCTTACACTTATTATAGCATAGAATACGTCCAAATGTATGATTTGATTCGGCTTATTTGGTGTTTCTGATATATTGAATTGTGGTTTCCTAGGCGTCCTTTCATATTTTTTCCAAAATCCAAGTTATCCGACTGGATGAAAATATACACGAACTTTGTTCGGCACTATATAACCAACATGATAATGCAAAGCCTCATGTGGTTTTAAAAGGACGAAGGAGAAGCTCCAGGCTCTTGGCTATGAAATTTTATTACATCTACCATATTCATCTGAAATGGCTCCATTTGAGTACCACTTGCTCCTCTCGATGCAAAATTTTCAAAATTTTCAGTATGTTCAGAGGGCAGTGGTAGATTTCCTGAAATCTGAAGAACGGACATTTTTTACAAGCGGCAATAATGACCTTGTTAACAGATGGAGAAAGGTCATAGAAAACATTGATTAATCTTAAGTATAAACTTAAATATAAGAAAATGAAATTTCCTCAAGAAAACCACGTAACTTTCTTACCAACTTTAATATTTTTTTTCCAAGATTTTTTCTATTCGTAGGTACTCGAATTAAAATCAGGTTTCTATCTAGCGTGAACCATTATCGCAAAAAAATAAAAAGAGGAAATATAACCTTTACTTTTCGAATATTATTTCCGCTTAGAATAAACGTATATATGTACATAGGTATACATATGTATAAGCATTAAAGGTGGTAATATTGGTATCTATAGTTACCACTTTAATCATTCTATAATCTTCTTATATCTACATAATTCATACAAGCTTACCAAATTAAAAAAAAAAAGTCATTGCTAATTAAAGCACTTACTTAATGGCTAAAGTCGCATCAAATAGCAGTCGGGAACTGGAAGGGTAAAACACCTGTTGAAGAAGATTGCTTGTGTGAGGAGATTACCTTCGGGATGAGACAGAATTAAATTTGAGACGGATTATCAAAAACAAATGTTTTAAATTAATTTGTATGGTTACAATGTAAATTAACAATGAAACACAATTATTATGGACTGCTGCCTCTTGTTGTGGCGATATGGCACTATATGATGGGCAAACTGTATACAACATAAACAGCATTGCACAAAATTCGAAAATTCCATAGAGAAATTCCTAATTACGCGTCACCATACAACCAGATCATAGGTGAGTACGTACATATTTACGTACTACACGTTGAGATAAAACAGCACAAGGCGAAAATTATTACATGAAGATTTAACCAGGCATGTAAAAGCTACATGGGTCGGGTATTATTACCCCCTTTCACTTACTCTATATTGATGGATGAAATCATATGCAACCACTTCCATTATTATTCGCCTCACTAGACTCTATTTTGGTCAGTTATTGTTTTACCTTCACTTTGTCTTATCACTGTGAAAGAGGATATTTCAGTGGTATACTATAGGCACACATAGGACTAAAATTATCAAATAACTACCTCGAAATCTATTCTACACCAGAGTTATAAGTCGGGCGAGAGGAGACAAATTCATTTATGAGGAAATCTCTACCCAAAGGCTTATATGAAATTTCTAGATAGATATGTATGTGTGCAATTATGAAATTCTATACATATTTTCTAGAGAACATATACTCGAATTTCGTGTAGCCCTACAGCCATAGTTTTATGGAAAAGGCTTTTAACTTCTGGGTTCACTGCAGTCAATTAGATGTGAATTAGAGAGAAAATCATTTTATCTGTTGATGAAATATCCTTGGCCTAGATCTCACTTAAGGTTGTGAGAATTGTTTGAAAAGTACTTGCTCCTACTCTGTTGTAGGTAGTCTGTTGTAAACTGAGGTAAAATAATATGGTTTCGAGGTCGAGATTGATTTCCGATGTAACAAGATAAAAAAGTAAAATAAAAAAAATAAATAAAATAAATATTTTAAGGTCAGATAGCGCGGAAGCTATAGCAAGCTTTATATGAATGTATTGCGAGAACATATTCGCTGACATTCGTTACTTTTGCAGGGAAAAATAGACTTTTCTAACTTTACCAAACACAGGCCTGGACAAACTAAGGTCCCTAAGTGGTTAACAGAGTCAGGACTCCTTTTTTAAACATAATTGAATAAAAGAAAAATATTACCGTTATATATCATTTATATAAAGTACATCAACATTAGAAATTTGACTAAGCTTACTGAGTGGACAAAAACTCTTCAAAAACGAAAAATCTTTGGAAATGAAATTTATTTTGCAAAAGAGGGCGTTTCGAATCAGCAGGAATCGTATACTCATCAGTACGGCTTGATTCCTGCTTAGCGTATACGCCAAAGTAAAAGTCAAGCTGAACTGATATGTGAAATTAAAATAATTTGTAAGTGTGAATTAGGTTTGAGGCGAAATATTAATTATTAACTTGAATGCCTAGGAAGATTAGCACGAGGAACTAGCATTTCATAGAGAGTGTTGCTATGAAATAAATTCATAAACTCTTTACAAACGAAAAAGGCTTACAAAGGCTTACTAACGGGATGTCGAATTCAAATGAGAGTGGCTTTGAATTAATTCTCTCAACCAGCTGGACTGCTTTCTGTTAAGAAATTCTCTAAATTCGTGTCAAGGTTCCGGTTTTGTTAGAGGGATAGCAAACTAGGTCCGTCCACTAGGACTTCAGTTTTACAAGAACTTTTCACCGTGTCATAAAACAACACTCTTTTACGTGAGCTGTTGAAGTCTAGCAAATACGGGACAGTTATTTTCTGTTGCAAGACTTTAAAATATGTCTTGCTCTATGGGAAGCTAAACTAAAAGGAACATGAAATTAAGAAAAAAAAAATATCAATAATCCTTCACGAGACACATATCCGTCGCGATGAACCGTCCCATCTTTAGCTACTTAAATGAAGACGTGAATTTCTCTTCTGGAAAACTGAAAGAGGGATCAATCAATTCAACTTTGAAATTAAAAAGTTTTACTGTAAACTACTGACATACATATAGTAAATGGACTTCTCGTTGAACTAAAAATGCATGAAAGCAAAATGCACCACTTTTTTTTATACATATTTGTCTTTTTTTCGTGGGAGCTTTATTTCTCACTGAACTGTACCGATTGGTAATGAGACATTGTTTAAGGTTCAGCGGTATTTGCAGAGCTGGCAACTTGATAATCAAATGTTTCCTACCAAAACAGTTTTGTAAAAAATACTTCCTTCGACTCGTAATTAAAATTTGAACACAAAAATAGTCTCAATGAGTTTTTGTGGTAAATTCGGTAAATCACCCTGACATGTATATAAGTAAATCCCCAAATAAATCCCCAGTTTACGACAGTAAGTAGCATTTACCGTGAGACCATATTTCGGATATCAAAATTGGTATAATAAAAATTTTTCACATCATCTTGTTTAGCCTAAGATTGATTTTATTGTAAAATATTCCAGCCCCACTGAACTGGTGAAAATTCTTTCCTATACACTTTTTCAGTGGTTGGGGATATTCTGAATATTGAAAATTAAACTTGATTTTCTGTCCTTTAATTGGAAATCACTCTCGTATAATTCAGTTGAAATGGATTTGAATTTTATTTTACCTTTCAGATCGTATAATATTCAGTCTATGACATGTTTTTCTGAAATACCTTTTTATCCCACTGGTGACACAGTTGCTCTCAAGCCATCGAAAAACTCTTTCAAGTGGCATAAAGCTATGAGTTCGTATATAGGGAACTGATGCTTTATTTCAGTGAAAATTTTACTTAGTTTTCTAAGAACTGCATAAATACCAATCACGAAGATAGAATCTGAAAAAAATCTGATCGCTTGTGGGAACTCGATGTTCTGGCTCTTAAGGTAAATTTGTTTTGTAATTTTTGGAGAAAATTTAAAACACATGATGCTACCATTTCCAGCTGGGAAGTCCATAGAAAAATAGTAAGATGATGAGTAAAAATTAAATTAAATTTTACTAAAAGTATTACCCTCGACAGACGATAGCCATAATTCTAAATTATCTACATCAACAAGATAATCTCTGTCGTGTGTCACCCCTTAACTTTTAATCATCCCACAAAGTAATTACATAATTGCCACATTTTGACAGTGCCATAATTGGGTTTGGTTTTTGAGGATTTTCGCCAAAGCGCCACTAAAAACACGTAGTAGTGATTCTGTGAACTAACAGTGACAGCTTTCAGACGCAGTTGTTCTGTTCTGTTCTTATGACAAATTGCAATGTTTAAGAACAAAGATTTTTGAAGAAAAGGAAAACGGTAATAAAACTTATGTTATGGAAAAAGTAAAAAAGAACAAGCAGAGAGTGTTGTAGTTTTATTGCTTCATGGGCAGACAAAGTAGTAGACTTGCGAAAAGCAAAGAAATTCACATGTTTCTGAACACATGGCAACGTTTTTCTAAATTTTTAAATGGGTAGAAGTATATCCAACAATAAACTCTTTTTCCATTTTGTTGCATATTTCCTCACAAGCTTCCCGAATTATGTCATTGACTGTAGTCCTCCCAACTTCGAAAACTTTGGAAACTGTTCGATATTCCGTAGATGACCCCAGTGCATAAAGTGCTATCGCAATACGTTTTTCTAGTGGAACTGCATCGCTCATAATAGTGTCCTCCTGTCTCAAGGATTCTCAGCCTTCATTTAGCTCTTTAAATAGGCTTCTGTTCATACGAAAGTTCTCCTTACATTTTTTTATTATCCTGAAGCGGATCGATCATCTACTTCTCAGACTGATTAATTTCGGGCCTGAAAAGTTTAAAATTTTAAAATAAAATTACAATTTTACTTTCTATAGTCCAAATTTTTCACCTTTGTATAACCGAATATCGTCCCCACACTGCTGTACGTCTTTTTAACTTCTTACGTCTATTTAAAAGATCTGTTAGATCTCCTAGTAAATCATTGCAGTTGGCTGCTATCTACTGGAGTAAGATCGGGAATTGTGGTATAGGAGGGTAATGTGGTATAGTGGTAACAAACGCCTAATGTGACGCAAATTTTTTTCTTACTAGCGCCTATTAAAATTAAATCTTGTCTAAACATGTTCCTTCTCATTCTAATTTTTGCTCAGTTTAGTATTTGTCATCGTGCAGTGAAGTTGATATTTTTTAAGCGAGTGAGTAACAAGTTTAATTTATTAAGAATTTGTCATGTACTGGAGTTGCTGTGCTGCTATTTTAGAAGTTTATTCGATCATTTTTGAATTTTTAAAGTAAGTTGTCCTAATTTTTTTGTTTCTTTGCCCCCAGTCTGAAATTTAAATAAAATGTACCCTTTCGGGTAATGTGAGATACTTGATGGAGGGTTAAGTGGTATAGTATTCCACATCTGCCGCATTTATCTAATTTATGATTTTAATTACAGACTGACCCAGAAAATGCCAAAGAAAGGTATTACTGTCAGAAAATGGGATAGATCTCAAATGCAAAAAGCAATCATTTCTGATGCCAGGAGTAATGAAATGGGTATACAATTGGCTGCAAAAACATACCACCTTGCAACGCATGGTGAGAAGTGATAAATCCATAAACGAACTTCTATCAATTCGCTTACGCCGAAAGCCAGTATTTAATGAAGAAATTGAAGAACAACTGGTAAAATATCTACAGGAAATGGAAAGCAATTTCTGGAGTCTTACTAGAGCGGACATACGTACTTTGGCATTTCAGATGGCCCAAACAAATAACATTCCCAACAAATTTTCAATTCTGCATAATTTTGCAGGCATAGATTGGCTTTACGGATTCATAAGAAGACATCGAGACAAACTGAGCTTTCGTTCAACCAACGGGCACATCCATTGACCGGGCGAAAGGATTTACTGCAGAAAATGTGGAAACATTTTTTAATATCCTTAGTCCTGATATAGCTGATAAAAATACTGAACGTGTAAAACCAATTAACGTAGCTTCAACTTCATTAGCATCGATCTATGAGCCTATCACCGTTACAAGTAAAATGAATTTCACACTCTATGCGACATTTCTCCTCCACCGAAAATTACAAAAAATAGCACTACTAATAGAGGAAGAAAAACTCAGGCAGCCAACTTGATAATATAAACCTATAAAATGAAACTAGAGGAGAGTATCCAAAAAGCACAAAATTCTAAAAAAGTGAGGACAGTAAGAAGTCTAAGAAACAAAACAAACCAAGAAGTAAAGTCACACGCAAGTAGAACACAATTTCAAGAGCATCCACCGCTACAGGAGTTCGAAGGCGTTTATCATCACCATTATCATCATCCAATGAAAATCTATCTGTTTCGAACATAATATTTGATTTGATTCAAAAGACGAAATTAGTACCGATTTTCCTGCATCAAAAGATACTAAGTGCACCTTCTGTAATATATCTTGGGGCGATGATAAAAGTGAAGGAGAATGGATCCAATGGTTACAATGTTACTTCACCTGGGCTCATATTATTTGTTGCCCGAAAAACAGTGGCATATTTATTATTTGGACTTGGAATAATGTGTTTTTTCGAGATATCAGTAGTTTCATGAAATAAAAACTCAATTTTACATTATACAATCAAATAAATAAAAAACGAGTTCTGATAATATAGTAACTAGTATAGTATACCACAATACACGAACGTGGTGTACCACATTAAACGGACTTTTTTCAAATTGAAATTTTCGTAGAGTTTTATAAAAAAATTTATAATATAATTTTTATTCCTGACAAATTTAATAAATTAAAATAATACTTAAGGAAAAACACTTCCATGAATGCTAGAAAAAAGTTTTGAGGGCGAACAAGATTTAGTTTTCAAAATATTGTTAAATATATCAAGGGTGTTCCACAATACCCGATCTTACTCTAATACTTTCGCCATTGCAAACAAAATTTGACTTAAATGTCAAAATCGTTTGTTACCATAATATTTAATTGAAAATTAAAAAATCTTTTTTATATACTTGTTTCAATTGTTTTATTTATTATTTCTTTTCCGATACGCGTATTTCGGCTTATGAGGCCATTTTCAAGGAGTCTCTAAATAAAACTAAAGTACAATATCAAATATTGCAGTCCAATACCATGAGACTAATAAAATTTACCAGTGAGAGCATTTACATGTGGAGATTTTTAACAATAAATTAATTCAATGGTGAATGTAAAAAGTCTATGTGTTCATTTAAGAGACTTGTAGTGGAGTGGTCTTGTGAGGCTTTTTTTATATAAAATGATTCCAGAATATTAAGTCTTTTCTTGTACATGTAAAACCTTTAAGCTATTGATATCGCAGTTATGTCCGGTGTCACTCATATATTTTGCTACCATTGAGTCCAATTTATTATATTTAAATGAATTTAGATGTTCTTTAAATCTAATTTTAAAATTACGTCCAGTTTGTCCCACACGTAAATGCTATCACAGTTATTACAACTTATTTTGTATACTCCTGAGTTCTTTAGTTTATCTGGTTTATGATTACTACTTTTACGTACATGTGTCCTTAATATATTATTATTATAAAATCCTATATTAACATCTAAGTGCTTTTGAACAATCTTTTTGACTTTTTCACTTATTTTGACAACATATTTTAACTTTATCCATCTCTTACAATTATTTTCTTTTTGTTTAGGGTATATATAGAATTTAGGGCTAGTAGTTTACATTTTTTCCCTATCAATTCATCTATTAACTTCTCTTTATAACCATTATTTTTGGCTATTAGTTTAATTGTGTCACATTCATTTTTGTGTGGCTTGTTCAGAGAGTGGAATTGTAAACAATCTATTTATCATAGCATGGAATGCTGATAATTTTACATTATATGAATGGGTAGAATTATTTGGAATAATTATGTCAGTATATTTATTTATTTATTATTCTTAGTCTACAGATTACAAAATCAACAGACCATGCATATACTAAAACTAAAATTATGTTTTGGTAAGAACATAAAGTAAAACTAACCTACTATGTAATATAAAAATATGAACATATCTAATATTATAATCATTGCAAGCTTTCTAGAAAGTCCGAAACAGAGGCTTTAAAAGAAACTCTATCTTGACTAAAGTCAATTATGCTGCTACACAAATTAAACTGCCGAATACAACGACTTAATGGACTACTGAGGCCATAATTTGTTCTATGGAAAGTTTCAAAAAGAATCTGCTTAGATGGCACATATAAATGTATAAGCTTTAAAATATCAGAAGAAATAATCCTGTTTTCAATAACATCTCTAATAAACATAGTATTATAAATTTTTCGTCTAACAGATAGTTTCTGTAAGCCAATAAACTGGCATCTGGCATTATAAGGAGGTAAATCACCGGTCCAGTTAAGTCTCCTAAAAGCAAACCTGGTAAATCTCCTTTGCACAATTTTCAATTCTGTTAGAATGCGTCACATAGAACGGATCCCATACAACCGTGCAATATTCCAAAATAGGCCTAACTAAAGCTGGAAATAATGCCTTAAGCGTGTATGGATCAGTGAATTTACTAGCCCGACGTTTAACAAAACCAAGCCGAGAATTAGCTTGACTTACTACATAATTAATGTGGTAGGAGAAAGTAAATTTACTATCTAGAATAACACCAAGGTCCGAAACTATACTACATTTAGGAATATTAATCCCATCGATAGACACTTCAAAATTAATTGGTGATACTTTTTTAGTAGCCATAAAGTGCTTACATTTAGAAGAATTTATCAACAAATGATTAAGATGACACCATTTCGCAAATTTATCGACTTCTGATTTGAAATTGGATACTTGAGATATATCAACAATTTCCATGAAAATTTTTAGATCATCAGCAAAACCTAGAACACAGGAATATTCAAAGATGTTAAAGACATCGTTGATAAATATAATAAAAAGAAGGGGCCCTAGATGGCTCCCCTGAGGCACAACGGAATGTACCAAAATAGGCCGAGAGTATACTTCGTTAATTTTGATAATTTGTATGCGATTAGTCAAGTAGGAAGCGAACCATGCAAGAAGAGCAGAATGGAGTCCAAACGCATCAAGTTTGTGTAAAAGCAGGCGAATATTGACCTTATCAAATGCTTTAGCGAAATCAGTATATAGAGTTACAACCTTACTACCTTGTTCTAGGACATTTAAGTAAAAGTTGACATAGGAAACTAAATTGGTTGTTGTAGAGCGACCTTTTACAAACCCATGTTGATGTATAGAAATATACTCCTTAACTAGAAAAGACATTTTTTTCAGAGATAATACTTTCAAATAGCTTCGGAATTGCAGAGATTTTACAAATAGGACGGTAATTACTGGCACAGTTTTTAGCACCCGCTTTATGTATAGGACGAACGAATGAAATTTTCCACTCATTGAGGAACAGTCCCAAGGATAACGACAAATTAAAAATATATGAAAGAGGCATCGAAATAGGATCACGGCATTGACTTAGAAATATCGCTGGAATATTGTTAGGACCAGAAGAGTAGCTGCACTTAGCATTGGCTAATGCTAAGTCTACATCCTCCGTAGACACATACATTGAACCCAAGTTGACCCGTGACAAGATATGTGTGGTAATCTCAGTGTCAATGGGAAAGCCTAGGTCCTCCACATATACAGACTCAAAGTATTCCGCAAAAAGGTTACATGAATCTGAAATATTATCCACTGTTTTATTCTTAAAGCCAATAGAAGAAGGAATTCCATACGAATTACGCTTACTGTCTAGAGATGACCAAAAAGCTTTTGGATTTATCTTTATACTAGCCTCCACCGATGCCAAATATTGACTATACAGAAACTTATTTAAGAAATCATATTCTTTCCGCAATATTTTAAAAAGCATGTGATCCTCAATCATACCAGACAGTTTGAATCTCTTATGAGCCTTGTTCCGTGCATTCCTCAGTCTCTTCAACCTCTTAAGCCTTCATTGATAGCAGCATAATTGGCTTTCCTAAAATCATAAAAACAAGACATTTTGTTTTGGTCAATAGCATTAGTGGAAGAGCTCGAAAATTCAACAAAGGTAAAACTTAAATCGATAGCAATATGAATAACAGTATTTTTTGATAATAAAAAACAAGCCTCAACTACAGTTTAATTCAAATTATCACTAGTACTATTTTTTATTGCATATTTAGATACAAAGCCAGTTTCGCCTAATATTATTTCGTTTAATTTCTTACACACTTTATATGCAGGTGCATTGACGTATGAAACTACAGTACAGGTCTAATTAGTGTATCTTCCTTGTGTAATTTTATTAACCCATACAGAGTGGGGGCTCTGGCGTTCATATTAGAGTAACCGAAAGAGTTATCGCCAAAAATATTCTTACAATGTTTTATACATTTTCTGATTTCTTTTTGTAAAGTTGGAGTTGGATCTTTTCATTTAAATATAATAAATTGGACTCAATGGTAGCAAAACATATGAGTGACACCGGACATAACTGCGATATCAATAGCTTAAAGGTTTTACATGTACAAGAAAAGACTTAATATTCTGGAATCATTTTATATAAAAAAAGCCTCACAAGACCACTCCACTACAGTCTCTTAAATGAACACATAGACTTTTTACATTCACCATTGAATTAATTTATTGTTAAAAATCTCCACATGTAAATGATCTCAGTGGTCAATTTTATTAGTCTCATGGTATTGGACTGCAATATTTGATATTGTACTTTAGTTTTATTTAGAGACTCCTTGAAAATGGCCTCATAAGCCGAAATACGCATATATCGGAAAAGAAAAAATAAATAAAACAATTGAAACAAGTATATAAAAAAGATTTTTTTAATTTTTAATTTCCTAAAATGTTTCATAAAAATATCACGGTTCAGTCAGTGAATATAACCATATATTTAATTGGAAATTAGAAATAATTCTCAATTGCATAATTGGAAATAATAATTTTTGGTCGTCTGTCGACGGTATATGGCATTAGCAGCAGCAGAAATTCCATAAACTACAATATCAATGAGCTCGCCCCGAGAGCATCCATATTGTGAACGGCAGATGATAAGATGTTCCATATGCAAATATATACTAAATTATGGCTTTCCAAAGATTATAATTTACGCTTAATTCTGAAGTATGCCAACACGTTTCTAATACCAACCTGGTTCGTCTATCGATTTTTCTATTTCCGACTGAAGAAAGGGCGGAAGAGTGCATGAGGATTTAACTCTTTGCTTGTGCGTCTGCTATTGAATTTAACGGATGCTAAGCTGTATTTAAATTCGCGGAAATCATATTCCTATAGAAACCAGTTGCATGTTTTTCTCTATTTGCTAGCTTTTTACCATTTTCCTCCGGCAACAGGTTCGTCCTAATTTGCCTTTATGTATGTAGGTAGAGTAGGAGTACACACGTGTTGTCCTCTATTCGTGGATTATATTACATCAATAATTCCCTTTGAAAAGTGGAGGTTCGTCCTTCGCTCGTTTTCTTAATAAGTTTTATCAGATTTTAAAAATCTGCCATTTCATGTGTGTTCCCTTATAGGAGATTAGTTCTTTTGTCTGAGGAGAGACTCCTTTTATGGTTGAAATCATAGGGTGTATACATATGTACTAAGTTTGTCATTCCATTTGTAATACTTAAAAATAATGATAATAAAGAAAAATGGATTGGACATGCACCTAATAAACGTTATTTTGATTTGGTATGTCCGTCCGTCCGTCTGTGCGCACGATAGCTCGAGAGCTCGTGTATTTAAAGAATTGAAATTTTGCAAAGGGTCTTTTAAAAAAAGAAAAATTAATTTGAAAATCAGCCATTCCACACGAAAACGATTAAATGTGCTTGTTTTGGACCCGACCATCTCCGATTTGGATGAAACTTTCCCAGTTTGTGGCATTGACATATAATAAGAATGGACTGAGCCATCCTTCCTATCTAATTCCTATAGTCAAAGTGGCACAAATTTTGGCTAAAATCTATTTGTCTCTTTCAAACTCGAAATGTACGCTGAACTGTCACCAATTTTGGAAACAGTATGGCTGAAGAACTGCATTAATTGGAATGCATTGGAATTGACATAAAAATTCAGACAAATATAATTTTTATATACGTCTATCTCTTAGAAGCTCAATAATATTTTACGTCAAATATGCAGAGGAGCACATTTTTCAGTATAATATCAAAAATTAATTTTTGTGTTAATTAAAACAAGTTTAACTCCTTAAACAATTTTTTTATGTAATGCAATACTATTTTACAACATTTTTAGTGTTTCCAATCGACAAATAATAATTAATTATGAATCGGTGTGCAATTGTACGAAAGAAAGGGTTTTCACAGGCCTGTTCAATATTTGTGCGATTTTTGAAACAAGAACGCTCAGTCCATTCTTATTATATGTCAGTGATTTGTAAGGAATATCAAAATAGCTCACGCATACCTTTTTGTTTTCTCCTACAATAGCCCCTCCCCACCACTGCTAGGGGGCTTGAAATTTCGTGATTTTACGATGAACCACAAAAATATTGATCAATTATTCGAATAATTTCTGATTGCAAGTTAAATGATCTGCAAGTCCGTCAAGGGCGGTTAAAAAATATTTCTTTTAATATAACTTCTATTGGGATATATGTATGTGATTGATTTTTGATGGTCATTTCAATAGGGGCATCCGAATTAGCAAATATTTTGCTTGACTTGTTATTTTTTTTTTCGATCAATAAAACTTTGTCTCAGCTCTGAAGGACACCTTCAAATATTCTATCAAAAACTCTTAATTGAAAATCAGAAAATATCTGCATCACACCCCGAAAGATGTGTCCTTGAATTGAGAAATTTTAAATTGTCGTTTCGATGCGAATGAAAAATAAAAAAAAACAAAAAACATCCTTATTCACTTTATTTGCGAATTCTGGCAATTCCTGGGAAAAGCCATGGAGCCTTAGGCAAGCTGTTATTCGATAACCTATAAGCAATTTAATTTGTATCACAGATAGCCATAGATAATTCTCAAATTCTCAAATTTCGATTTAAATTGCCTTCAATATTTTATTCCAATTGGAAAATTCTGATTAGAAGGACGAAAATTTCTATTATAACCTGCAGCTATTCCACACGTGGCTGCTGGATGATAACGGCGAATGTAAGCCAGCCAAACAAACAACCCAGGCATTGTCATATGACTATGTAACTCAGCAATATTACATTATTCATGAATTAACATGAATTAAAAAACTATAATTGGCCTAAGACCAATTCTTATGATATCCTAAGTGAATGCCCGTATGTAATCTCGTATGGCAACCTATCTGGGCAATTTTGATTTTTGAAGTGGTTTTCGCATTTATTTCTAGAACGGTTCGTCGGACAGTACAAATGAATATATCAAAATTGGATTTCATACTCTGAAGAACTTTTCAATACAATAAAAACGTCTAGCACTGATCATTTTCATAGCATACGTAAAAAACATAAATATTTTTATATGGCAATACCAAGAAAGGGTTCTCCGATTTAGCGCATTTTTAAAATTATATTTACTAATTTCATGAAAACGCCAGATGCACAAAATTTCAGCTCTCGACGATAATGCGTTCTCAGGCTGCGTCCAAATATATAGTGAAAAACGACATTTTTGTATGGTAATACCACGAAGGAGTTACCCGAATTGTCTCATTTCAGTCATTCCACACGATACCGATCACATTGTAACCCGACCATCCTCGATTTGAATGAAACTTTCACAGTTTGCAGGGAATACCAAAATAGCTCACCCATATTTTCTGTTTATTTCCTTGCATCCCCACCTCCCCGCCAGGGGGTTAAGAAATTTCGTGATCTTACGATGAAGAGTTATTTTCAAAAAATCTTATCTCGAGAACAGAGCAACCGATTTTATGGAGGTTTTATGAGTATCCTGACAGAATGATAGTATGAAGTCTCAGGCTAGCCCAACTTTGTATATATAGGTGATAACGCAATGGATAATGGCCTGAGAAGGGGTCTGTAATCATTTTGAGCTCTCCTCTCCTAAGAAGTAGGAGTTCTTTTGTTTTTTCCGCTAGAGTGTCGATAAACTATTATGCCTGAAGAAATTTTTATATCCTTTCAAAATAAATGGATTTTCGCTTTTGTTCTCCCAGCTATTTAGGGTAGTTGAAGTACCACAAAATGACTCCGGTCCGACAAAGGGAGCTTCCGTTACTATTTGGGCTAGGCCGTCAGTAATTTCATTGCGTTTATTACCCTCATGTCCAGGGGGTGATTCTGATCTTTTGTCCTACTTTAATGCGAGAATGTACGCCAAATTAAATGAATTTTTTGTGTGTTATTATTTCAGCTCAGCAAGCCTTGCATTACCTAGAATGAACTGAAAATGACACTTCATAATATTTTGAATTTAAGCACTTGTAATGCTCTAAGTAGGTATGGAATATCCATTTACCATATTTCAAAATTTTTATCACAACCTTGGAAGCAGTTGATTAATTTGTCAAACTTTTAGGCGTATATTCTGACATTTATTGATTGCAAATTCATTTTAGTTTATTTTGTGGTTGATGAAAAGGATAAACCAAAATGAATATGGTGAATATAAAAGTACAACAAAATTATGGTAAGATGTCAAAATATGTGACTAAAATATACGTCAAAGCTACGATATAAAATCAGAATCAGCCCGTTAGGATACTCATTTGAGGATAACTAGGATAGTAAATATAGCGAATATTGCTAACATTCTTCCGGAATCCTTCAGAAAGTTTCTGCGAGAATTATTTTTTTTCAAGCTGTGGATTATTTTATCTAAAAGAAAAATTCTGTGTTGATAATATAGCAAAAAAATGCATTTTATACAAAAATTGGATTTAATAGAATTCTGGAGTTATATGAGAGCCATTAAAAATTGTTTTTGCCTTCGCAGGTAATTTTGACAATATTGATGGTGTACAGCATATTTTAGATTGTTTAAATAACCATATTTATGAGTTTTTTTTTTATAAATATGTGCTACCGGAAATAAACAAATTAAACAGAATTATTCAAAGTGAAAGCCTGCCAGCTCAGAATATGTATTCTGAAGTAGAAAGACCTTTGTTTAAAATTTAGACTGTTTTGTAAAACCAGAATGTCTAAAGATTAATATTATCAGTTAGATAGATTTCAAATTTCGCCATAACTTGCGCAATCAGGAAGAAGTTTATTTATGCATTTTCGTCACGAAACTAATACTTTTATTGACAACCGCGTATTTTTTTTATTTTGAATTATGGGAAAAAATTCGCAAAAGATTTGATTTTATAAGTCCAATCTTTGAACATATTTCGTTAGTCGATCCATAGACCAATAGACAAACAGATCCTTTATTGTCCTTAATTCGTGAGTTTTCAAATCTTAAATTTCATGAAGGACATAGATAATGAATACAGACAGCTAAAGTTATCTGAACTATAAGACCATATTTACTTATGATGAAAGTGTTAACATATCAGTCGAACATTTTTGGAAATCTATTTCTATTTTTCTGACTCAAATGCCAAATGAAGCTTAAAGGAGGATTTACATTATGATGACATGCATTTTTTACAGAAATTGTGAGGGAGATAGTATATCGTATACGGAAATGTATTTAGGAGTGACGAGAGAAGCAAACGTGTCCTGAATTTTTTTCCGGACGTCTATTTGTCACTGTGTGGGTGTCCGGAACCATAAAAAGACTTCATAGGGAGATTTTATAGTTACTGAAACTAAAACTAAAACTAAAACTAAAAAATGCTTAAAGCCTGAATTAAATTTGCACGACAGCGGCAGCAACAGCGACAGAAAATCGTTTTCATTGGTTGAGAGCGATCAGCTGATTGAGTGACATCAGCAAAAACGTCGTGCTGTCGAGTCATCTCAAATTCTAAATTTATTGTTGCTGTCTTCATAGGCAGCGATTGTTGTGAGCTGTGAAGTTAATTTTTTATGTAGGGAAAATGGAGGAAAAACTTATATCCTTAGTAAAAAACAAAAAAAAATTATATGACAAATCAAGAAGTTCTTACAAAAAATTAGATCTGAAAGAAGCTGCTTGGAAGGACATTTGCAACGAATTAAATAAAAGTGGTAATGTTGCTGAGACATTAGCAAAAAATATGATAATAAGTTATTATTTTCTTAGTGGAGCAAATACAAAAGCAGTGGAAGACCCCATCGGGATCAGCTGCCAAATCTCCAAAAATTAAATGGAAATATTTCGAACAATTATCTTTTTTATCGGACATCCTGGAAACAAATTATCTGTATGCGAATTTACTAGTTCATAATACGTCGTGATAATTAAATAATATTTTTGTTTAAAGGACAATCAGCAACTACGAGCATGAAGTAGAAGATTCAACCGGGTCATGCTATGAGACTGTAGAGTTTGTTGTTATGCAAATGGATGAAGACGGGTCCATACTTTTTGATGAAAGCTTCGACTTTGGAACGAGCGACAACTTTTCGCTCTCGGGAACATCTTGTAGCTCCACCAGTTTGCCCCAAACTGCGCTACTAGAAGAAGACGTAGAACAGCCACAGCCTGGAAAAAGGCGAAAAAAAAATTTACATCCGGAAATCTTGCTGCAAAATACTCATCGAGAAATGAGTCAGTTTTTAAAAGAAGCTAGATCTGCATTTAAAGAAAATTTCGTCGAATATGTCATCTTTAGATTTATTTTTTAGTGGACTTTCAAGTGACATCCAGAAAAGTGGCATGACTTTCCAGCAAAGGTCCGCACTTCAAATTAAATTAATTACACTGGTCCATGAAGAAATTAATAAAGTGCGAAATGTGAAATAAGACTGAACTGCAATATTAATATAAAGTGCAAAATAATATATTTACCTATATTAAGAAAATAATACAAAGTTTCTGTTGTTTTGTTTGCGTTTTATTTTATATTTTAGAATTTTAATACAAATAAAATGTAAACTTGGTTCCTATTTAAGTTGGTTTAATTTTGGTTTATGTAATCCATTAAAAGATCTCTCTGCTGAAATGCCGTTCGAGTGGCATTTAATCTAGTGAAAAATCTACTTTGCAGTTACCGCAAAGGTTCTCATTCGCCAAAGTCCTTGAACAAATGTATTGTCATCAAAAGTGTCAACATAGCTAGGTGGACAATATTCGCCGTCGTTCATTTTTACGATATTGTGAAGGACGACAACTGCTTTCACAATTTTCTAAGCGTTTTCAGGGAAGCAGTTGATTGAATTCAAAAGACCCCTCCATCTAGCGGACATAACACCGAAGGTGTTCTCAATTTTTACTCTAGCACTAGATAGTTTTTTATTGAAAGCATCTTTTCCGTTAGATAAACTTCTTTCAGGATATGGTCGCATAATGTTTAATTTTTAGTGGGAGTGCTGCATCGCCAACAAAGTAAAAAAGAAAAGCAACATGGCGATTTGGCAATAACTTGTCATATCGACTCACTCGAGCACCGCCGCAATGTTCGATGCCTTTCGCTCCTTTATCGCTATATGCATGGTCAATGTTCTGATGAAATATCTAGTCTAATCCCTTGTAGAATGATTCCTGCACGCAATACTCGCGCTGCAAACCGAGCACATCCTTTAACCCTTCAAATTACTTTCAGCCGTACAGTAAAATTCCGTGATGCTTTTTTATCCCGAACAGTGCGAATGTGGAACAGCTTACCATCTTCTGTTTTTCCTCCGGCATACAATCTGCGGAAGTTTAAGAGCGACATACATCGGCACCTCCGCCACTCTCCTCATATCCCCTAATCCTTTCCCTATCTCTCCTTCCTGCTATGCTGTGCTTTGCATCATAGGGTATCCCCTGAGCTTGGCTTAATAATATAAAAAAAAAAATTGAATTCGGCAAGCTTTCACTTTTTGGAAAATTAAGCCGTCCATCCAAAATTCTGCTTCCAAATGCACTTGCTCGTAAAATTCCTCCATCGCTTTGGCTGCCATAAGTTCCAATATCAACAGCTGTGAAGCAGTAAATGTTATCGCATGCAGCAAGCATTACAATGCTGTGAAAACTTTTATAATTATAATAGAGGCGAATCTGAATTCGGAGGGCATTGAATTCTGATGTGCTTCCCGTCGATGACACCAATGCAATTAGGCAAACCCGTGGAGTTATAAAAATAAATGGATATCCTCTGCCATTCCTGCTCATTAGGTTCTGCTAAGAAAATTGCAGACAGTTCGTCCCAAATAGCATCACAGGTCTCCAAAATTATTTCTCGAACGGTTGTATATCCGAGTCGAAATGTCCAGGAAAGAGTATGCCATGACGCCCCTTGCGATAAGTACCTATATTAAGTGAGGGATATAATATTTAAAATATTACTTACTTTACACCAAAGTTAAAAGTAGTCGACACTCGGCTTCTATAGGCTTTCTGGGGCTGTTTTTTGTCAGTCTTGTTCTTAAGTTGAGGCTGTGGAGCAGTTCAAATTGAGGAACACCCATGCGAGTTGCTTTTTTAAATTATTCGCTATCACTATTTTTCATAATAGTAAAGAATTTCGAATAGAATCCGTACATTTCGCGCTCATTTTCGAAAAACATTTCTCTTGTCCATATCCTCGTCCTAATATTAAATAGTCTTATATACTTGCAATAAACTAAATAGGTAGTCATTACAATTATCAATTTATTAAAATAATCGTATTTAATTATAATTTTTTTGTTGAATCAAACAACCATTAACCAAAAACCGCAATTGACGTTTACAGAAATGTCATAATATTCTGCTCGCTGGCATGTGCTGCTGTAATGCAATCTGATACACTCGACAGTAAAACTGTTTTTTGCGTTGCTGCCGCTGTTGCTGTCGCTGTCGCTGTTGCTGTCGCTGTCGAGCAATCTGAATCAGGCTTAATACTTTTGATAAAGATATACCAGCACTAAATGAAAAAAAAACGTCTGTTTATTTTTTCAAATTAACTAGAGAAGACTTCAGTTTTCTTATTTTTATTTTGAAGCCAGACGCCTTTTGTTTCTATATACAAAAATTTGCGATGGCGTTCAGCTTTTTTAAGATATGTTTTTTAAAATCACCGTGTATATGCAAAGCAGGGACCGAAAATAATGATTATTTTTCATTTCTTCTGTAAAAAATCATTTAACAAGGGATATGAAAAACCGGTCGGGGATGAATTATATGCACATAATCTGGCATCTACTTTCATTATGCGATAGAATTAGAAAATATAATTAATAAAAAAAAAATCAACTCGTAATAATTATTTTTGAGTTTTAATTTTGAAATCACTAATAATCATTACATCTGAGTTTTACGCCATTCAACAATAAAACTCAAATCTAAGTTTTTCGTTTTAAAATCATGAATAATCATCAGACTTGAGTTTTATTTTTTTCGCTCAAAAATAAAACTCAAAACAGTATTCCAGGCCCAAATTATGTTGAATATTATCACTAACTTTGGTTTTCGGTACTTCTTGGGTAGTAGAATACACTGATAATTTTCGTAATTTTTCAGCTTTTTTTTAATGATGTTATAAGCCTTTTGTTAAGATTTATGCATGTAAGAACGCTTCAAATCACAATTGCGGGAGAACGTAGCAATGTGAAGAGTTGGTATTTTTTTAGAGAACTCAGAATATGACTTTAGGTATTTAGTTTGAATATGCGCAAAATCGGATGAGCGGAACCTCCTCTTCCATATTTGAGGGGGGTTAGAAATTTTAAAATCCGTAAATGTGAAGGAATTTTTTTCATAATAGTTTCTTGCAGCCTTTTTTTCTATTATCTTATTGTTTTGTGTAATAATATTATTCCTATTATTTAGTGGATGTTCTGTTGCATCTTCAGGAAATGCAAACAAAAAATATATAGATAAAATATGAACATTTTATAAATTTGTATTTAATTTAACGAAACACAATTTTCTCAAATTTGCATCTGACAAGTTATATCTCAGGTCACTAGGAATTAACTTCAGCGCAGAAAACGCTCTTTCTACGATGACTGGAACACCATGTCTGGAACACCATGCAAAATTATGTTTGTTGCCTTCCCAATAGTCCAATAGTTTCGAATCTATGTCAACTGGCTTTTCTTTGTATGATTCGATTTCTTTCCTTGCTGCAATCACCTCATAACTCAAAGTCATCTTCTGAGGATGAATCAACGTCTAATTCAATAATAGATTGCCCTAAATGAGAAGTACAACTTTGAACAGAAGATGGATGAGCATGGTAGTTCGTTATTAAATTGATGCTAGAATAATTAAATATTACATAATAAACCAAGAATTATACATATGTAGATGTTCAAAAAGATTCCATTATACCTATACATATAATAAATATTACAAGTTCTCAAGTTATTATTGAATATAACAGCCATTCCACACAAAACTGATCATCTCCGATTTGGATGAAACTTTCACAGTTTGTAGAGAATGCCAAAATAGCTCACACATATGTTCCACTCACTAGGAGGTTAGAAATTTCGTGATTTAGCGATAAAGCATCATTTTCAAGAAATCATATCTCGAGAACGGAGCGAGCGATTTTTCTGATTCAAATGCCAAATGAATCTTAATACTTTAATAGCAGCACAGAACGATGTGATTTCTTGAAAATGATGCTTCATCGTTAAATCACGAAATCTCTAATCCCCTAGCGAGAAGAAAATATGGGTGAGCTATTTTGGTATTACTTACAAACTGTGAAAGTCTCATCCAAATCGGAGATGGTCGGGTTTCGTGTGGAATGACTAATACAAATATGAAGATATCAATCCTGGAAGCCCAAGTCGGTAAAATTCTAGTTTTATTAAAGTATATACGAACATATACGCGGACCTCGAAATGGCGTAACTTGGGCTCCTAAACCCTTTTGGCTGCTAGTGAAGATGGGATGGGTTAAAACAAAGGTCCTTTAGGCGCCACGTGATTTTCTTTTTCATAACGAGTTAAATCACAAAACTCACATCGGTAAGACAAAAAAGTAGGATGCAGTATGTATAACGTTATAAAAATTTAATGTTTAGCAGAATTAGTACAATCGCTCTTATGAAAGAAATATACGTATTGTAAATTAAATGCTAAGTATTTTAAATTGCAAAATACGCGTAAGTTCTCGTTCGTATTTCTAAGTTTACATATAATTTAATAAAAAAAAAGGTACTTAGCTATGTCTTCCTGCGTAGCTGGAACCCCTAGCGGTATGAAAAATGATTCCTGTTAAATGTTCCGTTTTTTTTCTCTCCCAAGTTCCCGTCAGCCCTCCTTTGTGTCCGGTATTCAGTACTCCTGCCTTTTCCACTCACTATCTTGCTTAATTTTTTTGAATTTTAATTATTTTAAATTTTAATTATTAACAGGCCTATTCAACTACTTTGGCTGTGAATGGCCTTACTTCCTGTGGTTTATTTGTATTTTTTTTAAAAAAAAATTCTGCTTGACTACTTGGCGATCCGCTCGGGAGAGAGAGAAGCTCCATCGTCTTCCATCACTCAAGCCCCCTCATCGACAAGATTCGATATCGAAATCAGCCACTGAACGTTAGAAAACTTTCGATTCTCACGATTTTGTATGGATGGCGTTCCGAATTAATTATGGCAAATTAGAGCATAAGGCGGAGACTTTTGTTTTACCCAGACGCTAATTTAATTGGTCTATCGCGCATCAATTTAATATGAATAATAGCACGTAGAACTAGGAGCTCCAGATTATACAGTCAGACCTATGAAGAAAAGTGAATTTGCCCAATTCATTCTGTAAATTCAATGTAGTTACTAACTATAGACAATTGAAGAATAAGATAACTTCTGGCTTAGCAACTATTCCTACATACTTATTTGTAAATTACATATGAAGCTCTGTGTTCTGCAATCCGTATTTCGTAACAAAGCTACCAGATGGAAACCAATGAAATTGAATGCTTTTTCTGTTAGGGGCCTGTTCCAACCCATCTCTTCATTTTCGCCCTCGTATTTTTATTAAACTTGTAGCTATTATAAAGTTTACATGTAGGTAACGCTATAACTTATGATAATTATTTTGTTTTGCTCGATATTTATCATGAGCAACAAAACAAAGAAAGCCCTCATGTAAGTATTAATTAACTCTGGAGACAAAAGGAAGAATTAACTTGTATACTTATGCAGAGCTTTCTAGGTATGACATCGCTAGCTAGTATAAAAAGGCGAAGCTGAAGACATAGATTAGGATAGGGCCCAAATATTCAAGGTAACAAATAAAAGAACTATCGCGGTTTTGGTATAATAGAATTAAAGTCAGATATAATTAGTTTTATAATCTAAATACGACATTACAATGGAAAAATCTTTGTCCCTAGAACTAATAAAATACTGAAATCTTCTAATGTTTCTTGAAGTGATACCCTTTATACACCTTTTTTTAAAGATAGCATCCTAGAAACAATGCCTTTCAATTGCTTTTTTTTCCAGAAACTTCTTCTCCTTCCCTACTAAACGGCGAAGACTTGGATCTAGAAACAGACAAAAATGATAGTTTCATTCTTCAGTAATGAGGGTCTCCTACGCTCTAAATATTTCAATATCCTGTTTTATGCAAATCACCACAATCAGCATGTCACGGCATGCCGCCAACTATATTACATTCTACCTGAACTGCTAGATGATTCCTTCAAACTATAATGCCAGGTACAGAATGAAGTTGTCAAAGCAGTCAACTGAATTCTGCTGTAGTTGCCGTTGTGCTCTTGCGTTTCCAAATAACGAACGCGTTCAATTTGTTCTGTAATCATATATAGTAGGTACGTCCTTCCGTCGCATCGCCGCAACCAGAACATAAATGTCCTAGATACCCTATAGAGCATAGTAAGATTGAGGACAACGCACTACACAAACGAATATGCTTTTGATACTCTAGGTGAAATCCCAAAGGGTATACTAAGGCTGTCATTCCGTTTTAGAGTAAACTGGATTGGACACGAACGCACAATGTTAAAGATTATTTTGATTTTTGCATGTCTCTCTGATTGTTTGTCTGTATGTCCGTCCCTCTGTCTGTCTGTCTGTCTGTCTGTCTGTCTGTCTGTCTGTCTGTCTGTCTGTCTGTCTGTCTGTCTGTCTGTCTGTCTGTCTGTCTATCTATCTGTCTGTCTGTCTGCCTGTCTGTCTATCTGTCTGTTCATCCTCACGATAAATCAAGAGCGCGGTCACTTAGATAGCTGAAATTTCGTGTTGTGTATGGCTTTTAAGGAATTTGTAGATTTAAGTTCGGACCAACCGGGCGACCCCTGCTGAAAAAGCGTAGACATAGTGGCCTGAAATTTTTTACACTGCGTTTTCATAAAAATATTAAATACATTTTGAAAAATATACTACACCGGGAAAACCTTTCTTGGTGTGTCCATACAAAAATTTAGGTTTTTACGTGTACTGTATGAATAAGAAGGATCAGTCACGTTTCTATTATACGGAAAACTTCTTCAGAATATGAAATCCTACGAAATTGGTTAGGATGATTTTCACTGCCCGACAAATCATTCTAGAAATAAAAATCCACTTTAACAATCAAACTTGCACAGAGGGGTAACCATACGAAATTACATACGGGCATTCATCTGGGTAGCATAAAATTAGGTCTTATAGCAATTTTAGCTTTTCCATGTATTTCTTTTTTATCTAGTGATTAAAAAAACAATAAGATAATAGAAAAAAAGGCTGCAAGAAACTATTATGAAAAAAATTCCTTCACATTTACGGATTTTAAAATTTCTAACCCCCCTCAAATATGGAAGAGGAGGTTCCGCTCATCCGATTTTGCGCATATTCAAACTAGATACCTAAAGTCATATTCTGAGTTCTCTAAAAAAATTCCAACTCTTCACATTGCTACGTTCTCCCGCAATTGTGATTTGAAGCGTTCTTACATGCATAAATCTTAACAAAAGGCTTATAACATCATTAAAAAAAAGCTGAAAAATTACGAAAATTATCAGTGTATTCTACTACCCAAGAAGTACCGAAAACCAAAGTTAGTGATAATATTCAACACAATTTGGGCCTGGAATACTGTTTTGAGTTTTATTTTTGAGCGAAAAAAATAAAACTAAAGTCTGATGATTATTCATGATTTTAAAACGAAAAACTTAGATTTGAGTTTTATTGTTGAGTGAATGGCGTAAAACTCAGATGTAATGATTATTAGTGATTTCAAAATTAAAATTCACATTTTAATTTTTACTGGTGATTGAAAAAGTAAAATTTGAATGATGATGATTAAATCGTAATTTTTATTATTTTGATCGTAATGATTACGGTCCCTGATGCAAAGTAATCTACATGGGAGCACTGAGGGGAATGTATTTTGTTTTTTCTACTGGGGTCCTCTACCACTTTTTTTGTATCTTTCTTTTGAAATAGCAGACAAACCAAGGATTAA
The DNA here is from genome assembly GCA_963930735.1 of Dioctria linearis. NCBI lineage: Eukaryota > Metazoa > Arthropoda > Insecta > Diptera > Asilidae > Dioctria > Dioctria linearis. The sequence continues at coordinate 6,082,236 of OZ005741.1, forward strand.
TACGCTTAATACTAACATGTTGGAAATGGTTCAAAAAATTCCCGAGAGGTGGCATCACTTACAAAAAATATGGATTCACTAATTCAAAAATAACGATTTTTGGCGCCAAGTCGACCGAAAAGGGGTGAGGGAAAAAAAAGTAACTGAATTTTTGTTATGTACTCACTGAGACCTTTCCAAAAACTATCCATACGTTGGGGTACGGAAGAAAGTAAAAATCGGGATTTTTTTTTTATTGGCTTGGATATGAACGAAAGCGCCACTTTAATTCATGTAAACTGCCAAATATAGAGGTGATTATTTGGATGCTAATTCTATAATTGCCATTTGCGTGAATTTTCAAACAGCAGCGGTAGATGGCGGAAAGTATAATTTTTAAATAAATAAATGATATCTAATCTCCTAAAATTTCGTATAATAATAATAATAATAATGTTAATTCAAAATTATGCATAAGTTTACAGTTTGATTCTATTCTATGAGATATAATAAAATAATATGGATTAAGGTAATGATAATTCAATATATAAAAAAACGAAAATATAAAAACAGAAAAAAAACAACGACTAAGGCCCCGAGGCTATCTGCCGAGGTTAGTAGCATATGTAACGTAATATATATATATATAAACAATAGAAAAAAACAAAAGAAGAGAAGTTTCCTGTTCCTTCTTGTTTTGCCGTATGGCAGGAGAGTAATAAAATGTAATTATATATACAAAATAATAAATTATAGATAGATAATCTCCTAACGAGCGTGCATCTTTAAAAAAAAAAAAAAATGATTTATGCTAAACAAATCAGAAAAAATCACAGAAAAAGTAGCAAAAAGAATTTTGCAAATCAGAAAATATTTAGTTAAGATTTTGGGTGGGGGTGAGATGCTCCCATACAGGTTACTTTAAAAAATCATATCTCAAAAACTAAGCTGAACGCCATCGCAAATTTTTGTATATACAAACATAAGGCCTCTGGGTTCAAAATAAAATCAAAAAAAAGTCTAGAAATCTTCTCTAATGAATTTGACAAAAACACTGTTATTAACACAATTTTTTTTTTCATTTAGTGTTGCTATAATTTTTCATCAAAAATATTAAGCATTCAGCTTTATTGGTCGTTCCGTTCTCGAGATATGATTTTTTGAATATGACGCTTTATCGTAAAATCACTAAATTTCTAACCCCCTAGCGGGAGTGGTGAGGGGGGGGGGATACAAGCGGAAAACAGAAAAATATGGGTGCGCTAGTTTGGTATTTCCTACAAATTGTGAAAGTTTCATCCACATCAGAGATGGTCGGGTTACAATGTGATCGGTTTCGTGTGGAATGACTAAAATGAGACAAATCGGGTAACTCCTTCGTGGGGTTGCCATACAAAAATTTCGTTTTCACTATATATTTGGACACAGGCTGAGAGCGCATAATCGTCGAATCGCTAAATCGGACAACCCTTTCTTGGTATTGCCTTATAAAAATATTTATGTTTTTTACGTATGCTATGAAAATGATCAGTGCTAGACGTTTTTATTGTATTGAAAAGTTCTTCAGAGTATGAAATCCTATGGAATTGGATATATTCATTTGTACTGTCCGACGAACCGTTCTTGAAATAAATGCGAAAACCACTTCATAAATCAAAATTGCCCAGATAAGTTGCCATACGAGATTACATACGGGCATTCACTTAGGATATCATAAGAATTGGTCTTAGGCCAATTATAGTTTTTTAATTCATGTTAATTCATGAATAATGTAATATTGCTGAGTTACATAGTCATATGACAATGCCTGGGTTGTTTGTTTGGCTGGCTTACATTCGCCGTTATCATCCAGCAGCCACGTGTGGAATAGCTGCAGGTTATAATAGAAATTTTCGTCCTTCTAATCAGAATTTTCCAATTGGAATAAAATATTGAAGGCAATTTAAATCGGAATTTGAGAATTTGAGAATTATCTATGGCTATCTGTGATACAAATTAAATTGCTTATAGGTTATCGAATAACAGCTTGCCTAAGGCTCCATGGCTTTTCCCAGGAATTCCCAGGATTCGCAAATAAAGTGAATAAGGATGTTTTTTGTTTTTCGTTCGCATCGAAACGACAATTTAAAATTTCTCAATTCAAGGACACATCTTTCGGGGTGTGATGCAGATATTTTCTGATTTTCAATTAAGAGTTTTGATAGAATATTTGAAGGTGTCCTTCAGAGCTGAGACAAAGTTTTTTTATTGATCGAAAAAAAATAACAAGTCATTATAGGATTTACGAAGACTCGTAAAATATGGATCTGAATGATTTCCGTAGTATTGGAGAGAATTACTTAAAATCTTTATGATTTTGTAGAATTTGTAACGCAATTAATTTAACAATATATTGCAAAAATGTATAAAACGTTTCGTAAAAAAGGAACTCACGTATGCTTGTGATGATGGTAGCTTGTTTCGTAATTTTTACGAAATGTGAAATTCTTTTAATAATATAAAATGTAAAAATTACGAACATTTCGGACATATTCTGCAGGAGAATATATATATATATATAAATTTACAAAAATACTTGCAGACCCGAACAATCAAATAGGTACAGTCAGTTTGCTACCAATTGCGTGCAATTCAAAGTAGAGCATGATCGACAAAACTTCAATTTTTAAGTTGCGGAAACATTTTAAATAACGTGCAAAATTTAACCCTTGTTCTGTGTTGTTGGGTCAAAATTGCCCAAAGTATATTCCATATGAATCTGACCTGTAATAATTCATACGTGTCAGTCCCTAATTTAGTGTCATTTCCTTACTTCTTGGAATAAATGGGTTTTTATTGGTTGCGTTAATTTTTGCATGTTAGGCTGCTCGCAACTGAAAAAGTAACGTTGATCGTGTTATTGGGTCAAATTAGCCCAATATACCTATATACATACATACATATAAGTTTTGTAGCGGTTAAAGTATTGTTTTGTATGTGAAATGTTATTTTGTAAAACATTGGTGAAAAATGCGTAGCCAGGTAAGTTATTTGGACGTTTTATATCTCCAAATTCTTGTTCACTGTGTCGTAATAGGGCAACGAAAAAGCTTAGAGGTTTCGGGATTATGTGAGCAAGGACAACTCTGAGAGTATACATTGAAATAATTTTTGCAAGTAACAGACAAATTCGAAGAGGGTTGGATATCAGTCGATTACATTTCCAAGCAAGCCTACATATATTGGATTGCTACTACTAGCCTAGAAGGTGTTTACCGTTCACTGTCATTTTGCGACGACAAGATGGGAAGACATATTTTTAGAGGTGCGATGAGTTTACAACGATTCGGGAATATTACACGAGTATTGCGGTTCGACAATTGTATCAATAAAAATGAAAGACGAGCCAGCGACATGTAAGCACCTATAAGAAATTTATGGCACAAATAGGTTATAAATCTTAGAAAATTGGGCAACCCACATGAAATTGTTACCACAGATGAACAGCTGATTGCTTTTCGTGGCAGATGCCTATTCAAAGAGTACATACCGTCCAAACCAGCGAAGTACGGAATAAAAATATGGGTTCTCTACGATAATAAAAAAAAAAATATGGTTGGATATGGTTGGAACTTGCACGTTGACACAGGTAAAGACAGAAATTGCAAACCTGATCTAAACCAAGGAAAGCGAGTTGTGTTAGATCTCGTTGAAGATCTCAAAAGTCGCAGTGTTACGGGAAGGGACCGAATCAGTTATGACTTTCTACGAAAAAAGCCAACTTTACCTGTTATTCCTAACCGATAATAATTTGAAGCTAAAAAAACCAAGCTGGAAATACTTTTTATTTTATCTGGAAAAAATATAAAGCCAGCTGGGCTTTTTATTTTTTCAAGCTGGAAGTAACAGGTTTTGAAGCTGGTTATTTTTTTGAGGAAATATAAAAAGTCAAGCTGGTTTCTTACTTTTTCTAGCCGAGTATCGTTTTTGGCTAGCAAAAATAAATTTCCTTTCCATTAAATGTATTAATAACGAATAAAATTCTATTGGGCTGATTTGACCCATAAACACGTTGTGTGTTAGATTCTTCGAACACAGAATAAGGCTTTAAGCCAAATTCGCCATACATACAGGTGTTGTATTTCTGAATGTGTTACGGAATCATAGGGTAGCAATGAGATTGTATTTTTTACAAAAGCGTTAAATAACCATGCGTTCAAAAGTTATTGCAGCGATTTTAATAAATTACCAATACCCCTCTCGTTAGCTGCTTCTTAATTACACAGAAGTTACTTTTTGAAGAATACGCAACAATAGGCAACTTCAACAGTAAACTGTGTCGACTGTGCGAAGAAGACGATAAAACCTCGAAGCATATAATATGCGAGTGTCTCGCGCTTCAGTTTTAAAGATGGAAATCACTGGAGAAGCATTTATCTTTCCAAATAAGATTTGCAAGCTAACTCCTAAAAGCTCGTAAAAAGATAGACTTAGTTGAACCAGAGTTGCCATTTTAGCCGAAAATCGGCTAAATTTGGCCGATTTCTTATACTTTTAGCCGGAACAATTCGCAATTTAGCCGACAGCCGATTTTTAGCCTATTTTTATATTTTTCAGCCGATTTTGGGTTGGTAATCGAATGTATTTTGAGGGACTTTCTTGGATGAAAAAGTGGATTTTTGCGCTCGTGATTGTGCGAAATTGGTGTGTCGTGGAAAATTACTTTCTATGAGAAAAATGTTCACAATATAGCACTAATGTCCCTGAAAGAAAGAACGGAAAAAATATATGCGAAATTACACCACTCGATATTACTGACGGCGAAGCCACTTTCCTAGTGAAAATTATTGTAAAACTAAAAACCGATTGATTAATCGATTTTAATCGGTTTTAAAAAGAAAATGTTTTTGAAAATTATTCCTGTCAAAATAGTTCAATTTTTTTTCATGTTTATAATTATAGAAAATATAATATTTATTTAAAAATAAAAAAAGGATATAATTCATTAACAATACAAAAATGAAAAGTTATTTGTAAAATTCCTGGAAATATGTTTTTTAAATGTAATTGAAATGAGCACGTAGAAAGCATAAGTTATCAATGGGTTTATCACTTACTTGTGATCTCAGTTTGATACTAATTTGCAGATACTGAAAACACCCTCTCTGGTTCCACACTTGTAGGAGGAATTGATTTCAAAGTATTATAACCACATTGAGATAATAGGCAAGATACAACCAACTTATTGAAAGAGAATATATATTAGATCTGCTTAGCATTTTATTCTGGCATCTGCGACAGGCAGGAACTGGCCGTACTGAAGAGTATTGGTTCCTGCTGATACGAAACGCCTTATACACATTACAACCAACTTATTATTTCATAATATTGTTACGTGCAATAGAAAGAGACAACTGGTGACATCTACTGGCGAGAGTAAACAACTTCAGGTTCGGGGAATCGATTATGAAACCACAGGAAAGTTCAGGAATAGAACAAATAGAATAGTCAAGAAGCTTTTGGAATAGAACACTCCAGAATAATCCGGAGAGTTTCTAGGGTATAAATATAACAGTTGTCATCGCCAGAATAAGAGTCTTGTTTTAGACGTTGCAGTGTTAGCAAGCGAAAGTAATTGAAGAAGCGAAAGAGTGTAATTAGATTGTGATAATTGAAAGTACAGTGTTAGCGATAATTAGAGTTGAGTTGATTAAATGAATGTTTGTGAACTTTATATGATTTAAGTGTAATAAAGAACTTATATATTAATTATTTAATATTGTGTTTTAAATAACGAACCAAAGGCCACGCTCGCAACAATATAATTTTTTTATTATAATTAATGAACGCGTCTGATCATTAGAGAAATATCATAAAAACGGAGTTTGGAAGATATTCCTCTGATTATGGTACCTTAGCTACCGAAAATCCGTTCATTAATTATAATGAAAAATTTATATTACGAAACAACAAGTTGGTTGTATCTTGCCTATTATCTCAATGTTTATGAAACTATTTGTTAAGGAAAAGATAAATGTCTACGTCAAGGAATGGGAGTTCCCTCCTCCTCTCGATAAGAAAATATTAAAAAAAAGTTGCTTCGAGGTTTAAGAAAAATGCAAAGATTTCCACCAGAAACCTATAAGAAATTGTTAGCTCATGTCGATAAGAAAATATTAAGAAAAGGTTACATTCGGTAGAGAATTACAAAAGAGGGGAAACTACTCGATTTTTGACAACCATTGTGAACCATAGATGAATCGTTTGCGGCAAAAAAAAAACACTTTTTGAGAAGTTTAACGGATTTTTTAAGTGAAAATGCTGAATTACAATAGAAATAAATAACTTTACGAAATTGAGCGAGACTGTGGTTTACTTACGAAAAATTGGTATTTTTAGTCTAAATATACATCACATTCCGTAAGAGTTATTATCATGGAATTTAATTTTTTCAATGTTAAAAAGTAGTAAAAGTGAAAAAAATAACAAATGGAAGTTGATTTAATTGAAGATTTTTCTATTAAATCGCAGTGCCATTTTTATTCCATTTTAATTTTTGCACTGCACTTTTAATCATTTAGTAAAATTTAATTGTTTGACACATCGCGTTCTTACGGAATGAGTGATTCTTACCGTACCTTTAGCGACTGTAATTTAATCTATAAACTGCACGAAATATCCCCTCACACGAGTTAAAGTTGATTTGTGCATGCCTGTTAAATTAAAGGGAGCGTTCGCTTTACGTAAGTAAATGTACTTACGGATACGTCTATTTTAGTTCAGCCTAAACTCTCACTTTCTTAACGTTTTCAGCAAGTTGTGTTCACTGGGTATTTTTCACACAGCATTGAGTGAGCACCAGTCCAATGACACTGCCAGCGTATCAGTTCAGTTCTGATCAGTGATGCCAGACCGGCATTTTTTGTGCTATGTTAACATATTTCTCCCACGATTAGCACAATTTCAAAAGAAAATTATGCCGGCATTTTACTAGCATATTTAATTATAAATGGCACAATTTTAGCACATATTCCTTTTCATGCTGGCTTTGTAACCTTCACAGTGAACTTCTTACCTAATTAAAATTTTCAAATTCCATAACTTTAATGATCGATTTCTACCTAATGCTTTGAGTTAGCTAGCGATTAAGAATAGATATGTTGAAATGTCAAATTCAATTCTGCTAACGAATCAACTACGCCAACGTTTGCCTAATAATCTACTTACAATTAAGCAAATTCAATGTTTTTGTATTAAATATACACAAAAAAAATGTGAAAGATCACTAGTTGATCTATTAAGAACAAGAATCTGTGATTGTATGAAAGAATTTGAAAATAATTAATCAATATAAGAATATTTTCTGAATTGATTGGGATGAAAATACTGATTCTACAAAGTTTTGGGTGCACGTTTTTTGTTAAGATAGTGCAGATAGTAATAAATAAGCCATAAGTCATACAAAGAATTGGCAGAATTTGCTATCAAATATTTATTTTTGCCATTTACAAATGCAGAGGTACAGCTCGTCTTTAGTCAAATGAATGTTGTTGAGACGATATTCAGAAATAAAATGAGACTTAAACTTTGAAATTCAATTTTGAATAAAATGTAATATAAAATGTTGTCATCATTTTTATTTTGTAAAGTAATTTTTTTCTCAAGTAAATTGAACAAAAGTTTTGTGATTTATTATTTAAACGTACTAATTGTATGTATGTACTTTATAGTGTCCCTAAGTTTAATCTGAACATCCGAACTTGACAAACAAGAATAGGTTATCAATGCTTGAAGAAATAAACCAAAAATAAAGGTAATAAAGCTACACTTGTTAAATTTATGCTACAATTAGCTTTTGAGAATTTATATTGAATGTATATTCTTTATTATATTTTATAATTTTTTCCTGTGAAGAAAAAATGCTTTATTTTTGCCTCAATCCAAAAAACTGCACATTCTTGTCGAGATCTTGCAATACTCTCTGAAATTATTCCCTCACGTAAAATAGACTTAAAATTGTTTGTCTACTAAAAATATCTCTGCAAAACTGTTATTAGATAATTTGTCCGTTACAATGCTGAGAAAGTATTAATGCTATACTATATAACAAGCGAATATTTATGGAAATGGGTTCTTAAACCCATTCCCTCCGTAGGTAATTCGAACAATTTCGATAGATAAGAGGGGGGGGGGGTGGTATGTGGAACAATTTTTTGATAAGCTTACCTCAAGGAATGGCGTGGTATACCGGAAGGTATCTTGATCTGAGTCACCCTGTATATGCATGAATTTGCCACAAAAGTATTTTAAAAGTATTTTCCTCGACACGGTTTGTTGTATCTAAATCTTCGAACATATATATAACTCCGTTATATATTACTATCACTTAGTCCAATAGCCATTACCTATTTCCTATAAAAAGTAAATTGCCCCTTTTGTAACTACGTCTCTGCGCCAAACGCACTTCGCGGCTCTTTGTTTACAAAAAAGTGACAGTCAAACACCCTGCCAAAATCAAGATGGCGAAAATTTTTTGGCTACGCTGCCATACATACACTTTACTCTTACTCTTACTCTTACTCTCTTCTCAAAGTGATTACCGTACTTCAACATTTTTGACATTTTGTCAGCCTTGATGACTGTCGCATTGTGTTTAAAGCTGGTGAAAATGCAATTTAGCGGGAAAGTTTGAAAAAATGATAAGTGAAGTATTTTTTTAGAAAGTGTGGGCAGTTAGTCATCATTTCGCATTATTCCTTTATGGGTTTATAGTAAGACCAAAATCATAAACACCCTCTCCCTCTTAAACGTCGCATTTTGCACTTTCATAACTCTTCTTTTATTAATATAATATAAATTTGGTGCCATTGCAAATATAAAATCGGTCAGTCGTAACCCTCGAAATATACAAGCCATGAAGTATGACTTGATTGTGAGGATAGTGGACTGGTAGCGGCCGACATTATACACTTCCTGCCTTGTCTTACTGCTGGTATTTTTCACATCAAGGTTAGCTTGAATTTCATTCGAACACCATAATTTTGCCTGGGCTGGCCTGCAATTTGTTGCAAAATTTAGAAGCAAGATTTTTAAATTTTTTTTCCATCAATTTCTTTTAAAATCGACACTTTTTCAAAGAAATATTCCAGGAGTGCTAATTTGCTAGGACATACATATATTGTTGGCCTGTTTGCTTTAAATTAAATAATTGCGCAAGAAAAATGAATCTGATATTAATTATCCCGGCTATGATGATTTTCCCAAAATCACTTTTAATCAAGATACCTTTCGTAAGCTTTCGATTAGTACATCCAATATCGGACAGGTTTTTCAATTCCGATATTGTGATATTGAAATTTTTCAAATACGAGATTCCGATATTAATTGAACGTCTACAATTAAAAAATTTTAAAGTAAATTTTTTTCTGAAAAAATCCTCAGATATGAGTAAGCAAAAATTTATTTATTTCTTCAAAAAAATTTGGCAAAAGTTAAGATTAAGTACATTTATTTAGTTTTTTAATTATTTTTCTTTTGCTGCTCTTTCTGGAAGTGGGCCCGCAGAAAACATAGGGCATTTAAAGTTTTATCTTCTAAAGATGAAAGCAGTTTTGTGACAAAATTACCACTGGCGGAAAAGGCACTGGATGGTTTTACAGTTTTCAAATATTTGTAGGCCTCACGAAGATATGATTCCGCATCCCATCCTCTTCGAAAGTGGGCATTTCTCTGTGAACAGCTTTCAATACATCCTTCGAACTATTACCTGTTTTTGATTTGGGCTGATTTTTCATATCATTGCAAATGGCCATGTCAAATTGCTCCTTCAAAGACAAGTTGGCTGAACCATCTACCAAAATCACTGTCAGACGATGTATCGGTTACGAACTCTGGCTCTCCTGCAGCTTTGTTAAGTCGCTCATACAGTTCAATCACAGCATTGGCAATCGTTGATTTGCTGTGTTGCCGAAAATCTAGAGCATTGTCCACATTTTCATATCTCTGATGACCTTTGTGGAGGTAATACAGTAAACCAGAAAATCTTGTCCGTCCTTCGTTGGTTGATACGCGTCACCAAAGATGCTTTCAAACGGACAGCCAAATCTGAAGCTCCCAAGTTGTTAATCATGAACACTACGGCTAGTTTCACTGGTTCCAGATACGCGACAACCAATGAAATGGTGTCAAACTCCAAATCACTGATCTCAAACTCAATATCAATCAGTGATTTTCTGATGCAATTTTTGAACTTCAAGAAGCGTTCAAGCATTGCATGCAGACTGTTCCATCGTATTTTCGTATCCAGGATCAATTGGATGGGCTTGCCAAATTCATCTGTTGTATACTTTCCCAGTGCTTCGTCGTTTTTTGTTGGAGAACGTTGAAATAGCTTGACAATAATGCGAACTTTTGCAATTAACGGCTTCAAATCTTCAACCAGCCCAATTTCGTCGTCCTTTTCAGCAAAAGCGACTTCAAAAGCACCCAAATCGTCCTTATCATCATCGGTGTTTAGTTCTCATTATCAGCGTCGGCAGTGAAATCAACATGACTTACACCCCCTGCGTCGTCAACGGCGTTGTCTTTTTTCGCCTGTTTGTACAAGACGTCAATTATAGCTAAGTGAATGCCGTGAACAATTTAAAGTTGTTGATCGCATATTCTCAGTCGTCCCACTTTCCGCCTAACCGACGCACCGTCTGTTGTGATGCACGCAATGTCCCGGTGATAATTCAGATCAAACTTCAGTAGCACTTATTGCACCAGCTGCTCAATGCACTTCTCTGCAGGAAACGATCCCATAAATCTGACCAGCCCAAGATTGAGCACTTCCACGTTTAAGTATCTACGATATCTAATTGAATACCATTCGTCAAACATTAGACTGAATCTTATTCCTTGAGGCCGGAGAAGGGTCAGCTCACACTTCACCATCTTTTGAAGGGCGTTTACATAATCCACCACCATATTTCGAATTGTGGTTGCTGATTTTGGAACTTCAAACCCGCGAGCCTCGAGATACATTCGCAATTTCGAAAAAGTGATGAACACGTTGAAGGGCAGTCCGTCCAAGGCAACGAGTCTGGACAAAACCGCAGGTAAAGTGTTATCTCGCTAGTTTTTAAAATAGTCGGTGATTGCTGTTTTCGTTTTCTTGAGTGGTTGTACAATCTCTGACGTCGATGCTTCCGAGTCTGTAGCCAATTTTCTTTTATGAATCGTTTTCAGATGCGTATGGAGATCAATGATACTGCCTGCCACCAGTTGATCAAAAATAAAACCACACACAATTTTCGTCTGTGGCAGCGCCTCCTTTGAAATAATCAAATTGTGACATGGATTTCTATTTGACTATAAGAAAGATAAAATATATATATAAAACTGTAATTAATTATAATTTACAACAATTACAATGAAATTTCTCTGTAAATTATGATGAAATTCATTGGTTTGAAGTAAATAACAGTTGAATTTTAATCCTTACCGCTTATGCTAAACGTAAGTCACGAAAAAACCTTTAATTTTTCGAGAATTTTAGCTTAAATCGCCTTTAAAAAATTTTCTCAACAATATTTATGACAGTTGCATAAAATTACAAGAATTGGCAACACTGCTTACTCGAACTCTCAGTCAGAACCCTTCAAGATAAGTCCAACTAATAAAAAAAAAAACAACCCATAAAACAAAGTTTTTATTAAAACTATTTATTTTCTTGTGCATAAAAATATAAAGTCGTATGTTTTCAATTCATTTTATATTCATTTTATTTCTTCATATGTTCATTCCGAATTTTGTTTTTTTTTCGCCAAAGTTAATGTTTGGTCATAACGAGTCTATGTATATCGAATTTCAGATCGATTGGATATGGGGAAATGGGTTTGCACGTTGACAGGCGAAGTTAAAAAATATAATTTGCTCAAAAAAAATATTTTCAATATCGAAATATCGATACTGAGCCAAACCAATCCCGACATTTCGATACCATGAAAATGTCCGATATTTCCGAGATCTCGATACTATCGATATTGTATGCCCTAATTTCGATCACAAAAAAATGCAAGGATTTTTTTTACCTATTGAAAATTTCTTAATGATATAATTTTATATATTTTGAGAATAATTTAAGACTCAAAAAGGAACAATAATAAATATAAAAATTACTTAAAAAAAAATGTTGCTTCAAAATTCGCACTAAAAAATTGAAAATAAATACTCCGTTCACTTAGTGAGTTCTCTAGAGTTTCCCTTAATTTGACATTGAAATAAATATTGAAATTATATTGCATTCGTGTATAAAATTTTCATGGTACGCAAACAAGCAAATTCAAAATAAAATAATTTAATTAAATATTTTGATAAACATTAGAAGCTCCAAATATCAATTTTTGCACTGTGTCGTGTTAAAATTTTCATCGGCTCAGACCTGCTTTCTTTGTATACCTAGAAAATTTTAAAATTTGTACAAATATACAATAATTTCAAGGATATCATAAGAATTGGTCTTAGGCCAATTATAGTTTTTTAATTCATGTTAATTCATGAATAATGTAATATTGCTGAGTTACATAGTTATATGACTATGCCTGGGTTGTTTGTTTGGCTGGCTTACATTCGCCGTTATCATCCAGCAGCCACGTGTGGAATAGCTGCAGGTTATAATAGAAATTTTCGTCCTTCTAATCAGAATTTTCCAATTGGAATAAAATATTGAAGGCAATTTAAATCGGAATTTGAGAATTTGAGAATTATCTATGGCTATCTGTGTTGCGTTTGTTATACAAATTTCTTATAGGTTATCGAATAACACCTTGCCTAAGGCTCCATGGCTTTTCCCAGGAATTCCCAGGATTCGCAAATAAAGTGAATAAGGATGTTTTGTGATTTTTTGTTTTTCGTTCGCATCGAAAAGGCAATTGAAAATTTCTCAATTCAAGGACACATATTTCGGGGTGTGATGCATATATTTATGATTTTCAATTAAGAGTTTTTTTTCTTTTAAGTCAGTGGATATCTCCAACTCTTCACATATTTTTTTGTCTGTTGTAACTGCTTTTTGTATTTTTGTCCCTGTGTCTAATGAAATTCATTTGTAAAGAATTCAGTAAAATTTAAAGTTACGATCTTACTGCAAGCTTTGGGTACACTAGAATCATTTTTAGTAGGTAAACAGAAATTTTTCGAAACTGGGTTTCTGGAAGAAAAATGTTTTTTTTTCCCGTAATCTAAAAAAATATTATAGCAAGTGTTATACCATTGTAGAATCCTTATTAAATGCGTCAACTTTTAAACTTACTTACCAAACTGGCGAAGTACATTTTTGTTTTCATTACAGTCCGTTTGAGTTGGGTGAAATATTAATTTTCTATTCTTGGTTCGGCAAAATGTGACATTTTCTTCTAAGCAGTTGGCTTAGAATTTAAAGCAACAGATTACATAAACACACTATAAAATTGAAAAAAGGAAAGATTTATGGCAACAGGATCTTAAAAACCATCACAGGGTGTACATTTTCTCGAAAACAAAAGAAATGTCTATATAATTGGAAAAATACAGGACTTAGATTTTTTTTATATTTTTCTGGTAACTGTTATATTTGGTCTATCACCCGATTCCGGCTTAATATCGACTTACGGGACACCCTGTATACAGGGTGTTTCCGCCTTGGTGGTCAATGAAGCAGGGGTGATAGTACTCAACTAAACTCCGTTTAGGAGTTATAGAGTGATTAAGAAAAAACGCTAGTTTTTCACAAAACACCCTGTATCTTAAAAAGTACAGGGCGTAAGGTCACAGTTAAGAACTCATTGTATGCAGAACTTTATGGCCTTCATCGCCAACGACTGTTCAACCAACCCCCAAGAGTTATGGTTGTCTTAACTAAAAATTTCGGATTTTCTTACAATAAAGGTCATTAACATAATTTTTATTTATTAAAACTGTAAATTGTGGCTCTCCTTTTTTATTTGACCAATTATTTCCTACGTTCATCTGTAACCGTTAAAGAGTTATTAGTTCCTAACCAATTCTCAAAGCTATTCTCAATCCTATTCTCAAAGATAATTTGTTCCCCTAGAGACTGAAAATACGTCATTTAAAAAACAATCGGCTAATTTCGGTATGACTTAAATAGGTTGTGAGCTAATAACTCTTTAATGCATACAGATAGGACATAGGGTGTAAACAGGTTAAATTAGACAGGAGTGCCTACAGTTTACAGTTTTTATAAACAAAATTTGTGTTAATGACGTTTTTGCAAAAAAAAAAAAAAAAGAGGTCAAAATAAAAAAAAAGGTAAGAAAATCAATTTTTTTTAGTTTAGACCACAATAAATTTTCAGACGAAAGGAATACTGGGCTGGTTGAGCAGTTGTTGGAAATGCCTTGAAGCTCTGCATACAATGAGCTCTTAACTGTGACTATTTAGAGAAGAAATAGATATATACCAGCAAATCAACCACATCATCATAATAAGAGTAAGTTAGTTTAACTTTAGGGACACAGTCGAATAAGCACCTCGGCTTCCCGACCTGTTATCAGCGAGCTCAATTAAATATACAGTCAAAAGCTTGTGTTTTCTTTCAATATATCCTTTGATTCGAACTGCTTACTTCGTCTACTTACTAATTGTGACCGTACGCCCTGTACTTTTTAAGACACGGAGTGTGTTGTGAAAAACTAGCTTTTTTCTTAAACACCCTGTAACTACTAAAGTGTTGGTATACAGCCCTCCCCCCTGAAATACAATTTTTTGTTGTTTAGGTGAGTACTATCATTGCCTGTTTTATTGACCTCCTAGGCGGAAACACCCTGTATATCAAAACAAAAAGGGACGGGTGGTATGACTCCAGAGAAATTAAGAATTGTGGCTCAAGAAAAATAATTATCACCGAAATGACACATCTCTCCATTGGCGTACCTAGGACTTTTTTCTGGGGTGGGCCAGGTCCCTCAACTTTCGTACCTAGGTTTTAACAAACATTTTGTTTGTGCGAAGTATACCAGCTCAAAGTGTATTCCCAGCTTTTGACCGACATTTTTTATGCATTGCCCTGAGCACTTAAAAGATGTTGATATAATGCTTAGAGGCAATGAAATTGCATAGAGTAAAAAAACCATAAAGTTTCTAAAGTTATAGAGAGTAGAGCGAGTCTATAAGTTACAGGACTCACAAGAAACATAAGCTGTGTTCTTTTGTGTATCTTGTTCTAGAACTCCCATATACTGGAGAGAACAAATTGTTCTGTCGATTGAAGCGAACTATTTGTTCTGTTCGCTTCATTTATAAATCTTTTATGAAAATGTATGAAGCGTTCTTTTGTGTATATCTCTTGTTCTGCCTTGTTATGCGAAACAAAAAAGAACACAGCTTATAATCTAAATTCTAGAACATAATTACTTCATAAGATAATTCTCATTTACAAATCGCAGACATCGCGTCACTATTTTTGTAATATGTGGTCTTCCTACTTGAAACGTTAACTTCGCTCTCAAGAAAGTAAAAAAAACTAGATTAGCACTTTTAATCTACTGCAAATTCAGGTACGTGTACACATTCGGGCGATTTTAATAAGAAAAACTTTTGAAATATGGCAGTCTTTGTTGAGGTTGCGATGTTAAGGTCAGAAGAACAACGAACAGTTTTCAATTGTTTCCCATTCTTTTTAGTAATTCTCGTTGAATGTTATTGACACCCGTAGAAAGAAAAGCATGGTACATCACTTATCAGCATTCCATCAATTTCTGATAACTAGTCCGTAAATATTCGGCGATTGGACGATATTTATTGCTTATCGAGGCCAACGGCATCGAGTATTCACGAAATAGGTTTAGTCAGACATTTAAATTATTAGCTGTATTCTTTTGTGTCCGCAGAACAGGGCCGAACAAAAAATACACATAACAACACCTCAAACATTTACACAGAAGATTTATAAATAAAGCGAACAGTACAAATAGTTCGCTTTAATTGACATAACAATTTGTTCCCTCCAGGATATGGGAGTTCTAGAACAAGGTAAACAAAAGAATACAGCTATTGTGAAAATATATTCGTACATGTAAATGACGAATTAAGTAAAAGTGCGTTCATTTCTTTAATCCCAACAAACTCAAGCGACACTCATTTATTCCGTTCAGTGTACAGTCAAAGGAAGTAGTGTTTATTTGAAAAATATAACAAAATTTGCACGATTTTAAAATAAAAATAAAAGAAAGTAGTGTCGTTTAATTAACAGAGACTTTTGTTTTCCACATCCCCTCTTTTGCTTCTCTCACGTATTAACGAAAATAAATCAGAATCCTCAAGTTCCATACACGAAACTGATATGATAGTGACGCCCTACCCAATGCCCAGTATTTACTCCAAGTACCAGTACCAGGACCCATACTTCAATTCTTTTAAATACAAGTTCCAGTACTGATACTTAAAAGTTTTTGAGTACAAGTCCATAGCCAGTTAAATAACTGAATGAGGTTTCCATTTACGAAATATCATAAAATTTTGTATAAGCTTTTGCTGTTTTAATTTCTACATAATTATCACATCAGATAATGATTACCTTTGTGCATATTTAAATATTTCAATAATTTACAATAGCTGAAATACTTCGCGTTATGACGGAGTTTGTAGTAAGTTCGTTAAGTACCAGTATTAGAACTTGAACTTGCGAGTTTTTTGAGTACCAGTACCGGGACTTGTACTTAAAAAACATTTAAGTCCAGGTTCTGGTACTACTACTTATACTTATGTACCAATGTACTTAAGTACTTTACAGGTCTGAAGTTAGATACAAATTTTAGATCAATTAGTTACGCACTAATAAAGAGATATTTAAAGTCTGTCTGTATAAGCTTTAGTTTGCTGTTTTTGGGCTGATAGTTTGTTTTTAATTATCTGATTTTCAATTTTTATGAGTACCATGTTTGAAAACCTCTCCTGAAGCAGTTGCTTTTAACCAAGTTTTAACTCGATGGAAAAGCTCCGTTCACAGCCGGCCGAGCTGACAAGAAGACCCAGAGCTACTTGCAGGCAGTAACGCACCCAGGATCTGGCTTTGGGGGGGGGGGGGGGGGGGGAGGCATAGGTGTCTCAAGTCCTAACGAGTTGGAAAAATAGGGCTCTAAAGTCGCGCCCCGCACCCATCTGAGCACTTAAGGGCTGCTATTGTAGATTAAGGGTTTTATTTTATTTTATCGGACTTTGTAATAATATACAGACCACATTTTATACGTAAATTGTAAATTATGTTCAGAAAACTGACATTCTGGAGGGGGACCGGTCCCGTTCGTCCCCCTCTCGGTGCGCCCCTGCTTGCAGGTACTTGTATAAATTTGGGCAGAAGTCTTTATTAATTTCTATTTTCAGTCTTTCCAAATTTACTACAATGCTTTATTTTTAGAACATATTATTTATTATTTTTGTTTCAGCCTGTAAGGTGGAAATGTCTACATTGAAAACGTTTTTATAATTGTCTACAAATGCCTCTCCATGTGTGAGGTCAAAGTTTATAAATGCGTCAACTGGACTGTTCCAAAGGTCGATTTTCAAACCCATTTTTGAAGTTAGTGATAATGTTGTCCATCACTTGGTTGTAAATGGATGTATCTTCCAATATTCGGATGGCCTTGGTCTTGTATTTGATGGGAAATCTACTAAATTACTTTTACCTAGAGTGGACTTTATCAGAAAGTCATTTGCTTTCTCCGGTTGTCTTCTACTTTTCGAAACTCGAGTTGATTCTAGACAAATTTAATGTAAATCTGTGAATTTCTCGATTTTCCGCGTATTTATTTTCTTGAGTGATAATTTAGTTTTATTCCGTAACGCAATAAGAATATTATTGAAGTTTTTAAACGCACAGTAAAATATCTTCCTTATAAAGATAATGAGACTTATTACTGAATCCGTTGGGACTATCCGGAAAATTAAACAAAATTTTACGAAATTTTCAAAATTTCATTAATATCAAACAAAGCTTATGTGTCCTTTTACCTTGGCTCTCTATATTTTTGACTGTTCATCTGTCGATGACCAAAATTCTGCTTTTACTTCATTGATCAAAACTACTTATATCAAAAATATGTGCCGTTACGAACTAAGACCAAGCAAGTTAATGGATGTCCTTTGTATACACGTGAAGTAGTTCACTCTATTATAGCAGAACGTGAATTTCTTTATCGCCGCTATATACGTACAAAAACTGTTCATGACCGTTCTGTATACAGAGCAGCTGCAATACGTAGAGCTAAACGCAGGAGTTTTTGGTAAGGACAAAACAAGCTATGAACATACCCGGATGTGCTCTCCTATTAACATACATGGATGATAATTCTCAAATCTAACGACTTCCAATAGTACAAGATGTAATCATTCATCTTTTTTCTTCCGCGGAATTGACCGCCGCGAATTAATTGAAGCAATTTTTTCTGTCAAGTCTTGTGCTGTCGGTGCAGATAACATGTGCCTGCGCGGTTTGTTAAGTTGCTGCTCCCTTTCATTGATACCTACATTCTCCATATCGTAAACACGTGTCTTATGACTTCGTCTGTTCCCAGCGGTTGGAAAACTGCAACTGTCTTGCCAACACCCAAAAAAATCGTTTCCTCAGTCTCCTTCTGATTTCAGACCTATAAGGATTCTATGCTTTTTATCGAAAATTCTGGAAAAGCTAATGAATAGGCAATTAGTTGAGCACCTCGACTCGAGAGAGCTCCTAAGCAAATGGCAGTCTGGATTTCATCGTGACCACAGCTGCGAAACCGCAGTACGGCGAGTATCCACTAATATCAGAGCTGTGCTGCTAGACCAAGACAACTTGGTTACCTTGGCACTGCTCGATTTTTCGAAAGATTTTGACAGCGTTGATCTTGGCATCTTGCTTCGGAAACTCAATTGTTGCTTTGGTCTCTCAGTCCCTCAGCAGTCGCTCTTATCCGGGACTCTCTGACTGATCGAAGGAAAGTGGTAAAAGTGGATTCTAATACTTCCTGTTCCCTCCCTCTTCTGTCTGGCGTTCCTCAGGGCCCAATACTGGGCCCTTTGTTATTTAGTTTATTTATAAATGATCTCCCTGAAGCCGTTCAGGACGTTAGCGTGCACATGTATGCTGACGATGTACAGGTTTACCTAAGCAGACCTGTTGGTTTGCTTGAGGACTGTATTGCTCGCATTAATGACGATCTAGAGAGAAACAATATCTTGTCCAAAGCTAATGGCCTAAAGCTACACCCTGACAAGTCCCAGTGTATTGTATTCCATAATGGCACTATTGACCTGCACGATTTACCTATTGTGGTCTTGGATGGTACAATCTTGGATTTGGTGCCTAAGGTGGAAAAATCTAGGCATTGTTTTGAATCAACATATGAAATGCTGCGACAATACAAAATTAATTATCGGTAAGGTTTATGCTGTACTTTGAAGGTTCTGGCTATCTGCTGCCTTTAACGATTGTATCCGCTTCATTTATGGACTTCGTAGGTTCGACCATGTTTCACCTTACCGCACAAAATTACTGAATACGAGATTACCTTAAGCAGAGAGGACTGATTCACTTTTATAGCTTATTACGTGCAAACAAACCGTATTATTTGCGTGAATTTTTCCAGTACACAGCTTCGGAACGCAATCGGAGTGTGATAATACCTCGTTTTCACAAATTAGTTATGGGGGTCTCTTATCCTGTCCAATTATCCCGTCTCTGGAATAGTCTTCCCCCTAGTCATCTAAACGCGCGATCTGTCGGTACATTTAAGGATCTAATCAGGATCCACACTTTTAATTAATCCTGCCCTTTTTCTATTTTTATCATTCCTATAATTTTATAATTTTCAATTTTCAATTATTTTCAGTTATGCTTTTAATATTTTCTTGTATTTCGTGTACTTTGGCATTAATTTCTTAATTTCCTTTTTTTAATTTTTAATCTTTAGTTTCTTCTTAGTTTCTTTTTGCTTGTTTTTTTTTCAGCAGTACTTATACTTTTTCTGTTTATTTTATGCTTATTTCCAAATTTTTGCTTAATTTCAGTAGGTTTTTACTTTAGATTTTAATTTTTAATTATCAATTTTTAATTTTATTTTAGTTCTTGTATAGTTAGGATATTTTTATTTAGTTTTATAAAATGTACCCATGAGTATTCCCAAAAGTTTTTGTACTAAAAAGATTGTGAAATCTTGTGTACTTTTCATGAATAATAATAATAATTATAAAAATTTTTTTATATGTATATACGACTCTTTTATTATTGGCTCTTTGGCTCTTTTAAAAATTTCTTAAAAATACGTGGCAAAAGGCTCTACAAAGTGTAAAAAAAAACACGCTAGCTAAACTAAATGGTATAAAAAGTCAATAGGGACAAAAAATAACATTTAAAACAATTATAACAACTAATAAACATCAAAAAAGACACAAAAATGTAAAACAAATGACACAAAATTCTCAAAAGAGACTAAAAACGGGCACAAGAATTTTGAAAAGGATCCAAAATATGTACAAAAAATTTAATAGTCCCAATTTTGACAATTGGATAAGTGGCAGTTCCAAGAAGTTCCAAATTTCCAAAATAAACTAATAAAAATAATTGCCTAAACGAACGAATTTTCAACATAAAGTTTTGAAATTTAGCACCGAAACCGAAACCGAATTAAAAATAAATGACCGAACGAACGAAAAATTTACGCGATACCGTTGTAGAGTCCCGTGAGGGCAGCCTGTAGTATCGTAGACCTCTACAAACTGCCCTCATCATCCCTCCAGCTTAGCATCTCTAACAGATAATAATAATAATTAAAATTTCCGCACAAACTGTCAAAATAGTTCTTCATAATTCCTCCTACGGATTACGCCTTTTACAAAATTCAGCGGAATTAAAGCAATCTCAGAATAGTTTTTAAAAATTTTAAAGATATTTTAAGAAAGGTTTTCTTGAAGAAAAGAACTCATTAAAGCATTTTCGATTGTGATTCGGACTGAGGAGGCCAGCCCCTCCCTCTGGTCCCTACCTAGTTACGCGAATGCATCTCTCCTCCCCGCTCTCCACTCCCACCCACCCACCTTCACCATATAATTCTTTGCTTGTTTCCACCACTTGAGTTATGCGGGCCAATTATGAACCACCCTGTATGTAGGATTACTAATTCTGTCAACAACAAAATGCATTCAATTTACGGGAGTTACCCGGGAACCATTCGTAGTCACTCGAATAAGTTTTTTTTTTCGTGGCGACACAAGGGTTAAATGCCAAAGGTGTACTCAACAAGTTGCTCGCCAATGCATGTAATGTGTATGAAGAAGCATCGATAAGAATTTTCTTTCCCTTTTGTTTTTTTTTGTAGATTTAAGGACAATAAATTAAATGAATTATTTGAAAATTCCAAGGATAAATGCTATCCTTGCAGTTTTCTCAGATTCTTCATAAAATCACCAGCAGCGTTTACTATGAGTGGTTTCGTGTACATATGTCAAGAGGAAAGACGAGGAGTCTTACGTTAAAATAAATAAACAGCAACGAATTTATTTTTAATACGGACAGGACAATAAGGATGCTGGAGGAGCAACTTAGGTTCTTGAGGGGTGTTCATTTTGATTTAAGTAGTAAGTTTCGTATTGATTTTGTATACCTTGTTCTCTTCAGTTTTTGAATTGATAGTTAAAGTGTTTTCAGCTTTTCGTTATTTTTTTCTATTACTTTTAGGATTAATTTCTTTGGTGTTGTCTTGAGAGCTTTGAATAAAAAAAAAATAAACTGGTAACTTGAGGCAAGGTAACGGAGTATAGTATACTCTTAATATTTTCAGGAAAAAAAAATTGATGAAATGCATTTTTAGTATGTCGCATGTATGTAAAATATCTTTTTTTTTACTTGATTTTTAAATGTTAAGCTTTTCGTAACTTTTATTATTATTATTGCAAATTTATAGGTTTGATTTGAACATGTGTTTCATTTTTGATGTCAAAACTGCAATAAATCGAATCATAAACTTTTAAACAAACAATTAAGAATAACAAAAACAATTTTTTGGAATTGAGGGTAGTGCTCTAAATTTTATTGGTGGACAATTTCTCGCCTCTAAAGACTGCAATTCACTGAAAATAATTTCAATGAATTTCTATAATGCATTGAAAATGCAGAAAAAATCGAACTTCTCGACCCAGCCATTAGAGGTCGGTATGGTTATCTCTAATCACCTAGCATAGAAGTTCGATAAAAGGGTCACCCAAGGAAGAAATTTATTGCAGTCCTTAGGTACTTACGGGTGTTTATAAATAGCAAGTGAGATTTTGAAATATTGCATTTAGTTGTGAGACGTGTCGGTCGTGTTGAAGTGAATTTGGAGTGAAATTTAAAATAAAATAAGTAAAAAACGAGTTTTCAAACAAAGCTGAAGCCAAGCCGCATGAAAAAGTAGAAAATAAACTTTTCTTCACACACAGAGGTGGACTCAGATTTTTTGATTGTGACATTTCTCTTGAATATTTTTTCTCTTCATGAATCAAATCACTTATTACCTCTCGGATTGATCATACTGAAATATATCGGTGATTGTCAGCGAATAAAATCTGAGTCCACCTCTGTGTGTGAAGAAAAGTTTATTTTCTACTTTTTCATGCGGCTTGGCCTCAGTTTTGTTTGAAAACTCGTTTTTTTACTTATTTTATTTTCTACCTTTTTCACGTTAACTAAATTGGAAAATTCTGCATTTTTCCTGAAACAGATTTATAACTAATCATATCGATGAAAATTTTTCCGATGATTTTCCCGATTTTCCGGGTTTTCCATGGAGTTTTCCACAAAAGCAACTTTATGCAACTCATTTCGCTCTACAACTTTGTCTTAAGTTGAAAAACGCTCAAACGCTTCCTTGGTCGGAAAAACTCCGGAAAAGCGTTTTACATGAATTTTCTCGGTTTTTTCTGCAAGTTTCAACATTGTCGGAGAGAAAGTAATGATGCCAGTGGATAGAGAACTTGATCCTGCATAATTTAGAAAACTTTTTTAACCAAAAATTATCCGGAAAAGTCGGAAAATTTTCCGGAAAAGTTGGAAAATTCCGGAAAGTTTTCCGGAAAAGTCGGAAAATTCCGGAAAATTTTTCGGAAAACTGCATTTTTCCTGAAACGGATTTATTCAAATTTGTACCAAATTTTCAAATGATTTTTCCCGATTTTCCGGGTTTTCCATTGAAATTTGCGGTTTAAATTTTGATAGATTCAATTGTCACGCGACATGAACCTGTGTGCCAAATTTCAGCTCGCTGTGATGACGAAAAGTGGGTCTACGAGAGTGTCGAAAATAGTAAAAAAGACAAATTCGTGTACGAGTTAAAGGGAATGGCTGGCCTCAAAAAATTGGGAAAAGTTAGTGCAGAGCTAAAAAAAAAAATTGTTGGTATTGGCACGAGAGAATTTGTCGATGCGTGAAATAGCAGCTTAGGTTGGGTTGTGCACAACGAACTGCTGCATGGAATTTAAAAAAAAAAATTTCGTGAAATGGGCAGTACGAAACGAATCAGCAATGGGTTTATTAGGCCGCGGAAGATAACACCTGTTGAGGATAGATTCTTGGCTCTCCAAAGTCTACGTAAAAGATTTAGAACTATACTACTGGACTTCATCGTGACTTTTTTGGAGCACGTGGGACAGAAGTTTCTACGAGGGTTGTAATATGGGGATAAAAAGAGATCAAAATTCCTGCCTGTCGTTCTATTTTTTGACAATAATTTAGCTAGAGTTTCCCTTCATTTTGTATTTAAATAAATTTGGGTATAAAATTTGAAAGTTTTGAGGTACAGAATAAAAGCAAAGTCAAAGAAAAGTAATTTAATTAATTATTTTGATAAACATTAGGAGCTCCAAATTTCTGAAATTGTTGTACACCGTAGTATTAAAATTTCAACTATCCAGACTTTGCGCTCTTTGTGTACCTTGAAATTTTTTAAAATTTATAGACAAATGTTAATTTAAAAATTAAATTAAATGTTAAATGAAGGGAAACACTAGACAACTTTTGTGATGTTCACATTAAGTTAGGGGAGAGATTATTTTATATTTTTTAGGGCGGATTTTGATGCAGTCTCTTTTAGAAAGACTTTTTTTATGTTCTCTATTTCATTTGAATAGAGTATAAAGCCTGAGTTACAATGTGACACTGTCGCGAGAATCGGTCGCGAATGATTTTGCTGATGCTGACGCGGACCCAGTGCATGTTGCTTATGCTGTTCCAATGATGACGCTCTAACACTTGTTGAATTTTCGTTCCATTATTAAATAAAATCATTAAATCGTAAATAAATAAATTAACTAGTTACTAAATACTGTCGATTACTTAAAACTTACAATTTTCACTCACAATTTCAATGTTCTGTAATAATAAATTGCCTCAACTGCAACTGTCAAGGTGTTGCACGTCTCAAGTTGAAATATTTTCAACTTTAAGCAACGCGACCAGCGTCAGCAACACCCTTAGCGACACACTGTACCTGCGCATGAGTAATTTCATACATTTTAACTTTGGACGTACGTAAAGTTAGCACCCCAACTTCGTCTGATATAGTTCGGAGCTATCTCATAATTTGTCGTTAATTTGTCGTTAATTTGTCGTGAAAATCATAAATTTGTCGAGTCCATTTTTCTAAAGGAAAGTGGATGTGGTTCTAAGTTGACGTCAACTTAGCTCTACAGCCAGTTTCCTTTAGAAAAAAGGACACGAAAAATTTATGGTTTTCACGACAAATTAACGACAAATTCCAAGATGTATAATTTTCCAATGCGATAAGTTTTGACAGAGTTGCAGTGAGTTGCGGTGCTAACTTGACGACTACTTAGCACCATATACAGTTTCCTTTAGAAAAAAGGACACGACAAATTTATGGTTTTCACGACAAATTAACGACATATTAACGACAAATTATGAGATAGCTCCGAACTATATCAGAAGAATTTGCGGTGCTAACTTTACGTACGTTAATTTTGGACAGGTTTTAGCGACAGTGGCTGCGAGTCGCGGCAGCATCACATTGTAACTCAACCTTAAATTTTGACTTATTAAAGCCCCACTGTACCAGCTTTTGACCGTGCCAGACTTGTAGCTTGTTGCTTGCGTAGTGGCTGACATTTTTACTAAATAAACGCAGCACAAAGTTACAGGCGGATTTTTTCTTATTCCATGATGGCGGGTAAATTTTACCATTTTTTTTATATAGCAAATTTATAACATAATTCTCTTATAATTGTAAGATGAAAACCATATTGTTATGTAGTTTCTTTTATGTAGTTAAAGAGAAATAGCTCTTCCTCTTCTGTAAATACTTTCATAGTGGAATTATTTTAGCGTAGACTACTTTGTAGCGTTGCCAGTCTTCAAGATATGCTCTTTGGTGCCTACAGAGAGTGCTTATGGGTAGTATTCCTTTAAGTTTCGACACGTATTCGACGTATTCTCTTCAGCTTTTATCAATTTTTCATTATCTATATTAGCCTTGTGTATAGAACTATATAGTGTAAGCCAGCAATGCCTCACTCCAATATAAAATCAGCGATGTCTTCTGGACCTGGTGTGGTGTAGGTAAAGCCGCAATTTTTTCGTAGAAATTTACCGGAAATTTTTAAGCATTGCAGGCCGCCAACGGCACACATTGTATGATTGCATCTAAAAATAACTCCAGTCGGCCACCAGACTGAGTAAAAATTCTTCCCAAAACATTTTCTGCAAATTTCTAAGAAGAAATGAATGCTATTTGCTCATTTAACGGGTCTATGCTGATAAAAAATTGTTAGTGGGTCAAGCCACCGTTGTCGGCCTCAAATAATGCATAACAATTCTAAGGAAAAATGTCCAGTAAATTTCTAAGAAAAAATTGCGGCCTTCCCTACATCAGGTCCAGCCATCGTTGATTTTATATTCTATCGAGGCGATGTCTACTTCCCAGCCTTTGTATGTTTTTAGTTTGGCTATACTCTTACGGATTATCCCTTGAACCCCTTGTTAATATTCAGTTGCACAGCTTTGGTTTCAGCGACATTCTGACATTATAACAAGGAAGCATTTTCGCAACCATTATACATATATGTAGTTTTGTGGCGACGTGGCTGATCTGACTCCATTATTTCCAAACTCCGGTCAAGCCATCGTATAAACCTGGTAAATCACTGTCACTTTAATAATACCTTGCTGAACGCAGAGAACCTTAGCTAGGTAGGCTGTGATTTTTGTTTAGATTTAAGAAAAATAAAAAATTGTGATTCTGCTGTCAGTTAAGATTGGGAGAACAACTCCGAAGAATAAAATAAAATTGTCGACTTTTTCATGAAGCCAAACAAGAGGAATTTTTATTTACCATTCACAGCAATTATTATCTCTCCACCGAAGTAGCTCCTCTTACGCATTTAGTGAACAGAGGAAGGTTTCGCTTGACTGTTGACATAGCCGCTGTTCAACCGCAGAAGACCTCCTGCTTCTTTCATTACGGATTCTACGGTAGCACATAACCTCAAGAGTAATTGGAGAGCGAACACCGGTGCCGTTTCATCCATGCCTCCGCCCTTGGGGTGAATGATATATTGTTTTGCTTTCAGCCTAGGTGTTCCTGTTCTATGCCAGTGAGTAGCTTTAGCTACCCATCAAGAACTATTCGTACGCCAGGGCACATAGCACTACTTCAACTCTGGTGCAGGGCATACAACTAAGGACTGTAGCTGTCGAGTTCGAACAGCGCCGGTCGGCAGATTGACATTGACCTAACTTGAGACTGACTTCGACTAGCCTCAACCACAGAAAATGCACACGCCTGACCGTCATAGGGACCATCAGGACCAGTCGTGAACAGCTCTCTGCCCGTTCACTACGAGACCGTTTTTCTCTATATTTCAGACCAAGTGGAACTCTTTCGGCAGACTTTTGTGGGAAGCGACGAGTTAGACTATATCTCAGTCTTATCGCCGACACGCTTACAGCACTAAAGTCTACCCTCCGATCTGCAAGAAGAAACAACACCAACTATATCAATACCTTCTACCTTATCAAGATTGCATCTTATACGGCGGATATCTGGTTAGATAGTCACAAATCTTCTAGAAGGGACAACACCTTCTTCCTTATCAAGATTTCAGCTATACTCTGAGTATCTGCTTGGATATCCTCAAATCCCCCAGAGGAGATCACATCTACTGCATCAACACTTATACCCGTTCTTAACGAGTTTACACCTTGTGTCCCTGCTACTTAGCGGGCCGCAGATATCACACTCGTCCAGACGTAGTAGCTCAAGACTTGTCAAGATACACACAACTCTTATTCATAGTAAATAAAGTTTTATACACAAGGCTATTAGAACCTTCTTAATATATTTTCAACTATAGAGCTTAACGTTATATGTCAGGAAATTAGTAAAATATTGAGTACACACGTTGTATCGTGAACATGTCTGTTGTGACTGTACTGTATCAAACGAAGACCTATATGTTCTTCCTGACGAATTTCCTCCATTACTTGGTCGCATCTGGATGCGTCATTTGGAAATTGATCTCAATGAATTGGATCGCTCTAGCTCGAAGAATATGACAATTGAGCCACACACATATATTCAATCGACAATATCTTCTTAAAATATGCTTCAATATTCGAACAAAGAGTTGGATGCATTCTTGGAATCCCATGTTCTCTCCATCTTCGAGAGGGAGCCAAACCAGTTTTTGTCCGGGAACGTGATGTGTCGTATGCGTTACGAGAAGAGGTCAATAGGGAGCTTGATGCCCTTGAGGCTGATGGTATCATTTCTAAGGTGATTGGGGATCACCACTCGTTTGCATACCAAAACCAGACGGGAAAGTACGCCTTTGTGTAGATTACAAAATTGATGTAAACCAACAACTTCAATCAGCACATTATCCAATTAAACGAATAGACGAGATTCTTAACAACCTTTGAAATTCTTCCTACTTTTGCCGATTGGACATTTTTAAGGCTTGTCTTCACGTAAAAATGGACCAGGAGAGTGCAAAAATTCAAACAATTTCAACGCACCGAGGAACCTATACATCATGAATCGCCTCACATTCGGAATCAAGACTGCACCGAGTGAGTTTAATAGAATTATCGATCAAATATTTCAAGGGCTGGAAGGAACCTTATCTTATTTCGACGACATTATCGTCCACGGGCGATTAAAGGAAGAATGCCAGCTTAGACTTGAAAGATGTCTTTCTCAATTCCAGAAGTATGATCTAAATCTTAACGAAGATAAATGCGATTTTTTCTAAACAGATTTTCAATACTTGGGTCATACAAATACGAAATAATGAAATATTAAAAATGTCAAGAAAAAGTCAAAGCGATCTTGGACATGCCGAGACCTGTTAATGCTGATGAAGTCAGAAGATTCTTAGGATTAGTTACATATTATTCAAGATTTATTCCAGACTGTTCAACAAAAATACATCCCCTAAGGAAACTACTGAAAGGAAGTTCAAAGTTTTTATGGACAGCATGATGTGAAGCTACATTCAGGAAACTTAAGAGTGAGATATCCAGTGATCGGGTTGTCATACCTTTCGATCCAGACTTGCCGATCCTCCTAAAATGTAACGCAAGGCCAACGGGCATCGCAGGAGTACTGTCACACTTGGTAAATGGACAGAAGAGACTGGTTGCATTCGAGTCTCGTTCTCTTACATCAGCTGAACAGAACTATAGTCAACTCGACAGAGAAGCTTTGGCAATTGTATTCTCAGTCAGGCATTTCTATATGTACCTTTATGGATATCATTTTCAAATTATTACAGATAATCAGCCGTTGATTCGAAAATTTCATTATTCAAACAAGCTTCCAGCAATGACATCAGCTCGTCTTCTTCGATATGCATCATTCTTATCAGGATTCAAATACGAGACGAAATTCAAGAAAGGCACTGACAATACCAATATCGATTGCTTATCAAGGGTGCCACGCAATTCAAGAATACAGGGCATGGATTTTTCAATAAATCAAGAGGTTCATGACATTTGTTCCTTGTCATTTCTACAAATTTCTTCAAATGAAATCACATCATAAACTATAGCTCTAGAAACAGATATAGACCAGGACCTTTCAAAAATTAAAAATGATCTTATCAACAATAATTTTCAAAAAACAACCACGAATATACACTGGATAGTGGTGTTCTCTTCAAAGGTAATGGAGTCGTTATTCCTCGCTATTTTCAAGCCAGCATATTAAGAGAATTACACAGACGCACATAGGAATTACAAAAATGAAACAGCTGGCTCGTAGTAAAGATTGTGTGTGGACAGGTATTGATCGAGCAATTGAGGAAATATCTTAATCATGTGAAACTTGTGCTGTTATTAAATCAAGCCCGCCGAAGGCACCATTTCACCCGTCGGAGGAGCCACAGGAAAACTGGGATCGTGTCCACATGGATTATGCAGGACCTTATCAAGGAAGACATCTACTAATCTTGGTAGACGCTAAGTCAAAATGGGTAAAAGTTCCAATTTCAAATGATGCACCTTCATCTGCAAAGACTATCGAGCTACTTGACGAAATATTTGCAACTCGTATTAGTTTCCGACAACGCCACAATTTTCACCAGTGAGACCTCCAAGAAATGATGCACTTCAAATGGAATTTTTCAAAAGTTTTCCGCACCTAGCCATCCAGCCACAAACGGTTTGGCTGAGAGCGAAATGTAAGAACAATCAAGAACTGCTTACAAGCAATGAAAAATGAACCCCTGACTCTTTATCGAAAACTTCAAAAGATTATGCATCGATATAGAGCAATTCCTCTTCCGGAGGGGAGAACACCTGCTGAACTATACTTGAAGCGAAATTTCCGGATTCGACTTGATGCAATTAAAGGCCGTATTACACTATGAGTGTTGCTCACGTGAGTTCTCACATGAGTTCCCTAAAATGACAGATATCAAAATGTAAAGACGAAAAATAAACTCATGTGAGCGTCATTTTCTGAACTCACATGAGTTTTAGTAAAATAGAAACGGTTCTAATTTGCTGTGAGTTAACCTAAGAATTGTATTGCGAAAAATAGGACATTTTTTTCAGAAAGAGAAATAGCTGGCTGTGATATTCTGAAACTATAGGATAGACTTTGGAAGGTTTCCCCGCTTGCTAAATACTCAAAATTACTACTAACAACCTGAAGAACATTTTATGTTTGAAATTAGAAGTAAAAAGTTGTTATAAACAACCTTACTTTAGCTGATAATAATTTTTCAAACGATTTTGGCGTCATTCGAACAAAGTTTTGAAAGTCTTTCTCATCTTCCTGAATTTCTTTTTAATAGCCACGGCCGAGACCAAGAACGCTTTTTAATTCGGTTCTTAAATATCCGACGAATAATACCCATTATTCCCAAAATGCTGGTGTAAATTAAAACTTTTGTCGAGTTTTTCATTGTTAGTTTCATGACAGTTGACATTTACTCATATGATTATTGCTACTCAAGGTGTGAAGATGTACACAAAGTACAAATGTCAGTTTGACATCATATGACTTTTCATAGGTATATTTCATAAAAGAACTCACGTGAGCAGCACATATAGTGTAATATGGCCTTAAGTCATATCATGAGATGGACATTCAAGGACCAGTGGTTAACTCTGCTCGTTCCTTCACGATTGGGGATCCAGTTCAGTCTCGTTATTACATTAACAACAAACCAGCTTGGCGATTTGGCCGTAGTGTTGAGGAAGTTTGGCTATCTACACTATATCTTATTAAACTCGACAATGGCTACGTATATAAACGCCATATATAGATCAGCTTAGGAGTACCAGCGTACCAGCTGAAAGGCCAGTAACAATTGTGCCTGACTCAATACCAGCTGAGAACGTCATTGAGAGTCGGGACGCTGGCAATGAATTAGAGAGTATCCCGAATTTATTTTTCAATCAAGTATTCAAATGTCACCGGAAATTGTGACACATTCGGTTACCAGTTACTTCACCATTGCCAAGTGACTACCAACCGTGCTCACAACATAATCAGTCTCCACCAACCGTTAAAGTTCAACCTTTGAAACGTGCCCACCGATCATCAGGATACCTCTTAAATATTATGTTCTGGATCAATATTCTTCAAACGACTAGTAACGTTTTTATTAGTGGAGGAGAACTGTTGTCACTGTACCTTTAATTCAACCAGGAGTCACTGGATTCTAATAGGTTAAGTACTAACAACATGTCAATTAGATACAAGTTCCTGAGCTGTGACTCATGTAGAAGAAGATTGATTAAATTTAAAACGCGTGCAAATACGTCTTTTCAATTCGGTTCCATCCTAAAACCTTTCCAGGCCACAACAATGTCCGAGGCACCACATGCTCATTGTGTCCAAGATACAACGCAAGGACAAAAGATAGAATCTATTTAATAATGGCATTTTATATTTACAGTTTAAGTTTATAACAACTTTGGCTACTTGCAATTTAGTTAATTGTTATATATTATAGATATAATTAAGACAATACATACCCAAAAAAACTTACTTTTTGAGTGAAAAACTTTTAAACACGACCAACACTTTGCAAGCAAGAAAAACTTGCAGTTAACGAACACACACAGTATGTGGTCACCTGATTGAACACGACGGGTTATTTGAAAATTCAAACGCGTGAACATTTGTAAACAGCCTACTGACCGAAGTGCTGCCATGTCCGACGTACAACACCTTATTACCTGTCATTTATCGGAAAGGAAATCAACGAAACATTTTTTCAAAGCAATAAATTGTCCGGTAATTTCCTTTTCTTTAAAATGTCAGCTAATTTTTGAAATTTATTAATTGAAAATTGTTTGGCACGTTTTTAGACTCTATTTAAGTAATTTCTTCGCGCCACATTTTCCCCGAACCATGGCAACTCTGATTACGTTCACGATTGATGATAAGAGCAAATTAGTTTGGTCGGACTGCTGCTGATACTGAAGTGGATGATACTGCAGAAAGCTGCTGTATTGCTACTCCTGCTGCTGCTGCTACCATCTAGGTTGGGGCATTCATCTCTCAACTACTACACAGTCTTTTGTTGTAGAGTGTGAGTGAGGGGCTACTTGGAGAAACCATTTATATATGATTTGGCGCATCAACTATATATTATATACTATACAGCCTACACACAACATTTCTGGGCTGAAAAACGATAAACGAAAAAAAGAAAAAGTAAAAAGTAAAAGGCGGCTGCTGCTGTATCATCAAGAAGAGCAAACGAACGGAACGAAAACAATATTTGTTAGAAGGAACGACAACAACAACGAG
This sequence comes from Dioctria linearis, assembly GCA_963930735.1. Taxonomy (NCBI): domain Eukaryota; kingdom Metazoa; phylum Arthropoda; class Insecta; order Diptera; family Asilidae; genus Dioctria; species Dioctria linearis. The sequence goes on from OZ005741.1 coordinate 6,114,467, forward strand.
TTTTAATCTATATACATTTTCCCTGGTCGCCACCGCAACGCATGCGAGAGTAGAAGAGTCTCTGATTTAGTTCTTTGGATCAAGCCAGAGATAAATGAGGCTACAATAAAGATTACAGAATCCGCGGTTTTGTACCTACCGTTTAAGGCAGGCGGCATACAAAATATCTCTGTTGCGGCTGCTGCTACTGCTGTTCGACGTTTTTATTATTGTGAGAGTAAAGTGTGATTAAATGTGTGATAAACAATTAAAAATTATTGTTTTTTTTTTTTATAAATCGACTCTGTTATAATTTTACAGTTGCCGACAATTAAAAGCTAATCTACATATATATATATATATATATATATACAGAGGAGCATCCATATGTACATACAGAGATACAAGAAGAAGAGTTCTAAAATTTCCAAGGTGCGTTCATCTTCTCTTCTGGATCGTTTTGCTCTTTTTTTTTCATTTGAAGGCGATATATCTACTACAAGAATTCATTATTTGTATGAGTGAAACGACTCCAAAGGTGTATTTCACAAAAAATAAGCTTTTCTGTCTTTTGATTGAGAAAATTTCCCATTCTTCTTAGGCACCACGCCAGTTAGTTACTCCCTCTCGTTCTCTCGCTCTCTCTCTCTCTCTCTCTCTCTCTCTGTCTGTACATTTTCTCCAACTTGCTTCACTCTTAACAAGCACATTTTCTTGTATATATTGCTTTCAATGCGGCTCCCCAACTCCTCCATAAGTATTTGACGACTATCCTATGTACATACATAGGTAGATGTATGCAAAAGCTTAAACTATGTTCTAACTAAATACACATTATACGCATGTGTGTATATTTTCCCACCAAAGCTCAAGGTGTCATCTCACCAGTTGTTAGTATTTATACCGGCAGTTTATCCGTCAAGTCAATCAAGTTCAGTCAGTTCTCTAACTAACGTTGATTCGGGTTGTTCGCCTGCTAGCGTTTTTCAATCATATTTAAATATTCATTCGATTAAAATTTGTGTATAAAACTGTAAATAAGACAAATGTATTTTATTGGTTGACAGAGTCAAGTAAAAGAATATGAAAAACATCCTTTTGACGGATTACAAGTCATAATCGGTTTTTAGTTAAATTAGGTGATTATTTTTTTTTTATATTTCTAAAGTAAATGTGTGTATTAAGAAGTGAATGCTTTTCTAGTTTTAGTTTGTTGCTTTTATTCGAAATATTATTAAAAGATGTCTAATAAATAAATTTTTTCAGTATATAAATCAAAAAGAAACATTTAAGTAAAAGTAAAAAGACAAGATAAAAAAAATAAATAAATAATCAAATTTTGTGTAACATCGTCGTTGTAACACTGGTAAGTACTTACTACTCTATATATCTTGTAATATATTCTATACTTAGTTTTTTTCCCATAAAATTTAAATCGGTCTAACAAGAAATCTTGGAGACCGTTACATTATATTTAGTACACAAACCGGAAAAACATTTGTAGAATTCAACAATATTAAAAAAAAAAAAAAATATCAAAGTTTTCTATGGGAACACCAAAAAGGGGTTGCCTGATTCAGAAAATTTTTGAAATTGTATTTACTATTTTTTTGTAAGAATACCGTGCTCAAAATTACAAATTTTTACATTGAAGCGTTATCAGGCAGTATCCAAATATATAGTGCAAAAACGAAACTTATATATGGCAACCCTATTAAGGAGTTACCCGATTTGTCCTGTGCAAAATCTCAGCTCTCTAAATAAATGTGGTCTTGTGTTATCATCGGGAGGACGGACAAAAATCAAAATAAATTTTAATATTATCCGTGTGGGTGTTCGACTCATTTTGTTCTAGCAGCATTATTTCTGTGACTTACAAACGGAATGAGAATCTTAGTCTATGCTATACATTTCATCTAAGGTATAAAGAATAAGTAAAAAAAAAACGAGCATTGGGGTCTAAATACGACCAATTGTTATGATTCCCTAGAATCTAGATAAATTCCCATATGCAATTTTCTATGGTTACCCATCTGTGCAGGTTTGATTTTTGAGGTGGTTTTTTTGCATATATTTCTAGAACGGTTCGTCGGAAAGTGATAATGATTACAACAAATTTCATATTCTGAAGAACTTTTCAGTACAATGAAAACGTCTACGATTGATCTTTTTTACAATATACATAAAAAAACATAAATTTTTATATGGCAACAACAAGAAGGGGTTGCCCGATTTAGTCCATTTTTGAGGCCATTCCTTTTAACTCGTATAAGAGTTTGTCTGTCTATTTATTTATTTATATATTTCTTTTTTACTATTTTCGACACTCTTGTAGACCCACTTTTCGTAATCATAGCGAGCTAAATTTGGCAGACACGTTCATGTCGCGTGACAATGGAATCTATCAAAAATTTGAACCGAAAATTTCAATGGAAAACCCGGAAAATCGGGAAAAATCATATGAAAATTTGGCACAAATTTGATTAGTGATAAATCCGTTTCAGGAAAAATGCAGAGTTTTCAGATTTTTCCGAAAAAAATTTCCGGAATTTTCCGATTTTTCCGAAATTTTTTTCCGGAATTTTCCGACTTTTCCGGAAAATTTTCCGGTAAAAAAGTTTTCTAAATTATGCAGGATCAAGTTCCCTATCAACTGGCATTATTACTTTCTCTCCGACAATGGTGAAAACTTGCAGACAAAATCGAGGAAAATTCATGTAAAACGCTTTTCCGGAGTTTTTCCGACCAAGGAAGCGTTTGAGCGTTTTGCAACCTAAGACAAAGTTGTAGAGCGAAATGAGTTGCATAAAGTTGCTTTTGTGGAAAACTCCATGGAAAACCCGGAAAAGTGGGAAAATCATCGGAAAAATTTTCATCGATATGATTAGTGATAAATCTGTTTCAGGAAAAATGCAGAATTTTCCAATTTTTCTGGAAAATTTCCCGTAAATTTCCGGAATTTTCGGAATTTTCTGTAAAATTTTCCGACAAAAAAGTTTTATGAGCTATGCGGAATCATTTTATTCGCGTCCTACTGGCATCAATACTTTCTCTTCAACAAACATGAAAACTTGCATGAAAAATCGAGGAAAATTCATGTAAATTTTTAAAAAAAATTCATAGTAATAGGAAAAGTCTGTGGAAAACATGGAAAATCGGGAAAATTCAGTAAATCAATGTCTTTTCAGTCGTCATAAAATTGTTTTAAAATATCTCCATGCAGCACGTAATAACAATTTAGTTAACGTGAAAAAGGCAGAAAATAAAATAAGTAAAAAACGAGTTTTCCACCAAAACTGAGGCCAAGCCGCATGAAAAAGTCGAAAATAAACTTTTCTTCACACACAGAGGTGGACTCAGATTTTATTCGCTGACAATCACCGATATATTTCAGAATGATCAATCAGAGAGGTAATAAGTGATTTGCTTCATGAAGAGAAAGAATATTCAAGAGAAATGTCCCAATCAAAAATGTCCAATTAAAAAGAAGGTGGTAAGAAGAAATTCCCACCAAAGTTTGATTTTTGAAGTGGTTTTTCGTATATATTTGTAAAACGGCCGATCGGATAGTAAAAATGATTATAGCCAATTTCATAAGATTTCATATTTTGATGAACTTTTCAGTACAATAAAAGTGTCTAGTAATGATCGTTTTCACAGTATACGAAAAAAAAAACAGTATACGCAACACTAGGAAAAGGTCGCCTAATGTACAAAATTTTATCTCTCTATGTTGACGCGTTCTCAGTAGTGGGTCCTTCCGGGGGTTTCTCGGGAGCGAAATCCCGAGAAATTTCTGGATTTTTATAATCCCGATTCCCGGGATTTCACCATTATAGAACCCGGGAATTAAAAAAAAAAATTTACTCAAATTTGTAATTTTAGATCAAATACCAAATGTTTCCATAGTGATTAGTGGAATCATATTTTAAAACATGAAAAAACGTAAAACCATAGAATATTTTTTTACGTAGTAGACGTAGGTACCGAAGTTTTTGTATATTTTTTAAATAGTTTATTTTTGAGGTTTTCATTTATTATTGTGAATTCATTTTGTGTAGTTTATTTTCTTTTCAAATAATTGGTAAGCAATAAAACCTGTATTCATTCATTCATTAATTATATATTTATATTTAATAGTTTTTTTATCAGACCATGTTTAAAAAGAATTAATCGGAAGTTTGGAGCCATTTCAAAAGGGATGAAAATTGTGAAAAGGCGATTTGCAAATACTGCTCAGCAAATATCGGAATGCAAAGGATCATCCACCAGTGGGTTGGTTCGTCATCTTTCAGCTGTTCATCCAGAAAGGGCAATAAAACGTAAAGAAAATGAAGCCAACTTGGAAGCAAGTCCAGCATCTTCGAAGATATCTAAAATTCAACCTACAATCTTTAACTATATTAAACGACAATCTATGGCTGAATTAGTAGCTAGATTATGTGCTTTGGATGGATTTTCAATTTCTGGTGTTTGTAAAAGTTCATTTATAAGGGAAAGTTTGAATGCCCGTGGCTTTCAGTTGCCTAAAAACAAAACCAATGTTATGAAACTCTTACAACGATTATTATGAATTAGTAAAATTGGAAACTATAAAAAGAATAAATTTGTACAAAAAACAAAAGAATTCCTTATTGATGAATGGACAAGTTTCAAAAATCGTCGTTATTTAAACATAAATGTGCATTATTTGAACGGAAGCTACGATAATCTAGGTCTTATCAGAATTTATATGGCAATTGTTCAGATGAAGTTTTAAAAAATCTACTTGTGCAAAAACTTTCCAGTTTTCTAAATTAACTTAAGTGATGTTTTTGCCGTAACAACCGATGGCGTATCTGTTATGAAAAAATTTGGGAAAGAATCATCATTTATGGTCCACCAATTATGCTTAAATCATGGCATTCAACTTGCAATTTGTGACATTATTTATTAAAAAAAAAAATAGCAAAATCCAAAACATGCGATTCCGATAATAATTTTGTAGAGTTTTCCTCTGTAGAACAATCAAATGAAGATTTAGACTTAGAAAACTATGATGATAACGAATCTATTCAAGTAGAAGAGGATGCTGATGCTGAATTATCTGAAAATACTGAAATTATTTTGGAAGAGCAGGAAGATTTTAAGATAGCTTTGAATAATGTCCGCAAAATTGTGAAGTTGTTTTAGAAATTAGCCGTAAAAAACTGTGTGCTTCAAAAATATATTAAAAACGAGAACTCAATCTCATGTTGGATTCTCAGATTAAGTGGAACAGTATTGTTCCAATGTTGGAACGATATCCATTGTTGAAATCCTGTATTTAAAAAGCGTTGATAAATTTAAATACCCCGGTTAAATTATACGAAAATGAGATTGCAAAGTTGGAGGAATTGTTAAGTGTCTGAAAACCAATGTACAATTGACGGTTGAAGCACTTTGCATAAGAGATTGTAATCTTGTTACTTCAGACGGAATTATAAAGTTTCTCTTCAATTCTGTTCAAGATTTACCTGGCACATTAGCAACAAACTTGTTAGAAGCTCTGCAGAATAGACTGTCTGAACGGCGTTCAAAAGATTTGATTTCGCTTGCAATGTTTCTGCAAAATCCATTTTTTGCTGTATCATCAATTTCCGCAGTATCTAAATTAGCAAAAGATTTGGTAATCCAATATTTTTCTGTTGATCGGGAGATAGCCATAGATAATGATTCAGATTTATGCGAGATAATTGATGTACCAACAACAAGCGATACTACTTTACCATCACACCATCAACTACAGACGATTTGTTGAAGAAGTCTTTGGCAAGTGCAATAAGTAAATCACAGAAAACTATGTAGGTAGTAAAACCTGACAAAACAACATCTATACAAAAGGAGATGATACTCTTAAAAAAAATTTATAATTCAGTAATGACGATCAAACCAACATCATCCGAACCGGAGCGAGTTTTTTTCAATTTCTGGAACAATTGTAACAAAAAAACGAGTGGGTTTGTCAGATCATTCAATTGATGTTTTATGTTTTTTAAAAACATATTTTAAAAAGCTCGAATAAGTTTAAAAATATACCAGACAAGGTGCATTAAACCTTTTTATTTTTATCATTGTATGTTTTTTGTAAAAAAAAAAAATCAATTATCGTACAAATGTAAAAATTTTTAATATTAAAAAAAATTTCCGGTTCCCGGGTAATCCCGGGATCTCATTTTTTTTTCAATCCCGGATCCCGGGATGGAAAAAAAGTTCGGGAACAGCACTCACTAGCTCTCAGGCAGTGTCTAAATATATGTGGCGCAAAAATTGCGAAATTTTTGTATGGCAACTCCACGTACGAGTTACCCGATTTGTCAGTCGGCGCGAGATCATCATTGAGCGTGCCCTTTTTAATAGAGTTTTTTTTTAGGTATGAAGTTATATTTTTTACGATGAGTATTCGAATATTTTTAGGATTGGAACGTAGTTCGTAGGAAAGAATACTTAGGGAGACGAGGCTATAGAGTGAAAGCGATTTTTACGAACGCCATTTTAGGAAAAACCACTAAAGGTGAAGACCCAACGATTGCATTGCGCCTGGAAGACGTTTTAATAGCCGAATGAACGCGTTGACAGCTAGAGCTGCGTTGCGTTGATGATTAATTTTGGTTTCTTTGACACAGTGCAAAATATTGTTATTTCTGCATATGAATTTAGTTGATCAGAAAAAAAAAATTATAAACCTGCGTGTTTTCCAGTTAACGAAGCTCTCAGTTTTTTCTTTAGAATTTTTATGCTTTATTGGCTGCCTGTTGTCAGTCAGTAAAAGTGAATAAAAATTCTGCTGAAACATTTTCTGTTAATTTCTAAAAATGTGAATACTTCATGCTCATTTATGCGTCTATGCCCATAAAATTTTTAGTGGCCCAAGCACCGTTGGCGACCTATAATAATGCATACCGATTGTGAGGGAAAATTTCCAGTAAATATCTAAGAAAAAATGCGGCTTTCCCTACATCAGGTTAGAGCATCGTTGATTTTTATATTAGAGCGAAGAATTGCTGGCTTGTTACGGCAGCAGGACGTCGAAGCATCGTTGACTTTATATTCTAGCGAGGCGTTACTGTTTGTTCTAGATCCTTTTGTATGTAATTAGTTTGTCTATGCTCTCTTATGACATATACCTTAAACCCCTTGTCACTACTTCAGTTGCAGAAATATTTCGCGACTAATGCATAATTTAATTAATTTTCATCATTTTAATTTTGCGTGGAATTGCATAAAATTAGGCGCGATTTCTATCGTCAGTAATAAAATGAATGAAATCGTGTATCATAAAAACGGCCATATCAGCAAAACGGTTGCATTTATGTAGGCACATGAGTACAATCAAATTAAAGGTTACATTCCGGGGTTTCTAAATCTTGTAAAAAAACTGTAGAGTTATTGTGCATTTTGGCGGCGAAATCGTTAAAATTTGAAAAAATTAGGAATTTTTTCCCAATTTTTTCACTTTGACGTCCTACAACTGCCGACGGGAAGTGATAGGAAAGTTGATTGGTCCTTCATTGGAAAGCTATTTGCTATCATATGAGGTAAATCTCAACTTAATAAGGTGTATATTAAGAAAGTTACAAGGTGTAAAGGAAAAAGTACTAAGTCTTATACCCCCTCTACCACCGAAACAACGCGTCCCCGTCCCCCCCCATACCTGTGTTATACGGACCAATTATGGAACACCCTCTTACCCTTTACTCTCCATGATATGACAGTTGATTGGGCCTTCATTGGAAAGCTTAGACGGTTTGCTATCATCTGAGATGAATTTCTCCTTAATAGGGTGTATATTAAGTAAGTTACAGGGTGTAAAGTGACAATTCAAATGAATTGTTGTCGAAGTCTATACACTGCAACTTACTAGGATTTAATTGTAACTTAACCAATTACAAGTTATTAGTGAATAGGCTGAACAACAATGCGCCCATGATAGAACCTTGAGGTACTCCTCGCACTGGAGGTAGCTTAGTGGATATTTTATCATTGAGCTTGACTTGTTGACTGCGATCTGATAAAAAAAAAACTACTCACCATCGATACTGCTGTATTACAAAATTTAAAAGAGGCATACGGCTTTTGCAAAAGAATGCTATTATCAACGGTATCAAAGGCTTTTGAATAATCTAGAAGAACAAAAGTGGTGAATTTGTCCTGCTCCATAGTGCTTTTCATGTCAGTGGATATCTGTAAGATAGCAGTTTGACAACTGTAACGCATCCTAAATTTGGATTGCCAGTAGGTCAGTAAATTATTTTCGTATATAAGTTTTTCAATCCACATTAGATAGAAAGCATAGTATATGCTAATTGGTCGAAAATCAGTTGGAGATTCTGCGGAAGATTTCTTTAGAATCGGATGAATATGTATAAGCATATTTCCGATTTGAGGAAATGGAGGATGAAGACAAGTATGAAGCAGTAATTCGATAAAGCATGATGAGAGGTCATTAGGGCCAGTTGCATAAGATTTTATTGAGTTGAGGGCGGAAATAAGTTCATCCATGTTATCGTAACGGAAAGGAAATAGGTCCCTGGAACCATGATGCAAGATACTGTTTACTGGATTATGTAATAAATTAATGTGACGTGAAGCAGATATTTCATCAGGAGAAAAACCGCATTCAATTCAACAGGCTGGAAACTAAAGTTGATCTTATCCTTACCATATATACTCCAATTTGCCGTAGATTCCTCCACAACTGTTTTGAACTAAGCTTAGTATTAATTTTGGAATTATAGTACTTCAGTTTAGTCAGTCTCATCACTGTGGTAGCTCTATTTCGAGCAGTTTTTATACAAGGAGGTTTTGAGTTGTCTATTACATACTAACGGTCCATATTCAGAGTGCGGATTGTTGTAGTAAAGAAAAACTCGCATCAGTATATTTAATCCGAACAGGTACATATTTATTATACACATAAGAGATCAACGTTGCACAGATGTCGACTTGGTCATCGATAACCCTGAACTCACGAAATAAGGAATTTATAATCCCGCAAAAGATTACTTTATAGGAGTGTAATACATGCCTAGCATAAGGTCATAGCTGAGAAAAACAATCATGCAGAGCTTCCAAACTGTTTTCCCATAAAGTGCTTTAACACTAGATTTACGGACAATTTTGCATACCTATTTTTACTGAAAGCCGTCATATTGACGTGTATATTAAAATGCGTTATTTGAGCAAACTAAATTTTCTAAAAATTATTTATAATTTAAAAAACAGAATTTTCTCAAAATATTATTAATTACATTTTTCTCAAATATACATCAGTTTTTGTGTGCATTTACCACAAACATACTTTATACATTTCACACGAAGTACTCCGTTTTTTTTGCAATATCCGATTTGGCAGGATTTGCGTATATTGGACTTATTCTGTATTGACGATAACGGATTGTAAATGTTCCTGGATTCATTTTTATATTCATCGGCAAGCTCTTCAGTCAACTGAAAAATAAAAAAATTTTCTGGATATATTTACTCGTGTAGTTTTCCCACGCGTTAATTGCCACCAAATCTAATAAGTTGTAACAAATTTTGTAGACGTCATCTACTAGACCCTGCTTTGACACTGTATTTTGGTGCTATTTGGTTGATTACATCAACTCCAAATTTCATTTGGTTATAAAATTCAACAGTCTCTGAGAGACGTTTATTAATGTCTTCAATTTTTATAAATTTATGTTTTGAACTGAGTAGTAAAACTTTTTTTTTTGAGGTCTTTCCCTTTAACTCGTACACGAATCTGTCTGTCTATTTATTTAGATATTTTTTTTTTACTATTTTCGACACTCTCGTAGACCCAATTTTCGTCATCACAGCGAGCTGAAATTTGGCACACTGGTTCATGTCGCGTGACAATTGAATCTATCAAAATTAGAACCGGAAATTTCTATGGAAAACCCCGAAAATCGGGAAAAATCATTTGAAAATTTGGTACACATTTTCTGGAATTTTCCGACTTTTTCGGAAAATTTTCCGGTAAAAAAGTTTTCTAAATTATGCAGGATCAAGTTCCCTATCTACTGGCGTCATTACTTTCTCTCCGACAATTTTGACAGAAGAAATCGAGGAAAATTCACGTAAAACGCTTCTCCGGAGTTTTTCCGACCAAGGAAGCGTTTGAGCGTTTTGCAACCTAAGACAAAGTTGTAGAGCGAAATGAGTTGCATAAAGTTGCTTTTGTGGAAAACTCCATAGAAAACCCGGAAAAGCAGGAAAATCATCGGAACAATTTTCATCGATATGATTAGTGACAAATCTGTTTCAGGAAAAATGCAAAATTTTCCAATTTTTCTGGAAAATTTTCCGAAAATTTCCGGAATTTTCCGACTTTTCCGGAAAATTTTCCAACAAAAAAGTTTTATAATCTATGCGGAATCATTTTTTTCCGTCCTACTGGCATCAATACTTTCTCTTGAACAATCATGAAAACTTGCATGAAAAATCGAGGAAAATTCATGTAAATTTAATAAAAATTTCTAGTAATAGGAAAAGTCTGTGAAAAACATGGAAAATCGGGAAAATTCATGTTATATGGGATCAAGTTGGAATACAGCTAAAAAGCGCTGTTTAAAACATAATTTGAATTTCAGAAAACCGTTGGAGTACTTCAACGATTTGCTACTCGAAAATTTTTTGTTTTCGGATCGGCACCAAACATGACTTAAAAATTGTTTTAAAATATCTCCATGCAGCACGTAATAAAAATTTAGTTAACGTGAAAAAGGCAGAAAATAAAATAAGTAAAAAACGAGTTTTCAAATAAAACTGAGGCCAAGCCGCATGAAAAAGTCGAAAATAAACTTTTCTTCACACACAGAGGTGGACTTAGATTTCTTCTTACCACCTTCTTTTTAATTGGACATTTTTGATTGGGACATTTCTCTTGAATATTCTTTCTCTTCATGAATCAAATCACTTATTACCTCTCTGATTGATCATACTGAAATATATCGGTGATTGTCAGCGAATAAAATCTGAGTCCACCTCTGTGTGTGAAGAAAAGTTTATTTTCTACTTTTTCCTGCAGCTTGGCCTCAGTTTTGTTTGAAAACTCGTTTTTTACTTATTTTATTGGTTTGCTTTTGTAGTAGATTGTAGTTAGATTGGAAGACCCGGATTTGTAAAGAAGTGTAGAAAATCGTTCCATGTTATCTTTCTTATTTTTTGCTGATTTGGGCAATTCCCTTTTGTTAGTTTTGTTAGCCCGTATAGTACCAATCAAAGTTGTCTTTTTTGCAAGTGATATGCTCGTGAAGAAATTATCGGTAGTTATAGTATATCTGCCTCGTGCTAAATACGATTCCACTATAAATAAATAAATAAATTTATTTCATGTATGAGAAATTAACGCAAACTTATCAGTTTGTAAACGTTTAACGTCCCTTTTATCAAACCGTATGAAGCGGAGGATTTCCATAAATTTGTCTTTGGGCATTGTCCGTGAAAAGAAACTGAGTCTCCATTTCTTAGACAATAAATATGAAGCCTTCAAAGATTTTGTTTCTTAAGCGACTTTGTTATTAACAATTTGTTTCTTCTCAAAATTCGAGATTTTTTTATGTTCCAACATACTTTCATCAATTATCAGCTGAAACGCGCTAATCTTACATTACCTAGTATAACATTTCTCTTGGCGTAGGCCGTCGGTCCTGGCATATTTTTGAATATAGTGAAAACTGGTGGTCCATCACTACTAACATCTTCTTGTAGTTTTTTCCCATATGGTACCATTAACACAATTTTGGAATTCATCAGAAATTTCCACGTCGCTTTTCGTTTCGGAAATACTACGGATTCTTTTTATACTGCGACATACATTAGAAATATTTTCATTTGCATTGTCTGAAGATTCGATTTCGATGGTTTCATCAGAATCCGAATACTCAACTTTATTCTAGCTTTCACATAGCTCATCCTCATTTTTATCAAAACTGAAGTCAGAAGAGTTCTCATTTATGTTGGTTATTTTTTGTAGCAATTCTACACCCAACTAACACCCTTTTACGCACAATGGTCAAGGTTACGATTTTCTATCTAGCATGGGCTCATAAAGGAGCGTACGTTACGAAACAATGACGTTCCGAAATTATCGATATTACGGAAATGGGCCAACGCAGTGTGGAAATTATGTGGGCATTATGTCTAAAGTTTTGCTATATATAGTAACATTGATAGTTTTATGTCTAAACAAAACCGTAAGAGTTTGGTCGCAGTGACGTAAATGTGACTAAGCTGTGAACTTTTACGTTAATAAATATATGTACGCAATATATACAGGGTGTCCCGTACGTACCACATTTCCTTTTTACCCCGGATTCCTCACTCAATTTCGAGAAATAAATTGTATGGGGGGGGGGGGAGCCGAAAAATTCGCGGTGTGGGCGGTAGGGGGGTTTTGAGATTTTGGGTGCTTTTTATCCTAATAGCATTTAACTTTCTTGTTATACACCCTATGAAGGTGACTTGCAACTCAGGTGATAGTAAACCATCTACGGTTTCCAACAAATGCCCAACCACCTCTCTACCCCTTTCCGTCGGCAGTTATAGGACGTCAAAATCAAAAAATTGGAAAATTTTGGAATTTCTTTTTCAATTTTAACGATTTCCCCGCTAAAAGATAAGACAAGGATAGCATTTTCTTCCAAGATTTCGAGACCTCCGAATGTTGCCTTTCATTTGATCCTGCACATGTACCTACCTAAATGCTACCGTTTTTGAGATATTCCCGTTTTTATGATGCATAATTTCATGAATTTTGCTAATATGCGTGGAATTGCATAAAATTAGGCGCGATTTCTATTGTTATTAGCAAAATTAATGAAATTATGCACCAAAAAAACGGGAACATCTCAATAACGGTAGCATTTAGGTAGGTACATGCGCATATTCAAATTAAAGGTAACATTCCGGGGTCTTTAAATCTCGTCATAAAACTGTTTAGTTATTATGCATTTTGGCGGGAAAATCGTTAAAATTGAAAAAGAAATTGCAAAATTATCGATTTTTTTGATTTTGACCTCCTATAACTGCCGGCGAAAACGGAGTAAAGATGTGGTTGGGCATTTGTTGGAAACCGTAGGGGGTTTACTATCACCTGAGATGCAAGTCACCTTCATAGGGTGTATAACAAAAAAGTTACATGGTCTTAGGATAAAAAGCACCCAAAATCTCAAAACCCCCTACCGCCCACACCGTGCATTTTCCGGTTCTCCTCCCATACAATTTATTTTTTTGAAATTGAGTGAGGAATCCGGGGTATACAGGAAATGCGGTACGTACGGGACACCCTGTATATTTCAGATAATGATAAATATGGGTATTTGTTTTATTCGTATATATTTTACAAACTCTATGTATGCAAACATCTTTGATATTCTTTTAAAATACATATGCCATTATATCTATGTATTATATAATAAAATCTGGTTTTTGTTTTTCACCTGGGTGAAAACTTACAAACCAAATTAAATTTTCTGTAAAATCAGTCATGAAGCTTCGAAATAACTGAAGCGCCTCCACAATCTTTAATAATTTAAATATTTTATGAATTTTTTTCAAAATTCAGCGAAGAATTTTTTCAAAAAACCTATCAATAATTAATTTCAAAATAGTGATAGATTAAAGTGGTATGAATTTTTAAAGGCATAAGAAGGTTTTTGCATCTAAAAACACTTAAGAAATTTTTCAAAATCTAATATCGCCATTAGCAAAATTGAAGACCATAAGGGCAATGTGAAATTCCTAATAGCTTATGCAAAAAGAGGAGCGGAAATTCTCGTTTCGGACCAAAGTAATTTTATTATATTTTTACCTCAGAGCTACCCTAAATAGCTAGGAGAATAAGCAAAAATTCCTGTATTGGGAAAGGCTATAATGAATTCGCAGCGCTTAAAATAATCACAGAGCTTTTCTCAGGCCACACTTCTCCTTGCGGTATTACCTAAATATAAGATGGGCTTGGCTGAGACTTCTTTCTGCCACTGCTGTCAGGATGCTCATGCAACCTCAGTGCACCTGCTTTGCAATGGCGAACCAAAGAATACTCCCTGAAAATCTCGAACATAATTTTCTTCTACCAAACTACGTACGGATTCTCAATCCTAGACTGGTTTCAGACTTTAACCTTTTAATCTAGAAAGGGAATAATTTGAACGGGGTCTCTTTCAGGTCGCACTGACTGCGAGGCTAGCGTCAGTCCTCCACGAATCTTATCCTAAGTCTAGCAAAAAAAATCAGGGATCGAACCAGTTTGTGACTTTTTACGAAAAAAGCCAACTTTACTTGTTATTCCTGAGACCGATAATATAGTTTGAAGCTAAAAAAAACTAAGCTGGAAAGGCTTATTATTTTTTCTGCCAAAAGTAAAAAACCAGCTTGACTTTTTTGTTTTTTTTTTCAAAGTTAAGTTTTCAAAGCTTTACAGAAATCGAAACGGGTTTCACGAGACATCTTTTGATATATTTCACTAAATTCCACGATCATAATTTATCCCAGCTTTTATTTGTTTAAAATTTTCAAAATACCAGTTATTTTCACTCCATGAAAAAAATACATTTTACAAAAATGCGATTTTCGAGTGGTAATTTTATATAAAATGTTGACAATTCATGGCTTTGCAATCAAAAGCCTCACTTCACGCAAATTTAACTGAAACTAGGAAAGAATTCATAGCTGTCTCTTACTGTATTTTTCAAAGATTTTTGATGATGTATTGCTTCTTCTACGATTGTTAGTTAGGCATGCCACAGGATTCTATTTTAGGCCCGCTATTGTTCAGGTTTTTTTTTTAACTTAGCAAAAGTGGTGTGTGCTGTACAAATTCATTTCTACTCGACTGATATTTGGATGTGTAGGTACTTAAACATGTCCTTTGGCTTTATGGAAGTGTGCATTGAATGCATACTGATGTAAATTAGATTATCTTTAAATGGCCTATAATAGCCCTATGATGATTATTTGACATGGTAGATAATCATAGGAGCTTTTTAATGGTGTTTCGGATTCTTTTTTCTCATTGGACCATTAGAAATTTTAAATTATCATTGCAATATGTATCTTTCAGAAGTTAGAAGGGCGTTATGAAGGAAAAATCATTAACCCTTCGCAACTTCCATGCAATGCATTTTGCCCCCCCCCCTTTGTTCCCAGCAAGGCAATTCATATAATATGTGCCCATTGGGGCTATCCCATAGGTATTGTTTCCAATTTATATCTTGAACTTATACCCGCCAGGTAATGTTTCTATTTGGTGCCGTGCCAATATATGTTGCTATATAGGGACTCTTACAACTTTTTGTCGACAGATGTGTCAACAAAGTCAGAATCCCTATTCAGTGCCAATAAATGTGTCGATTAAGGAACTATTTCCACTGAGTGCCGTCAGATGTACCCACATAGTCAGAATCCCTATTCAGTGCCTATAAATGTGTTGATAAACGAACTGTTCTCACTGTGTGCTATCAGATGTGCCCAGAAAGTAAGAGTTCCTATTCAATGACTAGTATATATTTGGCTGTCATTGCAAACAAAGTATTTAATTTTCAAACGAATTCTCTTTTAATATTGAAGTCATTTCTTCCAAAAATGTATTAAGAAAATCATTTAAGATAGGCTTGTTTTCCCATGCATTAAATTCCAACAACAAAAACTGGCAGCTTGTGTAGATTCTTCATCAATGGCACAAAGAATCGGTCAAAATTCGCTCTTTGAGCTAGATGCAATGAATGGGAAAACTATCAAAATATTAATAATAAAAGAGATCCTTCCGGCATTGAATTTGTGATAAAATATTTTTGTTATACTCTTTGCAGTCCATTATGCCAGTAACTTCCATTTCAAAAATTTGTGATATTTGGAATGTACTTAGGAGCACCTAATAAAGTTCTACTATATTTCGGTTAATAATCGAATTCATTTTCACCAAATACTCTTAAAAGATTTTTCAAAGCACAGTGTGATTTTTTTTAAGGCCACAATCGCAACTCTACATTTTAGTTCCCGAATGACAGTACATGATACGCACATGCCAAACATATAAATTGTAACTATGCAGACATTATTCTTCCTCTATTGACACATTTCTTATTGAAGAAACTTTTCTGGTCACATTTACCTTTTTGGTGACCTACAAACTATGCCTCTAGGAAGAGTGCCCTTAAAAAAACAACACTAGGAAACATTTAGGTAATTATCCCAAAATGCGAAGTAACAATGAAGCAATGGTACCCTTGTAGGCAATGTTTTACTTATATAGAAACTTTTAGAGGAACATTTACTTAATCATAACTTGTGTTGTGCTTTTCGAATCAACGATATTATAGCGACGCCATGGGGTGTAAAGAAATATTAATGCACAAAATGTTAGTTGGGCAGCACTACGAGCTCTTTTCATAATTGCCCTATTCAATTTAGAAAAAATAAATAATAATATAAATAAATTTTCAACTGCAAATATTAAAATAATTTTTGACTATAAAATACACACACTAAACAGTTTTGGAAGTTTGTGAACTCTAAACGCAACTGTGATGGATACCCTTCATCGTTGCGATTCGGAAACATAGACAGTGTTGATGCCTTGGAAACTGCCAATATCTTTGTTGACCTTTTAAGACTGCCTTCTGTGATAGCCACTGTGATATTAGTTATAACGATTTTACCCATTTGACGAAGCTTACGCTGACTTCTGTTCAACCTAAAGACCTCTTTTTCGATGAATCGTCTATCTTCAAGTATATTTCAAGCATAGTTGATAGTTTTTCTAGTGGTCCGGATGGTGTTCCTTCCACGCTCATAAAACATTGTGCTACGTCCATCGTTTCTGTTTTGTGTCATTTATTTAATTTGTCTTTAACTTGTGGTATTTTGCCAAAACAGAGGAAGCTTTCTTTGATTATTCCTTTGAACAAGAAGGGCAACAAGTGCAATATTTCGAACTACAAACCTGTCGCTAATTTAAGTTGTATTGGGAAGATATTTGAAGCTCTGGTTTGTAATGTTATGTATTTCCCCAGCAAGCCTTTCCTGCGCTCCTTTCAGCATGGCTTTATGAAAGGTAAATCTACTACGACTAATTTATTAGAGTTTACTAATTTCTGGATTTCTGCTATTAAAAGCGGAAAGCAAATCGATTGTATTTTCACGGATTTTAGTAATTCGACCGAATCAATCACAAAATCTTAACACAAGTTGACTGTTCTTGGTTTCACGGTTTTCACGGTTTTCACGGATTTTAGTAATTCGACCGAATCAATCACAAAATCTTAACACAAGTTGACTGTTCTTGGTTTTCCTACTGTCTTTGCCAATTGGCTTCGTTCTTATCGCGCATAGCTAGTCATATTTGGCGCAGCTCCTTCTGATGAAATAGATAATACTTTTGACGATCCTCAAGGTAGCCATCTTGGACCACTTCTTTTTATGATTTACATTAATGATGTTTCTCTGATTTTGGCCAATTCAAGAATAATTTGCTATGCTGACGATGCCAAAATCTTCCGCATTGTTTCTAATGAAGACGAGTGTGGATTTTTAAACTTGGACTTAGACACCTTTCATAAATGGTTGTGCTATTAACTGTCTTCGTCTCAATATCAGCAAATGCACCGCTATGTCCTTTTCTCGTAAAAGGAGGCTTCTCGAGTTAAGTTATACTATAGATGGATGCTTATTAATTTGACTTGACAAAACCAAAGATTTGGGTGTCTTCCTTAATACTCGTCTTTCTTTCGAGGATCATATTGACACAATCGTTGCCAGGGCTAATGCTTCTCTGGGGTTTGTAAAGAGATGGTCAAAGGAGTTTAATGATCCATTCATAACGAAGGTCCTTTACTGCAGATTCGTTAGACCTATTTTGGAGTATGCCAGTCCGATCTGGTCTGGTCTGTGTGGGCTTTACTGTGATAACCTTATTATTCTACCTCCATATGTCGACAGGCTTAAACTCTTTCCTTTGCATTCTCTCGAGAACAGAAGAAAAACTTCCAGAGTTGTTTTTGCGTTTCAGTGTATACAGGGAGTGATAAATTCTCCTGAGCTCTTAAATACTCTTAATATATCTGTTTTTGTGCGCTCCTTGAGTAACTACGACTTCTTCGATGTTCCCCAGCATAGTACAAACTATGGCATGCACGAGCCGATTGCATCAAAGTCTCGTTTGATTGCATTGACTTTCATCTTTCAAAACGTCAAATAAAAGATCAGTTACTTTTCTTTTTAACTTTTATACATTTGTAAACTCAGTAATCAGATCCTTGATGAAGTTCTTAATAAATAAATAAATAAGTAAATAAATATATTACAAAAATATAGAGTGCTTCATGTAAAACGGGAATTCCCCGAACTCAAATTAAACGAGCGCAAATTAAACGAGCGCGAGCGCAAACTGTTATTGTTTATGAATCAAAGAATGTATAAAATTTATTTTGCGCAAGTAAAATAGGTATACCACATATACCGATATTTGAACTTAGAATGTCTAACGGAAAATGAATTACAATTGATAATCATATCAACATAACTTAAAAAAAAAAAATAGCCTTAAATTTTCTTCATTTTAACATATGAAATTTGAAATTCATCAAATTGACGGGTTCCGTAAATCTTGTGTTGAAAGCGATTTAAAACAAGTGAAAAAGCTAGAATTGGTTTAAGACCAATTCTTGTGTTACCCTAGATGAATGCCCGTATGAAATTCCGTATGGTCACCCATTTGAGCAATATTTGTTTTTTTGTATTGGTTTCTTGCATATATTTCTAGAACGGCCCGTCGGACAAAAAATGATTAGAACCAATTTTATAGGATTTCTTATTCTGAAGAAGTTTTTAGTACAATAAAAATGTCTAGGACTGATCCTTTTCAAAGTATATGTAAAAAAACCAACATTTTTATATGGCAACACCAAGAAGGGGCTGCCCAATTTAGTCCATTTTTGAAGTTTTTTTTTGATATTACTATGAAAACACCCTGTACCAAATTTCAGCTTTCTATGTCGACGTGCTCTCAGGTAGTGTCCAAATATATAGAGGAAAACGAAATTTTTGTATGGCAACCCTACGAAGGAGTTGCCCGAGTTGTCTCATTTTCGAACTAAATTTTACTTTGTTTTTTTTTTAATGTCCGTGTACAAAATTTCAGCTTTCTAAGTGAACGCGTTCTCGAGTTATCGTACGCACGGACGGACGGACGGACGGACAGACGGACATGCAAAAATCAAAATAACTTTTAATTTTTTGCGTGGGTGTCCAATCCATTTTGCTCTATCATCAATATTTCTGTGCGTTAAAAACGGAATGACAAACATAGTATACCCTTAAGATTTCATCTAGGGCAGGGCTTCTTAAACTTTTTTCATTCTCAACCCCATTTATGATTGTGATTTTTTTCGTAACTCAAAAAAAGATATATATAAAATAAAGTTATATAAATGCAATAGTTTGTACTGATATATTGATTAGGTAACAATTGTATATACTGCTGATAAAATATTTTCTTGATATTTTAAGAATAGAAATGAATACATATTTCAACAGGATAATGTACCATATCATACGGCCCGGAAGACTAAAATCAGGTTTCAAGAACACAACAATTTTCAATAACTGGCCTGCTTTAAGTCTGGATTTGTGTTCTATCGAAAATATCTGGTACCAGATCAATTGGAAAATTCACAAAACTCATGTTCGCAATATTCACGAACTTTGAACAGGTGTTGAAAAGGTGGTTTGGAACGAAAATAGAAAGTCTAATATCGTGTATTCGAAGAAGACTGGAGGACATAATAAAAAATAAAGGAGTTAATATAAAAACTAAGATTGTTTTAATTGACAGTTTTACGTGACCGGTTTCTTTATATTAAAGGTTCGTGCCCTTTTTTACCATAATCATAAGATTTTTGAAATATTTTCCTCTGCTTATTTTTTTTCGATCAGTATTGTACATATGAAAAACTATAGTTTCAGAATTTGTTTAAAATCCTACAAAAATATAAAATTATATTTATTAAACCCCCCAAGATTTCGCTAAGCGACCCCTTTTGGGGTCGCGACCCACAGTTTTAGAAGCCCTGATCTAGGGTATAATAACGAGGCTAAAAGGAAGCGCTTACTTCTGCGGGCATGAAATGTTAAAATTTATATGAAACTGAGGCATAATCGAAGCGCTTTCTACTTCTTTTGAATCACCTTAAAAGGACTTCTAAAGGGGTTTTTTTCCCCGCTGCTGGGATAGTTATTTCGTGGTAATAGAAAAATTTACAGGAAAATAGAATTTCAAATGTTTTCGTATTATAAGCAAGCGATATTTCACATGAAAATCATTTTACAGAACTGGTACTGGGCATTTTTGTATCGTGCTATGCAATATTTTCTATATAATATGTTTTCATATTAAATGAACGATCTCTACTTCTACTGTATAAGCAAAATTAAAATAATTAAAAATATTCTGAAATTTCTCAAATCCGTTAAATGCGTGTACGTACAGAGCATAATTATTATGGATTTATAATTTATGTAAATCTCACACGTCACATGCAATAATAACGATCATCGATCATCTCTCTTTCTCTTTTGCAATCATATCTATTAGTTCCAAAATATTATTATTTCCCTTTCTACTACTTTTCTACTTATTTATTATTAAGATTATTTTCATTAATTGTGGAAAAAAAAACAAAACGAAACATCTCCGACAGCAGCAAGCATAATGCAATTTACATGCCTTTTATCCGTTAATCTTTCTTCTTATTTTCTCTCTCATTTTTAATTCTTGGGGCCATACCGAGTTATGTTGCAGCTCGCTGTTTGGATTTATTATCGTGGCGGGCATTGCTCCAAATGCTTATGGTTCTGGATCACGTCATGGTTAATGGGGTGCAAATAAAAAAAAAAAAAAAACAAACTAAAAAAAACCTAAAGAAATACACACACTAATTGTTTCTTGAAGTATTGTTAATTAAAAAAAGATGAAAGTTGTTAAAAAAAAAGCAAATTTTTGCAAATTTCCTCGTTTCTCAGGTGAATTTATTTCGAATTTCTTCTGAATCAGGTAGTGGAGGCTAGGGGAGCTGTTTTGTAGATCATATATGTATCTAATTCTCATACTGCTGACACATATTGTCACACTTATTTTAATTTATTGTTTCTGTTTAATTCCTTACATAATTATGGTAATCTGATCATATGTATATCGAAAAATCGAGTAAATTGTCTACTTGAGATCTGGTTTGAGTTATGATCATAATACAAAGATAGTTTTCTCTGTACATATGTATATGTTTGAATCTAATTTCCTTTCTCTGGAAGAGATAATAATATCACAATTAATATTCAGATCTGTGAAGATATTAATCCATATTACATCGATCATGATCTTACGGATTTCTGTTTGAAAGATCCTTCTACAAGTGACGACATTTCGCTGAGTTTTATATGAAGATAGCTCATTGATGCAAATTATGAACAATACCTAGAGCAACAGTTTTGATAATATAAGCCTTTAACCCCAACTCTATTGTTTTTTACTTAATGCGTGTTCTTTTCACAAGATCTTATAAGGGGGATCTTTCAATAGGGCGGCGGATAGTTTTTTCAATAGACATTTTTTGGTTGCTGATATATTTTTTGTTTGTACTTCCATGTGTCAAAATATTCATTATAGTTTGCACCAAGGTATGTATAAAATACAAGATATTCCCATTACGAACCACGTTCAGCCATTAGTGACGAAATATTGTGAAAATTTATAGGAAAGAACACAATACTCTCTCTCTCTTTTTATTTATTTATTTATTTATTTATTTATTCATATGTCTACAGATAAGATTATCTTACAGACTAGCACAGCGTTTCCCAAACTTTTTTGATCGCGCCCCGGTACGAAGTTTTAAAATTTTTCGCGATTCACCTTATAAAAAATACAAAAACCATTTATTTTCAAAACAAATTTTATTTTTTAATAAAAATCATGTTATTTGTTTGTTTATTTTATACATAAAATTTGCAAAATAATTATACAGGGTGTCCCGTACGTACCGCAACCACTCTACTCTACTCCCTTTCCGTTGGCAGTTATAGGATGTCAAAGTAAAAAAATTGGATAATTTTGCAATTTCTTTTTCAATTTTAACGATTTTCCCGCCAAAATGCATGATAACTATACAGTTTTATGACAAGATTTAAGGACCCCGGAATGTTACCTTTACTTTGACTATGCGGATGTACCTACCTAAATGCTACCGTTATTGAGATGTTCCCGTTTTTATGGTGCATAATTTCATAAATTTTGCTAATAATAATAATAGAAATCGCGCCTAATTTTATGCAATTCCACGCAAATTAGCAAAATTCATGAAATTATGTATCATTAAAACGGGAATATCTCAAAAACGGTAGCATTTAGGTAGGTACATGTGCAGAATCAAATGAAAGGTAACATTCGGAGGTCTCGAAATCTTGCAAGAAAGTGCTATCCTTGTCTTGCCTTTTAGCGGGAAAATCGTTAAAATTGAAAAAGAAATTGCAAAATTTCCTAATTTTTTTATTTTAACGTCCTATAACTGCCGACGGAAAGAGGGTAAAGAGGTGGTTGGGCATTTCATAAGGTGTATAACAAGAAATTTACATGGTATTAGGATAAAAAGCACCCAAAATCAAAACACTCCCCCCCCCCCACCGCCCACCGCCCACACCGTGTATTTCCCGGCTCTCCATCCATACAATTTATTTGTCGAAATTGAGTGAGGAATCCGTGGTATAAAGGAAATGCGGTACGTATGTGACACCCTGTATAAGTTAAATTTAAGTTATTAAAAAATTAACGATTATATTCATTTAAAAATTTAGTAAATTAAGTAAACTTTGTTTCCACACATTTTGACGTTAGTGCGAAGGATGATGTTGTTTGTCATCACGTAACAATTTCAAATTAGGAGATAATGACTCAAATTAGGTTCGACATCCAATCTGTTTCGATACTTCTTTTTTAAGTACACCAAGGCTGAGAACGCAGCTTCACACGTATAAGTGGTGACAAAAGGCATTAAAAATTGTGCATCGCTTTTTCGCTCACGCTTGGATACTCCTTCTGACAGCGCAACCAAAAATTAATTAGTGGTACAGTTTCAAACACTTTTTTCAAATCGGTGTCCCATGAAATTTCAATTAAATTATCAACTTCTTGTTCAATAAGATTAAATATGTCTTCATTTTCAATTTCGACAGAAAAAGGATCTTTAATCCACATATTATTTGAAGGAATATCCGGAAAATAGTCTTTAAAACTATTTATTAGCTCCGAAAGATGTTCTTGAATTGAAACTGATAGTGTGTTTCTATAGATGTAAATCTCCTTCATCATAGTTTGCATGGGATTCAATAAATTTTTGTGTAATGTTTCAAAAGAAATAAAATTTCCTTTTGAAAGTCGTTGTTTCCACAGAGTCATTTTTTTAATTATTGCTGCGACTTTTTCCGATACTTTGAAAATATTTAAACCAATGTCTTGCAAATTTAAATTCAATTAATTGATTGTAGCAAATCTGTCGCACAAATAAGCTACTTTTATTAACCACTCGAAATCGTGGAATCTATCCTTAACGGGGTATTCTAGTCTAGAGGCCCGAATTTTAGGTGATTTTTTAAGTGCCATAAAAAAAGGCACTCAATATTTTTCTATCCATTTTTTTATGAGTTATTTATTAACGTTGCAAGAATACAGAAAAGAAATTAAAAAATTAAAAAAGTTAAAAATTCAAAAAATTAGCAGCTGATGAAGTGGGGGGCCTCAAAAAATTGGAGCGTGATCATGCCCATGATTCCAACCCGCCTAGCAATCCGAAAAAAAAAAAATAAAAAAGATTATTAGGCTAGAGTAATGTCGCTATGTCCGGAACTAGGGAAAAGTTGAAATTTTTTTTTTCACAAAATGGCCGCTGCCTAAAAAAGAAGCAATTTTTGTACCACTTTTTTGACTTTTTCGAATTTTTGGGATGTGGCTAGTTCCGGACATAGACAAGTCTATAAAGAAGACTCTCAAAAAAATGTCAAGTAAATCGGTCCAGTAGAACTTGAGAAATCGTGGGCATCGTCTTGAAAAAGGCAGTTTTGAGAAAAACGCGTTTAAGGTGTAACACCACTGTAAATTTTTTGAAAAATCGCTTTTTTTTTATTGGCTTAAAAAATACTTTAAACCCTCTAGAATAAGAAAAAAAAAGGTTCCGTCCGAGAAAAGTTTTTTTTTCCTTTGAAATTGGAGGTCGCCACCAAGCGCGTCAAATTTGCTCCGAAATATGTCCCGGGAAGATGGCTGTGGAGCCGCCATTTTGTTTTTTTTTCGCTGTCAAATTTATCAATAAAGTTCAATGTATGCCCGATAATACCCTTAAAAGGTTTTTTTCAAACACCTTTAATTTTGCGAGAAAAAAATTCGTGAAAAAACCTTTTTTTTTAGCCGTTACAGAGGCGTTACCCCTTAAAGTCGATACGTCCACGTGGTTTAGAAGTTAGAATTCAAAACTGTTAGCAGGTGGATGCAAGTGAACACTAAATATAAAAGATACAAATATGAAAAATCCTCTTGTAGGCATATTCTTGAATAGTTAAGCTTTGAAAATATGAAAACAAAAAAAAAATCGATTTTTTTCGAATTTCTAGACTAGAATACCCTTAAATGGAAAAATAACGTCTTTTTTAGATGGTGGGTGTTCATTCAGAAATAACAAAGCTTCGTCTTTTAGCTCAAACAGACGTTTTAAATCGTTTCCTTTTGAAAGCCATCGTGAATTACATTATAAAAAAGGAGGTGTTTATGATCACTCCCCATTATCTTGCATAATTCGGTAAAAAGTCTGCTATTTAATGGACGAGATTTTATGTAGTTTACAAACTTGACACATTCTTCCAAAGTTATGTTTAAATTTAAAGGCAAGCGTTTTACTGGCAACGCATGTATGTCTATGGATACTACCAGTGCACCCATACACAATTAATGACGCTACTTCTTGAATTTGTTTAAACAAACCTTTATGACAGCCTGCCATTGCACGTGCTTCATCGCTTCTTAGACCAACACACTTCATCCAATCAATACCGTGACCAATGACAAAATCATTGGTAAACTTGAAAATCTCATCTGAGGTCGTTCTTGTCGGTAACCTTTTACAAAATAAAAAAATTTCTTGTATGCTGTCTTTGTCAATATATTTCTGATAAAACACAGTAGATTTGCATTATCCTCGATATCTGTGCTTTCATCTACTTGCAAGGAAGCCCTTCCCTTTAACTCGTACACGAATTTGTCTGTTTATGTATTTCTTTTTTAATATTTTCTACACTCTCGTAGACCCACTTTTCGTCATCACAGCGAGCTGAAATTTGGCACACAGGTCATGTCGCGTGACAATTTGAACCGGAAATTTCCATGGAAAACCCGGAAAATCGGGAAAAATCATTTGAAAATTAGGTACAAATTTGATTAGTGAAAAATCCGTTTCAGGAAAATTGCAGAGTTTTCCGATTTTTCCGAAAAAAATTTCCGGAATTTTCCAGCTTTTCCGGAAAATTTTCCGGTAAAAAAGTTTTCTAAATTATGCAGGATCAAGTTCCCTATCAACTGGCATCATTACTTTCTCTCCGACAATGGTGAAAACTTGCAGAAAAAATCGAGGAAAATTCATGTAAAACGCTTTTCAGTTTTTCAGACCAAGGAAGCGTTTGAACGTTTTGCAACCTAAGACAAAGTTGTAGAGTGAAATGAGTTGCATAAAGTTGCTTTTGTGGAAAACTCCGTGGAAAACCCGGAAAAGCGGGGAAATCATCGGACAAATTTTCATCGATATGATTAGTGATAAATCTGTTTCAGGAAAAGTGCAGAATTTTCCCATGGCCCATCAAGAAACAGTTTTGTACACCTACAAGTACTCAGGTTCTTCCATCTCTGCTGATGCTTCCTATTAACATACGCTTTGATGAGAGACCCGATACTTGAGGTGGCAACGACTGCGGCGGGCTCCAGTCCGCGGAACGGAGAATCAGAGCTAGCCCTAGCTAAAAGGTCAGCCCTTTCATTCCCCATAATCCCAATGTGACCAGAAACCCACAGGAGGGGCACTTTGTTGTGAATACACAACTTATCCCCTGAAGACCTGCAATCCCCCAGTCACTTAGACGTTATCCGAGAGCCCCTCAGAGCCATCAAGGCTGCCTGACTATCCGAAAGGATAGGAATGTCGTTCCCCTTGTTTTGCATATCAAGGGCTAATTTCACTGCCATTTAGATGGCAATAACTTCAGCCTGGAAGACAGTGGTGTATCTTGCAAGTGAGTACTCCATTCCAAAATCAGGATCAGGAAAGTAGACACCCGCCCCAGCTCGGTTATTAGTGAAAGAGCCGTCGGCGAAATTTTTTAGAGCAGACCTGGGATGGCTCGATAAAGAACCTCCCTCAGTCCACGATTCCTTTACAGGAAAGCTCAAAGAGAAACGATGCCCGAAACGAAGCCAGGTACCATCGCAACCTGTGGCATAACGGCCAGAGGGTTAGTCTGCTCTAGTTTGCTGTAGAAGAAGGAAGTAAGCACTCAGCACAGCACATTTTATGAATTGTCGTCAATTAGCTGTGCACCTGTGCAGTTGAGCCTAACATTTAACCAAAGATTTATGAGCGATGTAATTATATCTCATTCCCTAATGTATGTATAACATTTGTTTCGTAACAGCATCTATAGTTGCAATAAAACCTGGATGGACCCCATAGGGGATAAGTCTTGACTTCGCATCTTTACGTTTTTGGAGCAGTCAGCAAGTGGACTGTGAAAAGCAAGTGGACTGTAGACATGTCGACTAGACGTGGACACTGTTTCACAAGTTTCATTCCGTAGCTAGTGGATCTTTGGTCTTATCCATAGGGGATAGGCCTAATAACCCACAATTGGTGACTCCGATATTAGTAGGAACTTTGGCCCATCACACAGACTCAACATCAGAGGTCTAATTCTGATCAACTTGTCAGAACAAATGCATGTAGTAACTGCCGTATCATCACTCGTTTACTGGTTATAAGGTACCCCAGATTTAAGGCGCCTTAGTAATTAGTTGGCAGCTATCTAGTATCCATCTATGCATCTATCATACCCCCCCCCCCGGCTTCTATAAAATCACCCCTTCTCTATCAAATTTACATTCGAAATTAATAAAAAGAATTTTGCAAATGAGATACTATTTAGCCGAGATATCGGATGGCTATAAAAGTACATTCCCAATTTAAGTGTAAAGCGATCAGTGGTACTAAATACAAACTATCATCCCTAATTACAGTTCTAATCATTTCTCAGAGCCTTTCTATTTGAAAAATGCTAAATATTTGAGTTTCATGGTAATGCACAACTGCAATACTTGCGTAAGAAAATTCAATTAAGAAAATGTTTCCTGAACGTTGGATGTATAATTTTTCCCAAAATTATTTTGTACGGATGGAGACAAAATTTATTCTCTTCTCCTTTTTTAATTTTTTTTCTTCCCACAATACGGGAGAACTGCCACGATCTCCCAACACTGTGACTGCTTCTGGCTTTCTAATCACTTTATTCTTTGGTAATTTTTATTGTAAAATACTTTTTAAATAATTCCATATATGTAGGTAATAAGCGCTCAACTTTCACTTAAATGCACAAAGGTGGTTTTTTGATTGCTAATCAAAAAGGAAAATAGAGTTAGAAAACAAACAATGTATATTTCTCAGAAAATATACCATTTTGCCATGAGAAAGGAAAGCGGAAACTTTTCAAAAGGGATGCGGTCGTATACATACATTTTCTTTCATCAAAACGTAGACAATATAATTAGTGGAAGAAGACAAGAAATTAAATCTCCTTTGCTCCATTTGCTTACTTATAAAAGCAAAAGTCCTCTTTGAAAGCTTACCTTGATACATACACACATAAATACATACATACATACATGAATAGCTTATATTGAATTGTGAAATCAGTTTTTCTGGATGCATGTGCTTTTCATCATACATATCAACAATTTCAATGTGGACATTTTACTATAAATTAGGTAATCATGTCTGAAATAATTATTTGCCCTTTATTTTTATTATAACAATTTATAAACGCCTCAAAAAGACATCACTGTCTCTCAATTAATGTTCATATCAAAATTTTATGTTTTTGGTAATAGGATAAATGGCTTACTTTTGTTTCTTACAATTTCACATCCACGGCCAGCTTTTTACTCGTGCATAACCTCAATTTAATAATTAATATCACAGAGGATGGCGTGTACAGACGATTCTCTCAAATTTAGTTCTTCAACAAACCATCCAGATAGTGAATCGGCTATCGGAAAATACATGAGACTTCAATCTTTCGATGCTTTTATTGGTACTCCTGGTCGACGGTCGTCCTGCTCTGGTATTATTTTTGCAGTCTTTACGGCCCTCACTAAAGCATTAGATCTTTTTGAAAAGAGCTGTTTTCTTCAGTGCGTCTTTCCCAAGTTTCACGAAAAATTTGATATTGACTCGCTGTTGTTTCAACTTCATTTCTTCACTTGTACGTTTTCCTCGACGATCTGACGATCACTTCCGCTTCAGTGGATCCCCCGCCAACAGATTAACTAATGTCCATGGCCAAGCATCATGTCAAAGACACCATAGCAGCTCTGTTGGCGTATTAATCGGACAGGCTACCTAAGAATAGAAAGGGTTCAAAAGGGATTTACAAGGATGCTTTAAACGGCGAGAGATTTTGGCCTCAAGAAACCACCTTTTTGGTCTCTGTGGACCGAGAGACCCCATGTATACACTTTCGAGACCCAAAAAATGTCTAAAGAGACTAAATCTCTATGGACTTTTTTGGTCTCCAGTCTTCTATCGTGTATTTCAAAACAAACAGGACTCCAGTTTCGATGTCCGGTCTTGGAAGTTTGCTCATTTTTCATTTCCAGGTCCCCGGAGACAGTATTTGTGTGTTCTGGTAAGTTAAGTGTAGGTCTACTCGCAAATAAAAAGGAATAAAATGGAGTGAGCTTGACAAATTGTTACAAAGAAAATAAAAAAAAATTAATAAATTAATAGAAAGCGGTAATAAATTTTTTAATATTTCGAGACCCGTACAATATACAAGTCTACACGCAATGCTCAACCAACTGCGTATGAACAGAGAATATTAAAAGACATATACCGACGTACTATCAGATCAAAAAAATTCCTTGAAGAAATATTTTTAAGAAGTATAGGTACTGTGTGCAATGTGCTTCGATCAGCAGGTACATTCAGGGTTCCATTTCTGTCCTGATGAGATCGCCATATAACTGCTGATCGAAACACATTACACACAGTACGTATACTCTCAAAAAAATTTCTTCATGGAATTTTTTTGATTTTCGACTTTAGGCTAGAAACTGACAGTATCTCGGCATTTGTCTTTTAATAATTAAGATAATCGATTTAGGGCAGAAAATATAGTTTTGGTTAATTTTGAAAAGAAAGAAAAACTAATTTGTTGTATATATCACTTGAAAACATTTTGGAGATTTAAAGATACACGGTGGGAGCCCTGTGGTCTTTGATCTCCGGTGTACAGAGACCGAAGATCAAAGACCACAGGTCTCTCACCGGTGTACAGAGACCGGCGATCAAAGAACACAGGTCTCTCACCGTGTATCTTTACCTTTACTTACAAATTCGATCGTTCGTATATAGATTACCTAGAAGGGCTTCGTAAGTACTAAGTCTCGAAAATCGTCGAGCTTATATCGACGAATTTTTTCATCTAAAAATTACTCATAGACAGCACAATCCACCAATACAACCTGGCCGTACCGCTACCATCAAATTCGAAAGCGTCGGGACAAGCATTAAAGACAAATCTTCTCTGTACAGAAATTAGAAACAACACACGATTATTAATTTAACTCCATTGACCTGTTCGGTAATAGTTTTTCCTCCTCAAAGCGTTCTGCTTTGGATATAATAAAAACTGGCTCTCTCCCTCAGATGGAAATTTTTTTTTTTAAATTTTAACCACAAGAGTAAGCATGCTTTCATACGAGAACATTAAAAAAAAAAAAAAAAAGAAAATCAAGCATCTTTCATATCTCATGATATCTAGAACAGAATTCCGTTGATTGAGATGTTATTTTTGCAATTTCCGTGCTTCTTAGCGTGCGAATGCACTTTTCTATTACTCTAACTCTTGGTAGGTAGGCAGATGCTGCAAATGCACATAATATGTGTACCGACATCTCACCTAAACAAGAATCTAATCGCTGTTCGATTCAATGGATATTGTCATATAAAATCAATGAGTACGTTTAGATCGCAGCTATTTAGGACTAGTTTTACGTAAGTCGAATTACGTAGTACTAATCCTGCTGCTGTTTAGTCCGCTCGTATTAAAGCTTTGACAGTTGTTAAAATTATCAGATCTGCCTGCTATTTCAGGAGAAAAATGAAAAATAATATATTGAGTTTGTTTGTACACCACATGCACAAGAAAATGGAGCATAGAAGAAAATTTAAAATCAGAATGAGGAAATACTGCTATTTATATTACTAAATACCCAAGATAAAACATGCAAATTTTCAGGCTAATGGCAAAACATTATAAGATAATCTGCAACATTTATTTATTAATTATGTATAAGGGCGTCACTATTTACAAACACCCTCGCATTACCTAATGTGACGTAATGTCTCCATTTAATACTAATTTTTGTAGGTCAATACCGCATCAGAAACCGAATTAAAGTAGGACTAGTTTTTCGTAATACGGCATGTTTAGACCACTTAATATTAGTACTACGTAAGTCGAACTACGTAATACTAGTCCTAAATGGCACGGTCTAAACGGGCTCAATGAGGAAAATGAAATTAATGAAATATAAAATTGTCACATTTAAACTGCACTTTATATAGCGCCCCCCCCCCCCGTATTGTTTTGATTGTTTTTGTGCTTGGTGTAATGGAAAGTTTACAATTTTAACTTGCAATTGTAACTTATGTTACCACTTCATGAAAAGTAGGCAGATAGTGTAACACTTTGCGCTTAATGACTTTTTACAAGAAGTCACTGAAATTTTTTGTCACCTCGGTATGTGTGAATGTGTATGTATAGCTGGCTCGCAGGACTGGGTGCGACCATCCCCTTCACCGCTCGGTTATATCGGTTGGTATTAGGGATGGATAATTGGGACATTTTAATGGAACAGTTCCAACCTGTTCCAAGTATCAAAAGTACCTGTTCCAAAGTATCAGTTACATATTCCAACTTTGGTACAAATAATAAAAGAAGATTGTTTTTAGATTAGGAAGGTACAGAAAAGATGTGTTTAAAAAATTACAACAACTCTGTATATTATGATTTTATTCTTCGGTGAAACCTTATTTTCCCAAAAAATATTAAATATTAAACTGAACCGAAAATGTAGTTCTTAGTTTTTTTACCTACAGATAAAGGTAAAATATAAATTACAGAAACATACCTGTAAATAAAACACATTTTCTTCCATAAATTTTCCTAGAATTTCAAGATTATTTAAATTTATTTAAAAGGAATATCGATACCTGCTTCTATACAGACACACGACCTCACGGTTAAAAATTTAGGTGTAAATATTATAAACAAATAATATACATATAGGTCCATAAAAAGTTTGAATAAATTGTATACTTCCTCAATTTATTAAGTTTTATAAGTGCGTTTATTAATATAATTCAACTGGATATGAATATGCTTTATATAAATTTTATATACAGTTCAATCAACCTCTCGTATAAAATGTATTTATAACTGTCTTTGATAAAATAAATTAATATAAGATATGCTTTTTTATATCTCTGTTATATTAAGTTTTTCTGATTTCGTGAATAAACCTTTATACTTTATACTATACAAATGCAGTAGTAGTTTCAAGGGTGGATCCAGACATTTGCTCTACGGGGGGGGGGGGGGGGGGTCGCCCCCATCACCCCCTATAACCGCACTTGCCATCAGTTGTGGAACGATCTGTATAGCTTTCTCTTTTCGTTACAGCATGAAATTTTATTACCATTCAGATATCGCCGGAGTTTTTTTTTTTATATAATTTAAGTTTTCGATCCCGTAGGTATAGTAAAATTTAGTCTCACATAAAATAGATATTATACACTTCTTGCTTGTCTTACTGCTGGTGTTTTTGATATAAAGGTCGCTTGGATTTCATTCAAACAACATAATTTCCTGGGCTGGATTGCAATTTCCTGCAAATTAAATGGTCCAAGAAATATTCGGGGAATGCTAATTAGGTAGGGTTAATATTTGTATAAAATTAAATTCAATATTTGCAGGAAAACTAAATCTGAGAATAATTATCTCGGCTATAATAATTTTCCCAACATACTACTTTTCATCAAAATAGCCGACTTTTGTGTGCTTTCGATAAAAAAAGGGCAAAAGTTTTCCTTGTACTGAAAATTTCTTAGTGGTATAATTTTAACTTTTTTGAGAATAATTTATTACTAAAAAAGAAAAAAATAACAAAAATATAACAAATTAATTTTTAAACAACTATCTGGAGTTTTCCATTTAATTATATTACATTTTTTGTATAAATTTTAAAATTTTCATGGTACACAAAGAAGGCAAAGTCCAAGCAAAGTAATTTAATTAAATATTTTGATAATCATTAGGAGTTCCAAATTTCATTGTTATTCAGTGGAGTGTTAAAACTAAAACTGCCGAGGGGCTAGATTCCGCAACTGCGACAAATTTGCCAGTGCACACGATTTAAAAAAACTCACCGTGAGGGAAAGTTTACACTTGAGTGCTGAATGAAAATTTTTCTGTGCTGAATGTTGTTTGAGTGGGAAAATAGTCCTTTTGAAGAGCTTAAGTTCAGTTATAAGAAATGAGTTAAATGACTTCATTAGTATTAAGGCGACTACGGGTAAGAAAAAGGTAAAATAAATAATATAACAAATAATTTTGAAAATAATGCTTGACAAAAACTCACAGGTACCTCTTCAAAATTCACGACCAAAATGGCGGGGAGAAAATATAAGTTAAAGTGTACAAAATGTTGACAGAAAAACCCATTTCCATTTGTGCGGAATCGAAACAAGGGGTGGTGTACACAAAATTTTGTGTGCACGCGTAAAATCATAGTTGGGGAATCCGGCCCCAGATCTTGCTTTCTTTGTATACCTTGAAAATTTTACAATTTATACACAAATGTAATATAATTTTAATATTTGATTAAATACAAAATGAAGGGAAACTCTAGAGAACTTTTGTGATGTATTCATTAGGTGAAGGGAGAAATTATTTCCTATTTTTTTTAATGCGGATTTAGAAGCAGTCTTGGGATGATTTGTACTCTAATGGACAACAAACTATGATTAACTATTTGCATTCTAGCCAACGTATTAAAAAATGACCCCCCCTCCCCCTTCCCCTGCTCACATAGAAAACAAAACATTTTTAATTAGAAAAACAATTGATAATTTTATGAAACAATCTAAATATTTATTTTAAGAAAATATTATCATTTTAACCAAGTACCTTATATACTATACTATGTATATAGTGCCCATACACTTACAGTCCTCATGCAAGAACGTCCTTATACTCGTACCTATAACCAACTTACCATAGTGAAACGAAGCAAAACTACATATGTACTGCATGAATGTGCCGACCATCTTTAATTTATTCTCAAATATTTATTTTTTTTACACACAAATTTCATAAATACCGTTATTTATTTCAAAAACTTTTGTGTGTAAAAAAATTAAAATTTTGGAAATATTTGAGAATAATTGAAAGATGCTTAATTAAATTATACAGAGTTATACACTTTTCGACAGCTACTAATCTTGGCTATGTAGTAAGCCAATAATAACCAAAATCTATAGCGTGGTTCAAAAGTTATACTCATTTATTCCCATCAGGGTTCACGAATATTGGCGAAATCTTCAACTGGCCACAACTCCTAAAGGAAGTTTTCTAGGGGGAGTATGTGGAACAATTTTTTGATCAGCTTACATTAAGGAATCGCGTGGTATACCGGAAGGTATCTTGATCTGAATCACCCTGTATATCCAATTTTTCGGATTCATGGACTTAATAAGATCGAAAGTATAAAAAATGTGCATCGTTTATACCAATTTTTTTGTAGAATTTAATGCAGCCTAAATCAACTGTATTGTATCATTTTGCTTCCTACGACGATATATTTCAGTTACTTTAAAAGCCACCCTACCAAATAATATCGTACGCTTAACTTCCTGTTGCATAAAGTTAAAAGCCCTTGTGTAGTGTGACTGTATCAGTCAAAAATATATTTGAAATTTATAAACTACATAATTGGGATATATAAGACTTGATATTGATATTGTCACAGCTTTTCTTTAAAAGTTGGAACAGGTACAGATTGGGACAGGGCTGTACCTGTTCCAAGGTAACAGGTTGTTCCAATTTTACCCATCTCTAGTTGGTATTACACTATCGGCATAAAGGCTTCTAGCATTTCATGAAGTGACTAAAACTTTCAGACAGTTCGTATAAAAACTCATTCAGCGCAAATTGTTACACTATCTGCGAGTCAGTGCTGCCACAGGATTCCGAGCAAAAATCTTCTTACCAACTCAATAAAATCTGTTTTTCAAAACAAAAAACTTTTTCAAATTACTTTTAATTTATATATAAGTACTCTAAGCAAGGTAACTTTTCATACTTCTTTATTTTAAGAAATAAAGCACAATATTTTTCATATTTTTTTCTTAACAATAACATTTATTTAAACAAAAACAAAATAATTAATCACACATTCGTTGCAAAATAATAAAACGATAAACAAAGGTTTATAAAAAAAAAATTTGTGTCTTCATTTTATTTTTGTTGGCTTTTTTATTTATTTTATTAAGCTTTAAAATATCCGCAGATATGTCATATTGCATTTCGACAATAAATATCATCATTAAAATTTCTTAACATTTTTTTCAGAAACATTTGGATTATAGCAATCCTGTGCATCCTTTTTCAATACATCTTTTGTTAATAATATACCTTTTAATGTATCAATTTCTAAACGGTTTCTGATTTTCGTCTTATTTAAGTTTATTTGGGAAAAAATACGTTCGACATTTGCTGTCGAATGGGGCAAAATTAAAATACTGAAAATCAATTGATACAACATTAAAGGAAATGTCATTTGACCATCAGCTCGTTTAATTTTTAAAATAGTCGACCAAAATTCTTGCACATCAATTTCTTCACAGTCTGATAAATCAAATAGTTTACTAAATTTTATATATTCCTTATTTCTCTCCATTCATTATCTAACTCTTGTAGATTTTCCAAAGGTATAAATATGTGAAAATTTTTTAGAAAGTTTAACAATAGAAGGAAATTTTTTCGACATTACCCGTTGCGGGTCTACCATCGTAATTAATTGTAGAGTTTCGTCCTCGAAATTTAATCTCAAAAAAATTTGTGTAGTAAGCTGGACCCAAAAATTTGCGGCAGCTACTTTTAAAATTATACAAAGTTTCAGATGGAAGATTAAGATTGCTTCACAAAGTTTCAGATGGAAGATTAAGATTGCTTAACATAACTTCAACTTCTGCCCCTATATTTACAATTCCTCCCGCGAGCAAAAGTTATTTTCATCTTTTAACCCTTTCGCAGCGGCTTTCCATTGTAGGTTATATTATTATATTATGTTTAATATAATATGAAATATAATAATTAAGTGTTATTTAAAAAATATATATCAAGGGGAGGGCTGGAGGGGGTGGGACATATATGTCCCATCCGTCTTTTATGATGGGTCATATATGTCCCATCAGTATATTGAAATAAAATCTAACAAAAAATTAAAACGAAATATTAGAATAAAAAAACAAAACAAAGTAATTTATCAAAAATAAAAAGTGAAAAAGGGAACAAAATATTATATATAAAAAATTAAATGTGATATGCAGCAAAACAGTCTTTGCGTAAAGGAATTTCACATTCCTTTTAAATTGTTTTAGTCCGCTTTTCCTTTTTTGCTGCTGCACATTTTGTACACCGTCTTCGTTTCACACCTTCTTTTGAAAGATGAAGACTAACATTGCTAGGCAATTTTCGTTTTTAGATAAACGACCATTTTTGTCGGAACGAGGAATATCTGCAGTTTCTACTCCTTTTTTAATAAGATCTTCAGCTAATGACACAAGGAATTCAAGAAAGGGTTGTTTTTCCGATTAAGTTCACAGTAAACTACCCAAGCATTTACGGCTGACATCATTAAAAGTCAATAGACACATATATATATACATATATATGTATATACCCCATATTACATGGAAACTTTTAAATTCAGTCGTTTTGAAAATTCTGCTGGGACATATGTGTCCCAGCAGCTGCGAAACGGTTAAATCTATGTTTTCTATTTGTGTATTTTTCAAATAATTTTTATCAATAAAACGATCCAGTATTGAAAAAGTAATATCTTTTTAAATTCTGTATAAAGTCTTTGTATTTGAGGTTTTTCATTCTGAAATAATTTATTGAGTCTATTGACTACAGGTAAAATTGACTTTAAGAACCTTAAATATATTTCATTTAATGGATCATTTAAGTAATTGAAAATAATGTCAGCTTTTTCAATTTTGTCTAAATTTACTGCAAAAGCAAAATAAATTTTTAAAGTCTCGTAAAGATCTAAAATATGGAGAACGACCATTTCTAACGAAAGCCACCTTGTTTGACAAGGATGCAGAATTTTTTTTTTTGGTTCTATTTCCAACAAAATTTGAATTTGATTAATTCCATCAATGCGTTTTGGGCTATTTGCAATATAATTGTAAATTGAACGAACCATTGCTTCAACAGAAGGTGGGGTAGTTTTGAGCAAGCGTAAGAAGCGCACAATGCGAATGAATGGCAAAAACATTTCAAAGTGAAAGTATGTGGACATTCTGCTTTAACTAGTGTTACAACGGAGAGCTTTTAGACCCCGTCATAACGGAAGCACCGTCTGCAGCAAATCCGATCAAATTTAATATGTAATTCACATTGGCGTTCGTAAAAGATTTAACAATGTGTTCAAAAAGTGCAATGGAATCACCTGTTGATACTTTAAACAAATCGAAAAAGTAATCTTGTACTAAACAGGGTGTCCCAAAAAGTAGTGATAATCGGAAGTCTGGAGGTAGAGCGTCCCTCGGGGAACCCAAATCACCCCCATGTATATGTTCTACGGTTTTTTGTAGTTTTCGAGTTCTTACAAATTTTCAAGATTTTTCGCTAATTACAAGTTGTAAGGTAATTTTGGTCATGGCGGTCGAAGAAAGTGAGATAGGCACATATTTTTTTTTCCGAAATATGGTATGGATGATATCCCTAGCCTCTGAATATACGATGTGCTCGTGATTTTGAAATTTCAGTTTGTCGCTCCTCATTCCTCACGCTGCATGATGGATCTCTGACAGCTTCCTCAACAACTGCACCCCAGGCGAGTATCCAGACCAGCAGCCTAGGGGGGGGGGGGGGGGCACAACTAAAATGTTCGAGGAGGAGGAAAAAGTCGGAAGAAGTCGCTTTTAAATTTTTTTTTAATCATATTTACGATATATCATAAAATCCAATTTTCGGTTTGATTTGGAAAACCTATCGATAATATTATGCACATCAATGTCGATCTCAGGGTGGACATTAAGGACTCATAACCGGTACGCCTTCTCGTGCAGAGATTGTAGAAATAGCTGCTGTCGCAAGCGATTCTGTCACGGGTGAAGTAATTGACTGAGAGCGAGCTTGCACCTTGATTCACATCCAAAGGAATGCAGTAGAAGTACATGATATTTTACTGATTATTTAACTGATCTTGCATTCTTCTGAAAAAAGTTGTCAATAGTCTTATCAGTCTTCCGTTTTATACTTTCGTTATTATTTCTACCTCCATCGCTAACTAATTTAGCAAGTTTATCCTTCTTCTACAAATGAAAAGCAAACGTGAAGTTAAATTAAAAAACACTACTTGAATTAATACGAAAGTACAAGTCAAGTAAATCCAACTATCACAGAGGAAAGCGAATGGATTTTATTTTTATAGTTTTTCCGTAAAAATTTTGACGTTAAACTGTAGAATCAATTTTGGCGGCACTCGAATCAATCCAATTGATGGTTTTGAGCCATCAATAGTGTATAAAAATTGGAAAGAAAAATTTTCAAGTAAACTTCTAAGACCAAATGTATGATTACCAACGCTCATAAATATCTTTAGATACCAAGACCAGCCAATGCACCTGAATCAATATAACTCTTTAGAACCATGGTCGGCCCCCGATATTGCATGAAAAATCTAAAGAAAAAATTTCAAATATTTCTCAGAAAACTGAATGCTTGTGCCCTCGTCAGAAGAAGTGAACCACCAGAATCAATCCACCAATTCGTTTGGACCGTTGTCGGTGAATAGTTATTCATTAAAATTCTTAAGAATGTCGCTATAAAAAACCAACGGGTGGCTATATTTCGATGATAGCATGGAACTAGGATTCTACAGGGAGAACCCTAAATCAAGATTCATTAAGTCAGTTTGTATGCTCCTGTTACCAATCCCACACCAAGTTATCCTGTCATCGATTTTATGTCGGAAAAATAGATAGGTAAAAAGAAATTTATGATCGCTGACCAATTTCTTAGAAACAATAACACTTTCAAATCTCGAAATTGTGTGCGTTTTCATCTATAGGAGTAATCGGTACAAAAAAATATAAAAGCATCTTCATAACCGGGCTACTAAGCATTGCATGCCTTTCTCTAAACAATCAAACACTAAAAGAAATATTTAGTATACCTAAATTATCTACCATTCTGGAATATGTGTGATGATGACTTTACGACACTAGATATATTAAAACACAAGAAAATTCTAAAAAAATCGTACACGTTTCAAAGACAAAGAGCTATGAACGAATGACTATTATTACCCACCCACTATTACTACACAAAAGAAGACAAACAAACGCCCAACCAGCGCTAGCTGTCGCCGCAAATTGCAAAAGTGTGTTACAGCACCAGCATTAATCGCCGGCGTCAGCTACACATTGTGTCCATACTATACGAAACTCGTCCTGTTAAACTTTTACAACTCACTACAGTTCAGCGTCCCATTCAATTCACTGCAAAGGTGAACTAGTGCTTTGGGAGGGGTCATGACCCCCGTGACCCTCCCCCTGTATACGCGACTGCTGCACCCACTATCTCAGGGTCTCTAATTATATTCGGTCGGCCAAGTCTGGTTCCAGGGTTACGACCTTCCATGTAGGCGTTATGTTCTCTCGCGATCATACGTTAATCCGAAAAATTTTCAGGCTGAGGCCCACCTCTGCGTTCTACATGTTCCCTGTAGAGTCTTGCTGCTTCCGAAGCGTTCCCTCTTGCCCAGCCATAATAAAAGTGCATTTCCGCGTATTCATTCGGTAAATAGCTCATGATTTCGTAGTCCAGAATTATCGCCAAGGTCACAATTCCAAATATTTTCACTACGGCATTAATCAAAATCTAAGTTCGTAAGCAAAACAAAATGCTCGGGCTACCACAAGAAGCTCGTTTATTGTAAAGAATGCAGAAAATTAGCAGATTTGTCGAGTTGATTAAGAGCGGCGGAAGA
Source organism: Dioctria linearis (assembly GCA_963930735.1). NCBI lineage: Eukaryota > Metazoa > Arthropoda > Insecta > Diptera > Asilidae > Dioctria > Dioctria linearis. Next base: position 6,154,119 of record OZ005741.1, read on the forward strand.
AAAACATCAAAAGAAACAGACAAGCACTCAATCGACTGAAAGAGAATTTTTTCCGCCATTGTCGGTTATTTGTCGAAAAGGAAGGTAGACATTTTGAAAACTTTTTGTAATTTTTCACAATAAAATAATTATTTTTATTTAATTTTCAGTTTTACTTGTTTTTACTTCCCAATTAAAATTGTTAAATTTTACACTAAGTACAATCTGAATCGAAATTTAAGTATGATGCCGTTGAGATAACTTGATAAAATCTGGGCCATGTAAAGTCGATGAACTAAGGAAGTTTTTGAACTAGTTTCTACAAAAAAAAAAAAAAATATAAAACTTTTTTCTTAAAATTGCCATATAACATTCAAGTTAGTTTTTGTTTTGGTAAAAGAAAAAATACAACATTACTTTTTGAGACAATAGTGAAGTGTACTGAAATAAATGTTTTTAAATACAACAGATGCACTGTTAAACTATTTCGAAAAAAAAATAAGTGCCTATCTCACTTTCTTCGAACGCCATGACCAAAATTACCTTACAACTTGTAATTAGCGAAAAATCTTGAAAATTTGTAAGAACTCGAAAACTACAAAAAACCGTAGAACATATACATGGGGGTGATTTGGGTTCCCCGAGGGACGCTCTACCTCCAGACTTCCGATTATCACTATTTTTTGGGACACCCTGTATAATTTTCGAAAGTTCGAACGACAATATGCTTAATTGACTTTATTTGACTTTTATCAGTTGATTCGTCGATGCAAATTGAAAATTTGTGTTTATTCATCTTTTCACACAATTCTTGAAATTGTGATTTTCCTAATACTTCTTTAACTATTGCTGTTGTTTTTGTACGATTGCAAGTAATACTTTTCCATAACTTTATTGTCACATCCTATATCTCTCAACAAAACACTGAGGTGGTCCATGGAACGAAAGGCAATATTGTGTTCAACACAAAATGCAGCAATCTTAATTTCCGCTTTTATAACGTTTTTTCTACGTTAATGTATTGAAATCAGAAAAGGTATTTAATATTGAAGGTTGATATTGAACAGAACGAGAGTTTTGTTTATGTTTTTCAGAATTAGCATGGTTTTTTAAATCAGTTTTTCCACCCGAAACTTTTAATGATGTAGAGCATATTTTGCAGAATGCTGGATAAGTACCTTTATTCTTACTTACATTTTTGCGCAGCCAAGTTTTAAAGTTTTCTTCATCGAACCAAGAAGAAACGAATTTCTGAGCTTTTCTTTTCTAAAAAAAATATGAAATAGAGTTTTTATATTTTTGAAGGGCGTAGTTAGAATTTAGTAATCAAATTATTTTCAGAAAAACAAACACATGCTTACTTTTGTAGAAGAAACATATTCTTCTTTTGTTTGTTTATCTCCATGATCATTTTCAGCAATTGGCCCAGAATTTTCGTTAGCACGCTTATTACTTAATATAAATCGTTGCATTGTTTTCCAATTTAGAATTAAACAACAAGAATCAAGATATATGTACACACATGATACGACAAAACAGAAGTGAGGTTAGAATAGAAATGAAATCAGAATGATTCTTCTCTTTCTTGTTCCTCTGCTTCTTCTTTTTTTAAAAACGTAAATGAGCTGCGGAGCTTTCATTTGATTAAAACGGAAACTTGATATCCAAAAAGCTGTGAAGAAATGCATTCAAAAACAATCAAAATAGACAAACAAAAGGAAAAATTAATGAAAATTATATAATTTAAATATCTAATAATTTGTAGATAATGCAAGAAATCCGGAATTCTGATAAAAGCAGAAAAATCTTGAAATTTTGATACAAAAACTGGACATCTGTTTTAGCTTTTAAAATCTGGAAAAAACAGATAAATCTGGCGCTACCTACATTTCATGAAGTGCTGAGTTACATGAAGTGCCCACGGCATATACATTATATACATGTACATATTGGTACGTGCAATAGAAAGAGACAACTGGTGACATCTACTGGCAATAAACAACTTCAGGTTCGGAGAGTAAATGACTTCAGGTTCGGAGAATCGATTAGGAAAGTTCAGGAATAGAACAAATAGAATGGTCAAGAAGCTTTTGGAATAGAACACTCCAGAATAATCCGGAGTGTTTCTAGGGTATAAATATAACAGTTGTCATCGCCAGAAAAAGGAGTCTTGTCTTAGACGTTGCAGTGTTAAGAAGCGAAAGCAATAAAGAAGCGATAGTGTATGTAATTAGATTGCGATAATTGAAAGTACAGTATTAGCGATAATTAGAGTTGAGTTGATTAAATAAATGTTTGTGAACTTTATATGATTAGAGTGAAATAAAGAACTTATATATTAATTATTTAATATTGTGTTTTAAATAACGAACCAAAGGCCACGCTCGCAACAATATATATAAAGACAGGGAATAAGTTAGTGAAATCACAAAAACATAAACTTGAATTTATCAAAAACACAACTGAACGGATTATGTTCACTCGTCTGCTCTAATATCCTGGACATACATATGTATATCAATAATTAAATAATTTCCTCCTATTTCCGAATGTATGCCTAGAGTGGAATATTTCATAGTGCCGTAGAAGGCGATTGCTCATTAAAAAAATGACAGAGACATCTATTAGCCAAAGATAATCACTAAAAGCGCCATCAAAAGAAAAAGAACCGGTTCGCGCAATCAGGGTTCCATTTCAAGAAAATTGGTTATGCGGAAACTTCGAACGTACTTCCTTCAAATAATACCTCACGCGATACAAAACATGTTTTTGGATTGGGTGGGGAGTGTGCCCCCGTAGTCTTAATTAAAAATTGAAAAAAAAAGAAAACAATATTTCATATTCTTTGCCTGTCGCAATACATAAATCTAACATTCTGCTAAATTTAAAACCTACTTTACATTGTTCTCGAGAAAAACGTCTGTGACAGACAGATGGACGCAAGATTGATCTTATAAGGGTTCCGCTTTTTTTCTTGTGGTACAGAACCCTAAAATCTGCTTCAAAATGTGCTCGTTGATTCCTAGCATAAAAAGTAACGCTACATTCACCTAAGTATAGCGCTACTACATATTGCGTTACTTTGGGTACATGTTGCGTTACTTTGGGTATAGTGACTTTAAAAATTTCTATTTAAATTTATATCTCTAAAATGAAGCCGAGCACCACCGCAATTTTTACCACATGGGTAGTATGAGGCGGATGGCTTCATGAAATAAAAATACAAAAAGATAAGTTTAAAAACAAAAAAACTATTATTAACACGAGCAGTCATCATGACCGCAACGACATTTCGAATTGGAATTTTGAGGCTTGTGTGCAACGTACGTCAGTGTGCGTGTGCGTCCATACTTCATGCAGTATCGCCGTTGCCCTTGCCGAGTGTGGAAGTGCGCGCTTTTAACTTGGATAATTAAAAATTCAAGCTAGTTTTCAAAAACTACGACGGCTTGCATGGCTAAGAATAACTAGTGCCATGCGTACCTACTACCCAACTGCAGCCTTAAAGGCTATGCTGAACCTACTGCCTTTAGACTTGCATGTTAGGAAGGAGACTAAACACAGTGTAAATTTTGTTGGATCCAATGATCAAGCCAATTTCAGACGTTATGCCTAAGCGCCATTACTTTGAAACACAACTTAAGGTGATCTTAGGGAACTGTCAACAGCAGTACTCTGGGGACTTAACCTTTGATAAAGGATCTCTTAAATGGTACCCGGATTGATCTAAATTGAAGCTAGAGCAGGCGTGGGCATGTATTGACTGAAGTGACATATCGCAAAGGTACTGAATGGCTCACCAACTATTTTACAGGCAGAAATACATGCCATATAAAACTCTGCGCTCGCGAAATAATTCACAAGGATATTTATGGAGGAAAAATTACATAATATAAGACAGACAAACAGCACTCAAAGCGTTATGTGAGACTGTCAAGACAGTAATTGAAGCAACTGACTGAACCAAACAAGGTGACGCTGATTTGGATGCCAGGATATGATGTCATTAAGGGCAACGAGATTGCAGACAGCCTTGCAAGGAAAGCAGCCGGAGCTCTATTTATTGGTCAGGAGCCCATCTTCGGACACCCAAAAATTCACTTTTCAGCTCAGATCAGGCTTTCGAAGGACAGAATTAAAAATACATCCTGGGAAAATATCTTGGGGCTAAGAGAAGTGAAGAAGTTTGTAAAGTATTTGCAACATAGGACAAAAGCATTCCTAACACTTAGCAGAAAGGAGTTAGGGCTCATAAGGGGCCTATTTACTGAGCACTGCGCACATAGATATATATATCTTAAAAAGAAGGGTAAGGTTGCTCATAAGACCTGTCGTTTCTGAACATGTCCTGTGTGATTGTGAAGCTCTGTGCCGCATAAGGCGAAGAGATCTAGGAATGGAATTTCCACCGTCAGCAGATGTCGCAAAAATGACCTCCCAACAGCATCATGGGCTTTATAAAATACCTTAATTTCGAATGGGCGCCCTAAGGCATTTAGGAGTAATGTCACAAAAGATATTACTAGTCGTGATTACTTGTTGAGAGGCGGGAAATCTGTCTGCATCTATCCACAAATTAATAATAATTATAGTGCAAACATAAATAATAATGGCGAATAAATGAAAAGGTGGCTGTATAAAGAGTTATCAGATGATGAAGAGATGCCGACGTGGAAACAGATGTGTCTACTGATTATGTGCTCCATGAGTACTTCAAATTTGATTATGAAATAGATGACTTCTCAGAAGAAGAAATCGATCATATTCACAAAGTACGCATTCAGGGTCTCGTTAGCAATGGTCTTCCGAAGATGAAATTCCACTCGCGGAGTTGCAATCTCAACCAGGGAATAAAAACTATTTTGGTAAGAATCGCTTTTGTTGGTCATCTCAGCCTGACATCCGTCGTGGAAGTACAGAGAAGCACAATATTGTGTAGCATATACACAGGAAGTAAAACCTGCGTACTGTAATGTTTTCAACACTTCTGTCACGCCTCTTACATTTGGAGCCTTTTTTGTACTGACGAGATACTGAACAAAATAGGACTGCATACCAATCAAACATGTGTTCAAGATTTGGATCTCGTAGAGCTAAAAAGGCTTATAGGGCTTGTACTTTATACTTTACACATGGTACAATACTGAGGGCTCATGTGTAAGAATATACTAGAAATCCTATTGAATTCCTATTCGGTTTGATGATACAGAAACTAGAGAAAAAAATTGTACCCAAGAACAAAACCGATTCTCGTAACCTACTCAGGCAAATCTGCGTTTAATTCCCTGAATATAAGGATTGTCCTAGATTTTGAAACAGTTACAATAATTCGTCAGCGGTTACCATGATCGCACGTATTTGATTAAGGGGCAAAAATGGGGGGGGGGGGGGTAGGTAGTTATGGGTTAACAACAACAAAATTTCGTTCCGTCATACAGAATTTTTTTTTTTATAAAAACCATAAAGCATTAAGCTTCACCAGGCATTTGAATCAAGAAAATTGTTTGCACCTTTTTTTAAGATATAATTTTTCATCGCAAAAATTACGAAATTTCTTTGTGGTGGGTCGTGGTAGGAGAAATAAAAAACAAAAAAAATGAGTGAGCTTATTTCTAATTCCATACAAGCTCTGAAGATTTCAACAAAAAATATCGTAGATGGTCGGATACCAAGGAAATCGGTTTCGTGTGGAATCACTAATCCCTCATTATAAGATTTAACATTTACAAAATAAATAATTAACAATTATGAAATAAATCCTAATTTTATATGCTATGACAACCCATCAATTAGGCAAAGAAAAGATGAAAGACACTTCAACATTTGTATAGAGCTCGGATTAGTATCTAAAGTCCCTGTTTTCAGGTAAATCTCTTTATTTGTTTTTTGTTTTTGTTTTTATTAATTTGAAATTCAAAAGGCCTTTTGTACATACCTATAATACCTACTTTACTAGATTTGAAATGTAATAATTCCAAAAATTTTTAATTAGGTAGGTATCATTATGAACATGATAAATGAATCACTAATCAGTATAGGCAGGTATGTATGTAGGTATCATATAAGTACGTATAAGTACACTAAAATATCCAATTAAAATATTCTTTGTGATAAGAAAACCCTTCGTATGATCAGATAAACTTTTCTGGGAATAATTATTTCAAGAATGGGCACACATATAAGTATGTAAGTAATTAGGAGTATAATATACTTTTGTTTTTGTACATCACACAATTTGTATGAAAAAAAAACAAATGCTCTGCATGTGCGTATAATTTCTTGTCAATTTGAAATTTTCGGTATTTTTTATGAGTCTTTTATTCCCAGGCTTATACTGATTTCCATGGAAAACAATTCAGCCTTGATTCTAGTATATATGTATGTATGTAGTGTATATGATTTCAATTGAGCTATAGATGTATATATCACAATTGTACATCTATGATTAGGTAGAGGAGTGTTCATTTATCTCAACAGAAGCGTAGGCAATTAAGAAAAACTCACACCCTCCAAAATAATGCCTTAGGGTAAAATCATAAAGGACAAGATTTTGCAAAGAGTCGATGATGTGAAAATCAACAAAGTTTTACTTTTAACATTTATTGGGCGTCGCTCGTCTTTAAGGTATGAACCAATTTTGCAGTCGATTTTCAATAAGCTCAACAGTTCGTTTTTGTAATCCCAATTGACAAAAATTCTCTATTCGATGATGTTAAGAAAATTCAACATCGTTAACTGTATTTTAGCTGAGATTTTTTGTTTCTATTTATACTAGCCGCAATGATCCAATGTTCTGATGAAATATCTAATCTGATGCCTTGCAGAATGATTTTTGCATGCAATATTCGTACTGTAAACCACGCACATTCTTTTATCATATAAAATACTTTCGACCGTACAGTAAAATTCCTTGATGCTTTTTTGTCCCGAACTGTGCGAATATGGAATAGTCTACCATCTTCCGTCTTTCTTTCGGCATACAATCTGCGAAAGTTTTTAACGGTGACATACGTCAATATCTCCGTCATCCTTATGTTCCCTATCTCCTTCCTGCCATGCTGTGTGTTGCATCATATAATATCCCTGAGCTTGGCTTAATAATATGACAAAAAAAAATAACTGAAAAAGCTAGAAAAGAGAGATCAACGCTCTTCTGTAATTTCGTATGGTCACCTCTCTGTGCATGTTTTCGCATATATTTCGAGAATGGTTCGTCGGACAGTAGAAATTATTATAACCAATTTCATAGGATTTATTACTCTGTAGAACTTTTCAGTACAATAAAAACGTCTAGAGCTGATCGTTTTCACAGTATACTTAAAAAACCAAAATTTTTATAAGGCAACACCAAGAGAGGGTTACCCGATTTAATTCATTTTTGAAGTTACATTTACTATTGCTATAAAATCGCCATATACCTGTCATCTCTCTTCGTCAATGCGATCTCAGGTAGTGCCCACATATATGTATTGTGAAAAACGAAAATTGTTGCCCGTTTAGTCAGCAGCAGCCGTCCAGCTTCAGGCCGCGCATATCACAGAACAACAAAAATAGGCTGTCAATAATTATTGTTAAATTTCACAGTCTAACTGATATAAAATAAGTAAAAAACGAGTTTTCAAACAAAACTGAGGCCAAGCCGCATGAAAAACATAACATAATTAATAGTCTTCGAACTCGTATTCACCAAAATGGTGAATCTCTGTTGGACCTTTTTATATCTGATAGTTTAGACTTGGTTGCTTCGCAGACTACAGTGGCTCTTCCTGGTATCTCGGATCACTTTGCGGTTCTTGTTTCGTTCGCGATTGACTTTTTGAAAAATCCCACAAATAATACTTTTTTTTATAGAAGTTATGGTAGACTAAACGTCGATCGACGGCCTTTATGCCGCTTTAGATAGTACCTATTTTGATAATATATATTTAACTAATAATGTCGACATGCAAGTATCCATGTTTACTAATACAATCAATTCACTCTATGACTTCTTTGTTCCACAAAAAAGGATTAAAGTTCGTGCTGAATGCCCTTGGATGAACTCCGTGTTTGTTAAAACTAATCGCGGAACGAAATTTTGCTTACTCGCAATGGAAACGGTTTGGTGGAGACTATCTATGGATTAATTATAAAACGTTGCGCAATATTACCTCTTCTGTCATTCGTAAGACTAAGAACGAATTTATGCGAAAGAGACTTGACACTTTTCTTCCAGCTCGTAAATTATGGCAAAATATTCGCAACTTAGGCCTAACCAAAAATAATATCAGTTGTTATGTTGATCCTGATCACCTCAACGCACATTTTATTGGAAATTTTCCGTCTTCCTCCACTAGTACAATATTGCCTTTTTCCATGCCTGAACTAGTTGACCATGATGTGGATCTCGATAAGCCAACCTTTTCTTTTCATTTTATCTCGATAGTTGATGTTATTATTACATTTAAAAGTGTTAAGTCTAATGCCATTGGTTTTGATGGTGTTGACCCACCATCCTGTAACTCATATTTTTAATACTATTTTTACCACTTCCAACTTCCCTTCCTTATGGAAGTCCAACCGCGTTACTCCTATTCCAAAGGTACGTAGACCTTCTGTGCTTGCCGATTATAGACCAATTAGTATTTTACCTTTCTTTTCCAAGGTGCTGGAAAAAATTATGTCAACACAGATTACCAGTTTTATTGAGAAGAACAAACTCCTGTCAGACTTCTAATCTGGTTTTTGGGCAAAGCATAGCACTGTAACCTCCCTTTTATACCTTGATGAAAGAATTCGTCGTGGTATTGAAAATAAAGAAGTAACGATACTTGCACTGCTTGATTTCTCGAAAGCTTTTCACTCCGTAGACTTTACTATACTCTTGGATAAGCTTATTTCTCGTCATCAATTTAGCTTTGTTGCTGTTAAGTTAATTCATAATTACTTAATAAAACGTAATCAGACCGTAGTATGTGAATCTCGTCATTCTGCTGCTCTAAAGATAACATCAGGCGTTCCACAAGGCTCTATCCTTGGGCCCCTACTTTTCTCCCTATATGTATGTTAATGACCTACAGACATGTATCTCTGAATGGCATACCCAGCTTTATGCTGATGATGTGCAGATTTCCCTTTCTGCTCCCGTTTCACTTATCTCTATGGGCATTGAGAAATTAAATATAGATCTTGCAGCAATTGGTTATTGGGCTTCATTGAATAAACTTAACTTAAATCCTGCCAAATCTCAAGTCATGTTAGTGTACCATCGTAATATAGACACCTCTGTTCTCCCTCCAGTGATTATCAATAGTACAGTTATTCCTTTTTCCTCTAAGGTTAAGAATTTGGGTATTGTATTTAATTCTAGGATGAGTTGGGCTGATCATATCTCAAGTTTAACTGGTAAGGTTTATGCTTCTTTAAAGGTTCTTTTGCGTCATGCAGCATACACGCCTTTTAAAATTCGTCTTAGACTCGTTAAAACGCTTATACTCCCACTGATTATTTATGGTGATGTTATTTATTGTGGTTTGGACAGCCATAGTCGCAGACGTCTTAACGTAGCTTTTAATTCAATGCTCGGTACATGATCACATATCACAGTATGTTCGGAAAAGGATGTTCCTTGGATATATATTTACAATATCGTATTTGTTTAATGGTTCATAAAGTGATCCATGGCCGATGCCCGGATTACTTATTAAATTATTTTCAGTCTTTATCATCAAGTAGTAGAACCAGACAACTATTGATTCCTACCCACAAGTTACTGCTTAGCTCGAGATCTTTCCCTGTTCTTGGTGTTAGAGTATGGAATGCTTAACCTGTCGAAACTCGCCTCATTGTGAATGCTCGCAACTTCAAATCCAAGTGCTACATTTTCTTTCAATCAAATAATATATAATTATGCAAATCTTTATCTTTTTGATTCTACTATTGTTATCATCTCTGTTTTCTTTCTTTTTATTTGCTTAGATTTTCTTTCATTTTCTCATATCATTTATAATTTCTTAATTGTCGCTAATATTTTTCTTTTTTCTTTCACTGTAAAATTTTGTTTCTTATTTACGAATTTGATTAGGCACACATGAAAGAGTATTATGTAACTCACTGAGCTTGTTAATAAAGAATTATTACTATTATTATTATTATTATTAGTCCGCTAAGGTGGCTCGATATCGTCGGGTAACTGTATAGAGATTCAGCGATTTTGATTAAGCATCAAGGACAAGTTCTGGCTCCTATCTCGTTTCATCGAGGTATCAGACAGGGCTGTCCATTGTCAGGTATGCTTTATGATCTTTCGTTGGAGCCGCTACTGGTGAATCTTCGTCGAATGCTCGGACAGTTGTCGGTTCATCTGCCATATACCAATGTGAGGCCTCTTATGTTGGCGTATGCGGATGATCTGTCTATTTTCGTGACAAGAGATGAAGCTTTTCCGGTCGCTCGTGCTGTTTTCGAACAGTTCGAACGTATAGCGGGCGCTAAAATCAACCATAGTAAGAGTCAAGGCTTGTGGTGTGGAAGGTGGAGAGATCGTACAGATACTCCACTGAACATCCAATGGACTAATACTTGCCTGAACTATTTAGGTGTGTATATCGGACGCGAGAGTAAATCAAATAATAGCCGCATCGCTCTTGAGAAACTCTCTAGAGCTGTAAACTCATGGCGTAGTTGACTGTTTCCATTATCCTTAATGGGTAGGTCAGTCGTGATAAACTATTTGATTACCTCGTCCATCGTTCATCTGCTAAAGTCTGAGACGTTTGATGAAGGCTTCGTAGGTCTTCTTCAAGCAAAAGTCAAGATAGGTGGAATAGGTCTCACTAACTTGGTTGTGAAATCAAGGTGTCTCCAAGTGCGTGCATTCCAAGGAGTGTTTTGCTTGACAGCTTGATTTCTCAACTGTGGGTGAATGTACTGGGAGGGATCGGCATAGGGGAGTATTACTACCTACTCTCTGTTCGACCACCTTATCCTCGTGACTGGCCACAGGATCTAATCTCAACGATTCAGACCTGGGGCAGAATCAGGCCAGCATTTCACCTTCAGTGGAATGCTTTAAGGTACACGCAATTCGCGTCGATTCCAATCAGGTTTGATCCTGAATTAATAGATTCAGTGTTCAGTAATGCTCGGGGTTTTGAAGCTGACACGCATACACTGACAGTTCTCGGAGATATTATTGATATCTCTGGAAACTGTCGAATAAACACTAACACTTCACTACTACACGACCTGGCTGCTTCTGCGCGGGAGAGATTTCGCCAACTTGGGACCAGTGACCCTGGCACTAAGTTGGAAGATGCTTTCGTTCTGAACAGACCACCACACACGCCTTTCAGCACACTTACAACACGTGTGCTCCGTGACGTGCTTATGTCCATAAGACCTCCGGGGTATACAGGATACAACAGATGGCGAACACACCTCGGGGTGAATATGGGCGTGATGGGAGGGATAACTTGCACAGTATCCTTCTAGTTACAAAGATGCTGATGTAGCATTCAAATTGCTGCATCACAGTCTTATGCATCCTAATCAGTTGTCAAATATTGACCGCCGAGTTCAAAGGATTTGCACAGTTTGTGGTGGTGAAGGCACCCTGTTTCACAGGTTCTTTACTTGCCCGGCTTTGCAAGATCTAATGGATCTCGTGCGCGATATGTGTCAGTTGATCCACTCGAATTTCAGCATTACTAGAACATCGTTTCTATGGGGGCCAAAGGTTTGTAGTCGGGTGAATTGTCTGATTAGCTTTGTGTTGACACTGGCCAAATCTACGATTCACTTGTACTACATGAGAGTCGAAGATGGGAATCAGAACACTGACCCACAACACCACGCACACGCACTTAAGCGCCACTTCGTTGACAGATTGAAGAGACGTTTACGTCTTGAATATCTGGCAACGAACGCTGACACATTCAACTGCACATGGCAGCCACTATCGTCGGTGCAGGACAGAGCTCTTGTCTTTCACTGGTGATAGCAGGCCACAGCATTTGCAACACTAGTCCACGGGGCTTCTCCCCGCTTAGGAATCGTGCAACTGCTGTGGGAAGGACAAGCACTCTGTTAGAGATGCTAAGCTGGAGGGATGATGAGGGCAGTTTGTAGAGGTCTACGATACTACAGGCGGCCCTCGCGGGACTCTATAACGGTACCGGCTAAATTTTTACGTTCGTTCGATTTTTCTAATTCGGTTTCGGTCTCGGTTCTAAATTACAAAATTTTATGTTGAAATTCGCTCGTTTAGGGAAATTTTTATTAGTTTATTTTGGAAATTTGGAACTCCTTGGAACTGCCACTTACCTAATTGTCACAATTGGGACTGGTTTTAAATTTTTCGTAATAATTTAGATCTTTTCAAAATTCTTGTGGCCCTTTTTAGACACTTTTGAGAATTTTGTTTGAACTTGTTTTACTTTTTGTGTCATTTTGTTTTAGTTTTGTGTCATTTGTTTAGTTTAATTGTTTTACTTGTCCCTATTGACTTTTATAACTTTAGTTTAGCTAGTGCCTTTTTTACCCTTTGTAGAGCCTTTTGCCGCCTATTCTAAGGAATTTTAAAAAGAGCCAGAGAGCCACCAAATAAAGATCATATATAAATAAAAAAAAAATTATTATTAGTCCCATTTTCGTAGTTTAAGTGTAAACTTTCTGCTTTCTAAATGAATGCGTTCTCGAGTTATCATGTAGACGGACATACAAAAGGCATGGTGAGTTGTAATTAGATTACAAGGATTCTTTGATTTTAAAACAGTAGACGAGAAAGAAGAAATGGCAAAACCTTACACAGTTATTGATGGCATTTTCTTAGGCGTTATGTAAATATCTTAAATACTGGGATTGTAGATAAGCCAGCATCTGCTAAACTCTGCACACTTATTGTAAAATTGACAAAAGTCTTCAAATTGAAAAATTAATTTGAGGTTTTCATAAAATCCTGATTTTACATAGACTAGCTCCATTTCCTTCAACCAAATATTTTCTGAAGTTGGATGATGTCCATCCATCAATTTTTTATTTTATTATTAAGCTTTCCAGTCGATCCAGAATTGAAACGAGTATTTTAAAAATAAATTTCTTCAAGTCTAAATGTAGTAATTAGTGTTAAAACTTACCTACCTTTTCCATTCTTTGGAATTTTTCTTTCTTCCGCTCGATTAAGTTAAAGTTTAAAATTTTTCCAGCACAGTTCATGCTTAATACTAACACTTTTTGCCGTATAATTTAATCGTTTTGAGAAAAGAACTGTAAATGTAAATGTAAAAGTGATACACAGTAAAATATTAAGCCGCCATTAAAGTGACATCCAATTTTAAACATAATCTTTAAATGCCGCCATTCAAATGATTATTCAATACATAGTTTAATAATAAATATTTAGCAAAAAGTAAAACTTTTAGTTTCAGATGGTGAATAGAGTTCTGTAGTGAGCATATTCAAGAATATAAGTTTCATACATAAACACCAGTTATGGAGAATGACTGCAAAGTGACGTGAAATAGAGATTTGTGGAAATGAAATCCTTTCTATTTGGTAGTTACAGAAATGAGCTGAAGATTGTGCATTATAAAATCAGGTGTTCAGCTGCGACTACAATTCCTGCTGCTGATTAACAGTCTCATCAGATTTGCTTTGTTTTCTTTCAAAGGCTCTGAAGAAACTAGTAGTATATTGGCAGGTTCATCAGTAACACACTGCGAATCAATCTCATAAGTAGTTGTCTACCTGAGTTTCGACCCCAATCATACTTGTGAAAGTGCGCTATTTTTTGTCAGAGATTTGTGTGCTGGCGCTTTTCCAAAGCTTTCGACAAAATTTGCCATGTAAACTTGCTAGAGAAAATTGTGTAATAATTTCCATTTTAACGTATCGGACGGTTACAAAAGGATATTTTTGGGGATAATAATTACTCCAATTTCCTTCCTCTGTCGAGTGGAGTACCACAAGGCTCAATTCTTGGTCCTCTACACTTAACTTTAATACGTTAATAATATGCTTGAAATAATACGAAATGCCAACATCCATATTTACGTTGACGACGTTCAGGTCTAATTCAGTCGTCCTAAAAGTCTTATCGATGGCTCTGATCCATTGCAATTTGCATAACAAATTTAAACTAAATCCAAGCAATTCAGAGTGTAGGTATCGCTTTTTTCCTTTAGTACTGTTGACTCTTCATTTTTTCCTTCTACTATTTTGAATGGTTTTTCAATTCTCTATGTAGATAAAGTCTGCAATCTCAGGGCTACCTTTAAACTCTAACATGAAATGTTGCGATCTCATTAACTATAACCTGTCACCGATTTACGTCACCCTCCGCCGCCTTTGGTTGTGTGCTAGAATACTTTCCCTTAAGGAAGGCTGTTAAGTCTCTTACAGCCTTTCATAAACGGTTCACTTTTTTTCTCCATGCTAGATTCGCACTGCTCCAGGAAGATAACGTATTACATTTATCGATTGTAAAAGGTTTGTTTTCGGGTTACGAAGATTCGATTATGTGTCTCACCTAAATTTTGTACTGCTAGGTTGCTCCATTAAAGTATATCTATAGCGTTGAGCATTAGTCTTCCTATTCATCTTACTACTACTACTACTACTACACAGAACTCAGCCTGTTTATCTCGTTTGAATACCATGTTTTAACCCTTGAACTCTACAAGAGGTTACAAACTGCTAACTCCACGTTTTCAGACCTCTGCAAATTACTCGAATCTGAATTTCATTGCACTCACATAAACACCGTTTCACTAGGCGTGAAAGGTAATGGTACTCGTGTCCAAAGCTTTGTTTGGTGTTTGACTGTCATCAATACAAGTCCTGATAACTCGATAGCTAGGTACATCATAACTTGTTTCCAGTGGCCTTACTTCCATGCAAATAGCCAGAGCCTCTGGCGCTTGAAAGACACTACAGTAGTCCAATGCGCGGTACGATTACTGTATTTGAAGGAATGTTGAGTACACCCTGACTCCCATTCCCAAATCCATTCTCGAACCGTGTCTGTCTGTAAAGATAAACATCAGATTCATTTGCTACGTGACTATCATCCCATTGCTCTGTACAAGGAATGCTAGTTGAGAACGCTTTCTCAAAGCTTAGTCTAGTAGCGATAATGTAATCTGTAGCTTCCCGTATACAGTTCCCAGGACACATCTTCAGTATTCTGCAGTGACCAAGGTCTGCTGCTATCCAGCTGCTTGACTCTCTAAGCCTTAGTGCCGTTTTTGCATTTATACATTTCCCATGGATGTTAAGGGGCAGGATCCGGAGTATAATCTCCATTCCTGCCTTGTTGTTCGAAGAGCACCTGCAATACCAAGACAATCAGCTTTCTGTATTGCAGTAAGACTTTTCAGGTACATGCTTTCTCTAGACTCTAGAGCATATATTCCACCACACCAAGATTCCATATGTGAGGAAAGGTCTTGCAATAGTAAAAGGAAAAAAGAGTACTCCTTGTCGCATTCTCTTCTAATTTCTATAACTTCCGAAATAATTTGAATTTTAAAATGGTTAAAATATTCCTAAAAGCATAAAAAATTTATATAACAAAAAAAAAAATAGATTTCCTGATAATGTCAAGGGGATGTAACCCCTTAACATTAGGAAAAAATAAAATTGGTATAATGTAACTGAGAAATTAGTTGATAGTCCGTCAACCGAACAAATTGGTTTCGTTCAATCACTAATAATAGTTTAATATTAAAAGAAAATTTAACCCTAAAAATTGATGAACAACCAACGTTAGCAATTGTTCCTAAACAATTTTTATATTTTTAAGCCAAACTTAACCTGCCTGTAATGAAAATTCTAATAATAGAATATGCCTGGTCTTATGCTGAGGGCAAATTTCCAGAGCACAATCAACTTGAAACAACACCTGAAAGTCATCCAAGAATTTTAAGGGGATCCGATGACCAACCCCATTTCAGACGTTTCACTGAAACGCCATAGCTTTGAAAGACCATTTAAAATGATCTTAGGGGACAGTCAACAGTGGCACATAGGGGACCTACCCTTTGAAAATGGATCTCTTAAATGGTACACGAATTGGTCCACAATAGAAGGTGGAGGAGGCGTGGGCATATACAGGGTGAAGTGTCATCTCGGAAAGGCACTGGGGGCCTCAACAACCATTTTCTAGGCAGAAATAAACACCATAGAACACTGTGCTGGCGAAATAATTCCCAAGAATATGCGTGGAGCTAAAATATACATAATATGTGACAGTCAAGCGTTAAACTATTTTACCTTTTAGTCTAAGCAAAGGAAGGAGCCATATTGGCCCTGAGACCGTCCATGGACACCCGAAAAGTCACTTCTCAGGTTAGATCAGACTTTCGGAGGACAGAAGCACACTGGAAAAATATCCCGGGACAAAGACAAGCCAAGAACTTTGTAAAGTATTTGCAACAGAGACAAAAGTATTCCGCAAATTTAGCAGAAAGGAGTTAAGGCTCATAACGGGCCTATTTACTGGGCACTGCGCACATAGATATAATCTTAAAAAGATGGGTAAGGTCGATGATGAGATCTGTCGCGTCTGTATGGATGACGATGAAACTGCTGAACATGTCGTATTTGACTGTAAATATCTGTGCCGCATAAGCCTAAGACTTAAGGAAAGGCACTCCCATTGCCAGAAGATGTCGCAAAGATCGCCCCCAGAACGTCATAGACTTTATAAAAGACCTTAAGTTCGAATGGGCGCCCTAGGGCATTTAAAGGTAATGTCGCAAAATATGCTATAGATCGCGGTGACTAGATGAGAGGCGGCAAGTCATTCTGTATCCCCCCACAAAAAATTATAATACTAATAATAATAATAAAATAGGACATGAATAATTTTCCATTATAAACACATTTATTTCAATAGAATCTGTCTGAGTAAAAGCTCATTGTTGACGCCTATTTTTTTCCCTTGAAATGAAGAGATAAGTGATTTGGTTAGTTGACTTTTGGCTTTGTAGCCTGTAATAATGTCTTGACTAAATTTTGACAAGGAAGCCGTCCGCATCCGTGCCGTGCCGCCGGCTGGTAGATTTGACGTAGCCAAATATAAGATAGAGCGGATTGTGTAGACGATCGGTCTAATCACAGGACAGTGTAATTCAGCTGAGGTTATTCGAATTCAGCACTTGATGTGATGCGAGTAATTCGTAGACTTGAAGTCGTAAAATGAATAATCGAGGATAATGTGATTAGCTGGCCAGCTGTAGTCTTCCTAACAGGACCTTGTAGGTCGGGTAAAAAGGGGGTTATAATAACCACAGACTTCTTACTCGTAACTTGACGCTTGACAATAGGTCTCTTACTCTTGATGGTCGAGGGTCAGGTAAACCGATCTATAGTTTACTGCTACCAGGAGATCAACTGATATTGGGATGTTAATAAGGGCATCCGTTTCAGTAGAAGTAGGACGCTCGTTCATCCGGGTGGCACAAAGTTCAGGCATGCACTCTGAAAAGATTTTAATAATATTATGAAGAGCTGTCCCAATGACAGTCCGCTTGTTGTCCTTAAGATGTGGAGCAGGGCAGAGTATACTCCGCTGTATACCCAACGTTAGCACTGGATTCGCTTGGAGGCGAGATAACGTAAAACGACAGGAGTCGTCTTCTAATAGACTAAAGTCTACGATAGCGAGTCCACTGGGCTCAGAAGCATAAATGATTCCAGTTGGTGTCTTCCAGTCTTGTACGCTGGGCGTTGACGTTGGCGCTGTAGCGCAGCTAGGACTGGCTTTTGATCCTTAGCTAGCTGTCACCATGGAGAATTTTCCCCGTGTTACCTTATCTAGAGCTCGACACGCTAGTGGCAGGTATCTAAGCGGGATTCACTGAAAAGGAACTTTGGGTATCCTGTGGAAAACTTCAATATAGTTAGAAGAAATTTGCCATGAACATGGCCGGTAGACTGCTTGTATAACAAAAACTATTTATTTTATTCTATTTTATATTTTATATTATTTTATTCGTTTTTTTTATTTTTGTATGAACTTGCTGTTCGCCCGCTGACATCAGACTGATTTTCTTTTATATTTTATTTTACAATTTTAATATACCGGCCTAGTATTTCACACCCCTTTTAGTTCCCAAAGTAGTTTTCGCTGTACATAGCGCAAACTCTACAAATGTGGTGTGGTTGTCCAAATTAATTTGCAACGCGTCGTCAAGCCGCCACAGGCTCTATGGCCGCTTGGTTTTACCATCAACTGCAAAGATGAGTTAGTCTCAAGTCTAATAGCATAATTGACATGTATCTAGCTGTATCTATTTTGATACCATGCCATACGCATTGCAATGCATACGAATTATTCTTTATCTGGGATAGTACAGATTAGTCCAGTCTCAGCCTCCGAACTCAGTACCTTATTCGTTAAGTAGAGTTAACCTGATATGTACTTGCAATAACGAGTCCGATTTTTGATTATTTATTAACCTCCTACATAATAATAATAATAATGTCGCCATGTATTTAATAACTATATACAGACCAAAACTAACTATTTTTCATAGTTTCATTAAACTACAAAATCAGTTAAAATAATTAAATTTATCTAAAATTTGTATGGACAAAGTTTGAATTTATTTTTCTGTGTGTAATGACGACGGCCAATTTTCCGTATACCTAGGAATGTAACATTTTGTCAGATTTTCCATTTATTATACATCGATGCACATTTCTACAATTACCTGCATAACACATAAAATACACTCAGAATACGAAATGGATTAATTAATATTATTGTCCTCGTCAAAATAATGAGAACATTTTCTGAAATTTTTTCAGTATCAAACATAATGGAAAAAAACATGACTATTGTGTCGGTTTACATAATTATTTTCATGTTGTCATTCAATCACATAGAGAGAAATATTTTCACACTCTCTGGGAATTTGTTTTTTTCTTGACTCATCACGATAGGGAAATTAAACAAAAAAAAAAAGCCAAACTTTTTTAATGAGTACGCTTGAAGCAGCAGCAACCAGCACAGACACGAATGTTTTATATGGTGTACCATAAAAGTGAAATTTTAATTATCAAATATGAAAATAAAATATTATTCAATAGATCTGTTGCTAGGATCCCCAAGCAGTAAAAAAATTTATTTAAGGAAGTTTGGAATTTGGGTGGTACAGTTTATAATTTATTTTTTATATTTTTTTATTCATATTTGATTATATAAAATTAAATATGGTTTAGTAGAGCCCAGCGCCTGTGAGATATGGCATATACATATGCCGAATCCGATTCCACTGTTCATTTTTTAAGGTTTAAACTTTTTAAAATGGGTTCGAAATAATAGATGTAGGTATCTAAAAAAAAACCGTCCATTGCTTGAGGTTTTTATAAAGTAAAAAATATAACAGTCTTTCAAGAAGTTTTGCCAGACCATAACGAGGCGAGACCTATTAAGGGTAGCAACTTTGTGACAAAATGTAAACAAAAATTAAAAAAAAAATAGGTTAAATTTTCGGAAATTTTACAGTAGATCACAAAAAAAAAATTTAATATTTAGGGCGTATTGATCAGATTAATTTACTCATTGAATATAGAATTGTATTGTATTGATAGGGCTTCTAGCAGGACAGCACAACGGACCGATGTGACCTCCATGCATGAGATCTCTTGTCTTCCAGCCCAGATTAGCGTCAAATAAAATATGAACGATTGAAAATGTTTCGTTTTTTACTATTTTCCTACAATTTATCTAATATTTAGGTTGTCATTATTGTAAAATTTGCAGCAACTTTGAAGTTTATCAAAGTCGAAGTTGAAGTTGCATTCATTGCATTTATTATGGCAGCTTCCAAGTTCAACCAAAAAAGATACCTTATAAAGTCAGGGTCATTCCACAGAAAATCGACAAATGCTCTGAATGGACAATCTCCCATTTTGATTACGGTTAAGTTGGTTTTATTGTTGGTAGTACTTTGCTAACTTCTAAAAAAATATATAAAAGTATAGATATCGTAATAATGGATGAAAGGTTCCCTTTGGAACCTTTGTCCAAGTTTGATCCAGCGATATCCGGGAAAGCACCTCTGAGCATATAAGTGATTACATTTACTTTGATAAACAAACATTTTTTAAAACATAAATGTAACTGGGGATGAATGATTTTCAGGAGGAAGATCTCAACAAAATTATGATCAAGACATTCCAAAAATCAATTGTTATACCCCATATTTCTTATTTACTGAAGACACTGCACGTAATCTAATCAAGTCAGCAATTTTCGTTCAAAGTATTCGGAACTACAGAAATTTAAAAAATAATTCCATCCAAACTTCAAGGAGTCCCATTTTCTCTTTTCTACAACTTCCTCAAATAAAATTAAAAAAAAAAAACAATAATTAAAAAACGAGTTTTCAAACAAAACTGAGGCCAAGCCGCATGAAAAAGTAGAAAAAAAACTTTTCTTCACACACAGAGGTGGACTCAGATTTTTTGATTGGGACATTTCTCTTGAATATTCTTTCTCTTCATGAATCAAATCACTTATTACCTCTCTGATTGATCATACTGAAATATATCGGTGATTGTCAGCGAATAAAATCTGAGTCCACCTCTGTGTGTGAAGAAAAGTTTATTTTCTACTTTTTCATGCGGCTTGGCCTCAGTTTTGTTTGAAAAATCGTTTTTTACTTATTTTATTTTCTGCCTTTTTTACGTTAACTAAATTGTTATTACGTGCTGCATGGAGATATTTTAAAACAATTATATGACGGCTGAAAAGACACTGATTTACCAGTTTTTCAAAAAATTTATTCGAGTAAAAATTATTTTTATTTACAGAACTTTTCCGTCAAAATATCGCTAAAGAACAAAAGCTTATAATTGAAAGTTTTTCTTGCTAAATACACCAACGAAAGTTAAATTTTAGCTGTTGCCTTAGTTTTCTTTACGGCTGCGACCCACTTCGCCATGGTTAGTGATGCTCTCGAGATGATATGTTGGGCCGCTGCAGATTGTGTCTGTAATGAAAATGATTTAAAAGATTTTCAAAAAAAAAATTTTGAATATGCTGATTTTACCATAACAATTCAAATTATGTTTTAAACAGCGCTTTTTAGCTGTATTCCAACTTGATCCCATATAGCATGAATTTTCCCGATCTTCCATGTTTTCCACAGACTTTTCCTATTAGTATGAATTTTTTTTTTCAATTTACATGGATTTTCTTCGATGTTTCATGCAAGTTTTCATGATTGTTGAAGGGAAAGTATTGATGCCAGTACGACGGAAAAAAATGATTCCGCATAGCTTATAAAACTTTTTTGTCGGAAAATTTCCGGAAAAGTCGGAAAATTCCGGAAATTTTCAGAAAATTTTCCAGAAAAATTGGAAAATTCTGCATTTTTCCTGAAACAGATTTATCACTAATCATATCGATGAAATTTTTTCCGATGATTTTCCCGCTTTTCCGGGAACTTATTTCGCTCTACAACTTTGTCTTAGGTTGCAAAACGCTCAAACGCTTCCTTGGTCGGAAAAACTCCGGAAAAGCGTTTTACATGAATTTTCCTCGATTTTTTCTGCAAGTTTTCACTATTGTCGGAGAGAAAGTAATGACACCAGTTGATAGGGAACTTGATCCTGCATAACTTAGAAAACTTTTTTACCGGAAAATTTTCCGGAAAAGTCAGAAAATTCCGGAAATTGGTTTCGGAAAAATCTGAAAACTCTGCATTTTTCCTGAAACGGATTTATCACTAATCAAATTTGTACCAAATTTTCATATGATTTTTCCCGATTTTTTGGGTTTTCCATGGAAATTTCCGGTTCAAATTTTGATAGATTCAATTGTCACATGACACGAACCTGTGTGCCAAATTTCAGCTCGCTGTGATGACGAAAAGTGGGTCTACGAGAGTGTCGAAAATAGTAAAAAAGAAATATATAAATAAATAGACAGACAAATTCGTGTACGAGTTAAAGGGACGGGCTGGCCTCAAAAAGAAAACAACCCTTAGGTAATGAGGTTTCGAAAAATTTATCCATAATTATTCATAATTATGAGTTTTTATTTCTAATGTTATACATAAATAAGTTTCTCAATTCTTCATTATGTGGTACTGCTTCCTCAATTACAATTACACAGTCAAATCTCTCTAAGTCAAACTTCGTCTTACTTGAATTGCTCTTTAAGTCGAAATTTTTGTGTTTAATATGGCACCGCCTTGGATTTTTCATTGAAAACTCTTCTCCTAATTCGAATTTCCTTATATCGAAAACCTCTCTAAGCCGAATAAATTTTCAGACATTTTTGATTTTTTTCTTATTATTTGCCCTCATCTTCCACTAACTCGAATGAATTGAGATAAACCCTTCCTACGTGTTTGGACAGTTTGCTGTGATCTATTATTTTTTTTAAATTTTTTATTCTATTTGCTTTGTGCATTTTCAATTCTACTTAGAAATTTAGTTTTGTTGCGTGGCTATATTTTTGGATCTGCCTTCGACGAATGCAGTTATTCAGCAAAAGTGCGTTGGTGACTGCTCGAATTGTGTACAAATTTTTCTGCTAATTTCGTCATTGAAGTTGACTTATTTTGCAATTGAACTGGTAGAAAATTATGAACAGAATTAAGCATATTTTCTTCATAACTAATAAACCTATAAAGTTTTAGAGAGACATGGCCAAAGAAAACTTAAAACTTTAGATTTCCAAACTAAAATAAAGTTGATAGACGAAGTTTAAAAAGGAGGGGAAATAAAGGATATCCCATTTAAATTTAGCCCACCGCCTCGTACATTGTCAACAATATGGACCAAAAGGAAAGAACTGGGAAAAAAGTACAAATCTGTTGCAATTAGTGGGCACTTCAAACGAGATAGAGCTTACGTGTGCGATGGCATTGATGCGGCTGTATATGAATGGTTTACTGCTATTCGTGCAAGTAACTTACCTGTAGGTGGGTTTTAAACCTAAATCACTGGCATTTTCTAAGAAAAAAAAATTATCAGGACTTCAGAGTTAGTAAAAGCTGGCTCTATGTATTTAAACTGAGGCACGGTTTAGTTGGAAAATTGCTTTGTGGAGAAAGTGCCGCAGTAGAGGAATCACTCAGCGAACAATGGATAAATGTACAAATGTCACCGCTTCTGTCGAAGTCGAATTACCACCCGAATGACATTTTCAATGTAGTCCAAACAGGTCTTTTTTACAAGTTTTTACGAATCGAACATTAACATTGAATGGTGATGTGTTTTGCTGGTAAACACACGAAAGAAAGAGTCACCTGTTCAGTTGGAGCGAATATGAGCGACTCTGAGAAGTAAAAATTATTTGTAATTGGGAAGAGTATCAAAACTCGTTGTTTCCGTCATATCAAAATACTTCCGGTTTAATACAGTGCAAATGAACGGGGCTGGATGATCAGAAATCTGTTCAGCGAATGGTTGCTCAAAATAGACAAATTGTTCAGCTCATCTAAGGAAATTGTTCCTAAACTGAAAGTAGTAAAACTGCCATATTTTCCAACCTAATAGGACTAGGTAAGTGTAGCCGATGGATATGGGGATTATTCAAACTTTGAAGCAACATTATCGCTGACGAATTTTAAGTAAAATTTTGAATCACTCACTGGGAAACTAAAAACGAAATTTATTCATTAACTTTGCTAGATTGTATAAGAAAGATATCCAAAGTGTGGACTCAAAATGTTGGATCCTCCACTATAAGAAATTGCTTTCGTAAATACGGTTTTAAAGCTCCTGAATTGGATTGGGATGAAAATGATGAATTGGCGCTCATTACATTTGTAGAACGTAATGTCGAGGATGAATTAGAGGAAACTTAAAAAACTCTGATTGAAAACGACTATGGTACCTGGCAATCGCAGTTGAAATTGATGAAGACGTGTTAATAAGTCCTTTTATTGAAAAGGATACTCTTGAATCCATAAATTATGAAGATTGTGATGACGAAATACCGAAAAGTGAAGTAAGTAATATGATTGTACAGTTACGATCAGACGAATTAACAATTCGTCGATTCTAATGAAAATCCTACTGGCGACAAAAATAATAAAATGAAGTAATGCAGACATTTCCTTCCTTACTACTATCCTAAAATAAATACTGGAATTCGTAGTGAAAGGTAATGGACACAATGCAGATCTTCTCTTCTCTATGGGTAATAAAATCATAGAACCCGAAAGTGCATCAGTAAGATTAAAATAGTCCTCCACCTCTACCCTAGTTGTGCATTGCATAATTCGGGATATAATAGTTTACCGCATTGCACGGATATGAGTTGACTGTCCTAAGTAAATCTTACAGTACCAACGAAACATCAATTAGATCAATTGCAGTATGCAATCGAAACAACAATGAACATTCCAGAAAAAGTTCAAATGTCCTTAATCAACATTAAATGTTTTTTTCAACAAAAAAAAATTATTGATTTTTTTAATAATAATAAATAATTTAATTAACAAAATCAGAACATCTTTAATGAAAACTCTTTAACTCTCGAATTTCATTTCACTATGCCAAGTGCAATTTCGATTTAGAGAGGTTTGACTGTAGGCAAAAAGTTTTACTGCTTTGTGAAAACGGATTGTTTTCCACAATAAGGTTGCGTAACTATACTATTTTAACTTTTACCTCACCATAATTGGTTTTATTCTAATGTGTGCATATATACATATAAATTGTATACACATATTTTACCATGCCAGAAATGTTAATTCTGAGGTAACAAACTTCATCTAATTAAAAGCCAGTGGTCATTTTGTAATTCAATATTTAAATTTTCCACATTGTTTTGTATTTAAAAACGTGTGCTAGACTAATCATGATAATGTTCTTAACAACAAAGAAATGAAAACCTTTTGTTGGTATATTTATTACTTACCTATGGACGAAACCATTCAATTTACCATTCTCGATATTTTTATTAAACCGAAAATAGGATACGCGCTACCGAAATCATTCAATGTAATGCAAAAGTTTTTAGCAAAAATTTTCGCATAGGTCATCTTTTATTTCTATTTAAATACATTTCTTAAAACCTTGTGGGACTTTGACTTTTAAGCAAATTACATTTGGCTTCAGGATTCATCTTGAGCCCATACTCTACGTCTAACGTAAAATTTAATTAATTTTCACAGAAAAACATTTTGCCATTCAACGTCTCAGTATTTTTTAGAGTACTTAAGTATATCCTTAGGGCGAAGACGAAATAAAATGGAATTGTTGTTGATAGGGAATTTATTTTTGTGCCTATGTACCTTTAAAGAGACGGTGCTGATTAACTAGCCAATCAATAAGTTAAGTATTATTGAGTCTGTTGTTGTTTTAAATCAACTATGTAATGCTTGAAGGGTATTGAAGTAAAATATATATAATTGCATGGAAGTCTTACATTTTAGATTACACAGATTAAAGATGTTTGTAGAAAACACGTTATGATTGCATTGTTTGAAATAATGTAAATGGCGGTATTGATTAGTGAATTACTATGTACATTTTACCCTGGATGAAGTCGTCTGTGCAACATGTGCACTATTGAAAATGTCTCTCTATTGACGGAATTTTTATGTTTTTTTAGCACCTTTAGGATTTTGATGACTTTGTAAATCATATTAAAAATAAAGTTTATCAGCAGTTTGTTACTATCGTTTGCAATATCTGTAATACCTGGTAGTCCATAATCATCGATTACTTAAATAACTGCCAATTACTTACGTAATTGTGGATTGGTTACCCCAACTGCCCACGACGATACCCAGCTGTTGGGTTAATCATCTAAACAAGGACATGCAAGGCAATTGTTTAACAATTGTTGATTGTCTTGCCAAAAATACGGTTTTGGTCAAGCTATATTTCGCATTACCAGATAAATTGGATCATGACAATCTTTCCATTTTTCAGGTTGTCGTTTCAACATTTGATGGTATATTGAAGATTTTTTTTTTTTATCAACCCCCATTAGCACTGTCGCTAAGAGCTCTTCCCCTATTATTTGTATATCATCATCCAGAACTTTTTTTTTAAGATTGTTGCTTTGCGTTCTAGGAAGCTGACTTTTCTGAACTTAATAATTGTTTGTCTGGCTGGAACGTCCTGGTTAGACCTATATTAAATTTAGGTGACATTAACAAAGCCATTCAACAATATAAGAGAATTCACTAACGAATAAATGGAAAAGAACAAAGTCTGGAAGAGGTTTTACTCCTATAAAAGCGATATGGATATCTTCGGCTATTACGATTTTCTTGGAACATGTTTTCAACGATCTTAAACGAGTACCATTAAAACTCGCTGCTTATTCCCACATAAGAAAATGGAACCTGTTCTGAATACGAATTTCACTTTTTATGCTTTCTTCAATTTTATTTCCCCTGCAAATATGCGTTTCGTTCATATATATTTAATATCGGTTTGAATACGTTTTGAATATGTTCCTGTGGATGTGGATGTCCGAAGATTTCGCTCGGAATGGCGGACATGAGTCTTATGAAAAGTATATGGAAAGAATATGTATTTTGATATCAATTCGTGTAGTCAGAGAACATGTTCTCATATTCTGTGGAGCATATCGATAAGATGGTCAGAACCTATTCTATGTTATCTGGGTGGGTACTGATGGAAAAGGAAAGAACAAAGAATAAAATAAGTAAAAAACGAGTTTTCAAACAAAACTTAGGCCAAGCCGCATAAAAAAGTAGAAAATAAACTTTTCTTCACACACAGAGGTGGACTCAGATTTTTTGATTGGGACATTTCTCTTGAATATCCTTTCTCTTCATGAATCAAATCACTTATTACCTCTCTGATTGATCATACTGAAATATATCGGTGATTGTCAGCGAATAAAATCTGAGTCCACCTCTGTGTGTGAAGAAAAGTTTATTTTCTACTTTTTCATGCGGCTTGGCCTCAGTTTTGTTTGAAAACTCGTTTTTTACTTATTTTATTTTCTGCCTTTTTCACGTTAACTAAATTGTTATTACGTGCTGCATGGAGATATTTTAAAACAATTTTTAAGTCATGTTTGGTGCCGATCCGAAAACAAAAATTTTCGAGTATCAAATCGTTGAAGTACTGCAACGGTTTTCTGAAATACAAATTATGTTTTAAACAGCGCTTTTAGCTGTATTCCAACTTGATCCCATATAACATGAATTTTCCCGATTTTCCATGTTCTCCACAGAGTTTTCCTATTACTATGAAATTTTAAAAATTTACATGAATTTCCTCGATTTTTCATGCAAGTTTTCATAATTGTTGAAGAGAAAGTATTGATGCCAGTAGGACGGAAAAAATGATTCCGCATAGCTCATAAAACTTTTTTGTCGGAAAATTCTACGGAAAAGTCGGAAAATTCCGGAAATTTTCGGAAAATTTTCCAGAAAAATTGGAAAATTCTGCATTTTTCCTGAAACAGATTTATCACTTATCATATCGATGAAAATTTGTCCGATGATTTTCCCGCTTTTCCGGGTTTTCCGCGGAGTTTTCCACAAAAGGAACTTTATGCAACTCATTTCGCTCTACAACTTTATCTTAGGTTGCAAAACGCTTCCTTGGTCTGAAAAACCCCGGAAAAGCGTTTTACATGAATTTTCCTCGATTTTTTCTGCAAGTTTTCACCATTGTCGAAGAGAAAGTAATGATGCCAGTTGATAGGGAACTTGATCCTGCATAATTTAGAAAACTTTTTTACCGGAAAAGTCGGAAAATTCCGGAAAATTTTTTCGGGAAAATTCGGAAAACTCTGTATTTTTCCTGAAACGGATTTATCACTAATCAAATTTGTACCAATTTTTCAAATGATTTTCCGGGTTTTCCATGGAAATTTCCGGGTTTTCCATGGAAATTTCCGGGTTTTCCATGGAAATTTCCGGGTTTTCCATGGAAATTTCCAGTTCAAATTTTGATAGATTCAATTGTCACGCGACATGAACCTGTGTGCCAAATTTCAGCTCGCTGTGATGACAAAAAGTGGGTCTACGAGAGTGTCGAAAATAGTAGAAAAGAAATATATAAATAAATAGGCAGACAAACTCGTGTACGAGTTAAAGGGAATGGCCTCAAAAAAAGAGTAATACAAGATTTTAGGCCGCAAGATAAGTATGTCAAAAACCATATTCTTTGTATGTTTAGTTTTCTAGAGATTTGCAAAGTAAAATTGTTGTACTAAGAATTTTGTATTAAATTAACGAAGCTATGGTAATTATATAGATTCCTATTATGACTAAAACCGTTTACACACACAGTATTACCCAGTATTATTTCCACACAGCCAGAGTGATTAATCAATGCTCCATCGATTAAGAAAACATAAGGTTCAATGGAATGGCCATCAATATCTCCCGAGATCAATATGATAGAGAATTTATTGGGATGACTAACTATGATAGTCTACCCTGGTTTTGGCGTCAATTTGATAGCGTTACAACCTTAAAAATACCAATAAGTTCAGTTTGGAGTGTAATACCGATACCGAAATCTTACCCGATTTGTATAACTCTTTACCAAAAAGAATATTTGAACTCCTAAATAAAAACGGTGGCAGCACTCATTATGATGAAATTAATCTTTAAAAACTTCTTGAATTCAGTTTTTTTTTCTGCACTGAGGATAATTTCCCCACAAAGTTCCTGAAATTTTTGTCTTTAAAAAACTTTTTTCTTTTTTTTTTATTGAGCCAATCAAGTGTCGTACCATTTTTTTGTTAACTATTGAGATGAAAAGTCGTGAAAAAATGTATTCCGCACCAAATGCAGTGAATTTTATTAGAAATTTCCAATGTTTCTATAAGCAAGTGTTATAAAATGGTAAAATTAAGGTGAGGTTAATCATGTGTCGCGCAGTGTATGTGATATCATAGAGGCCAATGCAAATTATTTTTAGGGCTCTATATAGTATAATATATATATATCAAAAGAAACAACCATACCTCTTAAAAGATTTCTCTTGCGTCCGTCTATCCGTCTGTCTGTCTGTCACACAAAGTTTTTTTTTTCGACATGACATAGGAATATGAAATTTTACAGAATGCTTAGATCTTCGTGACGCACTCATATTTCGACAGTCAAAAATTATGAAATATTTTTTTTTCCATTTTTCATGAGAATAAGCCCCCATCCACAGACCCCTAAAGAAAATTTTTTGTATTGTATTTGTACTGTGTTTGAAAGTGCTACTTTCTAGAATTTAAAAAAAAAAATCAAAATTTTGCTGTGCCTTGGTTATAAAGATATCGCCCCAAAATGTACGAAAAACTACTGCTCCTCCCCAGTCCTGATCAACTATAGGTTTCTAAATTTGAAATTTGGATATTATCAAGGTTAGTAGGGTTTGTGACATAGATAACAGGGGCTTTTTCGTCAGCCATATGAAATTGCTGAACAAAAACTGACAACTCTCAGCAGATCACTATTGAATCTTGACAATTCCGTAGTATGTAAATCATATGAAATATAGAGCTTACTAAAGCGGTACCTCGATCGATCGACTGTACTCCATTGATAAAGTTCTGGTAAGGAACCCTGATTGAGCCGCAAGCCCGGACTCGCTCTTGACCGGATTTTTTGACATTTAAATAAAATATTTCAAATGTTATGGTAGAAGGATATACATATATGTATGTACATACAATTGCCCAAATCAATAAAATCTAATAATTTTTATTTAAGTGAATTTCACAAATCACCATTCTGAGCATAATTTTCTACATACATCATGTTCGCGTTCGGCTTGTTTTTTCATCCAAAAATTTCTCTCTGCGCTGTTACTATAAGAAATGCATTTACTAAGGTAAATTTATGCATATATACATATGTACATATATAATGCAAATATAATTATCTTCGGTACTCATGGTATAATCATCATCTCATCTTCCATCATAGAATACCGCAAACACATTCCTAATAGGTGCGTGCGTAATGCTAGAGACGTGCAAAAAATGTGTTAATTTTACGCAAATTTTGTGCACCCTTGATGTTCGTTCGATCAGAGTCCCGTGATACATATAAAATCGGTTCGTTTTAGCCGCACAATTAGCAGTATCACAACCATTACCTTAGTAAGTGGAGGCATATCAAAACCGGGCAAAATCCACATTTAGAAGAACCGTATAAAATGCAATTAAAGCAAAACTATACCGCGCGGCGCAACAAGATCCGGGCCGTGGTCACTTTTATTTACTTTCATTTTATTTGATTTTCTTTTAATATACGTACATTTTCAATATGTATACATATATGTAGTATGTCAAAAAGGTGAGATGAATGTAAACAAGACGAAAGTGCACCTCTAATTCAACGATGGTGTAAATTAATCACGTCGTATGGATTGGTGTGTATATGAAACCAAAATTAGCCACACGCTAATCAAAATTAAATAAAATTACATTGAAAATGATGATTACCAGATTTTAAAGAAAAAAAAAGATAGAACGGAAGTAATCACGATCATCTTTCATAAAAACATAAAATTTCTGCCTTTCTGGCATATCTCTGGATATATTCTTGGAAATACTTTTATTGAGCCATATCTGTTTCAGAAGATGCCTCTACAGTTATTCAAAAGATATTGTCAAAAATTTTACGAAAGCAAAAAGCTTAGCCTTTTGGACACTGCACCCATGGCCAAATTTCGGGAAAGCCATAACTCGAGAAAGCGTGTATGTACTTAGAGAGCTAAAATTTTGCACATAGTGTTTTCATAGTAATAATAAATAAAACATAAAAAATGGACCAAATCGGGCAACCCCTTCTTGGTGTTGGCATATAAAAATTTACGATTTTTAAGTATCCTGTAAAAAGATGTTTTTATTTTGTATTGAAAAGTTCTTCAGAGTATAAAATCCTATGAAATTGGCTTTAATAATTTTTACTGTCTGACGAACTGCTCTAGAAATATACGCAAAAAACCACTTCAAAAAACAAACTTGCACATATGGTTGACCATACGAAATTACATACAGGCATTCATCTAGGATGTCATAAGAATTGGTCTTAGACCAAACGGAATACCCGAAACATGATGAATTCTCTATAAAAGAATATGATATTCTTATCGTTTACGCTGACAATATAATATGCTTTTACAATAACTTACAAAAGTTGTTCCATATACAGGGTGTCCCAGACGTACCGCATTTCCTTTATACCCCAGATTCCTCACTCAATTTCGAGAAATAAATTGTATGGGAGGAGAGCCAGAAAATGCACGGTGTGGGCGGTAGGGGGGTTTACTATTTTTAGTACTGTTTCCACTTTACGTCCTGTAAATTACTTGATATACACCCCCATCAAGGCGAAATTTATCTCAGGTGATAGAAAACTGTCTATGCTTTGCAATGAATGCCCAACCAGCCCGCCTGTCATGTTCAATCTTAAGTTGTAGTACGTCAAAGTCAAAAAATTGGAAAAAAATCCTTTTTTTTCAAATTTTAACGATTTTTCCGCCAAAATGTAGGATAATTATACAGTTTATTTACATCATTTAGAAACCCCGGAATGTTACCTTTAATTTAACTATGCACATGTACTTCCCTAAATGCTACCGTTTTTTAGATATTCCCGTTTCTATGATTCATAATTTCTTAAGGGACCAACTTTTTTCACATTATTCTTCTATAATAAAATAAGAATGTTACCGATTTCAGTCATATTTCACCGCCTTTACTAACGGCAATTTGACATTTAAACTTAACCAAATTTCCGTACCGACACTACAGGTTATTTTGGGTACGCCTGTTAAATTTAAAAGCCGCGATCGCCACACTTAAGTAACTTTAATTACGAATGCAGCAATTGTGGCTTAACCAAGGTATATAGAAGACAAGGTATTCTCATTAAAATTCTGACACATTGCAGCTGATAGCCTGTGACGTAATTCTGTGATTAATTCGTATGCATTTTTATAGGAAAGACAGAGAGAGGCGAGAGAGTATTGTATTCTCTGTACCGTACTTTCCTATATATTTCAAGATAATACGTCACTTAATGGTGGAACATGGTTCGTAATAGAAATATATGGGTATATAGAATACAATAGCTTGGTCTCAGCCTTATATAGGGCAATGAGTAAAGACGGCATTGCCATTTCCAACGAGTTTTTTATTAAGTCAAAAGATGACTAGTTGTTATTAAATTTTGAATAAAATCTAGTTTTATTATATTAATTATAATTAAAAATAAATATTTAGTTTTTCGCGTTTATAGTATAAGACATGCAGAAATGCAGAACAATTTACGTTAGTTACCCGGGAGCTATTCGCTGTCACTTAAATACATTCTTTTACGTAGTTACACAAGGGTTAAGAAGCCAAAAGGCACAACAGCTAATAATAGCAGGTTTCCTCATAAAAGGAAAGCCAACATCATAAAACGTTTATAAAAAAGGAAAATCGTCAATGGATTCAAACTCGTTAGATGTGTTATCTAATGATGAAAGGAATGTTAGTCCAGTCGGTAATAAACGTGCACGGCGCTTACTGAGAAGCGATGATAGTTGCTAAATAAGTTTACTAAAATTTTTCTTTCTTTATTCCACTTTTTTTTCTACTTTATAACAATTATATAATATTGAAAAGCATATTAATTTATGAAAGTCATAAAATTAATAAAATCAGAGGCAAATCTATTCCATTTCGCTACGTTGATTTGCAATTAGCCCATAGCCTTAAACTATTCTCATTTACTACTCAATGAGCTATTGAAATTCAATCGCACATTTACATAAAATGAATTTGTCTCATTTCCAATAATATGATAATATTAGCGTTGGATAATTCTGTGATATGATTATTAACCATCATCCACATCGCCACCAGCCATTTGTAGAAAATTAAAAACATATTTACTGTTTGCTTTATAATTAGTGTATGAAATATTAGGTATATGGGGTGGTTCTGAATATTATCTAGTTATTTTGTATTTTGCTTTTACTATTCACTGTGATAAAAATAAAAGTGGATAAAGGTATTTTTGGTTCACTGGACTGGATAATTTTAGTTTTTCGAAAGTATGGATATACATAGACAGCAACACTGGCATCCACAGCGTCGAAGCTTAATATGCTTATTTTGAATATTTTTGAATATTGATTTTCGTTTTCATTACTTATTATTTAAAAAATTTCCTGCCTTTTATTCTGCTTCCGATTAACCTACTTTGCAAAAATTATGTTAAGCTAAATTTTATCAGAAATATGTATGTATGTGAGGAATACACAATTTTCAGTTTTCGAGCCGTACAAGAAGTAGTTTCTCCAAAATTAAACATATTTTCATGACAGCTCCTCTAAGTCAGTACGATTTATACATATATCAAAGTCATGTGATTTTTTTTGATATGTTACTAAATTCGTACGTATTGCTTTGATAATTCAGTTCAATATATTCGGTGTGTAGCATTTCCAAAAACATACCCAACACACATCACCGATTTACGCATTTCAAAATTTTACCTTTACTAGTGCCTATGGCATTTAATTACTCAACTGCAAGTATTGTTCCGTACGAAATCATTCAATCAAAATTAATTGAAAATCTCAAACGACTAATATAGAATTGACAGCCGGACAAACACAAATGCAAATCAACTCGAAAATTGCAATATTGCAGAAATATACCTTTGAAAAATACTCTGCAACTACATACTGTGCATGTTTTAGACTGATAATTTGCTCAGGGGGAGCATATATGTAATTGATATAGGTTGTATATTTACATGACCTTTACCCTACTGTCAACAACTATAGCGAATCTAAAAATTCATATTATTGGTACATGCGAATTCTGCAAATAAATTTCCCCGTAAATTTGTTGAAATAAGAAAAAAAAAAAAGGAAAAAAAAATGAATGTATCTATCAGAGTTACCACTTGGATCAAATTGGATCCAAATTAATACAATTTATTCTTCAAACTCAACGGCGATGTCCACTTTTCATACAACTTTACGCCTCGAGATATGAGAGCTGTCTTAAGCGATGCATTATGATACTCTGAACATATTTTATTAACAATGTTTATTTCAATTAATCGGGGGAAAGCTTTGGCGATCGGATGTAGCTTGAGCGACTTTCTTGTGGGAAAAAGTGGATTTTTGTACTTCTCTTAATTGGACGGAATTGGTGTGTGGTGGAAAATGACTTCCTATGAGATAAATATTTACAGTAGAGTACTAACAGCCATGGAAGAAACAACTGAGCAAAAAAACTAAATGTAGTAGCTGAGTTGTATGTGATTCAAGTGCATGAAAATGTGTTTTCCGGCGGCAAAACCCCCCGAGAAAGTTTTCTGTCTGAATCGAGAACGAAGTACACCACCCGACAGTACTCGGCGAGACCTTTAATTTGATATGCAACAAGTGGTTTTGGAACTTCCCCCTCTCTGCCGGGGGTTGTTACCCCTCACCTTAAAAGCATACAGAAAAAAATTGTCTTTCAAAAATTGTAGCTGATTCTGAGCTGAGGCGAACAGTGAAACCCCGTTTTGTGATAGAACACAACGCTACCGAATTAGAGCTGATCTAAGGTGCGAAAAATCTAGTACCTCAGATCGAATTAAAAAGAGGTAAATACTAACAAAGTGAGTATGGGGATCTTAAGCCTACGAGTATAGGAGTGTGGGTACTCAAACTTTTTCTCAGGACCTAAGGAATTCATTGTTAATAAAATATGCTCAGAATATCATAATGCATTGTTTAAGATATATCTCATGTCTGGCGGTGTGGAGCCTAAAATGAGCACTCCCCTTTATAGTCTTTGATCCTTTTTTCTTCTAAATCGATTTTCAGACATCTAACTAACTTCTTTTCTCTCCGAGGCATTTTCCATAGTTTTGTGCGAGGAAAAATAAATTAATATTTTGCTTAATTTATTAATTGTTATACAGAATTCATTTAGATATTTATCAATTTCAATTGAAAAGTACCTGAATAGAAGTGATATTACTTATAGTTCGGTGGGCTCGCACGAAAAGAATTAAATTAAATAAATTAGATTTTAGGTCAATTTTCGATGCATTTGTCGTCAACTTTCAACCCTGAAACCCATTCACTGCAGTAAAGTTACTTCAATTTTTCACATTCATTCATTGACTTCACAAGGTGAGTCATTCCACGACAAATTTTTTGAATGGACTAGCTCCGATTTTGATAAAACTTGATGAATTGGTTGGTTTTACTGTTAATAGTGTTTTGCTGAAATATTTTTTGTTCTTGTCTATTTTTGAAGGAGATATGGTATTTTGAAATTTGATAATGGGTGCAACTTCAAAAATTTATATTTCAGAATGTACACGCACGTAAGAGGACCGTGAAACAAACGCTTGTTATTTAAGGAAGCCTTGAAGTTCCTGAAAAAATTAGTAGACGTCCGTTTTCTGAAATTTTGCTTTTATGGATTATCCATTATCCGGCTATCCTTGAATATCTAAATAAAACCCACTACCCTTTTCGAGGCCAGCCCGTACCTTTAACTCGTACACGAATTTGTCTGTATATAAATTTATTTTTTACTATTTTCGACACTCTCGTAGACACACTTTTCGACATCACAGCGAGCTGAAATTTGGCACACAGGTTCATGTCGCGTGACAATTGAATCTATCAAACCGGAAGTTCCCATGGAAAACCCGGAAAATTGGCAAAAATCATTTTAAAAATTTGGTACAAATTTGATTAGTGATAAATCCGTTTTAGGAAAAATGCAGAGTTTTCCGATTTTTCCGAAAAAAAATTCCGCAATTTTCCGACTTTTCCGGAAAATTTTCCGGTAAAAAAGTTTTCTAAATTATGCAGGATCAAGTTCCCTATCAACTGGCATCATTACTTTCTCTCCGACAATGGTGAAAACTTGCAGAAAAAAAAATTCATGTAAAACGCTTTTCTGGAGTTTTTCCGACCAAGGAAGCGTTTGAGCGTTTTGCAACCTAAGACAAAGTTGTAGAGCGAAATGAGTTGCATAAAGTTGCTTTTGTGGAAAACTCCGTGGAAAACCCGGAAAATCGGGAAAATCATCGAAAAAATTTTCATCAACATGATTAGTGATAAATCTGTTTCAGGAAAAATGCAGAATTTTCCTATTTTTCTGGAAAATTTCTCGTAAATTTCCGGAATTTTCCGACTTTTCCGGAAAATTTTTCGGCAAAAAAGTTTTATAAGCTATGCGGAATCATTTTTTTCCGTCCTACTGGCATTTAAAATTTTTAAAAAAATGTCATAGTAATAGGAAAAGTCTGTGGAAAACATGGAAAATCAGGAAAATTCAGTAAATCAGTGTCTTTTCAGTCGTCATAAAATTGTTTTGAAATATCTCCATGCAGCACGTAATAACAATTTAGTTAACGTGAAAAAGGCAGAAAATAAAATAAGTAAAAAACGAGTTTTCAAACAAAACTGAGGCCAAGCCGCATGAAAGAGGAGAAAATAAACTTTTCTTCACACACAGTGGTGGACTCAGATTTTTTGATTGGGACATTTCTCTTGAATATTCTTTCTCTTGATGAATCAAATCACTTATTACCTCTCTGATTGATCATACTGAAATATATCGGTGATTGTCAGCGAATAAAATCTCAGTCCACCTCTGTATGTGAAGAAAACTTTATTTTCTACTCTTTCATGCGGCTTGGCCTCAGTTTTGTTTGAAAAATCGTTTTTACTTATTTTATTTATTATTAAATCATTTTTGTTACATTTCTCCACACAAATTTGTCGTACTTCGATTTTCAGCACAATATTCATTTTGATTTATCATTTTCATCTAACACATAATGAGCTATAAATATATGCCAAAAAATACACCAAATTTGTCGAGGTTGTTAACACTACAATAAATGTGAACAGTTTTATAATCACCACTCGCTAACAGTTACTTTCAAGTTATGAGGATCAATGAAAAACTTAGTAGATAGATCTTGACGGCATTTTCCTTAATCACTAAAAGTCCTATGAAATTTTCCATAGCTTCCTTCTAAGCAATAAGAGTTCTGAGAAATGAGTCAAGGGAATAGATCTGACTTGCACTATAACCGCTTCAGCAAAATATTCTTTGGTAACTTTCATGAAATAGTCTGTTCAGTATAAATAGTTTCGAGGGCTGCTATATTTTTCGTTACTATAAATTTCTTGAAACCACTACTCATACAAACTCAAATTTGCCAGCTACCTCGCCAATTTGTAGCTTCATCAATCCATATGTGTTCTGAGCTCTACGAGACGTGCTTGTCTATAGGTCTTTCCTTTATACATCAATATAAAAGGTGTTTCCGCCATGGTGATCGAAAGCGCAGGAGATGATAGTACTCACCCTGACAAAACCAAAAAATTGTATAATTGGGGAGGCATCTCAATGGTTTCGGAGTTACAGGTTGATTAAGTGATTAAAAAAGGAATACTAGTAGATTCTCACAAAACACCCTGTATCTTCTAAAATGCCGGGTGTACGGTCATCGTTACAAACTCATTATATAAAGAACCTCATGGTCTTTCCAATGACTGGTCAACCCGACACCGTACTCCTCTCCGCTCAGTAGTTACCTTTTTTTTCTAATTTGGCCTCGTTTGTTTTTTTTTTTTACAAAAAGCTGATGAACATGAACTTTTTTTACAAAAACTGAGGACTCTCCTCTTTAATTTGGACGGTTACCGTTAGCCCGTAGGTGTAATAAGTCAAATTAAAGAAGAACGTTGACAGTTTGCAGTTTTTATAAAAAAAACATACGCTAAGAAAATCTGACATTTTTAATTTATACTACCATAACTCCTGAGAGGATTGGGGTATATGGGGCTGGACGTTGGAGTCATTGGAAAGGAACTTCATATAATGAGCTCTTAACTATGACCGTACACTTTGCGCTTTTTAAGATACAGGGTATTTTGTGAAAAACTAGCATATTTTTGAATCACCATGTAACATCGAAACGGTTGAGATGCCCCTCTGCCATTAAAATTTTTTGTTTGTCTGGGGGAGTATTATCACCTCCTGCCCTATGTGCTACCACGGCGGAAACACCCTGTATGCAGTTGTGTCAGCGCTTCAGTACTGCGGGGTCACAACAATTTTGTTTCAAACTGACTTTGTTTGGCCCTACGCTTCCTTATTTCGGCTAATAATTGTAAGGTTTTAAAAATATTGCAATTTTGAGAAACGATTTTTGTTTTTAATCAGCCTTTTCAACTTGTGTTGTTACTATAACGACAAAAATAATTTAATTCCAAAATCATGTCCTCATATGGAATTTAAAAATCCCCTAAAACCATCAGTACACAAGCTTATTTACAAAGCCATCAATTTTTCTCCCGAGGCTTACCGGGTATATAGTAGGTACGTACTTATTAAGCATTAGGTAAAATTATGATGTGATAGCGTATAGTCATTCGTATTAAGTCCTCATTGATTCAAGCTAATCAGCTTTTAAGAAATCCAATTGACCTGCTGTAAGGAAGTATTATGACTACCCACTGTCCACATACACACATGAAAAATATCAGATAAGTCATAAAAAAATAAATAAGCTGAGCAACAATAGGCGGCTTAAATCAGAATCATGTAGAACACCCCGCCATAATAGTATAGCACAATCAATTGAAATCCATCAATTGAAAAATTTCCTCACCATCTGAATAGCCGAGTTAAAAAAAAGCGCAAACTGATAGCCATCGTTACAAGTAGTTAACATGGAATTATTAGTGCTATCAAAGGCTTTCCTGAAATCAGAGGATTACGTGAAGACATTTCAGATTGAATATTACTTTCACTACACAAACATGTTGTGAGGTGATTATATTCAATAAAAACGACGATTTTCATATATATACCTCGACTCTACTGCATCCTATTCTCAAGAGAACTTTTGCGAGGAAGCACAGGATGCTAATTGGACGAAAATCCGAGATTATGTTAGTGGAATGCTTACCTTAAAATGTACGATTTGATAGATAGAATTTTCAATTTCACCATAAAGCTGATAAAGCGGATGCAGTCAAGGACGTGTTAGAAATATGATAAATTTAGCGAACCATGAAATGCAGGGCAATAATATTTTTTAATAAACCCCCGAAGATATATCATTAGGAGAAGTACAGCATTAGAGATTTAATAGGAAAATAAATTTGATTAGGTCATTTTTTTTTGTAGAGTGAAATGTCAGTTTTCAGACTTCTGCTAGATACCTATACTGCTACCCGAATTGTAATATAAAATTGCATTTCAAGTAAAAATATTTTTTTTTTAAAGCTACATTAATCAAAAAAATTAGATGGTTTTACGTGAGGAGCATGATTATAAATTATCAAAACGAATATTAGTACTAGGACCTGAATGCGATAAAATTTCAAGTCTTGGTACTGGTACTAAAATTT
Organism: Dioctria linearis; assembly: GCA_963930735.1. Classification (NCBI taxonomy): domain Eukaryota; kingdom Metazoa; phylum Arthropoda; class Insecta; order Diptera; family Asilidae; genus Dioctria; species Dioctria linearis. The sequence continues at coordinate 6,193,440 of OZ005741.1, forward strand.
GTTCATATTTACACCAAGTCCAAGTCCAGGTGAAAATAATTTCAATAAATTTACAAAATGCATTTAAGTGCAAAAAATGATTGAAGTTTCGACACAGCAATTAGAGAGGTCTCATCAGTATGGTGGTTATGGTTAGAAGTTCGATGATGGATATCACACAAATTTCCCATATATCATTGAACTTATATGGTAGGCGATCAGAGATAACCATACTGATCAAACCTCTCTGATCGCTGAGTATACAAATTTTAATTCACAATTATCAAGAAGAAAAAAAACGGTTAAGTATATCACAAATCTTAGATTTCTTGGAAATTCGGCTCGAAATTAGAAATTCGGGCGTAAGATACTGAAACTAGTGAATTAAAAACTTTTATATTTCTAACGATAGCCTATAGGTAAACGATACGCATGTTGTTTATCATTAGAAAGAACGTAAGGTGTGGACTATAAAATAAATCGAGCTATACTGACTTTGCTTTAGTATTTCAGGAGCTATAAACAGATAAGTAAAATCCTTCCTTTCCTTGCTATTATTGGTTGCATTTAGTACGGAGTACATATTTAACGAATTTTATCTGAAAACTTGGTATACAACGGTACGACACTTAATTTGGCCTCACCAGTAATAAATTTTATTCGAGCTGGTTGAATTATTGTAGTTTAAAAGAGAGTTTTAAAAAGTTTTATTTATTTAATAGAAAGGTTAAAATATAGAAACTGGACCGCGGTAAAAGAGTGACGGCCAAAGAAATTGAAAAAATTAAAGCTCTGAAAGATGAAGGATATTCCCATAGTGAAATATCCAGAAAAGTTAATATAAATGCTGGAATGGTTAATAATTTTTTGAAGTATCCAAAAAACTACGGAAAAAAGTCAAAAAGAGCACATTAAGCCATGACAGAACTAAAGAGATGAATGCGACAATTCTGCTTTAACTGCCAGATAAAATTCAATTCTACAGAATCGTCGCCATCTAAAAAAACAAAACAAAAATTCAGAACAAGAGCAAGATATATAAAAAAAAAAGTAGACCTGCATTTGCTTGTAATTACATGACGTGGAGGTTCGAGTAGAAACAGGTCCAATTTTCTGATGAATACCGCTTTACGTTGTTAGACCGACCCCATGGATATGCATTCTACTACCATCATATGTGATTTGAGAAAGGAAGAAAAGTTGTTATCCCGCGCCTCCATCAAAGGGAAGGAGGCGTAATGATTTGCGAAGCCATTTCCTACAATAGACCTGTTGACCTCGATTTCATTCCATTAGTGGAAAACAAACGGCTAATGACTATAACGCTCGTCTCACTATCACCAAAGTTACAATAATGGAAAAGATGTAAATTCGGGATACTGGAATCGGAATTGCATTCGAATCATCTGGAAGATATTTTCCAGTCATCGGGTTGATGATTTTTCATCTGAATGTTTGCTGGGTGTTGTTATCTTATGACCATACTAAAACGTACCATGGCGCACTCACTCTATCACTCTTCAGAAATCTCTCCAGAAGTCAAGGTAATAAACTTTCTTATAAGTACTTAAGTCCTACTTATATCGGTGCACACATATGCAATTGCATATGCCAACATTAGCACACAATAAAATTAGGTAAAGTAAAATTCATTATTTATATGTTATTCCATAAAAATTAATAAATTTTCATACAAAATATATGAAGGTACCGGAATACCTATTTGTTAAGTTAAGGGTCACACTTCCTTCTAAAACCGAAAATGTTTACAAATATTTATACATATCTTAGGCCCGACATCTCTCAAGACGTGAGAGATGTCTTAAACGATGCATTATGATACTCTGAATATTTTTATTAACAATGAATTCTTTAGGTCTTGAAAAGAAGTTTGCGTACCCACACTCCTATACTCGGAGGCTTAAATAGCTATTTATAGCCATCCCAAATTCCCAATACGCACTTTATTAGTATTTTCTTATTTTTTAGTCAACCAGAGGTACTAGATTTTTCGCACCTTAGATCGACTCTAACTCGGTAGGGTTGTGTCTGATCGGAAAACGGGATTCACTGTTTGCCTCAGCTTATTACCAGCTACAATTCATAGAAGAAAATTGTTCTCTGCATTCTTTTAGGGTAAGGGGTAGAAACCTCGGCGGCGGGGGGAGGGAGGGTGGTTTCAATATTGCATGTAGCGTATCGAATTAAAGGTCTTGCCGAGTACTATTCGGGTGGTATATATTTTTCCCGGATTCAAAAAACTTTCTCAGGACGTTTTGCTGCCGGGGTCACATAGACCCCAGTTACTACATTTCACATATATTTTTGCAGTTCATTCTTTCACAGCCAGTTAGTTATCTATTGAGAACATTTTTCTCATTGAAAGTCATTTTCAATGACGCACTAACACCGCGCACAATCACGAGAAGTAGAAAAATCCATATTTTCACCCAAGAAAGTCGCTCAAGCTATACATCCGATAGCCAAAGCTTTCCCCCGCTTGATAGAAATAAACATTGGTAATAAAATATATTTAGATTATCATAATGCATAGTTTAAGTCATCTCTCATGTCTGGAGGTGTCGGACGAAAAGTTGTATGAAAAGTGGGCATTCCCTTTCAAAAACTAACTAAATCCAAACTTCAAGGAATTCCATTTTCCCCTTTCTACAGCTTCCTCAAAATCCATTAAGAATTAAAATTAAAAAGAAAAAGACAATGGGTTTTTTTGAGATATTCAAGGATAACGGACATATCCATTAGCCTTTAAAAAAAAAATTTCAGAAAAAGAACCTCTACTAAGTTTTTCAGGAACTTCAAAGCTTCTTTAAATAAATAGCGTTTGTTTCAGGGGCTTGTGATGTGCACAATCTGAGATATAAATTTTTGAAGTTACACACCAAATAAAATTTGTCACTTTTCTCAAAATACCATATCTCCGTCAAAACTGAAAAAAAACCATTTCAGCAGAGTACTACTAACACAATATAATCAACCTACCTGTAAAATTTCATTAAAACCGGATATGTTCCCATGCACAAATTTACACAAAATCTTTGTCAATTTTCTGTGGAATGACGATTTTAATTTTTTTCCTCACTTCCGTAGCTCGCCAGAATTTGCAATTTAAATATCTGAGAATCTTAATAGAGTCCTTTTAGATAGGTATGTATAAAAGAGAAAATATCATATGCATGCAGGGGTATTTAAAAATAGATTTAATAAAAATATTCAATTACGAGTAGGTCAGATTTCATTAAGTTTTCTCGCCCGGCTTATAATGTATTTACATACGTGTGTGTACTCCTCTTAACCTGATATTTCTTCCACCTTGATGGTGAAAACATGCTTAAAATTTAGAAACTAGCAATCCGCTTATTACAGACATTCCTATTCATTTCAAAATTCCAACGATGCATATGCATCAAATAAAAATGGCTAATAAGGACACGGTTTTTTTTGCAATTTTCTGTAACTTTTGAAGTATTTCTTGATGTGAAGACTTCTTTTCCAATCACACCATTACTCATTGCGTTTCCAACCATACTTTGAAAGGAGGGAAAAATTTATGATAAAAGCGTAGGTGGTTAGTTTTTTTCTCTTGTAATTTATTTCAGATGCATGGTGGGTTGGTGTTCGTACAAATAGTGAACTCAAGGTAGCTTGGTAAAGCCTCAATTAGCACTATTAAAAATGCTGGTTTGATGTATGTCATTGAGATAGTCGAAGAGTTTTAGATATTTAGACGAGGCGGAATTCTATTAAGATTTTTCCGTGGTTTTTTTTTTTAAAGTCATCGTATGAAGGTTAGGTCATATATGATACGTTGTCTGCCATTAATAAAAGCTGGGCACTTAAAGTAGAAGTCTTATTAGTAAAACTTTTGTTTGAACCTAATTATGGGAGTGTAGTATAATTATTGGTGGTTGAAGTCACTTCCTTTGGTTTCACATATAGCTTTAGCATTCTAAAATCGAGACTTCTTGGATTGGATTGTACTACATGATGCCTCGCAAAAGATGTTTGTCAGGAAGTAGATATAGAATTTAGAATATTTATTGGAAATATTGTCAGAGCGTCCATTGTACTTACTTAAAAGTTTTCGTCTCACATAAATCTAGTGAGCCAACCTAGGATCCTTTGCATAAGATCCTTTGTATGCCTTATTGACTCGTTCCTCTGCTTTATACTCCTAACTCTTGAATCATGGTGGATAACGCAAAACATCTATCTTCAAATATCTCACTATTTATTTGATCAGAACTATTTTTGTTCAATAGTACATCTTGATTTTTGTCGATGGCTTTTCACAGTGTCGATCATAGCCTCCTCTTGCATAAAGCCTACACTTTCTTCAATCTTGACAGACCTGAATTGGGCTTGATAAAATCCTTTCTTAATGAACGATCGCAGTAAGTAATTCTGAGCGGTACTTTTTCCAATCTAGATCTTGTTCCAACTGAAGTTCCACAGGGTTCGGTGCTAGGACCATTACTATTTAGCATGTTTATTAATGATTTACCAAAAGTGGATAAAGATGCAAAAATTTACAAATTCACTTATATGCGGATTATGTCTAAATATATGTGAGCAGACCAATTGGGCTTATTGAGAATTTTATGGCCCGTATAAACGAAGACGTTGACAGGATTAGCTGGATGGCAATTATATAAATTTCCATTTCTGGGAATAGTATTCCATTCTTGAGCAACTTGAATGAATGTTCTCGGTCGACATATGGGCGCATCCAGTTTATCTGGATGGTTCCAATGTAAGGCTTTTTATCGTTCTTCTAATCAGTTTGTTTTTCAATGTTTCATAATCTACAACCATATCCCGCGTGTATTATTTTTTAGCAGGGTTCATAGTGGGTTGATGCAAAACCATTGACCGCTCATACTATCACCTTGGAAAATTACTCGCTTTATTTTTAGTTTATTTGATTCCAGTCTTCTGTTATCACTGTTTTCCATGAAATTGATAATTAGCGAGTTGATCTTATATAGCCTCATATTGTATATCAACCAAAATCATGTTGGGCTGTATCATATGCTTTTTTGTAATCAATGAAGCCTGCTTTGAGGATTCATTTTTATTTACGTCCCAAGCTCCTTTCGTTTGCATCCCTTCCTTCCGGTATGCATGTAGTAGTTAACTTATATAATTAATATGTTTAAACAGCTGGGTGGGTCGAAATTTTGCAAGATCTGTCGCATTGTTTTCTTTAGGTTGTAGAAAGGTTATTCCTTCGAAGAGGTATTTCGGTAGCTTCATTGAATAGTTTATTCACATATTTATAAAACGTCTAATATTTCCGTGGAGATTTTGAATTTTGTCTATACCCGGAGTTTACCAATTGTTCAATTTTGCTATACATTTTCTGAATATGTAGTTTTCGTTGATTCCATCTCAGATGTTATGGTTATGCCGAATTGCCACTTGTTAAGACACTGGAATCCTTACCTCACATTGTTTTCCAGGCATACGTCCATAGTTATAAAATTCGTGTGTATACGAAATCATAAACATTAAAAAATCTGAAAAATCCGAGTTTTGAGCGGCCGCCCTGGCTAATATTAGTATTCTAGGGTTATATTCAAACTTTTGCACGACATAAATTATCTTTGGGAGATCGAATTTTCACGCAATGACAAATATATCAAAATGTCACAGATTATATGTACAAATTGAACATAATTTAAGATTAAAACGCACAATCACACAGGTACTGGGAAAGTAACTTGGAGCCACTGAACTACGTAATTAATTACCTCTGATTATTTTGATTTTCGATACAGCTCCAACGAATTGTATACACTACATATGTATATCCAAGTATAAAATACACATTTAGATACAGGATGCCAATTTCAATTAGTTCCGACATAACGTAACTACAGAAAGCTTTAGTAATCTTCTCCTGTATGTTTACCCCTAATTACATAATTTCGCAGAATTAGAGGAGAGGAAGCGAAAATTTATTTTTGGTACTTAAATAGTATAAGTATATTGTGGTAATAGTAGATATGTAGATAGTGGTTTAAGTAGTAGTATACTTTCGATATCGGATCGATTTTAAACATTACTAATACAACTGATTCTGTTGACTATTGGACTCCCTTTTTGCGAAACAAATGTGCAACAATAATAATATATATGTTTGTATGTATATAAATGAGAAGTTCTGTACCAAAAATTTTCCTGTTTTATTGCAATGTTACCATGTTACCATTGTAATGGTTTCAAACAAAATAAATACGAAAACTATGTGTATTAAAAAAAAAATACAATGCACTTTATTATTTTTATTATTACAATTTTTTTTTTTATTATTATTACTAAATATATCAATTGAGATGACAATTAGAATTATTATAAATAATTATCTAGTCCGTGAATTAAACAAAAAAAAAATCCTTTAATGTTTCACTTCCGCATTCCAAATGTAGGTGTTTTCCCCTATCTTACACGCATCACCATTATTGTCAATTTAACAGGTATCTTTAGGTATTCTAAGATTCTGATTTGATGATGATGATGATGATGATGATTCATAAAATTTTCTTCTTAATGCTATTTTCACTTTTCACCACTCATTATAACTTTAAGAAAAAAAAAAAACAAAAAACATTAATTTCGAAAAAGATCAGTCCATTCGCATATATTCTCTCTACATTCTCACTACACAACACAAAACGCATATCCACATATATGTATGCAATACGCAAGTGAATGATGGTGAAAAATTATTTCGGGACATAAAAACAAAAAGAAAACTTCAAGACATCAGCAGCAGCATTATCATCATCTTCATCCTCATCTCATCATCATCACTAAATGCGACACCAAACACCTTAATTTAATGATTCGGAATTTTTCCCAACAGTCAAAAATTGTCTGTCTTCCTTAGTGTTTTGTTATCGTCCGTTTGGCGTTGAAAATCTTTATATTCACGGATCACTTGTTCGGCAGCACTATACTTGCTTACTATGTGCACATTGCATACCTCTTCCGGTCAAGTAAAATATTTTTGAACATTTTACCGAAATTGTAGTGTTTTGAATTATACAAAAAAAAAAAAAAAAACAAGAAAAACTTTCTGGAAAATTAAATTCTTAACAGACGTAAAAAATATTGGTAAAATATCATTTATAAATTGTGTGTGTGTGTGTTTTAATAAAAGAAAAAGTTAAAAAAAAAAAATAAGAAACAAAATGAAAAATATCTATTTAACTATTTTTCGCATTTTCTTTGTGATTTTTTTTTTTTACACGCATTACATCTATGCGCGCGCATATAAAATAAACGCGTCCGGCTTAAACTTACCGGCAATAAAATTTGTGCTCAAAAAGTTTTTTTTCGTGTTTTCGGCGTTTCTATTCTTGATAGGAATTTGGTTTTTGTTTAGTTTTTATTTTTTCCTTGTAAACAACACACAGCGAAATTGTTCATCTTCGCAGTTCATATATATTTTTATATACATACATATATATATATAGCCCCGTATTGGCTTTGTTTAGTGAATGAGGCTAACGCGCTAATCGGGAAAACGTATAGTGTGCAACATAAATGTTTATATTAAATTCTATATTAACTTTTTATTATTGTGTATATAATATTAACATAAACTTTACAGTTTTTTCTTAATTTATTCTATTTTAATTCAAATATATTTTCATCTAAACATTTTTTATATTATTTACACGAACTTAGTCATACTTATGTACGCTTCATAAAATCCACACATATATGTAGATAAACGTAGATATTTCAGTACAACAGTGAACGCACAATAACAAGTGGAGAAGTGTTCAAAATTAGGTTGCAAGTTTACAAGGACTCGAAATAGGGCGAAGATTTTTATAAATAGATATACCAAAATAACATTTACATTAAAAGAAAATATTTTTCAAAATTCTGGACATATTTATGTATGTATTTATATACGTGTATATGCGTATCCGCAATAATGCAAATATAATAAAAAAATATTTTACGGAATTTATATTATCTGCCCCAGTATAATACAGTGTATACAGTGGCGGCTTGTGATAAAGTAAGAAAGTGGGGGGGGGGGGGGCAGGGAAAAATATTTTCTAGAACATTTTTATTCAAATTAACTAATTAATAGGAAAATTTCTTATTTACGAATCTAATTAGTTTAGCGTACTAATAGGAGCACTATTCCTTTTCAAAATTAAATATCAAATTTTAAATAAGTAATACGTAAAAATTTCATGAATTTTTATAAACCTTTTATTACTGCCATACTGTGTCCGTATACTAACAATCTGCTACCAAGCACCCCGGGTCCGCGGCGGGTCCTAGCTATAGGACTAAATTTCCTTTCTACAATAAAACAAGAAATTTTGAACTCTATTTCTTTTCGTTTTTTTTTCATAAAATCTACTTTTCTGGGGTCAATTTAATCTGGCCCAAGTCCCAAGGTATATAAAAAGTAAGAAGGTAAAGTACACAGTAACCCAGAGCACCCTCACTAAATGTTTATATTAGTTTTTTTTATCAGTTAACCATTATTCTCCACTCTCTGTAGGGCTACGATTTATAATTTGAAATCAAAATTTGAATTCATATTTTAATTTTATTAAAGAAGGGGGGGGGGGGGGGGGGAGTGGCATAAAGGTTCTATGTACTGTACCAATACCGAACATGCTATTTTATAACCAGTTACACGCATTCTGGTGTTCTATCCAAATTTTTATATTGAAAAGGTATTTTTAAACAACGAAAATACACGATTAGCGGGGGAAAATTGAAAAACAAAATTTTACATTTTTCATTATTTTTAGTTTTTTATTTAGCAACAACATTAAATATTTTTGTTATACCTCATATTAATTTTTTTTTGTCTGAAGATGCTTCATTTTCTCTGTTTTCAGTTGAATAGAAGTATAAATGGTCAGGTTGCGCTTACCTCAATAACTACACTTATGTTGCCTTTTCGAAACGTTTGTGCCTCTTAAAACTTATACAAAAAATTCTAACTCACCTTTGTTTATACAAAGGAAGTCGAACTGCTTATAATTGAACGTGATTATGCGTATAAATTCTAGAGAAGATTCGAAGGTGCTCTGCTCCAGAAAAACTATACTTTCTTGAGAAATAAAATCACTGCTACAATTAGAAGAAGAGAAAAAATCTAATTATTGTGAGAAAAAGCTAGAACCCATTGTTTGCGGCATCTCGTGGGCTATGGAAGAACATTAAAGCAATAAATATAACTACTAAAATTTCTAAGCTACAAATTACTTTTGCAGTTCTGTAGGCGTTTTATCCAATAATAATTTCATTCATTATTATGATGGAGATTTTTCATTTTTGAATGTGACTGAGAGATAAGTAATCAAATCTAATACTGTTAATCTGGACAATATTAAACTCAGTTCTCTCTAATTAATCCATCCATTTATAGTCAGGCTAATTACTCACATCTTCAATACAGCTATTATTACAGGCTGTTTCTCAATGCTATGGAAATTAGCGGAAATCATAACTGTAAAAAAACAAACATCTTAAGGCAAATCTACCGTCTGATTGTATATCTATTAGCATCTTGCCCGTTTTATCAAAAGTCTTTGAAAGGCTTCTTTCTTATCAGCTTATAGGTTATATTGAGACGTATGGACTCTTAAACTCTGCCTAATCTGGATTTCTTTTCACGCATAGTACAGTCTCAGCCGTGCTAAATTTATTTGAAGATATTAGGAATAAAACTGAGAAAAATCTGCTAACAATTCTATTTATGATTGATTTCAGTAAAACTTTTAATTCGATATATTTTAATATATTGTGCAATAAACACAAAACTGCATACAAGATTTTAAGATCTTCGCTAAAATTAAGCTCGCTAAAATTAAGCTCTTCGATAAAATTTATGCATTTTTATCTATCGGGCAGGCTACAGGCTGTTGTAAACGGAATGAATTGTTCCCAGCAGCATAAAACATCATACTTTGGGGTACCGCATGGATCCATCTCGGGTCCTCTACTGTTTTGTCTCTACATAAATGATTTCGTGAAAGCTCGTATGTAGTATTCCCTTAAACTATGTACATGGTGATGATGTCCAGTTGTGCCTATCTTCAAGATTTTTCGAGTACTTCCCTTTTTCTTGCTTTACACGATTTTCTTCCTTCAGATTTTCAGTAGATATTTTTTCTCCATTTTCTCATCATGAAATCTTCGAAAGTGAGATGATGATTTTTGAGGCCATTCCCTCTAACTCGTACACGAATTTGTCTAGATATTTCTTTTTTACTATTTTCGACACTCTCGTAGACCCACTTTTCGTCATCACAACGAGCTGAAATTTGGCACACAGGTTCATGTTGCGTGACAATTGAATCTATTAAAATTTGAACCGGAAATTTTCATTGAAAACCCGGAAAATCGGGAAAAATCATTTGAAAATTTGGTACAAATTTGATTAGTGATAAATCCGTATCATAAAAAATGCAGAGTTTTCCAATTTTTCCGAAAAAAAATTCCGACTTTTCCGGAAAATTTTCCGGTAAAAAAGTTTTCTAAATAATGCAGGATCAAGCTCCCTATCAACTGGCATCATTACTTTCTCTCCGAGAATGGTGAAAACTTGCAGAAAAAATCGAGGAAAATTCATGTAAAACGCTTTTCCGGAGTTTTTCGAGTGGAAAGCCTGGAAAAGCGGGAAAATCATCGGACAAGTTTTCATCGATATGTTTAGTGATAAATCTGTTTCCGGAAAATGCAGAATTTTCCAAATTTTCTGGAATTTTTTTCGAAAATTTTCTGGAATTTTTTTCGAAAATTTCCGGAATTTTCCGACATTTCCGGAAAATTTTCCAACAAAAAAGTTTTATAAGCTATGCGGAATCATTTTTCTTCCGTCGTACTGGCATCAATACTTTCTCTTCAACAATCATGAAAACTTGCATGAAAAATCGAGGAAAATTCATGTAAATTTTCAAAAAAATTTCATAGTAATAGGAAAAGTCTGTGAAAAACATGGAAAGCAGCACGTAATAACAATCTAGTTAACGTAAAAAAGGCAGAAAATAAAATAATTATAAAAAGGAGTTTTCAAACAAAACTGTGGCCAAGCCGCATGAAAAAGTAGAAAATAAACTTTTCTTCACACACAGAGTTGGACTCAGATTTTATTCGCGGACAATCACCGATATATTTCAGTATGATCAATCAGAGAGGTAGTAAGTGATTTGATTCATGAAGAGAAAGAATATTAAAGAGAAATGTCCCAATCAAAAAATCTGAGTCCACCTCTGTGGGTGAAGGAAAGTTTATTTTCTACTTTTTCATGCGCCTTGGCCTCAGTTTTGTTTGAACACTCGTTTTTTACTTATTTTATTATATTAAATTGGTTTTGCTTTTCTTATTTGTGAAGTCGTTGTAAGGTTGAGGCTATCGGAAGTATTTCCAGTGTTATCCGCAATAACAATTGGTAACTCTTCGATATATAAAATGTTTTCACTTTGGCCGTCAACAGTACCATACAGTAATGTCGTCCCTTTTCTGGAAATGCATAATAAGAAAAATTTGTTAATTATAGCTTCGAATTTTGATGTATAGGTACATTAAAAAAATTATGATTGTGAAATTCACTTACCGTAATAGCAAGCGCACACTCAAATACTTTATAGATGTTATGCAAGATTGCAAAGTCTTAAGGATGCTTAACAGGATTAAATTGTTTAAATTGTGCAATTTATTTGTTCTCAAACTATTTCTTTGAAGTACTTCAAGTAAAGAACTGAAGTTTTTTTTTTTGAGAAACTGCACTCTCTTGCTCTACATTCGTACTGAAGCTCTTTCCCAAGAATTTTGTAATCTTTTGCGTCGGGATCACACGGATAAAGTTCACATGCTTCAAAAACCAGTCTCTATGATATCAGGACGCAAATACCTTTGTATCATCATTCGCAGAAGTGGGGGAGTAAATTTTGCAATCTAAGTTTTTTCTTCTCCAATTCAGTAATTCCTTTTCTCACGCCGTCGACTGTAGGGATTTAAAATCCTTTTTCCGTTATGATAAAAGGAAATTGTAATAATTTGTAAACTATCACATAACTTTGACAGCAAGTAAATCGTATGTATCTTATGGCCATCTACAAAAAAGATTACCGGCAAAGGTACTTTATTCTACTGGAGAAAAGCGTAGGTATAACACCTCTTCTACATAGTGTTCGAAAATTGCCAACATCATTCAGCCATATTCTGATTTAAAATGAAATTTAAAATCAACTGGTATCGATTCAATTATATCCATTTACATCCTTTTTTTATGGATATATTATCGTGGATGGAACTGATAGACCAGAAGCAGAGGAAGTGAATATCACAATCAAATTATCCTTGGCTTGCCCATAATTTTCTGTCTCGTAGACATTTTTGGTTTCTAGAAAAAATGTGAATTACATTTAAAATATTTTAGAATTATTTGCTAGAACGTATTATTTCTCCTTTTTCGTGTCAAGAACTTCCCACTTTTAGAACACATTTGGACATTAGTCTTGTCGCCATTGAAAATCCTTTTTGGATCACTAAAAATATTGAACGGGGTGTTTTTTTTTTCTTCCAAAAACCATTTTATTTGAGAAAACCATCCGTGGATATCATTTTCAGATAGTTTTGAACTTGAACTGGTGACAAATTCCGGTATTCTTACAGATAATTCTGGATATTTGTGTAAAAAGGATGTATACGATTTGTTTTTCAGGTATATTTTCTTTAAAATGATTATCTCCAGATTCATTATCGAGGAACTCCTTCACAACTACCTGAACATTTTCCTTTCTTCTAGAAAAACGTTTTTATGGAAGCATCAATACGTGTTTGACCTTCCCAATTATTGAATCCAATTTAACATTATGTTTTTCTATCTCGAACTCAGCTTTTTTAGGCCCTGAGTGCTAATGGTAATGGTTTTTGACTGCTCTATTGTCCCATAAGTAAAAGTTGCAGAGATATTTAGTATATCCGAGTTGAAGAAGAACACCTTTCAAGCCTTTTTAGAACTGGCTATGAAAAGACGACAGTCAGAATGAATGCATGGAATTTCGAGTTCTTCAAACAAATCCTTCACATCATTACAATAACAAAGTCTGACTGATTGAGCCCATTTTTGAACCTAACGTCACACAAAATGCTTTATATCGCGGGAATGTGCATATGGGGTCTGAGTATGAACCACGTCTAAAGGAACTAATATTCAAATAACTAAAAAAAAATAGAAGTTCTCTAAACTTAGTTTCCGTGAATATTCCGACAAAACCTATTCAGCGATTTACTATTCTTCCTTACTTTGAGCTCGCGATGCGTACCGTAATATAAAAACTATCCCATCCATTTTCCATTACGGAAAGGTACATACAAGTTAAATGCCAGTACGTAGCCCCAGATTAGCTATAAAATAATAAAACCTTTCCTACAACTAAGATATATGAAGATGCCGATGTTTGCATACACAACGGCAGAGCTACTGCCATTGTCCGTTGCGGTTCCGTCGTACATATAAAATATGTAGAAAAAGAACCAGCGGATTGCACACATGACGACCCCGCCACCGGCACGGCAATATAAAAATATAAAAATTTTAACGGCGCGGTACCGGTTAGGTCGTCGTGTGTGCAAACATCAACTTGCATACAACACGTTTCTCCTTATATGGTCATACAAAAACTTAAATATTTATTGATATTATTGTAAAAGGAACAACAGCAAACTTTTTCAAAAATTCACAATGGTTATAGCTATTTTTCGATATAAAGAATTACAGACTCAAAATTGGGTAGAAAGATGTGCCCGACATCGGCTATCAACTAGCAATACTTCCACAGGTAACACAAAATATTTATTAATAATTAAAATTGTACTTAACGAATTTGGAATTCGGTTAATGCTATTGCGAAACTTTCGCACGTCTTTTAAATATTGTGATTTACTACCTGATGTCCCTTAAGGTGCGTTCACACATATCAAACATTGGCAAAAAAAAAACATTTCTCAAACAATTTACAGGCAGTTGGCAAATGTTTGAAAAATGTTTGTCAAATGATTATCAAACATTTTGGGGAATGTTTGTTATGTGTGGACGCATCTTTACAGAAATATTAATTTGAAATCTAGAAAAATTTATCCATCAGAAATAATGCTGACGCATAAATTACAAATATATGTATTTCGGTCTTCTAACTCTAACTAGCTTTGTGGCTCTTATCGGATAGAACAAAGCTTTTCTCAAAGCGGCATTTGCTAGATACCTTATTAATGCTAACACAATAGCGAATTTGTTCTTTTGATCTGATGCAGTACACTGCACTTCATTTCACGGGGGGCTATAAATTGAATTGTATGAAAAAGCACTTAGAGGTAGGAAGGAAGATTTTTTATAAGACAATGAATAATTAAATCGTCGTCAATTGAATCCTTGAAATATTGCAAAATAGAATTAATTGTTTTGATAAAAACTGTAAAGAAAAAAAAATTTCTCACACTCAATATGGGGATTCATCTGCACTGGATAAAGTACCTTAAGTTTTTGGATAAACACAAACAAATTTTTCGGATTCATGGTAAATTTGATCGTTGATGAATTTCAATCAGATTCGAAATTAATATAAGTTTTGGTTAATTTTTTTTTTTATAGTACAAACGTCTCTAAATCGAAATCGTACTTGGCAGTGAAATCAATTCGAGTTAACGAGACTTCGCCGAATTTTGGGTCAAGCAGGGTTGGGGAATTTTGAGATAAAAAGTTTTCATTAAAAATGTTCGGATTTTGTTAATGAATTAATAAAATTATGTATTGAAAAAATCAGTAATTTTTTATTGTTTTGCTCTGAGTATAATTTTTTTTGTATTGAAAAAACATTTAATGTTGATTAAGGACATTTGAACCTTTTCTGGAACGTCCATTGTTGTTTCGATTGCATACTGCAATTTATCTAATTGATGTTTCGTTGGTACTGTAAGATTTACTTAGGACAGTCAACTCATATCCGTGCAATGGGGTAAACTATTATATCCCGAATTATGCAATGCAAGGAACCTTTATGTTAGTATCTATTTTCCTATAATAGGTATTACCAAGAATTCCAAATTTAATCAATTTATTCAAATCATGCATTAAGCTATTTAGAAAAAAAGGTGTTAACATGGATTTCTACACAACTAGGGTAGAGACGGAGGACTATTTTAATCTTACTGATGCACTTTCGGGTTCTATGATTTTATTACCCATAGAGAAGAGAAGATCTGCATTATGTCCATTACCTTTCACTACGAATTCGACTATGTATTTTAGGATAGTAGTAAGGAAGGAAATGTCTGCATTCCTTCATTTTATTATTTGTGTCGCCAGTAGGATTTTCATTAGAATCGTCTGATCGTAACAGTACAATCATATTATTTGCTTCACTTTTCGGTATTTCGTCATCAGAATCTTCATAATTTATGGATTCAGGAGTATCCTCTTCAATAAAAGGACTTATTAACACGTCTTCATCAACTTCAACTGCAATTGCCTGTACCATAGTCGTTTTCAATCAGAATTTTTCATGTTGCCTCTAATTCGTCCTCGACGTGACGTTCTACAAATATAATGAGCGCCAATTCATCATTTTCATTCCAATCCAATTCAGGAGCTTTAAAACCATATTTACGAAAGCAATTTCTTATAGTGGAGGATCCAACATTCTGAGTCCACACTTTGGATATCTTTCTTATACAATCTAGAAAAGTTAATGAAAAAATTTCGTTTTTAGTTTCCCAGTGAGTGATTCAAAATTTTACTTAAAATTCGTCAGCGATAATGTTGCTTCAAAGTTTGAATAATCCCCATATCCATCGGCTACACTTACCTAGTCCTATTAGGTTGGAAAATATGGCAGTTTTACTACTTTCAGTTTAGGAACAATTTCCTTAGATGAGCTGAACAATTTGTCTATTTTGAGCAACCATTCGCTGAACAGATTTCTGATCATCCCGCCCCGTTCATTTGCACTATATTAAACCGGAAGTATTTTGATATGACGGAAACAACGAGTTTTGATACTCTTCCCAATTACAAATAATTTTTACTTCTCAGAGTCGCTCATATTCGCTCCAACTGAACAGGTGACTCTTTCTTTCGTGTGTTTACCAGCAAAACACATCACCATTCAATGTTAATGTTCGATTCGTAAAAACTTGTAAAAAAGACCTGTTTGGACTACATTGAAAATGTCATTCGGGTGGTAATTCGACTTCGACAGAAGCGGTGACATTTGTACATTTATCCATTGTTCGCTGAGTGATTCCTCTACTGCGGCACTTTCTCCACAAAGCAATTTTCCAACTAAACCGTGCCTCAGTTTAAATACATAGAGCCAGCTTTTACTAACTCTGAAGTCCTGATAATTTTTTTTTCTTAGAAAATGCCAGTGATTTAGGTTTAAAACCCACCTACAGGTAAGTTACTTGCACGAATAGCAGTAAACCATTCATATACAGCCGCATCAATGCCATCGCACACGTAAGCTCTATCTCGTTTGAAGTGCCCACTAATTGCAACAGATTTGTACTTTTTTCCCAGTTCTTTCCTTTTGGTCCATATTGTTGACAATGTACGAGGCGGTGGGCTAAATTTAAATGGGATATCCTTTATTTCCCCTCCTTTTTAAACTTCGTCTATCAACTTTATTTTAGTTTGGAAATCTAAAGTTTTAAGTTTTCTTTGGCCATCTCTCTAAAATTTTACGGGTTTATTAGTTATGAAGAAAATATTCTTATTTCTGTTCATAATTTTCTACCAGTTCAACTGTAAAATAAGTCAACTTCAATGACGAAATTAGCAGAAAAATTTGTACACAATTCGAACAGTCACCAACGCACTTTTGCTGAATAACTGCGTTCGGCGATGGCAGATCCAGAAATATAGATACGCAACAAAACTAAATTTCTAAGTAGAATTGAAAATGCACAAAGCAAATAAAATAAAAAGTAAAAAAAAAAATAGATCATAGCAAACTGCCCAAAAACGTCGGAAGGGTTTATCTGAATTCATTCGAGTTAGAGGAAGAAGAGGGCGAATAGTAAGAAAAAAATCAAAAATGTCTGAAAATTAGTTCGGCTTAGGGAGGTTTTCGATATAAGAAAATTCGAATTGCAAGTGCCATATTAAGTGCAAAAATTACGACTTAAAGAGAAATTCAAGTACGAGGAAGTCCGACTTTAAAAGATTTGAGTGTATCATTCAAAAACGTTTTCCACTTCCATGCTCTTTTTAAGTAAATTTAATTCGAAATTTTCTGTTTAGCGTATATGCTCTGCACAAAATTTCCTTCCAAAATTCAAGAATTAGTTTCTTATAATTATATACACGAGATTACATGAAGATTTCATAAGTAATTTGTTATTATCCTCTCATGGTATGGTTTTATGTGAGCGTGGAGTATTTGAATTACATATGTGTTATTCCAAGTCTCCATAGTTAGAACTATATTAAGTAACCTAAATGAATTAAATACTTAACTCTTATATGATCATGCAAGTTTTAAACTTCTATCACATTAGTAATGGTATTCGGTACCCGCATTATTGCATGGACAAGTAAATGTAATGTTCAAACTCATCTCTTCTGACCCCTACTACACTTAATTTAATATCCATAAACCCTTAGCGAAAGTTATTTATTTTTTATTTTTTGTTTGTTATTTTTATATTTATTCCCTGCGATGAAAAGGATCCATCCAAAATGTGTACATCGACATACGGAATTGGTGGCACTGGTGGGATAGGCAATAGGTACTGTTGTGGAAATCATCAGAAAAAACAAATCCTAGATTCCACATCAGGTAAAAGCTTCAAGGCACCGAGAGGTTTTATCGTCAATTTTTGTTTCTCACCCCGAAGCCATTTTAGTAAGGTATCTTCCGAAGAAAACCTGTTGCTGTCAAGTATGCATAACCAACTGAATGTAGGTGTACCTAAGCCGCATCAGGTATGATTAAGCATGCAGATGTATGTCATTAATGCCTTACACATGACAACAGGCGCTGTAAACCTAGGTAATGCTGCACTATATGTAAAAATCACGCTATCTACCTGTGTTGACTGCGGCGATACTACCAAATTAGATAGTCCAATGAATTAAATTTTGTGCTATTAGATATTATTTAAATAAATTATTAATATATTTTATTACGTTCATTCCATACGAAAAGTACGAAGAGATACTAATAAGGTACCGGGTACCTCACTTGCGTGATAGAAGTATAGTTTTCAGAAATTGAAAAAAAACGTATTTCAAAAACTCGATTTGTATCGAAAATATTCGAAAATTCTTTGGAAGTGATTTTTATGAGTTCTCAGGGATACACAGGCCTCTAGGAGCGATGCGAAAAGAAATATATCATTTTAAGCCCGAAAAACGTACCGGGTACCCTATTTGGTCACATAACGGTTAAATCCGGAATAGATCCTGAGGTAATCATTTGCAGCTTATTTTATGCAATGAAATACAAACAGGATTCGTAGTAGATTGCAATAATGGGGACTTTCTAGAAGAAGACCACAATTCATCTAACTTTTATACCAAAAAATATAGCAAATAAATAAATTCTTTGTTTATACCAAAGGATATAATAAATATATAAATTAAATCCTCATCCTTTTATGCTCCCACTACACTTCGGTATTCTTTATATGGCAAATTGAAATTTCCTTTTCATTTAGTTGTTCAGTATAAACTGTATGTAGTCGTACATATATTTATTACGGATATTTATATACATATGTATGTACATACATTTGGTATAATATACCACGACTGCGTTGACATATGCTCATGTTCATGTTCATCATATATCGGGGATGAAGTTAAGAAGTGTTTTGGGGGTGGTGGCTATTGAGAACAATTCCCACTTGTTTGGTACAGGAAGTGGTAGAATTCAAATAAACGCATGCGTAAATTATTGCGCGCGATATACAAGAATTTCAACAGGTTGAATTCAAATTGGCTTCATAGTACCAAGAGTAGTCGACAATAAAGTATAAAAGCGATACTAGCTCAAGGATTCAATATCAGTTCGTTCTAAACCGCAAAGAAACACATTAGTTCCGGAAAATATGTTTTGTCGTAAGAAGAAACATGGCAAAGTTTTACTTATTTTTATATTATTAGTAACAAATTATATAATATATTATTATTTTTATATGAATCATTAATTTTATTTTTTTCTTTTTTTCTAAAAAAAAAGTGGAATTGTGATTTGTGTAACGTTTTGTTGTGTTTTGTGACTGGTGGCTTCTCAAATAGTCCATGTAAGGTATGAGATTTAAAAGTTTAAGTTCTTAATTTAATGCAAAGTTAAAAAGTTAGGTCCTAACTATTGATAAATATATTGTGAAAAACTAAAGTTTTGTATAGCAACACCGAAAACGGGTGGCCTGATTTGGTCCATTTTTGAACTTGTATTTGTAATTTTCATAAAAACTCCGTTTGGAAAATTTTAACTCTCCACGTCGCGTCGGTCGACGAGTTCTCAGACAATTTCCAAATATACAGTGAAAAATCAAAATTTTGTAATGCAACAAGGGTTTGCCCCATTTGTTTTTTCAATTTTATTTACTAATACTATGAAAACACCACGTACCAAATTTCAGCTCTCTACTTACACTTGTTGTCAGGCAGTGTCCAAATATATACTAAAAAACGAAATATTTGTATGGAAAGCCTAAGAAAGATTTGCTAAATTTATTCCATTTTTGATCTTGTATTTGCAATTTTTATGAAAACGGAATGTACGAAATTTCAGCTTTCCACGTCGACAGTTTTTTTAGAAGTGGACAACAGCGTCATTTATCATGTCCAAAACTATCCTATCTTTCAAGCAGAGATGCGAATTTTTTATTTGAATAAAAATAAAAGATAAAAAATCGAATAAAATGAAAAATCGAATAAAAATTTATTTAATTACAAATATTATAATTATTTGTTATTTGGTGCAAATTATTTGAGTTTCATATAATTATTTTTTATTCGATCGTGCGTTATTTGATGAATTATTTGTGATTTCTTATTATTGTGATGGTCATTATTTGAATTTTAAACAATTATTTGTCATTCGATTATGGATATATGTTTTCTGGTGTCAAGTAGTTCATTGTAATAAGCACAAACACAAACTTACTTGTTTTTTATTTATAATTGGCTCTAACTAAGATTATTCTGAGTAATCAAACCCAATTAATTTACTTCAAAAGCTTCACAAATACTTAATTGAACAAAATAATTAAATTCCTCTTTAAATTAAATTAAGCAACGAGATATCTTGCGGAAAGAAATGTTTGTGCCAAGAATTAATTATTTGAAATTGGAACTAATGGACACCAGACAACTTATATCCATAATCGAATGACAAATAATTATTTGCGAATAACTTAAAATAAATGGATACTCAAATAAAAATCTATTCGAATAATTTTTCAATTGATTTTTTAAAAAAATCATTATTTGATTGAAAATTTATCCGAATAGTGCCCAGCACTGCTTTCAAGCTGGAGCCAACCAAACACATTCACGAAATTTCATTGAAATTGGTTGGGGCGGTTTCGGAGATTAGCGTGAACGAACACAGTGTTACGTAGGCCGTCTGTAAGTTGACCCACTATGCTTTCTCAAATTTATTCTATATATGTATATGTATGGTCGGCAATCAGAGATAACCATACCAATGAGACCTCTCTG
Source organism: Dioctria linearis (assembly GCA_963930735.1). Lineage (NCBI taxonomy): Eukaryota > Metazoa > Arthropoda > Insecta > Diptera > Asilidae > Dioctria > Dioctria linearis. The sequence goes on from OZ005741.1 coordinate 6,214,162, forward strand.
ATCGCTGGGTCGAAAAGTTCAATAATGTTTTTGCACTTAAAATGCGTTTTGTAAATTTATTGAAATTATTTTCAATAAATTTCACTTTCATGTGGGGTTACTTCACCCAACAGTTTTACCATGCCAATGAAATTATAATATGCGCTACTCATATTTTGCTCTAAAAACTTTCACAGTGTATTCTCAAAACAAACAAAATTAATTTTGAAAAAGTTGGCCTACTTTTTTTTCGGTCAAACGCCATGTTGATCCATCTTTATGTTTGAAATCGTTGGAAGAGTGACTTAACTTAAATTTTGGTTTGAATGTATTGAACTTTGGTCATTTTTTCAGTATGTACGATTGTGCGGTTATAAACATAAATTTAGTGAAATATTTCTTAACTTTAAATGGATGGATTGAAATGAGGTTGAGACCCCAGGCAGCCCTGGAACGTCCGCCACAACAAGACTAATTATATATCCTCCAGACTAATAAGCAAATGCTTATAAATCCAAGCCGAACGTTCTTATAAAATTTAATATTAACCCCAAACTCTCCCTAACCGATTCATGTAGTTCTTCGAGGACGTGTGAGCCAAGGAATCTATAACACTTTCCGGAGAGAGCCGAACAGTTACAAAAGGCTGAACCACAAATGCCGTAAACAACTTTATGATTTGAATGAAACTGAGGTTCACTTACGATCATTTTTGCAGTAATTAGACATCACATTCCTTAAGGGTTACTATCTTAAAGGACCACCTTCTTTCACATTATTTTTCTATAATAAAATAAGAATGTTATCGATTTCAGTCATATTTCATTAATATCATTGAATAAACAGATGAGTCCTTTCGGAATGAGCGACTCTTACCGCACTTCACTTACGGCAATTTGATATTTAAACTTAACGAAATTTCCTTAGTTTGAGTTTGGCTTACCCCACAGTTCCTTCGTAGTTCTACCCGAAATATCATCATCAAACCGAAGACGACTGTTTTGGCAGTTGGCCTAAGCCGAAATGTTAGAGACAAGTAGATTTCTTGACCTGGTACTCATGGGACAAGTACCCTGTTGCACCGAAAGAGAGAGAATTCAGTGTATTTTTATACTTCAGTACTAGTTTGCGAGGCTGTAAACGACTGTGACAAGACAACATTACCTATAAAAATTAATTTTCCCGAAAGTTATAATAACAGAAGAGATAAAAGGTTGACTAAAAGATAAACATTCAAAATATTCCGACGGTAAAAAAAAAACAGCGAACTGCTACACAGAAGGAAAAATACGACAAGAAAAAGAAGCAAGAGACAAAATGGCGCATAGAAATCCAAATAAAAACTCTGACAAAATGGACTCCAGGAATCTGATGTGGATTTCTGCATCATTTGCATGCTTCAGTCTTCTAATATGAAGCGAAGTTATTTCACGTGCGCAAATTGTCTGTTTAATGTTCATAAACCAATTTTCATTTATTTTTATTAAGTTTTTAATACTTCTCACCTTCAAATTTTTGTAGAAAAAGCAATAAATATTTTATAAATGAGGAAAATTCTTGATTTGCACTTTATTTGTGCTTATTTTTAGATATTTTGGAGTGGACCAACTATTTTTCGAGGTCCAGATTTTCAATTATTTTGAAAAATTCCTGTATTTTTTGATTGTGCATCAAATGAAATAGGAAATAGAAAAATAAAATCCAGATCACAAATAGGTATCCATTAAGCGAAAGCAGAAATTATTTTCTACTTTTTAGAGGAGACGTTTATTTAAAAAATAATTTTTTATATTTATTAGTTGTTTTTTAATCTTAAATTATTCTCAAAAAAATAAAAATTATATCAGGAATTTCCAGTGTGAAAGAAAATTTTTTTGCATTTTTTTGTGATCGAAAGTTTACAAAAGTATTATGTTGGGAAAAATTATCATAGCCGGGATAACTAATTTTAGATTTAATTTTCTTGCAAATATTTAACCCAAACAAATTATATTAAACCCATTCAATTAGAGTACTCCTCGAAAAAATTTTCAATAAAGTGTTGGTTTGAAAAGAAATTATTTACAAAAAAAAAAGAAAAAAATGGTGTTTGAAAATGAAATACAAGCTATTGCTTTATGTGAATAACACCAGCAGTAAGACAAGGCAAGAAGTGTGTAATAGCAATAAATAAGGCGTTTCGTATCAGCAGGAACCAATACTCATCAGTACGGCTAGTTCGTGCCTGCTGTAGATGCCAGAAGAAAAGTGTACAATGTCTGTCTATTTTATGTGATACCAAATTTTACTATGCTTTAATAAAAGAACTCTGGTGATATCTGGATGTTAATGAAATTTTTTTGCTGAAACTGAAAGAGAAAACTATACAGGGCGGTCCACAACCTAAGATCAGCGCATCAAGCGTTTGTGGAGTATTTTATAATGACGAGCATTTGAAATGATGACTAAACTGTTCAAGCTTTCCAATTCACTCCTATTTTTTTTTTTAACTTTATCCCGTTTTCCACCAAATCGTTTTGGTATTTAACAGCATTGATGACCGTCGAATTGTGTTTACCGCTTAATGTACCAAGTGGCGGCGATACAGCACCACCAGTAGCTATTTATCTTGCCGCTTACTACTATTTAATGTAAATGCATCTTGTAACAATATCCATACATATATGTATTCTTTTGTAAGGAATAAAGATAGCTTGCGTCAGAAACGCGCCTGAAGAGATTTGCAGTTTTATAATATTTTGTCCCTCCCATACAGCGAAAACTGAGCATTTGCCAGAATTAGCAACAAAACAGTGAATTTTTTTATCCCACTGAAAAAGACATTCAAAATATCCTCGGAACCAATTGTATATTTTCAAACTTTCTTCCGAAAATTATTGTTGATACTTACAGGTAGGTACATTCAAAATCCGAACCAATTCAAACAGTAACAAAATAAAAGATACAGAGGCTTGAAAATTAGTTTTATTTAATGTGTAAACCTTTCTTGTAGTAAACTTTGAGGCATAAGCGCGGCCTACGTTTCAGCGCTCTTTGTATCACTTCTAAAGTAATTAATTTGATCTCTCGAATTGTTAGAGTCTTTTCAATTGGTTTATATTTTCAACTTTTTTCTTATTAACTTGGTTTTTTAAATATCCACAAAAAAATAATCACAATCGTGATAGGGTGATGAAGGAGTCCATATCCCAAGAAACAATTTTTTTATATAGTAGTAACGGTGATGTTTCCATTACCAAATTATATAACTTGAGTTATGTAGACTGGTACTCGAAACCTCTTTGTAACCACTATAAACCCCTTATAGAGCTTAAATGGAGGATTATATAATGGTTACCGTGACTTGATTTAGGTAACGTTATATAACTAAAAGTTTTATAAACTGAGTAACAAAAATATTCTGGTTACCTTAATATAACTTCTTATATAACCCTTATATAACCCATGGTGCTCCCGATTAATTAATTTGATCATAGCAGTGGTTACAGTAACGTTTCGGTTACCTTTATAAACTTTGTTTACAATGGTGATGGTAACCTTTCCACAACCCTTAAAATTTTCTCAGACTGATTACTTTTAGTGATTGAAAGTTAGGGAAATTACTTTTCGTTACCTTTATAAAACAATACAATGCAAATATTTACGACATAAATTTCGATATTTTTTTGTATTGTATTTTTATAATGTAAGAGTTAAATACTTTTACATTCATTTTTCGGCATATATATGGTGAAATTCAGCTGGAATTAAAATTTTACTGTGAATATCATCATAGATACTTCTAAAAAATACAGACCCCTCCAAAAATAAGCAATTTTTAATAATTTTAATTAAATATGACAAAATTTAAGATTTTCACTTATGTGTCATTAATTCAGAACAATTATATAACATACTTTAGAAATGTTATATACCTAAAAAGATGTATTTTCTTCATATAAAAATAAAACTGAAGCGATATATCTGCAATTTAAAAAATGGGCTTAACCGATATTTTCTTTTTTATCTGCAATGGGTAGATGAAAAAATGGCGGCTTGTACTTAAATGAACAAATTACCATTATAAAACTTCAAGTAGTTTTATATAAACTGAGTGACCCTTATAAAACTTCTAGAAATATTATATAAACTAAAGGAACTACCATGCTTCCAAAATGGTCCTTATATACCCTTTAGTCATAATATGTAACCTTTGGTAATGTTAAATATCTTAATTATAGTCACTTTCAACTTTGGTTATATTATGTTATATAAATAAAAACAGTTTTATAATGGCTCCATTCGACACTAAAAGTAATTTGTTTTTATAAAGATCACCGTAGTTACTAAAGGGTCACCAACAATTTTGCGATATTTTATAGTGGGTATATGCATTACTGAAAGTTCCCAATTTTTATTAAAGTCACCTAAATTACTGAATGTTGTCGAATTATATAAGGGTAACCACAGATACCGGAATAAACACTTATTACCAATAAGTTATATAACGTAGGGATCAAAACAGTTATAAAACTTTCTTATATACCTTCTAGTAATGGTTACCCTAAGTCATATAGACCGGTGATGGAAACATTTTCATCACCAATTTATAAAACCTTAAGCAACTTACTTCCACGATATTTGTAACCTTAAAAAACTCTAATATAACTACGTCACCAATTCGTAATATTATAAAACTCTTATATAACCACTGAAATTCTTATATAACCGAGTAACCATTATATACCCCTTATAAAACTACCCATCACCTTCAGTCACCAAAAATTGGAAAAATTGTTACTTGGGATGTTGGGTGGAATAAAATGTAGGTACTCCTTTTGTTGTCGGGAAATCCAATGTCTTCTTTGACGTAAGCGATGGTGCCGAATCCTGATAAATTTCGGGATATAAACTCTTCATATTTTTTGTTAATGGTTTTAAACATTTCTCAATATAGTAAGCGAAATTAATTTTGGCACCTGGTTCAACAAAAATGGGTCTTGTGGCTCCATTGTTAGAAATAACCATACCATAATAGTTGAAATGAATAAGGTAAAATAATTTTTTTTTGTGCAAGCTGGAGCTTATTTGTTTGCAAGCAAAATAAGCTAATATCTGCATGAAATAATCTTGAACGACCAAATTAGCTTCTGCCATAATTAAACAATAAATTTAATTGTGAATAAAAGGTACCGTGGGAACTTGTTTAAAGTTATAAATTCCAATGCAAAGCAATAGCTGCATTCTAATTTTCCTATATAGCTACTTTTTAGCTCCAGTGCCCGACCAAAGCTTAAATTAGCTAAATTATGGTCTCGAAGACTGTTAAAAACTAGCTCTAACTTTTTATAGAGAGATGAAATTTTGTACTCTGTATTTTCATAGTAACAGTAAGTAAAGCTTCAAAAATTGGTTAAATCGGGCAACCCCTTCTTGTTGTTGCCATATAAAAATTTTTGTTTTTTACGTATACGGTTTTAATGTACTGCAAAGTTCTTCAGAGCATGAAATCCTATGAAATTGGTTATAATCATTTTCACTTTCTGACGAACTAGAAATATATGCGAAAAAACACCATACGAAATTACTTCCAGGTATTCATCTAGAGGGTATCACAAGAATTGGTCTTAGACCAATTCTAGCTTTTTCACTTGTTAAATTTGCTTTCAATATCAATATCAAATTGTGGTTTTGTTTTTATTTATATTTTATTTGCAATTACTCACTTTATACTACTTAAAGTCATGTTGAATACCTCTTGAACAATAATTCAATGTATTTGTGAAATTCGTGGATATGCATATAGGTACCATCCAAAGTACAATTTCATATGTATCTAGTGCGTAGGACTAAATGTAGATATGAATGATCTGTACACCATAAATGTACTTACATTATATTCATGGTGAAATCCCACATGAAAGGATTGATTCATAGGATACGCATATTCGAATGTTTCTAAAATTCACCCCTATATTCGTAACAAAATATTACATTCCGTATCAACACAATTTTAGAAACCTTGGCTGCATAAAGTATCTACAATTGCAATGTAAAACTATAGTCAGTCACAGATTGGATGCATTGAGATAGAAGAATATTAGCGGAATAATTAAGAAAAGTTAGACCTAACAAGCTCGGAATTAATAATGAAGAGAATATCAGAAATAATCGTGTTGGTTTATTAGGATTTTGTGATTTTATTGTGATTTTATATGTATGTACTTCTACCCGTTAGCGCAGTAATTTCTATAGGTATTGATGAATTATAACGAATATAACAAAATTTTGCTATTATGTATGTATATTTCCTGCTTCATAATTAGGTGCCATCATATTTTTCACATAATGCCATCCAACATATATTTCTATACTATTCCTTTATGCAATTAGGCATTATGAATGATTTGAAATTGTAAAGTGTTGGATATAAAATCAAGGATATACCTACCTGAGGGAAACATGGTGCAACAATTCTATTTGGATTTATTATTTACCATCTACACTCAAATTGGAAAATGTAGCTATTCTTTGCCGTAACTGATTTTATGAAGAGATGATATTAAATTCAAATCTATGCGTTCCCTAGAGCAATGAGTTCATACCTAATTATAATCGCCATCGTATGTACAGCGTGTTCCGAAATATTTTCTGTATTCTGGTTTGTTTTTTTTTCCGAAATTATTAAGAAGTGTGAAGGAATCTTCGCGATTTGTAGTGCGTGCACGAGGATTTTTCTATAAAGTATCAAAGCTTAGATATTCTACAAAAGAAAAAAGACATAAATGCGAAAGATTTAGCTAACATTTCGGTAGGACTTGGGCAATTGTTATAAACATTTTCAAGAAGTATTTCAATTCCAAAATTAATACAAGAATGGAAAAATCAGGAATCGACTGCGACACTACATCGATTCATATATTGATCATGTTTATGTGTAATAAAAAGTCTTTGGATTTTCAATAGTTCGATTGTTGTTCAGATGAATCCATGAATGGGTTGAACAGGAGCATGCTTCCATGAATTGGGGAATATTCGGGTAAAATAAAACAGGGGTACAGTATAGTTGGCCGAAATACACTTAACAAAAAAGATTCCTTACAAAAACTTAATTAAGGATATTTGGCAAACAGAGAATTAATTAAATTACAATTAAGAAGAAAATAATTGGCAATTAGATTTATTTTTGCGAACTCCTCACGCAGCTCGTACAAATAAATCTAAATGATAATTATTGTTTTACTAAATTAACTAATTAAATTATTTATTCAGTAGAGAAGCCAAATTTGATATGTCGAATAATACAAACACTAATAGAAAGGTAATTCCAATCAACACATGAACTCCAAGGAATCAAGTTGATACAAAAATGTTCATCCATAAAGTGTATGAGTAATAGTAAATTTCGCTTTTAAATATTCATAAGCTTGTAAAATAGTGAAGTAAGTTCCTAAAATAGTTGTATTTTCTAACAATGTAACACTTACTCTTGATGATAGAATAAAAACCGTAATATTATTATTATTTGTAGCGGGATACAGAAAGAGTCCCGCCTCTCATCTATTCACCCCCCCCCCCCCCCCCTAAATGCCCTAGGGCGTCCTTTCGAATTTAAGATCTTTTATGAAGTCTATGATGTTCTTGAGGGCCATTTTTGCGACATCTTCTGGCAGTGAGAATGCCTTTCTTGGATGTCTTAGCCTTATGCGGCACATAGCTTCATAGTCACACAGGACATGTTCAACGGTTTCATTGCCTTCCATACAGAAGCGACAGGTCTCATCATCGACCTTACCCAGATATTATCTAAGTGTGTGATGCTCAGTAAATAGGCCCGTTATGGGCCTTAACTCGTAGCGGTATTAAGTACAGGTACACTTGTGAAGGATTAAGTCATAATTCAAAATTAGGAGATAATCTTATGTGAAAAAAAAAACAATAAATGCAATAAAACAAATTTCCTCAGTTACAGGATATGGATGAAGTCGTCGATAAGTTTTTTCACGGTACTTTCTTGTTAAAGCAGTGGAAATTTTTCGTCTATATTAGACTGAAATTTACCGAAAATAATTTCAATGAATTTGTCAAATGCATTGAAATTGCACAAAAATTCGAATTTTTTGATCCAGCGATCAGTGGTTGGTGTTTAGAGATAACCGCACTGATGAGATCTTTCTTGCTATATTATTGTAATGCCACAATTAACTGATCCAAAATTAAAGAAAAGGATAGTTTTTCGAAATTCAAATTTGCCCAGAAATTGCTAAAAATTTACTTGAAAAGTGAAATTTTGAAAATACGATTTTTGTGTAGTGTCCCATTAGTATAAACTGGTTTTTGTGATATGACTATTTGAAGAGTTTCGCGTTTTGGGAATTGACATTCGGTGAAAAAGGTTTTTGTTAACTGGCTTTTTCTTATAAAACAAGTCAATTGCAATAATTTTCCCAAAGTGCTTACGCAAGGAGAAGGCGGAATAAGTATATCAATACTACATATATGATTAGATTAGATCTTGCAGATTTGGAGATGTTGAGCACTTTTTAATCAATTCCTCTAGTTGTGATAAATTGTACTTATGGTAGCTCAATGGAATTTGAACATGAATTCACAATGAGGTTTTCCCAATAGTTCACAACTGCTTCTCCATTAAATACAGGGTGTCCAGTAAATCGTGTATTATATTTTAGACGATGATGGCTTGGACCATGACGTACCAGAACATCAAAGCTTGATCATAGTGAAAACCTCACCGTTTTAGAGTTATTTGGATTTTTTTTTAAATATTAAAAAATCACAAATTTATGAATATTTTTTTTTGTTACCGTTTCTACAAATTATCTTTGTTTGTATTTTTATTCCAATTTTTTTCTAAATTTTCTTCAATAATTGTGGCTCATCTAACGGACACGTAATAAATTTGTTTAAAAATTAATAGGAATATCCTAGAAGAAAAAAAAATCAAATTTTTGTTCTAACAAAATTCCATCACTCAACTTTAATCTTATGTGGTGGGCTGAACTGAATTGGCACATTACTATAAAAATTAGAATGTTGCGCAGCACTTTCGAGTTTTCTCCACACAAATTGTTATTTTTGTTCAAAAGCGGCTAATTCTAATAAAAGTACAAGTGACAGAATTTAAAGCTAAATACACTTATTTTTATTAAATTCGTCAGAGAAATACATTTATTAGTATCAAAAAGTTGTATTTAGACCAAAAAGGTGATATCTCCAACCCACAAAACTACAGACGTATGCATAGCATTGCTAAATACACTTTTGAAGACGTTTACTCAGTATTGGATACCCGTCTTTCTATTTGGGCAGAGAGAGTGCTGGTATCATCACAATCGGGTTTCAGGGGGTTAGTATCAATATCAATGCATCTACCGACATAATAAGTTTTCTATATGCAGATCGACTTGGTCATATTTACGGAATCTCCGATGTCGATGCGAAGATTACTGCAAGCTTTGGAAGAATATTGCGATTTCAAGGATTTAAAGGTTAACACTCAAAAATCGAAACTGCTAGTTTTTGATAAGGGTAGAAGACAGTCAACTCGGGATTTTTATTACAAAGGAGAACCAATTGTAATTTAAATGAGTACACATATCTTTTGACAAATGCTAAGCTTAAAAGCTGGAATTGCAGATGTAAGATATTCGAGTCTTTCGTTATACCCACGTTATTATACTCCTCAGAAGTATGGCCATCGAAATACTTGGATAATTATTTGGAGAAAATACAATCCGATTTCTTTAAGTCAATCCTCCCACTGCCTAGACGTACGCCAGGATGCATAGTGCGATCCGAATGTGACCGTCATAAACTCTCTTATTACGTATTCCAAAGAGCACTTAACTGGCTGCTCAAACTGCTCGAAATGCTCGACAATAGACTACCCAAAATTTGTTATTTAAGGCTGCTTAAAGCTGACAATACGAGGAAAATGAACTCAGATATAATTGGGTCAGTCTATTAAAAAGGATATTCGAATCCTGTAATACCCTTGAAATGTGGAATTTGCGCGATCCAAGTATTTTAAAACATCGTTCTAATGAGATTCTGGAAAAATATTGCTTATTACTCAAGCAGGATGATCTTACGAAATTATACGCCTTAGAGAATCGCAGTCTTTATAAAATTGTTCATCCCAACCAAGCTGTCGCTGGATATCTTCGTTTTACCACCGTAATTGCGCAATTATACGTACATATAAAGATGAAGAACTCGTAATTTGCAGGAATGGACGGAAGACTACTGTTGACTGTTCAGCCAACTGTCAGGTGTGTAATATGAACAGAAAAGAGCGGAATACCCCATGTATAAATCATTATGAAACATTTATTTGGGAAATTACATTAAAAGGAGTCAGTACTCAGAAAAAATTTCAATTTAGATATCAACGAACCTGTAGGCCATAAAATTTATTATACGTAGGTTTGTGTCTTGAAAGGGAGAAAATTCATATAAAATTAGTCTAGACCTAGACCACAGACCACATTAGAGACATCTAGCGTAAAAAACAGAAACTCAACATGCGACAAAATTATACAATTTAAGACGAAAAATGAATATTTGCAGTTTACATAAATTGAAATTTGTTAACCATAATTAACTCTAATAAATTTTTATTCCAATAATTGTTAAATATACTATTTTGCTTTGTATTTCAACAACTTTCAAGGAAATATTGCAATTTCTCTTTACGCCACCGGCAATTCTTAATGAATGAGTCATTATAAAACGTTTTGCCCTTCTTATCTTGTATGCAACATATTGTTACGAGCGTGGCCTTAGTGCGTTATTTATAAGGCAATATTTCGGATATGATTCAAAAGTTCTTTCATTATTTAACTTTACTGTTAACTCTCACAAATTCACAAATAATTATCAAATCAACTCTTTATAGTTATCGCTAGTACTGTACTTCTAATTATCCCAATCCAAATAGTTTACTTTGTTCACTTCGCTGTCTGAAATAATACTCGCCTCCTAGCTGTCAGAGCGCCGTATTTATACTCTACGAATTATCCTAGAACCTTCCTGAATATTCCATTCTCCAAACCCAGTTTACTAGGATGTCACTAACATAAAGTTGTTTCCATTTCCAATAGATGTCGCTTGTATCACTTTGTGGCGCATAATAATATGTAGGAAATTAAATTTGAATACAGTGTTAAATGTGTGCTTAAATTACATCTAGTTATAGAGATACTATTTTAGCCATAGAAATTTAGATATCTTGAACTGATTTTTTTTATTTCTGAATTCTATTTTAAATATAGTTTTAGTTTTAGAACTTTGATTTATAGAAAGCTGTAAATTGATCGAACCACTTTGTATGGAATCTGTGTGTTCCAAAGACAAATAAATTATTATTATTATTATTTAGACCAAGGCCTTTCAACCTAGTGCAGTATCCCAATGACTTTATAATAATATAAGTAATCAGTTGTATTCAGAATGTACCAATAATAATAGGTGGATGCCGATTAGGCTAGAATCCTGATTTGAAATATTTGAAATCGTGTGTCATTTTGAATGTTAATTCAAATTTACAGAGACCGTAAAAGTTATTGAGCTTTTAGAAAAAATCTTGAAAGAATAGCTAAAATTTGACATATTTTTTTTTTTTTAGTTCTATACAACTGCTATAAAAGACTTTTACAATTTTAGATCAATATTTATTAAAAGTATTGAATTTGTACAGTCATAAATGCTACCGAAAACTTCATTTTATTTCAATCTTATGACAACAGTCCCAAAAGACTTTTATTTCTTAAGTCTCATAATAACAATCTTAGTTTAATAGTAAATTCAGTTCTAATGGTTTTCACATCAAAATTTTTAGTTAGTCTAGTTATAGTGTAAAGTTTGAGATCATCAGCAAGAATTGGTAAGTTGATAAAATGAAATTGATTGTAGGTACATCTTTAGTATGTTGTTACGAGCGGGGCTTTAGTTGGTTATTTAAAACACAATATTTCAGATATAATTCCAAAGTTCTTTCTTTATTTAACTTTACTATTTACTCTCACAATTCACAAACAGTTATTAAATCAACTCCTTAGTTATCGCTAGTACTGTACTTCTAATTATCGCAATCCAAATAGTTTACTTCGTTCACTTCACTGTCTGAAATCAGACTCGCCTCCTGGATGGATGTGAGAAGCGCTGTATTTATACTCTACGAATTATCCTAGAACCTTCCTGAATATTCCGTTCTCCAAACCCAAAGATTACTAAGATGTCACTAACTTAAAGTTGTTGCCATGTCGAACAGATGTCGCTTGTGTCACTTTGTAGCTCGTAACAATATAACACAAAATGTAGAGGATTCAAATAGCTACCCTGAGGAACACCTGAGGTGACATTGACTGTTCTTGATTTAATATGGCTAATCTTAACATATTGTTTTCAATTACTTAAATATGAGGAAATTTAGTCAAGAATGGATTAATAAAATCCAAGTAATTCAAGCTTGAAAATCATCAGCGATAAAAAAAAACCTGTTAAATACTTTGGTGAAACCATCTTCTACCAGAAACGAAACCATGGTAATGTGCCACTATAATTCCTTAAACTAAAAATAATAATTTTGAATTATCCAAGGAATTCAACACTTTCGGAATATTATTCATAATGGATAGTCCCCGATAATTGGATGTAAGGTATTTAGATCCAGACTTGAAACTATTCTCCATTCATCTAAAAATTGACCAGTTCTCAGAGATAAAATATTAAAATAAAAGAATTAGTGCAATTAATAAGTACAGATGACAAATTCCTTCAGAATCAGCCTTTAGAAATTAAAGGACATTGACAGTTTTTGTATGGGAAATGGACAAAGTGCTGCCCAGAATGAACACTTAGTGCATTTTGTTCCTCAGGCCAACACTAATATATAAACCGCAGTGCATCAATGTCTGTCCGAGGAGTCAAGAGTCGATCCCCCCCCCCATCCCCTTCCTCTGAGGGGAAAAGCGAAATTCGGGATTCGTCTGCCGCCCCGCAATTAAGTTCCGCACCTAACCCCCCTAGGATTGGGAGCACCCTGAATGAAGATACGAAAGTCCAAATAAAGCAGATACGATAAATACAAAAATACGCACAGCATAAATGGATCACAAATGACGCGAGACTCTTAAAAAAACTCTTAAAAACATACGTTAATTTATTTTCTCTCGAACTGGACAGCCAGCATTTGGTCCATACTCTGTCAATATCCTCTAAATTCTTTAAGGGCATTTAGTACATGATCAAGTAAAGTATAGCCGACTTCCAATGAAGTACATTCAATTAAAAGAGCCATGAGGAGTAGGGTACTATCATAGATTTAAAATAATCTGCAAAGAAGTTACAGTTGCTCTGAAGGTCTTAAGATTTTTTTGTTGTTATAATGCAAAACTTTAGGAAAATCCGATGTTTTCCGTTTCGAGTTTATAAAATACCAAAACTTATTACTATTTAAGTTTTATACCACAGCGACTCTAGAGACCACATATATTGCCTATAAAAAAACCTACGAAAAATTTATATTCTCTTTGGAATCTTTTGAACTTTAAAACAATTTCAATTTTTTATGTAATTTTGATTTAGTACTTTTATGGCTTAGTAGATCACTTCGGATGATTCATTCTTTGTGAAAGTTGCAAAGGAATAAATCTGTTCATTCCTTCTCTTAATAAATCAACAAACTTTCTGCATACGTCTTGTAAGTTAAAACTATCTATAAAGGACCAATCTATGTTAAAATTGTAATCATATTAAAATTAAAAACAATACCGGATGGTTTTTCAAGCTGTCTAGCCAAGTCACTTCATAATACATCAAGTATAATAGCTTTAGTACTTTTTTGGATTTCTCTAAAGCATTTGACAGTGTTGTGCATTCTAAACAGATCCGGAAATTATTTTCGAGTTTTTATTTTTCTCCATCTGCCATCAATTCTATGTACATCTCATTTCTACTCGAGCAGGTCTCAACATGTGATTGTTGATGGGATTGCAACTTCGTATATTCCTTTGCCCTGTGGTGTTCCGCAAGGCTCAATATTAGGACCCCCTATTTTTCTCTTTATTAATGATATACAGTCCATGACATTAACTTACATCTATCTCTATGAGGACGATGTTCGTATCGACCTGAATACGCCTCCTCTTTTAGGAATGTAGCTATTAGTAGAACAAATGAAAACCTATCTGAAATTTGCAAATAGCCTAGAGATATTCAGCTCCTCCTCAATGCTAGTAAATCATAATACATAACATTTTATAGCTAGCAACTTGATATTGATAATCTTCCTTCTATTATCGTTAATAATATGAGACTACCTTTTGTTGATTGCGTGTTAATTATGATAGTGAAATTCAACAACCTGTTGAAGTGCTATGAACACATTAAAACTACAGTTGGTAAAATCTATGGTGGTTTAAGAAGATTGTGTGACTGTCCGTTAATGTTTTGCCCTTGAATATCAAGTTGAAACTGGTTACTTACGGAAGCCCAATCTTTCCTAAACTTGACGAATTGGTTTATTAACGAAAACTTGAAGTTGCCTTCAACGATTGCATACATTTTGTCTGCATAAGTCTACAAATATCACACCTTACAGAGCACCGATTCCCTGGACACATATCTGAAGCGAATCTTATTCACACGTGTGTGCCTAATTTATAGCAATATACAATTCTTGTAATCTCATAATACTTTTGGCCGTACAGTAAAATTCCGGGATGCTTTTTTATCCCTACCTGTGTGAATGTGGAATAGTCCACCATTTAGACCTGTAAAGTACTTAAGTACATTGGTACTTAAGTACTAGTAACAGTACCAGTACCTGGACTTGTACTTGAAATTGTTTTAAGTACTAAAACCGGGACTTGTACTTGTACTTAAAATATTTCAAGTCCAGGTACTGGTACTTGTACTTGGAATTTTACAGGTCTGCTACCATCTTCTGTTATTCCTCGGGCTTACAAACTGCGAAAGTTCAGGAGTGAAATACACCAGAACCTCCCCACTTGCCTCATGTCCCATAATCCTTTCCCTAGCTCCTTCCTGTCATAGGGTCTCCCCTGAATTTAGCTTAATAATATATAATAAAAAAATTAAATAAAAAAATAAATTAAAAGAGGCTTAAAGTCTTGTGGGAGAAGAAACTTTAATTAATAAAAATTCAAGAAAACCATTTAGAGTCTACTAAGATTCTTATTATGTTACTTAAGGAAAAAAGGTCTTTGGCGACGATTTAAACAGTTATAGCTACCTATAGAATCTGTGATATTTGTTTAAAAGTTCCTACATAACTCCAAAAATGCTTTTTTCGAGTTAGTGACAAAAAATCTCTATCGTTCTGTACTAAATATATAATTGCACCTCCCTTCAAAATTATTGGTATAAAGTGAACAACTCTAAACAAATTGATTATTATTTCGGTCCAAAGCACATACTAACTAACCTCCGTAAGTAGTGCCAAAGTACATTTTGGACTTTTGATCAAACACCATCGTAATAAAATTAATCTATTGAAACTCTTAGGGCCATATTCACCAAGCCATTTAATTAGAGATGGTTGGGACCCACTTGAATCAAAAATTAAAGTTGCATATGCGTTATTGTAACATGAACATAAAATACCCGAAATTAAATTTAAATTTAATTTTAAGTGTGTCCTAATCCTCTCTTACAGGAATACTAAAATAGAGATTAAATTTATTATCAATTAAATGGCTTGGTACGGACCATGATCTGAGACTTAAAAGTTTTCTTGGTAATTTTTAACTATTTATCATTACTTCTCAAGTACACAAATCAGTTTTGATGGGACCTTTTCGTTTATTTCCATATGTGTTACAGTTATTTTCGGTCCCTACAAACTTACATTTTCTTTAAACTCTACTGGGCAACAAATAAAATATTTATTGTTTGTTTGTTTTGAGTTTTTTTACATACTTTTTATTATTTTCGTAAAACTCGGCAGATTCAATAGTAATTCACTAAGTGAATTTTTTTTTCATTAGGTACTACTTATATATGACGGGGTTAAGAGGAAAGGAGTACAAGTGAATTTTACACACTTTTGAAATAAAATACTTTAAAATTGTTGGATATCATAAATTTTGTGTAAAGTCTTAATTCGATAGCAATGAATAAGGCGTTTCGTATCATCAGGAACCAATACTCTTCAATACGGGTAGTTCTTGCCTGCCGTAGACGCCAGAAGGAAGATTCTTAGAGTCTTTATAACTTTTCTTTTGTTCTTAATTTTATGTAATTAAATTAAAAATAAGCCGCATATCATAATAATAATCTTAATTTTAAGAATCTTTTGATGGGGTTAAAATAATGTTCGGTGGTTTTTGGTAACAAATGCCGCTAAGCAAAAACGCCCTCTTATTATCCGTTAAAGTAAAGGCTGCTATAAAATAGCAGGGGATAGGAATTTATAGGTATTTCCCTTTGAAACAAATATTCTGGGTATATCTAGTTTGGATTTGTGCATTTATATCAATTTTTAACAAAATGTTACTTGTATATCCCTCTCCATTTGAACTGGTCAATATTAAATCTATGGAGTCGAAGGATTGCATTGGAAACGCATGTATACCTGTTTCTTTCTCTGTATTCGACTGTCACGTACCTTATTTATTCATTTACTTATTAAATTTCCTTTTTTTTTTTTTTAATAAAGCTGGAAGAGTTAAATCAACAAACAACAATCATCGTCATACGTTTTTACGTATTTGCTTAACTATGTCCCATTATAAACGTGAACGTGATATCCGTACAGATTTTTAATTTGCCTGGAGGCTGCAAATATCTGATATTAAAAATTTTATCAATAAGGTTTTATTATTTTATACACAGCAAAGAGTGTCAGAGGTAATTAAGTAGCAAGAGAGAGATATTAAAAATTCTATGGAATCTGAAAATGTATCTATTTCAGATTCCATAGAGTTTCAGTAATTCAATACGAAAAGGCGATTATTGGCAAGAATGAATTTATCAGTATCAAAATAAAATCGATTTTATCATTTTGATATAATAATGACGGGTTTTTTTTTTGATACTTGTTAGTGTGAAACAGTTATTTTAACTAAATGTGGAATTATTAAGCATTTATACGGAAATAGTAAAAGGAAATAATATTGAATTTGGTTGGCTGGTTGATTGGTTAATGGGGGTAAGTGAGAGGTAATGAAAGCTGCGGTAAACCATATGGCCTATTGTGCTCTATAAATACTTGTTCTCATGAGTTCTTCAAACTTCACGTAGTGGGATGTTCACTCACCTCACCAGGGTCCAGCTATTCCTAGCTATCCCGGGCATTCGAACAATACATTGCAAAGCAGTCCATTCATTCTCCAAATAAAGTCTGGTGATGGCAACGGTGACCCTACCAATAACATGGAGTGTCTCCACCGATAATTTTTTCGGAAATGTTATTCCAGCAATCGTTAAGCTCATCAGATGTTGTGTGGCGATGCGTCTTTCCCGGGTTGTACATTTCCGAACTCTTGATCGATTAATTTTTAAGCCTAGCAAAATTTATTTCGAAATTAGTAGAAATGTCTAGCTAGGTATGCTTTTCCTTTTGTAAAAATCTGAAAAACAAAAATTATGAACAGTCTGGTGTCAATTCGTCAACCTAAAAGCTATAAATAAAGAATTTTTTTTTCAAGACAACAAAAGCGAGTAATCAGTCAAACAATTTAAGGAATGAATTGTTGTATTGCGTTCCTTTTCAGAAACCCATCCACATATCAACCATTTTCATCAGGACCGATGGACAAGATTGGTGGATGCTAGAGTGTACTATAATACACGGTGCCGGTTCAAGATTGGAATCGGCCATTGCATTGATGACCATTGGAGAACATTAGCCTTTTTTCGTTTTCTCTGATACTAACCATCCACTCGGGCTATCGTTGGGAGAGCCGAAATCAGTTCTAGGTTGAACTTGTCTGTTGTTTTGGTGACATTGAGAAACAGCAACCTCTCCTCAATTCAGCTGGTACTAGCTATCCAGACTAGCTGTCATTGTGACAGTCTAAATCTAAGATTATTTTCAGAATTTACGTATTTTTTTTTAAGTCCTGGCAACCTGGTGTGGAGGAACCGAATTCCGCAGGCAGTATCAGCAAAGTAGCTGCTCTTCTTACGCCGTCGAGGCGATATTGTTTCGACTTGGTATTGAACTCGGGTCTCCTTCACGAATAGCACTCATTCAGGCTGTCATAGGAACAGTCTGGGTTAAAGTATTGCACTCGTGAACTGATCGACGTTTCGACAGCATTGAGTCGCCATTAAGAAGACTGGGGGCTTTCCAAGCCTTTCCAGGTCCGTAAGTTGGTCAAGCCGCAACCTGGCTGCTTATCGAGTAATTGGTCAACGGGTAGCTAGGTATTCAAGCCGTAAATTTCCAGCATCAAGCAGTCATGCCATCAATTTTATGCATCAAGCAGGCATCACAGTAGTCACAGTTTCTGCTACAAACAGAGCTGTTAGCCACTCAGGGCAGGTTCATCTTATTTAAAACACAAATTGTGGATACATCTCCTCAACAAGACTTGGCAATCACCAGCATTGTTAACTACGTAATAGACAGAGTGTCTGGGCTGATTAAAGCTATAGCCGATCCTTGTTTAGCAAATTCCTCTGCACTTGCGCTACCTTCATGACCCGGTAGACTGACCTGCTTTGATCTGCTTGTTTTGTCAATGGCGCACTGGCGTTTTCAAAACAACCTATGAATTAACCGCATGAGATGAAATAGACTTAAATACTGAATCGCTGTCGAAGAAGATAATGACGTGTTTTTTTTATTAACCAAGCTCTGGCATAGGTTTTGAAGATTGTAGCATGATGGCCGCCCATGGAGGTTTTCCCTCCAAATCGTGTTGTCCACCTCAACATTCATCTAAATTCGTATATCACAATAGACCTTCACTTGAGATAGTCAGGAAATACAAGGCCTTCCAAGATCTTCAATAAATATTTCGGGTAGTTGGCACAATGAAAGTCTCAGTTGAAAATGATGCGATGCCAATATTACCTCAGAAATTTCATAAAAAACCTCTCCTATACCAATGTGAACTTTGCTGAGGTTCTTCTCTAGAAGTCCTAATACGTTTATCTTGTACGTAATACTGGTTGCCGCACTCATGAGTTTTCAGATGCAGCGAGGCTTAAAAGGATGCGCATATATTCCATTTGTTTGATAATACCACTGAGGCTTAGGAAGGCTATTCCCTGTATATAATTGATTTTAACCGTAATGAAGTTCGTCATAAGCCACCTTGTGATTACCTCACATTTTATCATTGATCTGACCTTACAAAAAACGTGTATATCCATACTACCTGGTCCTGATTTTTATACCTCATATTACTCTCTGCACCCTCTGCGATAGACGCAGCACAACCTTCGAGTCTTCTCTCTCTGATTATACATATCTACTGGCATCATCTCGGTAATTGCATTTAATATGATTACATCGAATTTGTGGACTTGCGCTGGTCTGGTTGTAGCTATCTGCAGCCTACCAGTTCCAGCAGACAGAAGACACGATGTAAGAGGACAGTTCTGGAGGACTGGCTTCTTGTCGGACAGCCCC
Source organism: Dioctria linearis (assembly GCA_963930735.1). Taxonomy (NCBI): domain Eukaryota; kingdom Metazoa; phylum Arthropoda; class Insecta; order Diptera; family Asilidae; genus Dioctria; species Dioctria linearis. The sequence goes on from OZ005741.1 coordinate 6,233,747, forward strand.
GGGGCTTCAGGAACTATCTTCGGCAAAAGGCAGGCCGTGACAACTGGCTTTTAAACGGGTTATCCTGGGGAACCGAGAGTTTGTGTTAGAAAGGACAGAGTGTGCCGGCTAGTACCGGACATACGGGCTTTGGCGAACACAGGAATAGCCTGAGAAAGTACGATCCTTGAGTATAAGCGTCTATGAAGACAGCCCTTGGGGATTCAGTAACTGCTTGATGAAGATCGATCCTGAGGAATGAGCGTCTACACAGACAGTTCTTTGAAAAGGACGATCCTTGGGGATGGACGTCTGAACAAAGAGTTCTTAACGACTGAATTGGGGAGGTCAATGCAGTGATGCATTTGAATCGAGTACACGGTGTTACAAAAGTGTGACCGTGTCGCCACAAATTCGCTGTGTCTTTTAAACTCTTCCATTTTTGTGGGTAGACTTGAATGTAGGATTGAGTACCTAAAATCTGTGATGCAATTCATCTGTAGTACATTATGATTAAAGTAACATTTATATTTAGCAGAAAATAACAATATCACAAGATCTATAATAGCTTCTGCTCCATAATTATATATAACGAAAAACGCAACAGGGATTAGGAGCGAATTCTATATTATTGTACCATGAATTAAGAAGTATTTAGTACTGAAATGATTTCTATGAAGTTGTATGCGGAGAAAATAAGTACGATGTAATTGGAGAAACATAACTCAGAATTTTAGATAACCTGGACACTTACTGTTAATTGTGCAAGACTGGAAGGCTCGATAAAGCACTTCCCTCAGTCCACGATTCCCTTACAGGAAAACTCACAGAGAAGCGACGCACAAAACGAGGGTCTGATACCATCGCATCACGTGGTTTGCTGCCCAGAGGGTTTTCCAAGTACAGCCCACACGCCAAAGAGCAATGAGAAAAGCAAGTTCAGCCGTCCTTCCAACATCCCAATGAGCGCAATCACACAGCCCTTTTGGCATCTGCCTGAATGACAAGATCCAGATATGGCAGATTAAGTAGGACCTCAAGAGCAGCAGTAGCCGTAGATCGCATGGGGCCCGTAATTTCCGGGCAGGCAAGCCGCACAAGCTTCTTCGGTCACCATACACAGGATTCATATATGAGCATGGGTCTAACGATCGAGGTATATATCCACACAACTCTCAGTCTTATGCCCCATGTGCAGCAGAAGGTTCTACTGCATTAAGCGAAGACCCTCATAGCCGCATTCACATTTTCCTCTACATGCAATACCCACCATGGGGAGGGAGTTACAGAGTGTGTCCTAAATTCTTTGGAAGAACAAAGTACCCAAGCTTTCGTCTTCTGGACAAGACCCCAAGCTGGTCTTTGCTGAGTTCACTGTCATATTATGGCGGGTGCACCAGTCCTCAACAATATTGAGCCCTTCGGAACGGAGGCAGCCCTCACTTTCCTCCATACCTCAGGGACATATTCAAAAGCAATATATTCCTTGAAATTAGAATCGATGTAACGCTCTTTGTATTAAGAAGGACAGGCAGAATCTATCTGGACTCGGGGCTTTAAAAGCCGAGAAGGGATTGAAATTGACCATTTCACCTTCTCGACATCAACTACCTTGGCAGCAGTGGACCAATCCCCACCAGTGCAGAGAGGTAGGGGATGTTCGCCATACAACTGCTTGTCTTCTTCAGTCTGGAAAATACGTCGAGAGAAAAAGCCTACAGGCTTTTTCCTTCGATACCGTAAAGGAGCCATCTGGCCTTCTCAGAACACTCAGCCTGGCCGACGGGTTACTCCCAGGAGCCCTGAGCAGCCTAACCAGTTCATGATAGCCGTCAAGCTCCTCGCAGCAATCTAAAAAGGCCTGTCTTTTTGATTTTCTAACAAACCTCTTGCAGAGTCTCGCGGTAGATACCCCAGTCTTCCTGGCCTTATTAAAAAACCTTCTGGAGACCTTGCGGAGTATAGTAAGACTGCCGTTCCACCACGGCATAGGTTTCCTTCTTATGTCAGTGCTAATAGGACGGGAAGCTGTGATGGCCTCGGTCACTGTGGACTGAAGCCTTTCTACTGCCTACTCCAAGGCAGCAATACTCATGATTCTTCCAGCCGGAGAGGCGACAGGGAAACTAGTTCTCTATGGTATCTCTTCCAATCATTCCGCTTCGGATTCCTGTATGGTGCAACCTCAATAAGGTCAGCACCCATACAGAATCCAATGTAGCGGTGATCAGAGAGAGACTCTTAAAGCCGGAGAACATGTGAAAAGCGGCAAAGGACGCAAAAGTCACATCAATAGAACCAGGACCGGTGAAGCTGTGAGCTCTAGGAGTTCCTCACCCCGATAGATAGTGTCTGAGCTTCCCCAGACAATGTGATGAGCGTTGGCATCATAACCAACAAAGACACCAAGCCGATTAAACCTCGCGTTCTCAACCGCTCACCTTACTCCCTCAGTGGAAGGGGGAGCAGCGGAGTCATACAGGAAATATGCTGAGATAATAAGAAGCTCCCTATTGACTTCATCTTTCTTAAGAGAGAGCTTGCCCGACGTGGTGTCCCCATGACAGCCTGAACGGGTGTTGTTCCGTTTAGATGGTTGTAGAGCTGGAACCAACCCGAACCTATGTCGACTTGACGGCTACGACAGTAGGAGCGACTACGCTGGTGTTGTCTGTAGGGTTTGCTTCTGACAGTCTGGACTGGTGCGATTCCGGGGATGACTCTAGCGGCCTGTTGTCTCAATTCGACATTATGTCATGTTGACTTGACGGCCATAGAAGTAACAGCTACAATGCCGGTGCTGCGGGAGGGATCAACTGTTATCGCACCAGATCGCCAATTCGTTTGTGCTAGACCAGGAAACGCACACACTCACTGAAATCAAGTTTATCTAGGTTACGGGATCTGTCAACTTTTTTATTTTCTAAACGCAAAGTGTTACTAGGCTCGAATTTCGAAATTAATTCTTTTTGGGTCTACAAAGTGGCTAATGAAGAGTTCGGAAATGTATACGATCCAGCATAGATGCGTCACTATAGATTCTTAAAATGCCTGCTCCCGTATTTGTGTAAAAAATAAGATATATCACTGGTTCAAATACATACTTACTTAGATAGCAATTTCGCATTGAAGTTGTCTTTTGGAGTCGTCTAGAGGAGGTGATCGCAGTCCCTGTTGATGTCAGGTACAACCAACTGCACAAATTCAGAAATGGATTCGTGTGGAATACTTGTTCCAGAGTGAATCCAACTCTGGTTAAGATGCAGTCTTATCGCTGCATGTGCTTGAATAATAACATATAAAATTTTCTAGAAGGATATTAGTAGACTGGTCGCTGGAAGATTATTTTCTACTAAAAAAACATTATCAATTTCTCAAGAAGCTGGAAATGTAGCAGATGTGATAGCAAAGTCTTGTATTTATTCAAATTACTTTTAGTCTTGTACTCAATTATGTCCCCCATCTCATGTGTATTTGAAAAGCTGTAGAAATCTAGTATAGTCAATCACATAATTCGAATGTTACTACAGCTTTACTTTTAAACCACCACTGATTTTTTTTTTAAATAGCTCTTAAGGTCAGGTAAAATCTTCTCCAAATTGCGAACGAATAAATTTTAGCCAACTCGTCTTTCTCCCCCAACCCCAATGAAATATTATAATTTTTGATTTTTCCCGATTTACCAAAAGATTCCAAGGTCAAAACAATTTTCTCAGTTTATGGATCACCCTGTAATCTCATTTGGTTTACAGGATTACAATAATATCATTCGCGTAGATAAGTATGTAATTAAGTTTTGAATTCCATCAATTCCATCCAGTCGCCAGAGGTGTTAGTAGCTTATTGAATCGAAATGAAATTGCATTTTGTATAGGCATATAAACATATTTACATACGTATAGAGAGTCTCGATAATTATTTTCACCACTGAATCTACAAATATGAGCCCCGATAATAATTCTCACCCTTTTTATGTATGGGAACAATATTAATTTTCGAAAAGCACTCCGGCGCATCTGCTGGCCATTATATCAAATTAAAGCTGTGTTATTAAACAGATATCCGACGCACTTTCAAAAAAAAAAAAAAACTCCTGACACCTGTATATTCAAGGCCAGGAACCTCATTATCTTTAACCTAATTAAGAACAGTTTCGAGCTGATCCAGCGCAAATCAGTCACCCAAAATTGCATTTTGTACTACAGATAAATGCTGACAGCAAAGCTACTTATGCAATATAAATAAAAAAAAAGGATAACGTCGAGAGATGAATTAAAATTTGACTCTTAAGAGTAGTTGCAGAATTTGATTTTTTAATCAAGACATCCTGAAGAAAGTGTTCTTCTCGTTTTGGCGGTATTTTGTGACTACTTCAAGGCGGCGCCCAACAAATCGCAGAGTTTTGGAAATTGTGTCTGTGAACTTAGAGGCTATTTGAGTCCTTTTGAAAATCTTTCTTTCTCCATAATGTGAGTTCCCTTCGAAATGTTATCTCTTTATTGAATTATGTGATTGTTTCGTGCCGTTACATTAAGTTTCCTTCTCCTTCCTTGTTAATGGGATGATAGTGGTTTTTGCAGGATTAATCCTTAGACCTTCGCTTTCTGATCAGACAGAAACAAATTCGAGGTCTCTTTCTATTAGGTCCGAAATCGTACAATCAAAATGATTTGATAGTATGCATGTGTAGTTGTAGTTGATGGTGAAGTTATATGATCAAAACAAAAAAACACAAGGTATGAAGTCCTGATAATGACGTGAAGAGTTGAGTTCCATTCGGATCGGAGGGAAATGACAGTTCAAAATGCATTCCTTAGTCAAGTATTATGTTACTGGTTACTTGCATTAACTCTGAGGAAAGGGTATTATCAACAAAATCAAGTTAACAGTAACAAGAAAGTAGCAAGATTCCAGTAAGTGCCATCGATACATGAAGGTCCAGTTAGTCAAATATGTCTGATGATGATAGCTACGGGATCAATTAGCATGTCTGTTCCTACCCCCATATTTTCTATAGAGGGATTTTACAACTTCAATGACATTTCATGCAATTAGTTTGGATGAAATAAGCCAAAGTAAAGAACGATTTTGTTTTTTTATGATATTGTCAAAGCTCAGGGGATACCCTATGATGCTGTATATCATAGCCTTGGCAGGAAAGGAGGAAGAGGTAGTGACTTGAGGAATATTGTGTTGAGTCAAGCAGGTGACGGTTTGCATTATGCTTGAACGCTTGCGGCTCATAGCTGAAGATGGAAACAACGGATAGCAAACTGTTCCACATTCGTACTGTTCTGCTTATGAAGGATTCGCAGATTTTTACAGTACAGCCGAATATGACTTCAAAGGTGTGAGGGTGAGCTCGGGTTCGTGTGGTGCGCATGTGAAGAATTTTACAAGGTTAGATCAGGCTAGAAATTTCATCAGAGAAATAAATAGCCATAGAAATAGCTATAGAAGAGTGGCTATTGCTCTGTCATCGTTAATAAGTCGGAAGGCCCTCTTTTGGAGTTTGTCTAACGCAGAAAATGCAGTGTCTACCTGCTACCCAAATATGGGGCCTATATCATAATGTAAGCCTGGTGTGAGATTTGCGCCAAGTCTGATGGAGTAAAATATATCTTGCGTCTTTGCACAAAGCCCAGGCGTTTCATCGCGTTTTTGGCCATACCAATAATATGATCGGACCAACTAAAACTGTTGAATATTTCAATGCCTAAGATGTTTAGAGATGGCGAACTCCTGATACTTTTCCATCGACGGTAATGGGTTGAGCCATTGCGGTCTGTGTGTTCCAGACCATGACACAAAGCGATTTTCCTTTCAAAGAATTTGATGTCACGGCCTGGAACATAAAGATGGCAATGGTTGAGCGACACAACGTTTTTTTTTAAAGATAACAGACAACATTGGTTGTGGAAGCATTCGCCCTGCCCCAAATGGGTATTGTTGTAAGATCATAGTTTACTGCACTATATGTTGGTGATCATTTTGGGTATTGACTAAACATGTGCAAGTTTCCATATCGAAGGAAAAACTCCTGTCGAATAGGACATGTGAAATATGCAGTTTGCGTAGAAGTTTAGCTATAGAAGTTCCGGGGTCACCATCAGGCCCAGCAGCCTTAGATACATTAAGCTTTGCGAGCACTTTGAAGACCTCCCTTGTGTAGAAATGTAAAGTTCTGTGAGTGTTTTTGCATGTTGGGGAAGAAGAAGGAGCTTGCGAAGAAGCAAACTTCACTGCAAACAAGTAGAAAATCTAGAATTGGTCTAAGACCAATTCTTAGAATACCCTAGATGAATGCTCGTATGTAATTTCATATGGTCTGGTCACCACTCTGTGCGAGTTTCAGTATTAAAATGGTTTTTCACATGTGTTTCTAGAACGTTTTTCGGACAGAATATAACCAATTTCAAAGAGCTTCATATATTGAGGGACTTTTCAGTAAAATAACACGTCTAGGACTGATCGTTTTCACAGTATACGCAAAAGACCTAAATTTTTATATGGCAAACCCAAAAAACAGTTGCCCGATTTATCCCTTTTTTGAAAGTTTATTTACTATTGCTATGAAAACGCCGTTTACAAAATCTCACTTCTCTACGTTGATGTCATCTCAGGCAGTATCCAAATATATGGTGAAAAAGAAACTTATGTATGGCAACCCCCCGAAGGAGTTACCCGATTTGTCTGATTTTCGAACTTAAATTTACTTTTGTTTTAAAAAGGCCATGTGCATGTGTTATCGTGAGGACGGACGGACATGAAACAATCGAATCATTTAAATATCAATATCTCTCATTTAAAGCCCAACCAGAGCGTGACTAGTGGGTTTCAGTGATGATATGAAGAATTGATCCAAGCTGCCGAGAGGAGATGGCATCGACGTTCAGTACTAATCAGGATGAGATGTTAGAAACAGATCTAATAGGTTAGATAGGTTAGAACTATGTCCTATTATATCTAGCAAAAGAGTATATGGCTTTCAAATAACTGACGCAAGTTAGAGGTCTTCCTAAGAATTACTCTCCCCGCTGGATTTGTGGTTGAAGAATATCTGAGCCAGTGAATTTTGTCGTTATTGAAATCGCCAGCAATAACGATTTCGAAAGTTGCAGATGTGGTTATAATATTTTTAATATTGGAGGATAAAGAATCGATCGGACGTACAGTGTCAGCGTCAGGCTTATTGTGGCTGAGGTATCAAAAATAAAAGTAAATGATGTGTTAATGAAGTTTAAATCTAATCTAGACGTAATTAATCTCTCTTGAAGCTAGTTCAGGGTCAATGGTAAAAGATACATTATTAAAAATGTATAGAGCGAGGAGAAAAAAAGGTGAAAAGAGTGGCACTAAGTGATATGCGAGACTGATTGATATAAGCATCAAAAGGAACCTTGGTTTCACTTAGGGCCCAGACAGATGGCAAATCTAAACAGAACTTTTGCATTGTTCTAAATGAGCAAAAGGGCACAAAGCTTCCATAAAGACACAAAGTCACCAAACTGACCCAACTACAAGACAAACTGCTGGGTGAGTACAAGGTAGCATTAGAGCCAACCTTTGCACACAAAAAAAAACAGCTTGATGCTTAACAGTTGGTACCTGTTAATAACACTGAAAGTAGTGTAATTATACTACTTTGAATGGGGAGCGATTACAAGAAATTAGAACAGACCTACCTCGCGGCATTATAATTAAGATATGGGATATAAAATCCCTTCCCTCCACGGCGCACAGTGCGGCAATTGGCCTTTAAAGTTCGCCATAAACCAAAAAATTAAATAGCACATTCGACCGATTGTTTTTATTATTTATTGTCCTGCGCACAATAAACGGAGAGCGTAAGATCGTCAACTCAGTTCCGTTCTTCTCCAGGCTGACTCAGTCGAAGCCAATTTTTTGCGGAGATTACACGTGTCCAATTATCGTTTGATTTTACCTGTTTTTGTGAATTTATTGTGTGTTTAATTTCTAAAATATTCCACTCTTTCGTTATGAAATCTTCAAGTTCAGGTGTGTATTACCATTTTAGTAACCATTACTTGCAAAAAAGTGTGTGTAGTTTTAAATCATTGCTATAACATAAAATGGCTGTTGATTATTAGTTTTTTTTTTTTAATTATTATTCTCAGAAACACGTCCCGCCCCGGATCGGGTTTTGATTTTATCATTTTCCTAATGAACATTGATTGTACATTTCATAACCGATTTCGCTGCCTGCTCTTATTTGCTCCTTATCTCTGTATTCGAGCTTTATCAAAGTTAATCAATTTTAATAAAAATCAAATACAATCCCAATACAATGTTTATAACGCGAAAAAAATTTTCTAAGATTATGAAATGAATTCAGGACCAAATAAAGAGAAGAGATCAAGACCAAACCAAAATGTCCTAAATAAAATCTTAAGAATTTGATCAAAATCTTAACACGCTTGAAATCGAATTATAAATCTCATCTAAGGCTCAGTCTACAGTAGCCAAAAGTTGATATTGAATAATAAATAATAGCGTATGAAATCTACTGGTAGTTATTTCACGAAGAGAAATACGGTAAACAAATTTTTTTGATTTTCAAAAAATTCAACTTTTCGTTAAACGAAATTTCAAATTTTGAAAAAATTTTAGTTTCGAAAATGCATAGGTACACAAATATCATTTTGCTAGGGCTGAAGGTGTTAAAGTTATGAAGTGAAAACAAAAAGAAACTATGCTTAGATTTTCCCCTTTATTTCCCCTTCAAAACAAAAATTCAAAAATCTGTAACATGCTTTGAATTCTAATCATAAAATTCGAAATTGGATTAAATTTCGATTGCCGAATTCGCTTAAATTTTCGAAGTTCATATTTTTGAAAATACTCGAAATTCGCATTCGAACATACCTTTAATAACACCCTTAAAAAGTAATATTCAAGTCAGGAATCCATTCAATTTGCCTGCGATTTATGACCAACTTTGTACACCCCCTTCCCCACTGTGTGGCGAGGTGGTTATAAGGCGCCATAATTGGGAGAAAACATTGCAAACGTCCCACTGGCAGTCCATACTCAATCGATTCACTTCTAATATAAGACCCCTAGCTGGATCCACCAGTGCTGATGTATGTCACTCCTGAACCTTCACAGATTCTAAGCCTGAGGAATAACAGAAGATGGTAAACTATTCCACACTTGCCCAGTTCGGGATAAGAAAGCATAACGGAATTTTGCTGTACGGCCGAAAGTATTTTGTAAGGGTGAAAGAATGTGCGCGGCTTGAAGTGGGAGTATTATTTGCAGGATTTAATCTACATGGGATCAGTCATCAGACAATGCCTGTAGCGATAAAGGTTCGAAAAGCAGTCAACATTGCGGTGCTGCTCAAATGATAACCAATGAAACTAAGGCTGGGAGATCAGCCCCGGCCTATATATGGAAATTGCATTCCATTCCAAATCTGATTTAGGACTTATACATCCACGTTAGATTTGATGTGGTGAAATATTTCTTACAACTTTACACCTTTTCAGAAATCATAGACATTTCGATGCTTCTTTGGCAACAGAGAAGATGTGGTCTATCTCGAATGCTTAGTGACGGTCAGTCGGAAATTAATGTGCCATCAAATTCAATTGAAGTGTTTAAGTGGTGATTTTGCTGTCATGGTGTTCCTCAAGGACAGTTAAATTCAGTCATAATTAATTTTCATTTAATTTTATACATTTTTGTATACACACACACACGCATATGTAGGTTATGTACAAAAAATTTTACGCAGACGTTTGGACTAATTGAGGATGCAATCTCATTCTTAAATGAAGATCGGACGAACATCCTTTTTGGGGTATAAAATTGTCTTTAAAACAACAAGAGAAACAGAAAAAATCCTATACATAGTTATACAGGGTGTCCCAGACGTACCGCATTTCCTTTATACCTTGAATTCCTCACTAAATTTCGAGAAATAAATTGTATGGGAGGAGAGCCAGAAAATACACGGTGTTGTTGGAAGGGGGGGGGGGGGGGTATAAGATTTTTAGTACTTCTTCCACTTTACTCCCTGTAAATATCTTCATATACACCCTATCAAGGTAGGATTCATCTCAGATGATAGCAAACCGTCTCAGCTTTCCAATGAATGTCCAATCAGCCTTCGTCGGAAGTAGTAGGACGTCAAAGTAAAAAAATTGGAAAAAAATTCCTAAGTTTTCAAATTTTAACGATTTTCCCGCCAAAATGCATGATAAATATACAGCTTTATTACAAGATTTAGAAACCCCGGAAATTTACCTTTAATTTGACTAAGCACTTGTACCTGCCTAAATGCAACCGTTTTTGAGATATTCACGTTTCTATGATTCATAATTTCATAAATTTTGCTTCTGACGATGGTAACCGCGCCTACTATTATGCAATTCCATGCAAAATTAATGAAATTATGAATCATAGAAACGTGAATATCTCAAAAACGGTTGCATTTAGGTAGGTACATGTACTTAGTCAAATTAAAGGTAAAATTCCGGGGTTTCTAAATCTTGTAATAAAGCTGTATATTTGTCATGCATTTTGGCGGAAAAATCGTTAAAATTTGAAAAAAAATAGGATTTTTTTCCAATTTTTTTAATTTGACGTACTAAAACTTAAGATTGAAGCTGACAGTAGGGCTGGTTGGGCATTCATTGCAAAGCATAGACCGTTTGTTATCACCTGAGATTTCGCCATGATAGGGTGTACATCAAGTAATTTACAGGGTGTAAAGTGGAAACAGTACTAAAAATAGTAAACCCCCCTACCGCCCACACCGTGCATTTTCTGGCTCTCCTCTGTATAGTGGCCTCGTTACCTCAGTTGGTAAGCGCGCTGATTAAAATCCTTGAGGTCGTGGGTTCGATTCCCACTTAGAATTGGTCCTGTACTTATCCTTCTACCTAGATTCCTTCCACTTTTGTATTTTTTCTTAACTCTTGCTAATAATAAATAATTCTGTAATTGACATGTGTCTATGCATATCTCTAAGGAAGTATAGTTTGGTAATAATAAATTATATCTAATGCGTGTCTAACGTATATATAGTTTGCAAAGATAAAATTGTTAAATCGGTATACACTAAATAAACAAAAATTAATTTTAAAATGTAACAGCGACACTTTCGGGTTTTCTTATACGTTAAAATTTAATTTGCGACTATTTTCTATATTGATAAAGTTAGGAGTTAGGACATTAAAACTTCAATAAAATCTGTTCATACACCCTGCTTAAACTTTGGGCTATAAACTTAGTTCATAACTACTTATGCTTATCCCACTCATAAGTCTACCAATCAGCTGCATACAATAAATTTTCTTAAACTTAGAGTAACAAATATTTCAGAATAATTTTCGTTTTTGTGCTCTTATACTTATGAAACAAGTACAAATCCCGGGGAAAATTTATATGAAAAGCTTCAATTTATGTGGTTTTCTTGAATGTTCGATAATCTTACTTCACCGCTTTATACTTCATTGATTAGCTGGGTGGTGATTGGTTGTGCGTGATTTCTTCAATAAATGGAAAATCAGAAATTATTAATTAATCGACTTACAAAAAGTTTTCCAACAGCTTACAACTCACGTCACTGCCAATTAAAATGTATGCTAAATTTTGGGTTCCGGTCAATATTCAGATAATTTTTTTTTTTTGTGTTATACTAAGATCCTGTTTAAAATTAAAAGAGCGGTTTGAAGATGTTTAAGGTTAGATGCTAGAGAATAAAGCTAACTATTTCTTCCTTGCTTTGGTAGATAGCTCGAAAGCTATAAATTATATATTTAACTTTCCATGCCAGAAAGTATAAAACAATTTAGCAACAGCAACGAGCGTTATTGTTATGGAGAACTTAAAGTCTTGCGGCGGCTTCTTTGCGATAGTCGAAAAAATTTCTAGATAAATAAATAGATAAGAAAAAATGGCATTGGAAGCGACATCTGGTAGGCAGATTGTAAGAAAAAATTCCGAGAAAATTCTTACAAATTTTTAGTGGTGCAGACGCCTGAAGCAATCAATCCAACAATATCGGCAACTTAATAAAAAAAATATTATAGAGCCCTGTGACGTATATCTACCTTGTATGCAATTATCACAAGGAAAAAAATTAGATTTTGTCCAAGACCAATTCTTGCAATATCCTAGATGAATACCCGCATGTAATTTCGTATGGTCGCTTCTCTGTGCAAGTCTGATAAAGTGGGTTTTTGCATAGAACGGTTCGTCGGACAGTAAATTTTTTTTTTTTATTATTATTAAGCCAAGCTCAGGGAATGGCCTATGATGCAAATCACAACATGGCAGGATGGAGACAGGGAAAAGAATTAATAAACTTAAGAAAAGTGGCGGAGATGCTGATTTATATCACCCTTAAACTTTTGCAGATTGTATTTCGCAAGAAAGACGGAAGATGGTAAACTGTGCCGCATTCGTTCAGTTAGATATAAAAAAGCACCACAGAGTTTTCCTGTACAGCCGAAAGTGGGTTGAAGGGTAAAATGATATGCGCGACTTGCAGCCGAGTATTGAGTGCAGGGATTAGATTAGATATGTTTCTCAGAGCATTGTCCATTCATGTAGCGATAAAGGATGGAAAGGCCTACAACATTGCTGCGATGCTCGAGTGAGTCGATTTGACAAGTTATTACGAAATAGCCAATGAGCTTAAAGACTCCCTTTTCTTTTGGACAATATCCAATGAAACTAATGCTGCCCGACCATCCCCGGCCCATATATGGGAATCGTATTCTATTCTAGATCTGATGTAGGACGTGTAGAGGAGCGCTTAATTCGATGGTCCGAAATATTTCTTACACCTTTTCGGAATTCCAAGACATTTCGATACTTCTTGACAACAGAGAACTTGTGGTCTGTCCAGCTTAATTTGCTGGAAATATTAATGCCAAGAATGCCTAATGATGGTTTATTGTAAATCAAAAAATTATGATCTCATTTTAAAGAGATGAGACTGCTTTGAAGCTTGGATTCATTAATTTCGACGTGATTTGATTCGCATCAAGCGAGTATTTTAGCAAGATCATTATTCAATGATCTAATCACGCAATTTCGTTCGACAGATGTATGTCATTCCTTCTGGGGTCCGAAAGAGTGTCAAAAAAGTGACCGAAATTCAATGGTACTGTCTTCGGCCGAACTATGGATAATATTGAAAGAAAGGGAAAGCAGATCATTAATGAAAATTAAGAAGAAAGTTAGAGAGATAACAGAGATACCGGCATTTATTTGGTGAGCTTCTGATAAAACGCCATCTAGTACAATCCGTATTAAGTGAACGTGATACAAAACTTTCAATCCATAATACAAGAGGAGGGAAGAAATCAAGTGCTTTAAGTTTGGTTAAGGGCCAGCCTCTTTCGAGGGCCTTTTGAATATCTAGGGCAACGATTTTGGTCTTGCCAAAATTGTGAAGATTACTATACCAAAGTTCCTTTCCTACGGCAAGTCTTCTTATGAGCGACAAGTCGGGAGGCCATATTGGCGATTGTTGATGAGTTAATTGGTTTCCAGATACTTCATTAATTTGGAGTTAATGATAGCTCAAAAAACCTTAGAAAGAATCGAAATGATTGCAATTGGTCGATAATTTGAGGGATTGCTACACTTTCTTTTCTTGGAAGTAGCCTGAACTTGACCTAGTTTCCAAGCAGTTGGAAATTTTCCTTTTGAATATGGCAAGTAGAATAGTATGTGCAGAGGTTTTGCCAAGGATCAGGTGCAGCTTTTAATTAACAAGGAGCGAGAGACGATGAGGACCTGGGGCTTTGGAGACTTTAATCTCCTGAAGTATCAAGAACACATCTCACGTACGGATGTGTATTCGCTCTTGTACACAACCAGACGGGCGATGCAAAATAGATATCTGTGAAATGGGTGGAAGACGAGAACTTTAACTTTATCCAAGGAGTTAGCAACCACTACACCATTGTTAAGTAGTGAAGGTATAGAGGAACTGCTGAAATTATTCCTTAAGGCTTTGACCGCGAAACAGAAAACTTTACTACCTACGCGGTAACTTTGTCTAACAGTCTGGTAAAGAAGAAATTTCTCTCTCTGGATAATGGACTTGCAGGTGCTCCGTGCACTCATGTAGATTTGTTTCAGTTCTGGATATGGATGCAATTTATAAACGCGAAAAACAGACTCTTTAGCTTGGTAGCACTTATTATTAAACCAAGAGTGGTTTTATTGTTTTGAGATTAAGTTCTAATGTGCATTCATCAACAGCCCTCGAAGCAAAACAGACCGATCAATTAATTTCTCTAAGATATTGATTGAGATTTTCCCAATCAGAGTAGCTTTATAGTGCTATGGAAGCCCACTTGTAGGTGGAGAAGTTGGGTGATACATTGAGGTAATAAATTGAGACACTTGATTAAACAGTGATCGGAATTACAGAGAAGGAAACCGACTCAGATGAAATACTTGTCGGGGTGAGATGTTAACTGTTAGAAACAAATCGAGTAAATTTACTCTATCATCAGCGTGGGTACATCCACAAGCTGTGGCAAATTAAGAGATTCACGGAAGAGCTCAATAAATCAGTCCACAGGGCTTGTGGTAGAAGAATGTCTGAGCCATAGAATCTTATGGACATTAAAATCGCCTGCCAGGACGATTTCGTAAGAGGAAGAGATAGAAAGCAGATGAAGGGCAGATAGAGGAAAAAAAAGAATGTTGCTCCTGAATTGAGTTAGGTTCAAGGTTTATGTATTTATTTAATTGGCGCCGGGTTGAGATTATTATTTTTAGGTTTAACAACAAGTTTATTGGCATAACAATGACAATGATATTATAAAGAAAAAAATCGCACCGAACAGAAACATACTACGGCGCAACGACCGTCCAAGCTAACTCCACGGAAATTTCCATGGAAAACCTGGAAAATCGGGAAAAATGATTTAAAAATTTGGTACAAATTTGATTACTGATAAATCCGTTTCAGGAAAAATGCAGAGTTTTCCGATTTTTCCGAAAAAAATTTCCGGAATTTTCCGACTTTTCCGAAAAATTTTCCCGTAAAAATATTTTTCTAAATTATGCAGGATCAAGTTCCCTATCAACTGGCATCATACTTTCTCTCCGACAATAGTGAAAACTTCCAGAAAAAATCGTGGAAAATTCATGAAAAACGCTTTTCCGGAGTTTTTCAGACCAAGGAAGCGTTTGAACATTTTGCAAAAGACAAAGTTGACAAATGAGTTGCATAAAGTTGCTTTTGTGGAAAGCTCCGCGGAAAACCCGGAAAAGCGAGAAAATCATCTGACAAATTTTCATCGATATGATTAGTGATAAATCTGTTTCAGGAAATATGCAGAATTTTCCAATTTTTCTGGATAATTTTCCGAAAATTTCCGGAATTTTTCGACTTTTCCGGAAAATTTTCCGACAAAAAAGTTTTATAAGCTATGGGGAATAATTTTTTTTCCGTCCTACTGGCATCAATACTTTCTCTTCAACAATCATGAAAACTTGCATGAAAAATCGAGGAAAATTCATGTAAATTTTTAAAAAAATTCATAGTAATAGGAAAAGTCTGTGGAAAACATGGAAAATCGGGAAAATTCATGTTATATGGGATCAAGTTGGAATACAGCTGAAAATCGCTGTTTAAAACATAATTTGAAGTTCAGAAAACCGTTGCAGTACATCAACGATTTGATACTCGAAAAATTTTTCTTTTCGGATCGGCACCAAACATGACTTAAAATGTCGGTAATTATAAACTGAACAAAAACTTCCAGGCAACCACGGTGCTCACTTCCAATCATCTCATCGTAACTGCCTTCAAAATTTCAAATTTTTCGAAACCTCGGTAAACCGTAGTCCGAGTTATCGAAACTGTTCGGATTATGTTCGAAGTACGGTCAGTCGATTGGAAACTCTCGAGTCGTATGGACGCAAAAAAATTTCACTGCGAATATTCAAAAATTGACTCAAAATAAAGAAGAAAGAAAGAAATAAAGAAATATAAGGATAAAAATAAGAAAAATTAAAGGAAAACGGAAAATTAAAAAGAAAGTAACAAACTAAAATTAAATTAGAATTAAGTAAAAATATAATTAATTTCGGTTAAATTGATATTAGAAAAATAAGAAGTAAAGTTACACGAATAAAGAAACTCTAAAATGGCTCGATAAGAACGCAATGTGAGCGACGTTTAAATAAATACAAGAAAAGCAATCAGAAAAGAATTAGTTAACGTGAAAAAGACAGAAAATAAAACAAGTAAAAAACGAGTTTTCAAACAAAACTGAGGCCAAGCCGCATGAAAAAGTAGAAAATAAACTTTTCTTCACACACAGAGGTGGATTCAGATTTTTTGATTGGGACATTTCTCTTGAATATTCTTTCTTTTCATGAATCAAGTCACTTATTACCTCTCTGATTGATCATACTGAAATATATCGGTGATTGTCAGCGAGTAAAATCTGATACCACCTCTGTGTGTGAAAAAAAGTTTATTTTCTACTTTTTCATGCAGCTTGGCCTCAGTTTTGTTTGAAAACTCTTTTTTTACTTATTTTTTTTTTATATTCTAGGGCTGGACGTTTTCACAGTATTACGTAAGAAAACCTCTATTTTTGTATTACAACACTGTGAACTGGAATCGTATTTACTATTTTTATAAAATACTATTCACAAAATTTCTGATTTCTACGTTAACGCATTTTCTATCAGTTTTCAAATAATTTTTGAAATCACAAAAATTTGTATGCCATCACCAAAAAGGGGTTGCGCGATTTACTGGTTCATTTTTTAAGTTGTATTTACTATTTTTATAAGAATGAATGCCGGGCCATGTACAGAATTTCAACTGTCTTCGTCGAATGCGTTCTCGTTCTCAGGCAGTGTCTAAAAATATATGTATATAATGAAAAACGAAATTTTTGTATGGTAAGCCTATGAAGGAGTTACCTGATTTGTCCCATTTTCGAAATTAAATTTGAAGCTTTTATACCAATATACTTGATTCAATTTTTAACGCTTTTTTTTTTCTTTCAATATTTTCAGATTACTTCCTTTGTAGTGAATCTTTGCAGCACAGAAAACTTTAATATTAAGTCCTTCAACTGTAAATATTAAAAAAAAAAAATTGTTAAAAAATGGATGCTGCAAAATATGTAAGTACTATATTTAAAAACTAAAATTTCACTAAAAACATAACTGACTCATCTAACACCCTGTGTTTCATCTAAAAAAAAAACAAAAAAAAAACGTTTGATTATTTTTATGCTTTATTTAAACATTGTTTAATACATTAAAAAACACTAATTTTTATTAATTATTAAAAAAAAAACATATTGGAAGAACAAAACAAAGATAATGAGATAAAAACATAGGAAGAAGAAAAATAAACTTTTAATGTGTATAGCATAAAACTACATACAAGGAAATCGGACACAGTCACTAGTTAACTCCTATATATGTATAATATGGAATGTCAAAGAAAACAGATGAATGCAACAACAAAAATTGTATAAGCTTTAACGGATCAAGAGAAAATATAGTGTATATTTTTTGAGCTTTCCTTACACACTAATATATTTTTGAGTAGAAGATTAACTACATACATACACCATATATGTATATATATATGTCTATATATAAATATATTTTCCTACTTTCATTCAATGAAAATGTGTGATTTTGAAATTATAAGCAAAACAAAAAACTAAAAAGTTTGTAGTCTTTATAAAATATATAAAAAGTGAAACAACAAAAAATACAAGAAAATGGAAAAATCTATTAATGAACAAAACGAAGGAACAAGTAAAAGATCCCTTGATCAAATCGAGGATCAAAAATCAGAAATTCAGAAAAATCCAGATGAAATAAAAACTGATTTCAATATAAACATTGAGGAAGAAAAATCTCCCAAAATACAAAAAAAACGACAAATGACTTTGCCATTGGAAAATGTAACAATTAATAATAATAATGCATCAACAACAAAACAATATACACGAAATATGACACCACCAGCTATAACAACTTCTGAAGCTGAGGAACTTTCAAATCTGAGCGATTGCCAAAAATTGCGAAAAAGTTTCAAAACAAAAAGATTTTATGAATCCGAAGATGATTCATTGTCGATGATACAAATGTTTTCCGAGACAATCCGATCGACCAGTGCTACACCGACAGATGAATGTGAAATTAGTGATGTTGTTGGTATTGTCCAGTTAGACAGTGTTAGTACTAGTAGTACTAGCTCCTTACCATCAACAAGATCAGCTATATCATCCATAAATTATTTTGGTTATGAAATGCCACATATTTCATCAATATCACCAACATTGAAGTGTAATCCTCAACAAGTTGAGTATTCTAGCACCGAATCACAAACAGAAACAATTGAAATGTATACTGAGCCCAGTCTAAGGTCCTTAATTAATAATGTCATAGATGATGACAATATTCCTATAAGCTACATAACCGATCCAGTTATCCTTCCATCAGATCGTAGACCAATTACATCGAATACCCGCAATAATGCTGCTAAATCGAGGAGCGCAATTAGAAATACGCCTAGCATTGTTGTAGAAAGTTATAACGATGAAATGGAGAAAACAGAGGAATATGAGCTCGAAAGAGCTCATAATCATAATTCCCCACCGTATTTTAAACCAATTCCACGACGACCTCTAGAAGGTGTGAATTTCTTTGATACAACAATAGAAGAGGAAGGATTGTATGATGCTGATGTTGAAAGTGAAGAAGGAGGTGGCGCCATTGCATTCGTACGGTATGCTTGGAGTAAGGGCACAAATACTGTGATCCCATTTGATTGCAGTAATATACCACCGATAAGAGATGCTGTCAATTTTCCAAATATTACAATTGTGGATAATGCTAGTGGTAGCATTTTAGATGGAGGAGAAGATGATAATACCGAATCTATTAAGACAGACATTTTAGAAGATGATCAACTTGAGTCGGAAATTACTGATACTTTTGTAACAGCACAAAGCAGTGGCGACTTAAGTCAATCCGGACAACAGGATGAGATTACTGAATGGCTAGATGCTCTTACGCATGCAAGTGTGAGTTTTAGCTGTTTTTCGTGTTGTTTTTATATTAGTCTAATTAAAATTAACTAAAAACTAACTCTCCTTTTCAATGAAAAAGAAAAGTATATTGCCACCAAGGTATTATTAATTATTGGAAGAATTTCGAACTTCATAATCTATCGACTGTCGCAAGGTGACAAGATTTTTTTAATGCTAGAAGATACTATAGTACAATCCAAATCCAGATTTCCTGTCCTCTTAGTGAAGCGCATTAGGTCTAGGTGAGGTAAGTTTTTCAACTCATTGACAAATAAGAGCCTACTCCAGACAAAAGCTAGGCGAACCCACAGAAAGTGCTCGGTTGTCTCAGGCTCTGCTTCCAGATATGACAAACTCTCAGTGCTCTCATCCTTATTAAATGAGCATGAAGCGAGCTGTGGCCAGTAATGATGCCAATCATACACAGTTTTGTATTGTTTTCTTCCAAGCCCCAAGAGAAAGTCAGGGAAATTCCCATTATAAGTCCATTAAGAAAAAGTTCTGCAAGTGCTCAGGTTCGCCCATCGCTTCTGATGTTCCATACGAGAATCCGCTTTAATGAGAGACCTGACATTGGGTTGCGGTCCAAGAAA
Source organism: Dioctria linearis (assembly GCA_963930735.1). Lineage (NCBI taxonomy): Eukaryota > Metazoa > Arthropoda > Insecta > Diptera > Asilidae > Dioctria > Dioctria linearis. The sequence goes on from OZ005741.1 coordinate 6,253,395, forward strand.
GGGAGAGCCAGAGCCAGACCAAGCTAAAGGGTCAGTCGTTTCATTCCCCATAATCCCCATGTACTCGGCAACTCACTGAAAGGACACTTTGTTGTGGATACACATCTTATCCACAGACGTCCTACAGTTCCCCAGTAACTTAGATGTTATCCGAGGGACACTCAGACCCAGCAAGGCTACCTGACTATTCGAGAGTCTTGCAATGTCTTACAATCATCCCTTGTCTAACTGTTCACTTGAGGACAATCCGTCTCAGGTAAACTTCATATACATATAGTACCTATGCGATAACTTTTTGCTTAGATTTGTCTAATTTAGGCCTATTAATTGGGGTTCTTAATATTTACAGTGAGATGATACTTACTTTCATAATCACAATTGTCTATAATATATTTACGGCTATATTATATCTACGCATGATCTATAAAGTTGAACAGCTACAATGGGTGAGCTTTCCTGGACTAAGGCACGCGAAGAAGCTCATTAGTATCCCATACAAAGACTTTAAAAACAACTCACCGATTCTGATATGCACCAGATCAGGCTATTTACTGGTCTTATGTCTGTATATTGCCCAATTAGGTACATTTTTAAGAAAATGACTGAGACCACAAACGATAGCTGCCGATTCTGTAATGACAAGATAGAATCTGCAGAGAGCGTATTCTGCGATTGCGCACGACTTGCTCGCCAAATACTCTATTCCCTGAGTAAAGGATTCATAATCCGAAAGACTGACGCTTATGATATTTTAGGTCTTGGCACTTATAGAAGAGCAATGTCCGGTCGAATAATAGTAATAATAATAATGGTCTAATTGAATCGCTTATACAATAGTCACTTTTTATTATGTACGGTTTTGGCATATTTCTAGCTATCTCATTTGAAAAAAAAAAATCCGGCGGCTTGCCTGTCTAGGAATAACCGGTGCTATGAGTATCTGTCCTACAGCAGCCTTGGAAGCTTTATTACCCCTGCATTTACAGGTGAAAGAGGAAGCAATCTCCAGTGTCAGGTGATCTGGCTGGTCATTTAAACAGATATGCTTCGAGCAAATGACGACAATATCTTATATAATCACACCCAATGTAGATTTTGAAAGACCATTCGTCATGGTTTTGGATGGCCGACAACAATGTCGTTCCACTAAACCGTCGTTCCTACAAGGATCGATGGTGTAGTATACAGACGGTTCAAAAACGAACAGTATAGTCGGACTGTGCGTATACGGCCACAGAAGCCATATATAAAAAACCCTAGGCTCTACCCCTACCGTATTCCAGGCTGGGGTATTAGCCACAGAAGAATGCGCCATGTATTAAGAGAGCCATACATTTTTCATCCATCAATATCTTCTCGGATAGTCAAGTCGCTCTTAAGAGCATAATATTCTTCACTGTTATGTCTGCAAACCCTTAAAAATTTATCAAGAAGAAACACCAAGTTATCCTCATGTGAGTACCGAGATATGAGAGCCATAAAGGCAATGAAATTGCTGACAGGCTTACCAAAAGAGGAGCGGATACTTCCTTCGTTGGATCAGAGCCATTTTGTGGCACTTAACAAGGCTACCCTTAATAGCTGAGAGAAAGAACAAAAATTTTTGTTGGGAAAGGCTATAGGGACTTAGTTAGACAAAAAAGTTTATCGACACCTCTGCCTGAAAAATAAAAGTGGAGAACCGAGCTTAAAATGATTACAGAGCTTCTTTCAGGTCACTTATTTTAGCGGTATCGCCTAAACAAGATAGGCTGGGCTGAGACTTTATTATGTCACTTCTTTCAGAATGCTCATGAAACCTCAGACCATCTGCCCTTCAATTGCGAAGCATTAGCCAGGCGGAGATTACTCCATCATCTCGAACATGCTTTTCATTCACCAAAGTACGTGTGGAATCTCAATCCTAGCTCTGACTGTATTAAACGGAGTAAATTTAAGGGGGACTCACAATAGATCTTTGAGGTTGCAGTGAATGCAAGGCGTACGCTGCAAACTCCTCCACAAATCTGATCTAATCTTAGTCGAAATTTTCTGCATTACCCTCAAAACCTCTATAAATATTAGTGGAAATGACTAAAATTTCTATTTGTTATAGAAAAGGCAATTGATTCAACAGGTGATCACGAAAAAAATTCATTGGAGAATCATAAATTTTTGTTAGTACATATGTAAATTTATAGATATGGCTGGCGCTTATATTAGTGAAATCCATTTTTGCGGGGGGATTTGTACCAGACCTGTAAAGTACTTAAATACATTGGTACTTAAGTACTAGCAATAGTACCAGTACCTGGACTTGTACTTGCATAATTTTGAAGTACCATTACCGGGACTTGTACTTGTACTTAAAATATTTCAAGCCCAGGTACTGGTACTGTACTGGTACTTGTACTTGGAATTTTACAGGTCTGATTTGTACACCCATTAAATTTACAGAGGAGTTTGACATCTGTATCGAAAGGGGGGGGGGGCAAGACCTAAGCCATTTACCTATGCTTATATTTCGGTACGATCAAGAGTGATGGATGGTTTAAAAATTACAAATGTTTAAACTTATTCAGCTTTCTACTTACACTTTGGAAATGTGTTAGCCTAACAGTTGTAGCAACCCACCCTCGGCAATTTCAAAGAAATATTCAACATTTTTTGAAAAACTCTTCTAGCTTTCATGTGTTACGACAATCCATCGATCTATATTTGTTGCTTTTGTCGTAATTTACAATAATTTTATAAAAACAATTAACACTGGATTTATTCCACATTCCGATGATTGTGATGGGTCTGGACTGAAAGCTGATTTTACTTTGAATTCGTATTCCGATATGGAATAACACGAAAATCCTTCAACAGTATTAGCGATTTGTATAACTACCTTTTCTTTGTCTTTCTAAGCTCCATAGGGGTGCAAAGCGGACACCACGAAACTAGTAGGGGTAATAACGGAATCAATTGGCCATATACTATGTAACTATGCTAGGAAATCGCGGGTCTAGAGACAAACGATTTCTGTCGAAGCTGTAAAGTTTCTGAAAAAATTGAATTAGTTCCACTGCGAATGCTCTCCACCACAAGCCAAGCGAGGAAAAGTGGCGAGATACTTGGTAGCAACTTTTACTTGGAGCTGGAAGTGCTGCAAGATGTATCCTGAAATTCCTTATGGAAATAGGGTAGATCTAGGGATGTCTTTAGAACATTGGCTATAGTCGAATTATTGATGTTGTTAGCGTGTACGGTAGCCTCAACAGGAAATCCCCGTCCGTACTGTAAAACCTAGATTAGATTGTTGGCTGTAACAGAATTTATTTAATTGAAAAGAGCATTAAAATAAAGATGAATTGATGATAGTCCACCGGGGCTTTATTGAGCTGATGGTATCCAGTTTAATTCTTTCTTTTTTAATAATTTTTTTTGTAATTTGTGTTCTCGTTGACATTCAAAATAATAACTTTTTCCGTTCAATTCTGACATCGGAATAATCTTCTGTGTTTTTTATAATTCAAAATAAAAATTTTTAGCCTAAACTCCCTTGGGTCGTCAGCAAGCTATCTCAAGTTATTCCAGCGGTGCTTGTGATTTATTGAATGTACAGCTCGGAACAAAAGCGTCGCCACAGGCATTCTTACCCTGTGTGATCCGTGGTGGTTTCATATATAAAATTCTGTATTATTGCGATATTACATAATTCTCTTGAACCGGAGACCGGAGAGCGGAATTGTTTGCAATACATTGAGGATTTAAATTCTTTTAATAATGTGTAGAAAGGTTTTTTTTGCGTAAATCATATTAGTACCTGAGACAACTTACAACTAAATGTGCAAAACCCCATATAGAGGGCCATTAGCTCGTTTTAGTTGGACCGCGTTTTTGTGAGGTTTTGCTAAATGTGCAAGACTCCATATAAACCCGGAACACTTTTTGAAAGCTCTTTAACTCTTGCGAAGAATTTATGTGGCATAATACAGCAAGAGAGAGAGAGAGAATGTGTAGAGCTTTCTATTAGAGGGCCATTAGCTCGTTTTAGTTGGACCGCGTTTTTGTGAGGTTTTCCACATCTAGATGTAAGTTGTCTCAGATAGTACCATAGAGCAAACAGTATCAGAGTAGGAAACCCTATGTTGAAAATTTTGCCACAGAGCTTTTGCTCAAGTGCCCCTAATCTACTTCTAATAGCACATGGCTAGTCTGAAAGCAACACATCCAGAACTCATTCGATGGTGTTAAGCGATCAGTAGTAAAGTCATCCATTGGCCGGCCTACATCGAACAGCATAAAGTCGGCTTCGCTCAGATGTATGCACGTGCACTGCACTGTGTCTGACATGCATACGAGCCCAGCACAGTAAATGGCAATATCATCATAGTCAATTCAAAAGCTCTTTTAAAGTGAGCTTTTAAAATCGAAGGAATATTGCTGCCATCTATTTTTCAACTCTGTTATTGCTTCTCTATATAAAAGAGTATCCATGCTGTACCAAATTAATCATGAAAAAAATTAAAAAGGCTTTGTTTTGACATTCTTATAGATCTAGAAAATATTTCCGCAACTTCAGAATAATTCGATTTATTTCCAAAATTGTTTGATCGCTTGATTTTCTTAAAAAAAAAAAAAAAAAAACAAAACAAAAACAAATTAAATAAAATTGAGATATTTTTCCTTAGATTAAGACTTGGTGGCAATATACGTGTGTGTGTGTGTGTACTCAAATAAATTTTATTTACTTTCCTCACACCACAGTTTTCTTTTCGGATAAAAAGATAAAAAAAAAAACTTTTCTTGTTGTTCTTTTTTCTTCGTTTAAATAAGCAGACATCTTCGCAACATAATGCAGAAAGTGAATACAAAACCACGATATCTAGTAAAAAAATTACATCAAAAACCACAAGAACTTCATCAACATTAACAACTTTTGATTCAATTGATAATTCTGCAGAAAGTATTTCAGCATTGGCAATAGATTCATCAAAATCTGCAACCAAAAAGAAATCGGCCACTTTAACAGGAAAAAAGAAATCGAAGAAATCGAAAAAGTCCGATCCGGAAAAGGAAAATATCTCAGTGGTAAGTCACAACGGTGGATTTCACTACAAAAGTGTCAATAAATTAGTGTTATTGGATATATTCGATATATATATATGTATGTATAAATAGATATACATATACATATAAAAATATAATTTTACTATTAGTAATGTTTATGGTTATGATTGTGAAGATGAATACAGGGTAGCACTTCTTTGATTTTCCGGTTTTTATGCTTTTTATGTGTAATGATAATTTTTTTTCTTTTAGATTTCTGCTGTTTTATTAATTTTGTTGTTGTGAAAATATGGTTTTCCTGTGATCTATTGATTTTGTTTTTATATTAAAAAAAAAACGTGCTTTTAAAAATTTTGTTTTTTGGTTTCGAAGCATGAAATATTTTAGTAACAATATGAATAACGGTTACAATAGTAATACCTCATCATCTGAAAAAATCTCAAAAATTTCCAAGGTAAATAGTAAAGAGAAGATCAATTTTGATGAAGTAAAAACAACTGAAATGATTAAAAACGACAACATGCTCATAAATTCCAAAGTAAAAATAATCGAAAACGGTGGCTCAAATTGTAAAATTAATAATATAAATAATAATAATAATAATGAAATTTTACAAAATTCACAACAGTGTTGTATACGAACTAATAAACATATGGAAAATAATAATGGAATTTGTGAAATGTTTACTAAAAATTTAAGGATAAATTCTGAGACCAATAATGGAATTTATAATTGTGTGAATAATAGTAAAATTCAAAATGGCAATTTGAGATATTGTAATGGCACCAACAAGTCTATTGATGGAAATTTGAAGAGATTCTATGAAGATGATTTATCTAATATTGATGTAAAGAAATTGGTAAGTTTCTTATTTGTTTGATTTAATGTTTAGTTTTTTTTTTTAGTTTTTTTAATTCAATAATTTTCATTACAATTAACTTCTCAAACATATTCACCACCACACAATTTGGTTTCATTTCATCTGAGGTCTTCTGCTGCAATTCGTGTTACACTTTTTCCGTAATTTAGCGTGATTATTATTTGATAGGATATTTAAGAAAACTAAGTCCTTGCAATAGTATTTAGCGTAAACATGGTTCTCGATAGTACAATAAGCAATTTTACCACTTTTTCATATTCGTGTTTCAAGAAGAAAGTCAAAGAAATAATTACATTGGTGCGATACTGATGATAATTTGTGGACTACTGGAGATTATTCTCAAGATTACATTAGATACGTGAGGGATATTTTAGGTATTCGATGTAAGTCCTCAGTTTTTATTTACTCTCATCGTAGGTTACGACCATATTGATTAAGTCTAAGACCTTGTTGTCATCGAGATTCGAGATTCCACACGTGAGGCTTGGTGGGAGAAATGCATGGTTTTATATTCAATATGTAATGATCTGAACTATGCGGCAGGCAAATACTGTAGGTGCTCCAATATTTCTTTACGAAACTCAAAAAAAGCTATACGAAATTAAGTTTGAGCCATGGCAATTATTTGAGTCCCCAGTGATAACTGACATTAAAGCTCTCAGGGTTGGCTTGGTTAGTTGCCAATAGCTTTTTCGTTAAGTTGATTATCCCACAGTTCCTATGTATTTTACCCGAAGGGTCATATAATTAAAAACAACTGCGTTGGAGAGTCTACCTTAGCCGATATATTAGAGTCAAGGTGTTTTGGTGCAATCCCGAATGTTGGACTCGTCTGCACTTTTCATTCCGGCTAATATCGCTATGACCTGGCACCCAAAGAACGAGTACTCTATTACTCCGAGAGATGGAATGCTGGGTGTTATTACACTCCAAAACCAGTTTGGCAGATGTAAATGGTATTGACGACGCCTTGACATCTACTTGGTTGTCCGAAAAGATGGCAATCTCCTTGTTCTTGGTGTCTGAGTTAAGGAGATGCCTTCCCACTTCAAGGATGGCCTTAATTTTCATCTAGAAAACTGTGTTATGACTTTCAAGGTGTATGGCCATTTCCATATGAAGCCCTGGGAAAGAACTCCTTCTCCGGTGTTTATTTCAGACTTGGAGGCTTCTGTGTAAATAATAGGGGTTGTCAATAGCTGAAGCACAGAGTGTGATTCCCATTCTGCCTTAGATGTAGCTGTCCCTGTCGATGTCAGGTGCTATATAGACTGCACGAAATCAATGATATCTTCGTGTGGAACCCTTATTCCAGTGTGAATCAGGCTCTGACGGAAACGCAGCCTTAACGCAGCAATTGACGCCGTCTCTTATTGATGTACATTTGCACGAGGAGTATGTTGAGGATGACCTCAAGTTATGTATATGTAATGCATCGAGGGAGGTGCTGTCGAAGTATTTTTTTCAATACCGACAGTGCGCATAAAGTCATCTTGTACTTCCAGAGTTTTTCGCGGTCTTCAATTGTTAGCTTGATAAGCAAACTGCTTAATGTAGCTAAGATTTCGATTCAAATGTTACAATATTTTCACCACTTCAGTTTTCAGTTGTTAGGCAAAATCAACCATAGATAACTGACAGTTTTGGTCCTTCTAATTACCTTGAATGGATAAGATCATACCGATCGTGCCTTAAAAATTTCCAAAGAACTGTAACTCTGTAACTTGTACCAATTTATAGAAGTTTCACATCTTATCGTCGACATATACCTTTTATTTTTGCGATAGATATCCGTGATCGTTATTTCCGCTAAGTATTTGATAGCAATCAGTTCTATCTCGTTTCTTTTAAGAGGAAAAAGAAAACTGTTAAGTTGCACCTTTGCTGCAGAATTACAGAAAAGAGCGTAATCCGTTCTTTGAAAAAAAGGACTTGCGCAGGGAGGCGTTTCATCACTAGAACTCTGACAAATTGAGATGGAGCTAACGTAGTAGCGGCAATGACATAATATTACCTTAGTCTCGGATAGGTTTCTTTTCCATCATCAGCTACGTAGCTGGACGATTATACTTCGAAGGCTCTACAGATGGGTAAACTGTTGACTGTTTGACGGTTTACCATGAAAAAGCTGACTTAGTCCTATTTCAGTGTGGGAAATTATAGTACAGGAATCAGTTAGAAGGTTTTCGAATATCATTAAAATGGAAATAGACTTGAGACCTATTCCCTTTGTTAATCACATACGAGATAATTAGTAACTTGGACAAAACTCAAAGCACATAAATCTGTATGCCGAACGCCTATATACGAGCCTTCTGTAGAAGTTGTTTTTTTTTTAAAGAAGAGGAAGTGAAGCATTTTATGTTTGAGTGACTGTCCTGGTTTACCCAGAAAGAGTACAATGCCTGCTAGCTCAACCCAGAATTATTTCAATTTCAGTCCTTTTCTTTCCATCCTGTGGACCATCATCTCTGAACGGAAAATCATCTGTGAAGTAGCATATGATCTGTGCTATGGGTCATCCCATAGAAAATCGACCAAAAATCACATAAAGTGTGACATGACTGACCATCACTAATTTTTTTGGAAATTTTTAATACTTGGAGGGTTTGTGAAAGCAAAACTACATATCAAAAATTTTCCCTATACAAATGCGTAATCCAATAGCATTTTTAAAATTTCGAAAAATGTTGTCCTAGACGTCCGTAAAAATTCATATCTATTTTTTTATTCATGCTAGAATAGTGAAATGTGGCTCATTTGAAAGGTGGAGAATTCAAGTTATCTTGAAAAATAGCCCCTTAGAAATATATATGAAAAAGTATGTGAATGATAAGGATTTTATTTGTTGTCCTTGAATATCCTGGAAGACGTACTTATTACGTACATATTCAAATTTTCACTTGGGATCTTAACGGGATCACGGAGTAAACAATCATGAAAGTTTGACCTATCTTTCATTTGCAAAGTGAAACCCTTTTCCACACCAGAGAGGTAGCTTTTAGCTTGGTGTTTACTCCAGTAGTATGCTCATTCTCTCATCCTGTAGTATGAAGTGATAATTTTCTGAAATGTCCATTACGTCGACTATCCCATAAATTTGTAGGTCACACTTTGTAACTTGAAGATATTTATTTTGTTGACCGTTAAAAATGAATGGTGAAGTAGCTATGGCAGCTGCTCAATAAAGTTATAAAGAAATTCGTCAGCAGATTACAGTTTTCGTTCCGATTTCGACCGATCTATAGATGTCCATTGGCTGACAGTAATGCTTTCAATTCGGTTTTTTTTCTTCAAAAATTTCCTCCAAAGTCCTCTTAGTCTTTCTTGCATATCCTGGACAGTCGACACAATTATCAAAAAAGTAAGGTACATTTCGGGGACTACATATACCCAATCCTCAATACTCCTATTAAGCCGATTCGAGCAACATGTACGATCATCAATCTCTTTGTAAGTGTATTTTTTTTTATTTGATTCATTGATGTATTGGGGAATTCTTCCACTATTCTTTTACGCTTCTATTCTCGGGGAGCAATGTCAAAATGAAAGTCCTTATATCTCTGCCACTTGTTTCATTTTTCGAACTATCTCGTTCCCTTCCAAAGACAGCTGCTCTATTTTATCCTTTAATCCGAAGATTTTTACGGAAATGATCATTTTAGTTTTACAGCCATCCAAGGCTGAACAGCAGGTCTTAAATCCGTTGATCCAGAAATTAACAATTTGAAAAGAAAGAGGCATGTGCCAAACTAAAGGTACGAGGACAGGCTCATTCCTAATACTTGGGGAACTAAATTAGACACGATTTCGAAACTGCATAAATTAAAAGTATAATGAACAGCAGAATTGAGAGCAACTTTAGGTTTTTGCCGCTAAGATAGCGAATCGAGATACCCATAAACTACGTCTTCGTATGCCAGGATCGGTATGATTAGGGTTTTTACTAAGCATACCTTGGTTTCCAATGAAGTAAAATATGCAGAGTACTTTAGGCGCCTAATACAAGCACAAGAGTTAGTGTGGTCATTCCATGTTAATGTTTTGTTTATGCCAATACCAAGATTAGTGACTTTATTGACGTAATCTATAGAACTCCCATTAGAAGCTACGGGAGGTACCATTCCCGTCTTGAATCTCCGTTTAAAAATAGCAATGCATTTACATTTGCCGGGGCTCAATCTCAGCAGGTTATTTGATGCCCAATTCGCTATTTTTGATAAATCGTGATAGATATTGCAAATACACCCAAGAGCATCACTAACAGGTTTATCATAGTAAATTTGTACGTCATCTGCGTATATATGGATTTGAGAATACCTGACAACGGAAGTTATATCGCTGATAAAATGTGCGAAGAGGAGGGGAGAAAGAATAGAGCCTTGTGGTACTCCAAACAGGATAGGTAAAACTGAAGAGCTATGATTACCAGTTTTAATAAACTGCTTGCGATCAGACAAAAAGTTCCCTAAAATACGAGTAGCCCTGTAGCTGAAATTCTATATTGTGGAAATTTTCATGCATAAAATACTACGGTTAATAGAGTCAAATGCCTTTGAAAAATCTAGTATTTAGTAGGGTAAGAATAGTAAGAAGATCATTGTTCAAATTCACGCGAATATCATCGGTAATTTTTAGAAGAGCTGTAATACAACTATGCCCTGGACGGAAACCAGATTGCACATCCAACAAAACATTCTTGGAGTTGACATAAGATGCAATTTCATTTTTTGCATAATCTTTTCCAGTACTTGTGATAAAAACGGTAGAATACTAATGGGGCGGAAATCCTCAGGCGCGTAGCAGAATTTTTTTTCTTGTTTGGATAGGGATGACAGCAGCTAATTTCCATCTTATAGAAAAATGTGAAGACGCATTTATAATATTGGTAACGGAGGGGAGAATATTAAGTGCTATTAGCCTGACAAAGCGTGCCTGATCCCGTGGAACTTGCTTTTATAAAATTAATAACTTGAAGAACATCCGAGGCATCAACACCACGAAAATCAAATGCCTCATAGTGATCGTTTCGCGGGGTCCTACATACTACTGATGAAGCGGAAACAGGGCAGCTGGTAGAGTAATTATTGAGCTGGTCTAAATTGAGATCATAATCTAGCTGTTTTCGATGCACCAAGCTCACGTAGATTACGCCGCCACAATTTTCTTGAAGGATGATTGGTGTTTAATTTTTTATGCCCTACGAATGGAAGTATTAACAATATTACGCAGTGTTTTTAAACGTTCAAAATCCCTAGGAGATCGTGCCTGTTTCAAAATAAAATGTGACTTATTTCTCTGGTGCATAAGTTTGGCGATAGAACTAGAAAACCAGGGATTCCTATTATTTCTTTTAACAATCTTAATAGGAACAAAATAATTTTCTCAATACTTATTTTTATTAAAACGAAGTCGAACGGCAGTCTAATTAGCGCGATCGCAATTTTACAAGCGTCGGAAATATCTACAAATCTCATTCCCAAAGAGGGATGCAGTTCTGATTTACCTCTGCTCTATAGTCAAGCATATCCGATTTATAAATCACAAAGGATTTCAATGTCTTATCATACAGCCAATGAAATCGCGGTAGACTTCCTTGATGTTAAGATTATGCCAATTCTTCTTAGTTCCGAGAGTAATACTAAGTTGTGTAGTTTTTATGAGTTTGTGATAAGGATATTGCACAAGCAAATCATATATGAGTTCAGAGTAGCAACTTAGGCAAGAGAAATAAGTACTTAGAAACATGACAATGAGTACCTACACGTATAAGTGAGCGTCTAGTTGAACATATGTAGTTATGCGAAAACAAGGTAATTAGCATGGTGTCAATCTTAGGGTATGTAGTGAGGATTACTTGCAGAGCTGCACAATACTTAAGTAAAAAAAGACTTAAGTACTACTTAAAATACATTTTCCTTACTTAAAACTTATTACTCAATACTTGTGAAATGCCCCTATTTAGTACTTGAACATAAGTACTTGTTTCTATTTACTTGTACTTAAGACTTAGTTTTGTACTTAACTACCAAGATTTTTACTTAAGTATTTCTGAGTCTATTAAGTACCTACAAATATCTAACTCTTCGTAGAAAAGCAAACTGTTAAAGCATGTGCCTTACTCACGCTTAAGGCAGAACTTGAGACAAACTAATAGCATACAAGTAGAACAAAAACCAGTAACGTCTTGCTCGATTATAAAATCGATGATGCTTCGACTTGATGACATAATCACTGACATCATGTATAATATGGACTGTCTACGTTCATAGAAATACACTTCAGAAACTGCGCTCACTTCTACATTGCTGACTCTTTCGGTCTAAGCACCAAGTACCAACTGAGAGAGAACTGAAAACAACAAATAAATTCGATTCATCGAAATACATGATTTTAAAGTAATAATTTAGGGTTATTACTGATAAAAACTGTTTTACCAAAGACAATATACTCATTAGATACGCAGGAGAAATTTTAAATGTTTTATTAAAATAACTTTCCGAGCTGCGTGCTCACCTTTTCAATTTCCCGGAAATGATTTTTTCAATGTTGGCACCGACGTAAGAACTCTTTTTGACACAAACAATTTTGCCCACGTGAAATAGCAAAATAAGCAGCCCATATTATATACGTCAGTGGACATAACCAAGGCAAGCAATGCCTCGTTCAAATATAAAATCAACGATGCCTCGACCTCGACTCTTTCATAGAAATTTACTAGAAATTTTTTTCTTATAATTGTTATATATTAAAACTATAAAAAACTATTAATATTAGCCACTGGTTACTATGATATTTTTCAAAAGATATTTATTTATTAATATCTATTAACTGAACTCGATAAATTTCATTATTATACTGCCAACGTACAAAGATTCTAAAAAAGTACCTTAAAAAGTACTTCAAAATGTACTCAATACTTTTTATAGATTTAATACTTAGTTACAAGTATTTCTCATGCATGCGGTACTTGTACTTACGCTGAAATACTCAGCTCTGATTACTTGAGAGGGACATTTCAGATTACCTCCGGACTCAGAACCGTGTTGATGTTTGAGCGATCCTTAAAGGCGATTCATTTTTATTAAAGCGGTTTATAAGTTCAAGGTCATCATTGCCATCATTATTATGGAATCAAAAAATGTATAGAAATTTGTAAATTTCTATAGAAGCTTTCACCAAATTTTCAAGAAACTAACAATTTATTATGAGCAAATGCAAGATTGGTGAAATTTTGTTGATTATTTAATCCTTGATCTCATTAGGACCCAAAGTTAAAATTTCAATATATTTTAGTGGATAATATAAGGTAAAAAATATAAAATAAATGAATAAAATCAAAAAGTTCGTCGGATAACCAAGGACAAAGGATAAAATCCTTATCGTTGACATACTTTTTCATATATATATTTTTAAGATGCTACCTTTCAAGATAACTTGAATGCTCCGCCTATCAAATGGAGCATATTTCCTGTGATAGACTGAGTATAAAAATAGATATGAATTTTTAAATACAACCTGGGGCCGGATTCACGAACGACGGAGAATTTGGGAATTTGCGAGATGAGAATATTTGTTTTCTCCGATTAAACTCCCTAATTCTCCACTCCCAATTCATGAACATGGTTGGAGAATTAGGAAATACGGTGAGAGAAATGAAAAAAGAAAGATTGCAATTCCTACCGGTTAGAGCGCTGTTTTCAGTAAATTCTAATATATTCGATATTTTAGTGGTGACAGCTGACAGTTTGTTTTGTTTGGCAGCTTCAAAGTCAAAGTGCGTTTATTCGAGATAGTTAATTAATTTAACAGAAAAACAATTAAAAATCAAATTAAATCAAGTAAGATTTTGATAAAACCTAGTAAAGATATAACTAGTTGTCAATAGTTAGGTCTACGAAGATAGCTCAACAATCAATTATACCGATTCTCTCTAACCACTAAGATGAAAAATTATTCGTAAATATTAAATAGAAGATATAGGATAAGAGTTAACAAGAGTATCCCCAACTACTTACAAAATAAACAAAAATATTTTCGACCTTTTGTTACTGATAACAAATCTCGCTTCCGTATAGCATCGCCAATAGCTCCAAAAATTTATAGTTTTAGTTTTTAGTTTTTTTTAAATGAAAGCTGTAATTAAATGTTTATGTTTATGTTGAAACGAGCGCGATAAGATAAACTCGATAAGAATCCTGATGATTTCAAATCAAATTTTAGTGAGTGCATAAAAAAATTATTAACGAGATAGTCGGAGCCCTTCAAGCTGTCTAAAAAGATTTTGTATGCCAAATGTACCTCAATTTCGGTGCTGCAGTTAATAAGAAGAAAAGTCCGCACATGCTTCCAAAGTGCAACAATTAAAGTGGCCAAAAAGGTCCTGATTTCAAAAGACTAACTAATAATTTTTCGCACTCTTCGTATGACAATATGACAAATCCATTGAATAACTAAGATTAAATATTTGTTCTATCCATAAATCACAACGAAAACACAAAACTGTCAGTCGGGAATTCTTCTTCTTACTTTTCCACAACTAAAACAACGGAGAATTTTAACAAGTGCAGTAGAGAATTTCGGAATTCTCAAAATAAATTCACCGAGTTACAGAATTCCGAGTGGAGAATTAACTGCCAAAACAACTCTCACTTCCCAAATTCCACAATTCTCTGTGCTGCAGAATCCGGCCCCAGGACAGCATTTTTCCGAAATTTTAAAAATGCCAGAACTCACGAAATACGCATTGTGTATGACGAAAATTTTTAATTTGTTTTTTTTTTTTCACAAAACGTCGAAATATGTTCAATTTAAAAAAAAATTAAGTGAGGATCATCTCGCACACCTTGCCTATTTGATATGGAATGATTATCCATATAACAATGTTGTTCAGTCCTTGATCCTCTTTCTGAAGGGGTTAGCGTTACAACATTTCAACGGTCTTTACCTTGTTTATTTCTTGACTCTACATATATTCTTTGTACATATTAAGTATTTAATATGGATTTGTTGCCGGCAATTACTGTCTTTTATTTAGCAATATTGGTAGCCCCTTTTATGAGGTCTTGGGACTGTCATTAGCCACATTGCTGCAATATGCAATAATAACATTGTACCAAGAACTTTGTGTGGTCCTTAGTGCGATGATGATAAGCAATTTTTCTCAGGATTGCTTTTCTATGATATGATTAGACCAGTTTATTCGTTTATATAATATTACGACTGCCTTGCTGCTCGATACATACTCATATGGAGATATAATACACATACATAAACTGTGTCTTTATATCCCCATCTATATTAGTAGGTGGTAATTGAAATTTATTTACCTATCAGAAAATTACTTCATTTTTGTTAAAAAATTCATCACAACACTTTTTTTTACCTCTTGCTTTAGCATTTCATTTGCGAAAAACTTTCAAATAAATTCCTTGCACAGATCTCCTCATTCCTGTATTATGGACACGTACACTTTTTTTATCATGAAGACATTTTTGTTTTTTATAATTTGAAAACACGTGGTGCGCCACCATTCGAAAATGTTTGCAGTTTGAAGTTTTTGTTTGTGTTTTTTTAATAATAAATTTTTGTTTTTTCTGCATATTTTTTTGCTTTGATCGTAGAAGAAAATTTATCTTATGGCGCAGCCACCATTAAACTGGAGACCAATAGAACACCCGAATCGAACAGTTTCAATAAGTAGAGCTGTTTCTGTTAAACACCTGGTAAATAATTTTTTTTTTTTTATTATTTTGCTTATAATTAATTTTCTATTAATTTTCTTGTCGGCTTTCTTTGCATTATATGAATTAGTTTTAAACATAAAAGCTTCTAGTTTTGTAGAGTAGTTCTTTGAATGTTTAAGTGCTCCTACATAGTACACAGTTTTTGTTTTTTTTTTTTTTTTGAAAATATAGTTTGGTTTGACAGAAAATTGCACGTCCAGCTTAGTAACAAATTTGAATACCTTTTAAAACGATTAGTGCGTATGAATTTTCTTGAAACGTATAGTTTTATACGAAAAGGCTGTTAACCGATTGAATAGATACGCACAAAAATCGGTGAATATTAACGCCTATTTCCGGATGCTCTCTTCTTTTGACAGAGTGTATTGATTCCTTAGGCTTTCTACTAGTTGCCTTTTATAGGCTGACATTGAGGGCTCCCATGAAACCTTCCACTTCCTATCCTTAGAGTTTATAGTATAGGTTCCAAATGCTGTATCGAGTACCAGTTGCCTTAAAACATTTGCAAAGCCTGTTGCTGCGATTTAACTCGTGGAGGTCATTTGAAAATATAAATTCAATAAAAATCTACTCATCCCGTTTATTGACGTCAAAGCTCATCCAGACTGTATGGTAGACATTTGCATGGACCCAAGTATCAGCTGGTTGTTCTCCACTGGCTGCTGCAATGGTATAACGGAGATTCACTTGAATGCATTTGGCCATTGTTTGGGTGAAGTCCTAGGATTGGAGAGACTTTTAAGCTGCATTGGGTTTCATGCCGCGTTTTGCCGCAGCATTACCAACCATGCCATCTTCAGCACATTACCTTTCCTGTTTACCTTTGTTGCCGACTGTTTTGCTTTTGGCACCGAATCTTTTTTCACCCCGTAGACCATAAAGTCCAAACTGCATATTGCCACCAGCTCGACGTCCTAACGATGTTCCTTTTGGCAGGATATTTTGTTAAGATGTAACTGACGCCTTCCTTTCGGTTGAAAGTTTGCCGAAAGTTCCCTGAAAGCTTTTGTCATCAGTGCCCTTACTGGTTCCTACACGTTGCCCCGCACTTTCGTCCAGTTCAGATCGAGTCTATTAGTTTATCGTCTTAAAGGTCTTAAAAAATTCTTCGTTGATAGAGCTTTTCCTTTCCATTGACCTTTCTGCTGAGTACTCTCCATTCGGAGCTATGCAGGCTTCGCTTTGATTGTTTAATCTGTTTAATATGGTTTTCGATGGCAGTTGATCTTCTTCCATAATCCAGAGTAAGATTTCGGAAATTTGATCTCCTCCAGCATCTTTAAACTAGCTCTTGGCCATTGAGTTAGCCCTGTCATCGGGTTTTCCAACCATTTCCGACTTTCGGTGTTAGCACACTTAATGGTTAGCCAGCTTGGTTTCATTGAACAGCCCAGAAATTTTGGTTTAGTGCCGTCTTCTGGTGTCCTTTCAAGTTCCTCCAGGAGGTCTTTTTGTACCTTCTTAATCTGTTCGGTGTTCATTGTCGTATCGCCAATGATCGCTACGTCAGTCCTCTCTAGGGTTTCTTTATATGTTTATGTGTGTCTTTCTTGCTAAACTGCACTGCTGGCGAGTCCAGTGATTTTCTACATTTTTGTAGAGCCTCCTTAGAATACACCTAATAGCTTTTGTAAATGTCTCCTCGGCACTCCGATTAATTTAAGCTTTTTATTAAGTTCTAATTTACGGATGGAGGGTAGTTGTTCTGAAGTAAAGGACTGTTTATAGTCGCCTAGTTCTGTGGTTTCTGTTAGTGTTAGCACTGAGTCTCTCTCAGATTCGTCTGCCTACATTCGACAGCATTTACGTGCATCCGTTACAGAGACGGTGTTCTCTACTATATCGGTTTTGAATAAGAATTCAATTTTATTCCTACGCGTAGCTAGGGAATAGCAGTCATCTGAAGTAGAGCACAGGAAGACTATAATTAAACTGGACGTCGCCTGGTATCCAGAGTTCGTATACAATCGGCTAAACTCACCCTTATCCGTACAGCAATCGCCCCGCATGCGGTTCCATCTTGGTATGAGTTAGATAACAGAGTTTCGCTCACTGATCAGTGTCAAATCCACCGAACAGTGGTCTGTATCTGTATCCACGGCTGATGCTTTCACTTCACTTACCACTGGTTTGACAATATAGCAGCATCCATTACTACCAGAGAAAGTAGCTCTGTTTATCAGCCCAACTACAGGGTTTTTCAATAATAGGTGTTATTTTGATATTCAAAGAAAAATGCCATTTTTTGAGATAAATGATCGGATCTTTGTGGCATTATAAAGAGTAAGGTATGCCGTTAATAATGGAAAATAACATCAGCCAAATGACCACCATGACCACGCCTACAGGACCATATCCTTTTCATGAAATTTTCCATAACCAAATCGCAAAGTGGCTGCCCTATGTCCTCGATAGCCTCACGAATTCCATCTTTGAGGTCTTGAATCGACGCTGGGCTGTTGGCGTAGACCTTCTCTTTCACGTGGCTCCAAAGGAAGAAGTCGCAAGGTGTTAAGTCACAAGATCTCGGTGGCGAATTGTGATCACCTCTTCGAGAGATAACACAGTCCGGAAACTTTTCCCGTAAAAGAGCAATGGTTTCGTTGCTTGTATGGGACGTAGCGCCGTCTTGTTGAAAGCAAACGTTGTCCAGATCAATACGATCCAACTTCGGCCATAAAAAATCATTAATCATCTGTCGATAGCGCAATCCATTCACCATAACTGTTGCTTCAGCCTCATTTCCGAAAAAGTAAGGTCCAATGACCCCGCGGGACCATAAACCTCACCAAACAGTCACACGTTGAGGATAGAGAGGTTTTTCAACAACAACTCTTGGGTTTTCCGAGCCCCAGATGCGACAATTTTACTTGTTGACGAAGCCATCGAGGTGGAAATGGGCCTCATCACTCAAGATGAGTTTTCGATGGAATTCCGGATCATTTTCATGCATTTCAAGGGCCCAATCAGCAAAGACTCGACGTTGTTGATGATCGGCCGGCTTGAGTTCTTGTGTTAACTGAACTTTATAAGCCTTAAGACCCAAATCTTTATGCAAAATACGGTGTAATGACGTTTGTGGAATGCCTAATTCCAAAGAACGACGAGGAATGGACAAACCTGGGTTTTCTTCAACACTTTCGGCTACAGCAGCAATATTCTCGGCTGTTCTTGAGCGACGTGCACGGGTTTTATTCTTCACATCACTAACTTGTCCCGACAGCTCGAATTTTTCTATCAATTTCTGTATTGCGGTCCGACAAGGTGCTTCACGACGACCCAAAAATGTTCGAGTTTTACGAACCGTCTCTGCCACATTTTCACCATTTTTATAGTGAATTTTAATAATTTAAATGCGTTGTTGAATCGTGTATCGTTCCATTTTTATTAATGGCGTAGTTTCTATTTGTCAATTATCAAAAAATGACAGCTCCAAAAGTGACATCTACCGAAATAGCGGGCTAATTAAAATAACACCTCTTATTGGAAAACCCTTTATATGAGGGAATAAGGTTCCGCTCTCCTTTTTCAAAGAACTTATTTGCAGTCACCCACCCGAAACTTTTTTTTAATTTAATAAGACAATGATATTGTTGGAATTTATTATGTTTGTTGAAAATATATCATCTATCTCTAATACTACTACAAGCATACACTACCAAGTTAAAGCTAATTATCAATTTATTGCAAGAAAATATATAATCCGGAATCAGCTCTTCGTGTCGTCGCGGTGCTAGACAGACTTTTCTGAAGTTTACAAGCTTTCATGATGAATGTAAAGAGCTTATTTTGAATATCATTTCATTTTCTGATGAGTCGACTGTTCACATAAACTTACATACTTCAATAGTGGATATGACAACAACGCAAAATTCAATTAAAAAAACATTTTAAACACCAGCGACGCACTAAGTCCTTTAAAATATATATGCAATGGATTTTCTACTAAACTGGAAAATTCTGTTTGCTTTTGCTTTTTTCAATCAAATGCACGCGTGTATGCTTCTGACACACCTACTTTAAATGTATATTAATAAAAGATAAAGAAAAAAATCTAACTCTAGTTATATTTATTATAAATTAAAAATGTTTGCTCTAATATAATTTTCTTAACGCTAATTTATTTTATGTTTGCTAAAACAGTGCCGTAGCTTTGGAGATTTGAGAGAAATTGAGAATATGTGTGACGATACTAACCTAAAAGTAAGTATTAAAGTATGCGCAGTTGTTATTTTGAATTTTTTGGTTATTGTAAAAAAATAAAAAAAACATATAAAATCATTTTGTAGATATAAGAATTTTGGTAAAAAATTTTAATATTATTTCGCACGATGAATTTCGTTTGTTAATAGCCAGTATGTCACCAACATGCGCTAATATATGCTTAAAAACTAACAAATACGCTTAGCTGAACTATATTTAAAATCTTAGAGAAAGTTGAAAAAGCTGCTAATCGCCAATGCTGAAACAACTTATGCAAAGGGGAATGCCCATCTAAGGCCCGACACCTTTAAAGACATTAGAGATGTCTTAAACGATGGATTATGATACTCTGAAAATTTTTTATTAACAACGTTTATTTCTATCTAGCGAAGGAAAGCTGGGGGAGTGGGGTGAAAGTTTGATCTAGTAAATTTTGGAAAATCTTGTACAGAACCGAATTCCTTAAACCTTGAGTAGAAGTTTGAGTACCCACAATCCTATACTCGGAGGCTTAAATAGTGTTTCTCCCTTTTTTATTCGAAGTGAGGTACTAGATTTTTCGAACCTTAGATCGGCTCTAACTCGGTAGGATTAAGTCCAATCGGAAAACGGAGTTCACTGTTCGCCTCTGCTTATTACTAGCTATAATTGTGGAAGAAAATTTTAATCTGAATACTTGTTTGTGTCAAAGAGATTGTAGAATTGAGCGAAGTGCGGCAAGTTCTTTTCAAATCCCGTTCCCTTATACTATGTTTCTTCCTGGGTAAGACCTATAGCCTTAATTCTCGCGGTCTTTCAGGTAATTATTAACAACAGTGATTACCCGTTTTGAAGCACCATAGATCCATAGCGCATCAATGACACCTATTTGATGATCACTCAGTAAAGCTCCTCTAGGCTTAAACGACAGTTTTCACTGTATTTCAATCAAAAAATAAATAAATAAATAATAATAAAAATTACAAAAAAAATTAGCACAAACAACTTTTGAAAAATGTTAAAATACTTACCACGACGGATGCGTCTATAATAATGCAACACTCATGAGCAATTTTCTGCCAAGGCCAATTAGCTTGCATGTCTGTATAGGAGAGGGGGTGAAGAATTCCTTCGCTTGCCTCATACCAGTCATGATATACCAGAGGAAATCCAGTTGCCTATCTTTCCATTTTCGTAGTTTCACCTTAAATCTGACTTTCGGCTCCTTTGATAGCCAGATCGTCCGTTTTTTTAATATTCCTTTACTTTTTCGTACGCAGGCATCCCCATAGCAAGGTTACTCTCTTGACCTCCAGAAATGTTTCGACACAAGGATTTTTTTGAGAGGAAAGAACCAGGAACGCAGCATGACTGTCTGGGCAAATATATAGTAGTACAGTAGATATGGAGTCCTTGCAGCCCCGGTTTACGCTTTCCTGAGCTCCAACATCTATAGATGGAAGGTAAGGCACGAAGCAGAACGGAGAGTTCCACTTTCGGATCCACCGCTACCCCTGTGCCTATTTTGCCAGCATATCAGATATGAACCCATTGCAGGAACCGGAGCACTCTATCTAATATTTGGCCTTTATTGTTATCTTGTTACCTTTTGTATAACCCCTTTCGAAAAAAAAATCTTTTAACGACCATAAAATTCGTTCATTCGGTTCTAAATCTTTAACGTGGACCTGCTGGAGGGTGTGAAATTATCTCATATCTGTGATTATTTAGGGTTTCTCCATGGCAAGCTTATACAAAGGTAATAACAGCGCGTTTATGTTCTTTTTGCTTGGGCCATTACACAACTTTGAAACAATATCGACTGGTAAATTACCCAATTCTATATACATAGGTTATAAAACTCAAAGGAACAAATGAAGTGTTTATAATATCTAACTCCATAATAACCAGAAAATGAAGAAAACCAAGCACGGAGGCCAAGATGGACCATTATGCTGACCTGCTAGAAACACCCTCCCGTCAAAACCCTCTTATCCTCTTAATGAAGCGTGTCAGGTCTCGTTGAGGTAAGTTTTCCAGCTCATCCACAGGTAGAAGGGCAGGCCCAAAGGTATCCAGAGCCTACTCCGGGTAAAATCCGAACAAGCACAGCGAAATTTTTCGGTTATCTTAGGCTCACCTTCCGGGCAGGACAGACACTCAAGTCTGGCAACAACTTCTATCCCTTTTAGATGAGCGAGCTGTGACCGGTACTGATGCCAACCACAGTCCTGCATTATTTTCTTCCGAGCCTAATGAGAAAGTCAAAGAAATTCCTATTAGGGCCATAAAAAAAAAGTTTTGTACAACTGCAAGTACCTTATCAGGTTTGCCCATCGCTGTTTATCTTTTTCGCTTTAATGAGAGACCTGATAACCGAGGTGGCTACGCCTTCAGCTGGTTCCGGTCCAAGGTAAGGAAAACGAGAATCACACCTGGCTATAAAGAAGGTCAACCCTTTCGGTCTCCATGTATCCAGGAACACACTGAACACTTTTTGTGGATAAATACACAGCTTATCCTCAGTTTCCCAGTAACTTAAGTGTTATTCGAGGGCCACTCAGGGCCATCAAGTCTACATGAGAGGAAAGCAATCAAGGGATATTTTCGCTTCCATTGCGATGACGAAAACTTCAGCCTGAAGAAGACAGTGGTGTGTCTACCAAGTGAATTAGTTAGCTTCAAGAAAGTAAACACCAGCACCGGCTACCTCATTAGTGAGTAAGCCATGGACCGGGGAAAATTCGATAAGGCACTTGCCTCATGCCATAATGGAATACAATTCTTGACAAAACGAATAAAAATGGGGGGGGGCATCGCTGTTTCGGTGTTTAGATCTATTATGCTAAAGTATAACAACTCATTATTAATTACCTATTTATTTATTTTTACTGACTTGCATTTTATTAACAAAATATACAAATTTATCAATTCCACATTAACTCTATGTAGCGTGCTAAGTCTGTTGGTGACGTACGTAGATCGTTAGTAAGAGCAGTACAAACTGGAGTTTCAGTAAAATTATTGGTAAGTGATTTTTGAGCTTAAATATATTTAATTTTTTTTTTTATGTAGTACCTACTAATATATAATTTATCTTATAAAAATACATTAAAAAATTTACATAATTTAAAAGTGTCATTGCTCCGGTGACAGCAACAATGCAAATTTTGTATTGTGTATGCTCTTGTGAAAGTTTCTTTTTTTATTTTATTTTATTTTTTGTGGAACAAGTGCTCAAGTTTGATCCTTTATGAGCATTTAAATGATTGCAATCCCTTTAATAAGCGAAACAAATTTCAATAGTAAATTTGAGGTGAAAGATAAAAAGTGTGATCATGACACTAATCCAACTAATACATAATCACACTCCATTCTACTTATTTATCGAACACCATGTATATATTTTGAGAGCGATTACAAATCGAAGTAACAACTATAAATCAATTACTAAAGAATCCGTTTGTGTGTACGTTGTTGTTGTCCATGATAGACATCCTGATTGGCATTAATCGTAGAACTGTAATTTAGCATTTCACGAATAATTAAAAAGGACACTAATATTTTTTCCTGTATACGCTATCACTAATTCACAGATATAGTTAGTAGATCGACTTATTAAGGTGCACTCTTATATATATAATTACGTATATCTTAAGGCTTTAATAAAACTAGAATAGTACGAGTGATTAATCTATGCTATTTTTTTCTGGTTTGACTAATAATCATGCATTTAGCGCGATAGTTACTGCAATATCGTTGGCTTAGGATCTAGCAATAGTCCTAACATGAAAAAGGTAAGTAGGTATTATTAGAAAAAATTAAATTTTTTCTCTAGTTTCTAAGAAATTAGAAAAGCTCCAACGCATTTTTGTTTTTTAGAATTTTGACAAAAAAATTATTATAATTAATAAAAAGTAGTTTAGTATTTAGTATAAAATTATTTTATTGTTTATTTTTTTAAATTCTTTTAAATTTTATTTTAACGTTATTTTTTCCGTGGTACTCTTCTAATTTTGGTTTTTTGTTTTTTTTTAATTTCTTATTTTATGTTGGCATCATTTTATCTTTTTTTTCCAGAAATCAAGCTTTAGTAAATTTGATGCACTTCAAAAGAAAAACATTTTACGCGTACGATCAAGTGATGCTGGGAAAGCTCAAGAGAAATTCAATGTAGGTTTTTTTTTATGGTTTTGTTTTTATCGGAAATTGTTTTTTTTTATCTATTACCAATATTAGATTATAATAATATTTATTTGATTGAAACACTTTTGGTCTCCGAATAAAAAATGAAAAAATTCTATAATGTCTAATAATTTGGAACAAATTGTAATTCAAAATGAGTTTGTTGTATCTTGAATTTGAGAACACACTTACAAAGTTCGGGTGTCTTATTGTTACTAAGTATATATATATTATATACTATATATTTTATTTCATTTTCATATATTTAGGATGGCAACGTAGAGCAAGGAAGGAATTGCTATGCTTGCGAAAAGATTGTGTATAAAATGGAAGAAATCAAAGCTGAAAAAAATATCTGGCATCGAAACTGTTTCCGATGTACGGAGTGCTGTAAGCAATTGAGGTAAAATAAAATAAAATCTTATTATTAATAGATAAAGAATGTTTATTGTTTTAAAATTCGTAATTACTTGTTTTTTTTTAATAACAGTGTTGATGCATATCAAAGCCACGGAAGTGTACTTTACTGTAAGCCACATTTTAAGCAACTATTCGCTCCAAAAGTGGTAGAGGATAATGAACCATGTAAGTTGTTTTTTTATTGCTTGTTCATATAAATATATAAAATAGCAAAATAACAATTGTAATGCGGTTTTGTAATAATAAAACCAAAAAACAAAATTACAAATCATATCATCTGGATGAAAAGAAGTACTTTAGTACTTGATGGCCTAGATGATGGTAACTAAATAAAATACTGAATAAGATAACTTCAATAACAATAATATAATACAAATATAGAGAAAACCCCATACTCTTTCTGCAACGCGGACAAATCCCAGCATGCTTTTTTAAATAACTTTAATTTGCTCACTAACCCTTGACTAAATAACTTTGTGCCTGAAAGTGACGTTCGTGACTAACTGACTAACGAAAGTGTGAAAATATGGGAAGAGTTTTAGGGTAGTAAAAGTGGATGGATTTAAATGGGGTTTTTAGATTTTGAATGAGTGATTTGGGAGCTTTTCGACGGGGTTGTAGGGTTGTCCAATTTCGGCGGTGTTTGATATCAAATTAAAACTCTTATTGAGTTCTATTAAATGGCTTTCTTTTTTTTTTCTTCTGTAAGAAACTTTATAACAGGAAGGAAGAAGAAGAATTGAATGACAGTAGTCGAGTTCTTTGTTTTTGTTATTATTATTTTTTGTAAAAATCATCGTTTATTGTTTCTTTTTAATGTATAAAGTTATTTAGTTTTTTCACGAATGGTGTTCTTTTTACATACAAGTGGTTACAAGTGATTAGAAGTAAATTTGTGACTA
Organism: Dioctria linearis; assembly: GCA_963930735.1. Lineage (NCBI taxonomy): Eukaryota > Metazoa > Arthropoda > Insecta > Diptera > Asilidae > Dioctria > Dioctria linearis. The sequence goes on from OZ005741.1 coordinate 6,278,747, forward strand.
TAATCTGATGACACTGCCACTTCGTTGAAGTTTCTGTATCATTGATACATTCGTGGGACCTTTGATTTGTCTGTGTATTAATTATCAACTGACCCGATCATTTTATTGTGACTGACTTGACCAGCTAATAAGTATATAGTTAAATTCAACAATTTTTTTTAAATATTTGCTGGATTTCGAGATTATTTCTCTTTGCGCCTTTTTTTGTACCATATCTTTAAGGTTTTATTTGATGACATAAAGCTCAATTAACCAAAGACGCGAATCCCATTTCATCGCATACTCGACCCATTACTTGAGCTGGACTTTCGTTGTCGATAGGAGAAATTTATCACATACGAAAACCGGTAAATTTTTTAGACTAGTTGTGAATTATCAATTTCATCAAGCATATTTTACATTAATTTCCTCGAATTGTACTGCAAGTTGGATAAAATTAATTAATTCGTTTGTAATGGCATTTTGTAAGATCTGCTCCACTAAAATCAGTGGCAGAGAGGTAGCATGTGACGGAGTTTGCGGCAATATTTTCCATGCTGTATGCATAAAGCGAAATATTTCACCTCCGTCTTCTGGACATATCACCTGTTATGAATGCACTGAGATCAAGCAAGTTTCTCGGAAACAATCTCTGGGAAGCAGTCTCTTATTCTTGATAAAATCAGTCAGTTTTCAGCTAATCTGTCTAACTGCCAACAATTTTATGATGACCCACATGTCGCGTGACAATTGAATCTATCAAAATTTGAACAGGAAATTTCCATGGAAAACCCGGAAAATCGGGAAAAATCAATGGAAACTTTGGTACAAATTTGATTAGTGATATATCCGTTTCAGGAAAAATGCAGAGTTTTCCGATTTTTCCGAAAAAAATGTCCGGAATTTTCCAACTTTTCCCGAAAATTTTCCGGTAAAAAAGTTTTCTAAATTATGCAGGATCAAGTTCCCTATCAACTGGCATCATTACTTTCGCTCCGACTATGGTGAAAACTTGCAGAAAAAATCGAGGAAAATTCATGTAAAACGCTTTTCCGGAGTTTTTCCGACCAAGGAAGCGTTTGAGCGTTTTGCAACCTAAGACAAAGTTATCGAGCGAAATGAGTTGCATAAAGTTGCTTTTGTGGAAAACTCCATGGAAAACCCGGAAAAGCGGGAAAATCATAGGTAAAATTTCCATCGATATGATTAGTGATAAATCTGTTTCAGGAAAAATGCAGAATTTTCCAATTTAGTTAACGTGAAAAAGGCAGAAAATAAAATAAGTAAAAAACGAGTTTTCAAACAAAAATGAGGCCAAGCCGCATGAATAAGTAGAAAATAAACTTTTCTTCACACACAGAGGTGGACTCAGATTTTATTCGCTGACAATCACCGATATATTTCAGTACGATCAATCAGAGAGGTAATAAGTGATTTGATTCATGCAGAGAAAGAATATTCAAGAGAAATGTCCCAATCAAAAAATCTGAGTCCACCTCTGTGTGTGAAGAAAAGTTTATTTTCTACTTTCTACTGGTGGGGTAGCTATTTATGTACGTGACTTCTTAAAATCGTTCGTTCTTGCACATATTTCAATCTACGGATCTTAAAACAGTAAATGCTTTACCTATTTACTACACAACCCTCGCAATTAGATCTTCTTTTAGTAACTGATTTACACTCAGTACTTTTTCACAACCAATTAAGTCCGTCGAGTTATTTGGACCACGATATATTGTTTCTAACCTATGACGTATACCCATCAACACACGGCCTCATCCTGTCACTATACAATTCCGTGATTACAATCACCTTAACGTTCCCGCTCTTCTGCGTCATGATTCATCCTTGCCGTGGGAAGCAATATACCACTGTATAAATGTTGACGAACAAGTGGATATCTTAAATACCAACTTACATTATTTATTAAATAGGCATACTTGCGTAAGCTTCAGATAAAAGGAGACAAAGCAGTAGATGTCTGTAACATCAATTCATCTGCATTGAAATAAATGAATACTTGATCAATGCTAGTAATACGTTATCGTTAACCAGCGGATCTTCTGTAGATAATGTTGTACCTCTAATGCTAAATGATGATGGCTTTAGTTTCAGAAACGTCGTCCAAAATGAAGTACTAAGAGCCACATCCAAAATAAGATCTGATGCTACAGGTCCCGATAATATCTCTCCCTGCTTCTTGAAGCTCTTGCTTCCGATCATATTTCCTTTCGTAACCCATATTTTCAGTACCAGCCTGGCCTCTGGGTCCTACCAAATGGAAAATACCAACTATACATGCTGTTGCAAAAAAGAGCTCGCCAGAATTACCATCAGAGTTCCGTCCTATCAGTCTTGTCTGCTTTTTATCGAAAGCTCTGGAAAAGCTTATGACATCACAAATGCTTGGTCATCTTGAAACTTCATGTTTCCTGTCATGCTGGCAATCTGGATTTCGTCGTGGAAATAGCTGCGAGACAGCTTTGTTACAGGTGACTACAGATCTTTGTTTTGCACTTGATAAAGGTGAAATTTGTTTGCTGCCCCTGTTGGACTTCTCGAAGGCTTTTGACAGTGTGATTCATTCTAAATTTCTAACAAAGCTTTTCTTCTTGTATAACTTCTCTTCGTCAGCCATTGCAAGTTTAAAGAGTTTTTTGTCTGATAGGTTCCAACAAGTAAAACTAAAGAATGATTGTTCTAAGCTTTTACCATTGGTCTGTGGAGTCCCACAAGGCTCAATTCTGGGACCATTGCTACTTAGCTTATAGATAAATAATCTCTCTAGTGTTGGTAAAAATTCAAAAGTACATCTGTATGCTGACGACGTCCAAATATACCTTAATAGACCGATTGGTTGGATCGAGGATGGGATACAACGTATGAATGACGATCTTCAACGAATTTACTCATGGTCAATCGAAAATAATCTGGTTCTCAATGCCAGTAAATCTTGCTGTATGTTGCGATATAGAAATGACATTGATGTAAATGATGTACCTTCTCCTTTACCATACATGAGAACAGTTAGGAAGCTCGGTGTCATGCTGAATGATCATATGACCTGTTGCGACTTTATCAAGGCTCGTATCAGCAAAGTCTATGGCTGTCTTCGACAGTTATGGTTGACTGCAGCGTTGTTATCCATAAAAACCAGATTTAAGCTTATAAAAACCTTAGTTATGCCACATTTGAGTTATGGTAGTCGAATGTTTCCGTCACTGGGCTTCTGTATGCAGTCGCAAATTGGACGTAGCCTATAATGATTGTGTACGTTTCATCTATGGATTGCGACGTTTTGAACACATCAGTCTGTATCAGCACAAAATATTTGGATGTTCCATTCAAACTTATCGTACATACAAGAGTTTAGTCTTCATGCATAAAATTATATATATGAAAGAACCTAGGTATCTTTATGAATATTTAAACTTCCTCCGTTCTGAAAGGCACCGACAGCCTCTAATTCCTCGCTTTCTCTCTTATTTTGTGTATGCAACAAATATCTGGAATTCTCTACCTGCGGGTATTCAACGGACGACCTCAGCCAGCCGATTTAGAAATAGTTTAAAAATATGTTTAAATATATCTCAATGATTATAGTTTACATGTGTGTTGCTGCTCTTATTCTTCACGGTTTCTTTACTTCCTTCCACCTCTGGCACATCCACCTCTGAATTGTTATATTTTTGCTAATTAGTTAGTAACGTAGTCACTTAGCTTTAATTATATTTTTGTTAAAATTATTATTTTGTAGCTATTAAAATCAATTGTGCAAACAAAAAATATTGTAAGTCTCTTTGTACAGTCAACCAGTATAAATAAATTAAATTGAAAATTGAATAGACGTAAGCCCAAGTGCGACAAACTATTATTATAATTTTTATTTTTATTATTTTGCTATGAAATCATAGAAAAAGTTTATAATTTTTTTGTCTAATAAAACATTATTAACTTAAAAGCTTATTAAAACTAAAAGTTCATAGCTTTTGTGACCTTCGACTGTCATAACATTTTTAAATACATAATATGAAATCATGATTTGCTTAAGTATGTTAATCTCGATAAACTGCTAGGGTTTAAATTTTTGTTCTTTAAAAAACAATTTTAAATACAAATTTTAATTGTTTTCTTTCAGTAAAACCCAGAAAGCTAGAGCTGATCATCCGGGAAAATCAACCCGTTGAGCTTCCTCCTGATGTGGCTAGATGTAAGAAATATATTTTATTTATTAGACTTTTTATTTCTACATAACCTGACCATCCTCATTATTTCATTGCTGATGAATTTCTCAATTTAAATATTTTTATATTTGGAGCCTTTACACTTCGCTTCAGACTTATAGAAATTCATGGTTGTCTATTTCTTCATATATGATTCTAAACAAAAAAAATGTTTTTGAAGTATACTATTGGAATGAAGGAGGGAATACCCACATATCTTGCTTAATTTCAAAGGCAATAATTATTAACTAAACTACAACTAATTGAGCCACTAGCAACCGACTCTTGTTGTATCCCCTGAAGTCTTCTATAAGAGAGATCTAATGTTTTCAGATCTTCCCTCTATAGATCTTAATGGAGTACTTTTGCCTTATGTCAGGAAAGTTAAGAATCTTACGTTTTTTTTCCCCAATAGTAAATTGTAGTGTTGTGACCATGTTAATTCCTCATTACAAAAGATTTATGACGGCCTTCAATTGCTTCGTCTGTCGAGTAGTCTGCTCCAGGTTGAGTTAAAGCTAAAACTAGTTAAGGCACTGCTAGATCTACATTTCACTTTCTGTAGTGCAATTCATTTGCGGCTTGAGATCAGTGGAATCACTGCTCTTCATAATTTTACATAATTGACATCAAAATAGCAGTGCCTTCTTAAACTCAGACTTATACCCGTATTTCATCGACAGATATTAAATAACTCGGTAAAACTGAAGATTGTCAGATTTAAGGCCAGCTTTCGTTGGTTCAAGGAACTTATAGCGAGCCTTACAATACTAATTTTCTATAATTATACATTTGTCAAGGCTATTTTGGAGTAATGTTTGGTGTCAAGAAGGTTTCGTGAATGCGTCCTTTTTTATAGTATCCCTAAGAATTGTTATCTTTTTTATCTGAATCGTGCCCTCCTTGGAAGCCATTCAGGTACACTCCAGGATTATTTTTTCTTTTCTTGCTTATGCAAGGGATAATAAATTCCTCTGTACTTTTATCTCTTCAGTCCAGCCTGTTTCGGCTTTCTATCAAGTTTTGCATCACCGTAGGTAGCAACCACTTTTTACATTGAATTTGAATCGTGAGGCGACATATTCTTTCTAAGCTTTTTTTAAATGAATTAATATATCTGGAATTTTTAAAAAATTATCGAAATTTACAGCATCTGATAAGCCGGGCCTAGGGCTTGAGGAGCTTCAACAATTGAATGTGAAATCCAGATTTCAAGTTTTTGAAAATTATCAAGAACGAAATGAACAAAACGCGGCATCAATTGAACGGTCACCAAGTGGAGTAAAACGAAGTGCATCAATACTTTCGAAATTAGCAAAGTAAATTGAAAAAAAAATTCAAATAAAATTGAGATTATTTATATACTTAAATGTGGAAAAGCATTAGATTTATACTTATATATATATTTTTTTTTTGCTTTTAAATCTAAGGTTCCAAGCAAAAGGAATGAATACGGGTGTTTCAGATGACGCTCTTAACGATGTCCCATACGAACAATCTTCAAGTGACGATGATGATGATGAGGATGAGGACATCGCAGAGGGCGAAGATGTCAATTTAATACGGGCTAAACGTGCTCAACGTGAACGTCCAATGAGCTTTGGTAATATGAATGATATTAAAACAAAATTTGAAAAAGGACACTCAATGACCAAGGAAGAACGTCGAGAGGAATGCAAACAGGAAATTCAAAATATTCGATCTCGTCTGTTTATGGGAAAACAAGCCAGAATTAAGGAAATGTATCAACAAGCTGTTGCTGATAGTGAACAAGGTAAGAAGCGAAATATTTTTTCTAGAATTATTTCTAGCTTAAATTTCACTTAAATTCGTTTCGAATATTTTTTTTTTTAAATCCTGAAATAATATGATTGGCTTCTATACTTTTGTACCCCTATTAGATACTTGGAGGATCATAAAATTTTTAATAATTAGAGTCATCGATTAATAATAATTTCATCGACTGGAGTATATTCTCGCCTAGGATTTAATTATCTTTAGGTATAATCTTGGTGCTGAAAATACGAGTCCATACCAATAACCATAGCTAGTTCCTAAGGAGTCCAGAAAGTCAACACATCTTTGGTCGCTGTAATTTGTTGTTCTATGTGTGGATTTGGTTAAATCATAATGGCGGCTACTGAAGTACATATTTAGTATTGAGCCATCCAAGCTTATATCTTAGAATGGTATATTGTGACACCCTGTCATTGGGTCTTATACCTGAAAGTTTCGTTAGAGCTGCGTTTCAACAGAAGGATTAATCCTATGAGAGACCTACCTTATTTTAGCCTTTAATATTGTAGATTTGTTGCGAACTTATACTCGAACGGGACCGGTCCCCCTCCAGAATGTCAGTTTTCTGAACATAATTTACAAATTACGTAAAAAAAGTGTGGTCCTTAAGTGCTCAGATGGGTGCAGGACGCGACTTTAGAGCCCTATTTTTACGGCTCGTTAAGACTTTGGACACCTATAGTCTCCCCCCCCCCCCAGCCAAATCCTGGGTGCGTTACTTGTACTAAAATACAGGAAAGTCTTTCCTTCTGGTTGTTATACAATGGGCACGGATCTTTAATTGGGCTTGATTGGTGTTTTTAGCTGCCTTTAGCTCTAAGGCGCAGTGATCTGTAAAGGGACCGGTCTTTAAATAAAAGATGAATAATACAAACGAAAATATAATAATTCAACTTAGGTCTGCTATATTGGGAGTACAAATGGAAAACGGCCTTTTTTATCTTAATTTGAGCCTAATTAGTTTTCAAAATATGGTCCATCGCTAGCCACAACTATTTCCCTTCTTCCTGGCATCATACGGACTCCGCGTCGAAAAAACTGCTCGTCTTTTGAGTCGATCCAATTTTTGGCTTGTTCGTAAGAACGGAATTGCTGCTCAGCTAGGCCATGCGTCATCGATCGGAATAGGTGGTAGTCGGAAAGGGGAGATGTTTGGAAAATATGATGGGTGGAGCAGAAGGTAGCATTTCAATATTTCCAGGTAGGTTTTCACAACCTGAGCAACATGTGGTCAAGCATTGTCGTGCAGAAAAATCACCTTAACGTGTCTCTGCTCATATTTCGGCCGTTCAATGCTCAGCTCAAATGCATTAGTTGTGTTCGGTAGCGAGCTCCTGTGATGCCTTTAGTCGGTTGCAGCAGCTCATAATATACGACGCCGAGCTGTTGATGAATGGCCGCGGTATTCCCACGATTTTTCTTGCCAGTGACAACGCCATGCAAAAAACCTTTCCTTTTTTGCTGTTGGAGCAGCTGTGAATATGTGAAAAGACGCCGTTCGATATTTCTTGGCTTCAACGCGTATGGCACCCAACTTCCTTGCTTTTGCATCACTCCCAAGGTTTTCAGACGATGTGAAATGGATTGTTGAGTCACGCCCATCAATGAATCCGCTGCGTTTAACATGAATCTTCGTCTAGAAATGTCTCAGATTCTGCGTTTTTAAACTTTTTCACCGGTCCGACACGCTCTTTGTCTTTCACGCCGAAATCACCCATTTTGTACCGTTGAAACCATTCGCGACACGTTCTTTCACTAATAGCAGCCTCACCATGGGTTTCTATAATCATGAAACGTGCCTCAGTCGCAGTTTTTTTTCAATCGAAGGCATAAAGTGAAACTTCCCACAAATGACACTTATTTGGCTGAAACTACGATATATTCGCGGACAAAAAACGATATGATACCAATAAAAGTTCACACATCTAATGCTGAGGAGTTGTTGACAGATGCTAAACTTTACCGTGTGACATTTACTGCTGGCGCCATATATTGGGCAACAGCGGTTTTCCATTTGTACTCCCAATATTAATAATAATAATAAAGTTAATAACAATACGGGGATATGCTTGGCGATCCAGACCTCAGCTAAGAATGGCTTTCAACGTAAGACAGGAGAAAGAAAGGAACAAGGTGAGATTATGAAAGAGAAATTTTCGTAATCTGCTGGCCCTTTTATGGTGGTTTGATGTACCTCCCTCCCCCCCTCCCCCAAGACAAATCTGAATGCCGAAAACAGGACGAAATTGTTCCGATGTTTTTACCCCAAAATTGCTGCTGGGGATATTTGAGTTTGATTGCGCAAGTTGACTTATGTCTAAATTAATTATTTGTTTAGCTTCAGACTAGCATGGAATTTTAGGTCACACTGTGAATGTCAATCTCAAGCAAATAATTATAATTGTGTTTTTTTTTTTTGTTCTGTTTCCCCTTTTTATTTTATGTCGCTCAGACAGTTGGTTAGAATGGCAACTTTTAATGCAAATTAAAGTTACATTGGTCCATTGGAACTTACCTGAAATTTGTTGAAAGCGTAAGAACCAACTCTAAAAGTTCACTAGTTTGTTTTTTTTTATTTCATTTTTTGTTATTTATTTCCAATTACGTTTGCAAATATGAGAGCATGCACAAAATAGATGTTGAGTATACTTTTCACCTCCTTTTCGATCATTTAACTTCTCTACAGATGTATTGAATAGGGCTGGCATGCGTCTCGAATATCTTCCAAAGTGGTTGTATCAATCCAGAAGAATTAAGGAACAGAACTTATTTATGTTTCTGAATGAGATATGAAAAAAATAATGCAGGGTATTTGTTATATGCTCTAACAAATTTCTTCTCACTTTTTAATATCAATCGCTCCCTCATGATATTGCTAGTTATAGAAGCAATCACAATGTCGCTGCTTAATCACACGAAGAAAAATTCTTATTGTTTTCCCAAAATTATGTTTTGAACTCCTGTGGACATAGAGAGACATAGAGAGTGTGAATCTACCGAAGTAAACAGAATATCCTCTAGAACGCGTAAATAATGTAAAGTAATCAATTTCTTATAAGATTTTAAAAATTTTTATGAAATTGTTCCCTGTGAAAGAAGATTTACAGATCCTCCAAAATGATTACCACTTGGGGCGAGCTTTAGGTGTTTATTTTGAAAGTGTGGCCTGTCCAACTTGAGTTGAAATTATTTTTAGACGAATATATTCCGTGGGTCAATTTAGTTGCAATGAAATTTAATACTACTCGCAATATATTACTGTGAAAATCTACAGTGACCATTTTAAATTTTCACTTTTTTTAACACATAAATATTATAAAATTGTTATTCATAATTTTATAATTAATTAATTTTATTTACAGGAATTACTTCAACTAGCAAAAAGCCTGAAATCGAGATTCGCGATAAAGCTAAAATGCTGCGCGATAAATTTGAGAAGGGAGAGATCTTCAAAAACGATGATGAAGGTGACGGTCAAAAATCTCAGGATGATGAGATGGCGGTATTTGAACAAGGTTAGTGTGGGATTTTTATACTTTTATATTTTGAAAGAGTATAGTCATCATGTACTAGCTTGTAAGTGAGCCACAGAATATAACCATCTGCATCTGCAAGATATTCGTACGTTACTCCAATTCTTAAATCTGTTGATCCTATATCCGTAAATAATTATTGACCTACATATATCAATTTCTATTATTTTGGCTCGTGTATTTGAAAAACTTATTTATAATGAACTCTTATCCCAAACCCTATCCATCTTGAGTTATAAACGCCATGAATTTCTTCCGGGAAAATATACCGATTGTGCTTTAATTAAGGGAAAAAAGTTGATTCAATTCAAACTGATTTTGCTAAATTGATTGAATAAAATTTCACACTCTCGTATTACTCTAAAAATAAACCAATTTATCGTTTTTATGATAATTATTTATTTGCACGATTTGCATCATATATCCGTGAATAACTGCAATCATTAGTCTTTAACGATCATCAGTAGTCCGATTTCATGTAAACTTCGGGTGTTCCACAAGGCACTATACTTGGTTCTTATATCTTTCTCATCTACATCTCAACGACTTACCGAACCAATTAAATACCGATTATGTCTTATATGAAATGATGCTAAAATTTGTATAGTCATTCACACAGAAAAAGAGTGTAAATTACTTCAAAGACGATATTCTTACATTAGAAAATTGGAACAAAGATAACTTCTTATCGTTGACGATTTCCAAATGTAAAGATATTCTAACTTTCTTCAGAAAAGCCAATACCTTATGTTTGACTACATAATAGGGGATTCATCTCTTAACCGCGTCACCGAAGTGAAAGATTTAGGAGTAATCTTCGACCAGAAATTATTATACCATATTAACCTCTAAGGCTTTTTATTCCAAACTTGCAAGCATCATTCAAGTTTACTACCTCATTCATAACTCTTTATAATTTTCTAATAAGAAGAGTCATCTAGAGTTCGCATGTACTATATATAACCCATTTTATGGTGTATATGTGCAGCAAATTGAAGCAGTTCAGAGAAAATTCACCAGACTTCTATTATATAAAGCAGAAGGACGCTATCTTAACAATTTCACTCGCCTCGACAACCTTATTAATTGCCCTGAACTATTCCGTAATATTAGCTTCCATTTGCCATCTATCTCAGTTGTGAAACCGCTCTCTTAAAACTCATCAGTGATATTCGGAAATTTTTAGATAACAATGACCTTGCAATGTTGACTCTACTGGATTTTTCAAAAGTTTGCGATAGTGTCAACCATTCTGTTTAGCTCACAAAAAAAGCTTCATGATTTAATTTTTCCACCTCAGCCATTTCTCTAATAGCTGATTTTTTGGCAAATAGATTCCAACAGGTGATTGCTGATGATCGTCTCTCGGAAGTGCTAACTTTTAATTGCGGAGTGCTCCAAGGAGGACCTATTCTTGAACTGCTATTGTTTAGCCTGTATATTAACGACCTTCCTAATGTCATCCAGGACAGTAACATCTATCTGTGCCCAGACGATGTACAACTCTACAGGCTGAATGGGCTGATTGGTCTTATGGAAGACTGTGTGGACCGCCTCAACTCTGACTTAGAGCAAGTATCAAGATGGTCGGCCGTCCGAAAATCACTTTACACAGTAAAAAAAAAATTCCTTAAAGTGATTATTGGCAACAATTTGTGCCACAAAAGTTAGGTATTTGTCGATAAGATTAGGGAAAGATCCATCTTGGAAAACGCAGATTAGGTTTTTATCTCTAAAATGTAGGTAGGTTTTTCTCCCTCAAATGTAGTGAATTTTAATTTTTTCCCCTAAAATTTGGGGAATATTACCTAAAATGTAAGGGAATTAAAAATTTTTTTTTTATTTTTTCCCCAAAATGTAGGGAATTTTAATTCGTTTCCCCTAAAATGTATGGACTATCCCCTAAAATTTAGGGAATACTCCCTAAAATGTAAGGAATAGGTGATGGCACCACCCCTTTTAAAAAACATAAGAATGATCTAAGTAGTACGGAAGTTAGGTTGGTGCGCTGGGCACGCTCAAACAAAATATTGAAAAACAATATATGACTTGTTTTCAAGAACAATGTGTGAATTATATAAACGAAAATATATTTCCATAAAAAATGTAGAATAATACCTAATTTGTTGAATGTTCTCTTCCTTATATCCAAGAGAGCTTAACATTTCGGGAATTTTAGGTACTTTATAGGTTTACTGGTTCCAAATACCTGAATTCCTTGAATGTTCCATTGATTTGGGGAAACTAAACTGATTTTCCGTTTATATCAGAGAAATTTACTTTTAGGGAAAAACCTGTGTTAAATTTAGGGAATAGTCCTATTATTTTTTACAGTGTATATTAAAACTAACTAAATCCTAATCAATAGTCTATTATAGACAACATCTTGATATAAGCGAGTTATCCTCGGTCATTCTTGACGAAAAATCTCGGTTGTACTCCGAACACCTCAGTGAGCTGCTGTAACCATGTAAACGGAATAATTCGAAAAGTCAATGTTGGCCTTCGGAGGCTATTATTAGCTAGTATACTAACAAAGCTTTTATTGTCATATCTTAATGGGTCTTGTCTTGTTTTTTTCTGCTTGCGCTAGGAAATTAGAGGTCGCTTTTAATTATTGTCCGAGATTTCTCTTTGATCACATTTCTCCGTTTCGGTTGCATATACTTTTGAATGCTAAAGTAGTTGATTTCTCTTCATTGAATTATATATCAAAACCGTATATCTTCTCACTTACATGACGAGTTAGTTTTGCTGAGCTCATCTAGAAATCGTAACATTTTAATTATGCAACACAGATATTCCATAAAGGAGGATTCTTACTTTGTTCGAACAAAAGGTTTGTGGAATTCATTTCCTGCAGCTTAAAAAGATTCAGTACGTTGTGGGCGTGTAGGGGACTTTTATGCTAATACTCACCCATTGACAACTTATGATCACAAAATGTTTTTTTCTTTCTATTAACTGCTATTCTGCAATTTATATAATTCTGAATTCTGCTATTATTTTTGCTTACTTTTTATATTAGGTATTATTCTCACATATATTCGCTTTTCGTAATCTTTTAACTTTTAGTTTTTATTATATTTTCTTAAGTTTATTCATTAGCTTTACTACTCCTAGGACTAATTTACGGTATTAATTCCATTCTTGAGGCCATATTACACTATCAGTGTTGCTCACGTGAGTTCTCACATGAATTCCCTAAAATGACAGATATCAAAATCTAAAGACGAAAAATAAACTAATGTGAGCGTCATTTTCTGAACTCACATGAGTTTCAGTAAAATAGAAACGATTCTAATTTGCTGTGAGTTAACCTAATACTTGTATTGTCAAAAATAGGATATTTTTTTTCAGAAAGAGAAATAGCTGGCTGTGATATTCTGAAACTACATATAGGATAGACTTTGGAAGGTTTCCCCGCATGCTAAATACCTCAACCCTCAACGTTATTAACAACCTGAAGAATATTTTATGTTTGAAATTATAAGTAAAAAGCTGTTATAAACAATCTTGCTTTAGCTGATATGGACTCTCGCAAAATTGTGTTTTGTTTTTCGATACGAGGCTTTACAATTAATAATAATTTTTTTTCAAACGATTTTGGCGTCATTCGAACAAAGTTTTGAAAGCCTTTCTCATCTTCCACTTTTAGCTCATCGATGACTAAATGGGTTAAGTCACTTACTGAATTTCTTTTTAATAGCCACGGCCGAGACCAAAGACGCTTTTTAATTGGGTTCTTAAATAGCCGACGAATAATACCAGTTATTCCCAAAATGCTGGTGTAAATTAAAACTTTTGTCGAGTTTTTCATTGTTAGTTTCATGACAGTTGACTTTCACTCATATGATTATTGCTACTCAAGGTGTGAAGATGTACACAAAGTACACATGTCAGTTTGACATCATATGACTTTTCATAGGTATATTTCATAAAAGAACTCACGTGAGCAGCACATATAGTATAATATAGCCTTTACAGAATAATTTACGGTATAAGTTCCCATCTTACAGAATAAAAAAAAATCATAACAGCCTATTTAACGAAATTGACATCCTCACTCTTAAGATGCATGCACACATAAAGCCGGTCCCACACAATGTGTGCATTTGTCAAACATTTGGCAATATGTATGAGCTACAGAAAGGAATATTTTTCATTCGTACGCTTTAGCCAAAGTTTGTGATGCATCCTTTTTGTGCGTCATTTGTGTGGGAGCTAAACGCAGGAAATATTCGTCAATGTACGTTTCCTATTGAAAATGGGAAACAGACGATTAGTCGTGTAGCACTCTATGGCTTATCAGGCAGAATAATTTATATTGCGCGAAAGAAAATGGAATGGTCAAATGAATCGACTCTTGAATTTATAGGACTTTATGAGCTAAAGCCTATTATATGGGACTCAAAAAATCCCCAACACAAAAATAGACATTCTGTGGCTCACAGGTGGTGGAGAATTTCAAGTTCTATGAGCGAGTTTTTGAAGAGATAGGACAGGCTCGTAAAACTGTCTCCAGAAGCCAAATTTTTCATCTATAGGAATTGCTTTCCTCCAGCGGGTGTCTGCCTTTCTTATAAATGTACAAATTTATTTAATAGATTTTCAAAATCCGCTGCAGACTTTCTACAGAATATTTCGAATTTTTCCGATGGTTCTCGTTACAAATCTGTTATCATGTTCGTCCCGTTATAACTATTTCGTTTAGTTCTATTTTGTGATAAAAAAAGAAAGAAAAGGATTTACATATTTGTTTCCGCTTTTATTCAAGGCAGCATCCACCACCTTGTCTTTCGTCTTCTTAGTTTCTTTAATTGTAAAATTCCACACATAATAACAACTGCAGCTGTACTAGCTATTATTCAATCTGCACCCTACATTGTGGAAGGCGAACTACAAACGTGGTTATGAATTATGTGCCAAGCATATAGGTATGCATTACTGCGGGTGTAAATGTGCCGAATATACAAGTATGTAGTGTTGGAAGAAATAGTATACGCAGAAAATATTGGCCATATATTTGAAAAGTTGAGAAAATGGGAACATTAAGTGAGTTCGACTTAACACAAATAAGCAAAAAAACATTTATCAAACATTTGACAAACAATTATATGTTTGATAAATACTTGTCAAATTTTTGTCGAAATGTAAAAAATGTTTTCCAATTGTTCAGTTTTAATCGTATATACTCTGAGTGAAGTAATGAGCATTGCAGCATCTCTCATTGTACTAGCCGCAACGTTTGAGGAAAATTTTCGAAACAAAGATGGTGGAACAGAAAAACTTTTAGACAGAAGATTACAGTACAGGGTGGTCGTAATTTATTGAATGATTGATGATCTTTCGGTTTTCGACATTGCGCAAGAATCTAGAATCATTCAGAATTTATTAATTTTATTGTATTTATATTGTCCCATTTCTTATCTCATTTATGATTAAGACTTTATTATAAAAAAAAAAAAACTCCAAAATTAACTCTCTCTATCCACAGCTGTTGAAAACAGGCTGAAAGTTTAACAAACTTCTAATGTTTTCCCTTTCATTTGAAATCCATAGAATCCATAACTACAAAATTTGCGTCCACACCCATCAAACATTTTATAAGTGATTGACAAATGTTTGATAAACGTTTCACAAAGGTTTGACAAACGTTTGATAAATGTTTGTCAAACATTTTGGGAATGTTTGTTATGTATGAATGCACCTTAAGTGTCTGCACCTTTAAAAAAATCATTAGAAATGTTATTCAGATTGCCCTCTCGGAATAATCACTGCGCTCCTACCCATCTAATATTTTTTCGCTCTATTCTTCTCTCGGATCCTTATTACTTTTGATTTTTTTTTTAAAGTTTTTGGCATTATTCTTTTAACTGCAATATTAACCGATAGCTTTTAATTGAGACTTTAGTCTGTAAGTGATTGTGTCCAATATTATGTCCTTATGTATTGGTGCTGGTCCATTGTGTCTATCTTATAAGAAATTTCTCAGCCCGTCTAATCTAGGGCTCCTTTGCAAGTCCTATATCAAACTTAGAAGGGTATATGAAATTTCCATATCCGAGCTGGGGCTGGTCGAACAGCCTTGAATTTATTAAATATTGTCGAAAAGATAGAGCCTTCAAGTTCATTGGCAATGTGGCAATAATACCTTGTCATATCCACACATTCGAGCACTTACAAACTTACACCTGGACAGAATTTGAAGATATCTTATTGAAAAAAAAACGAATTTAAGACAAGAAACAAGAGTTACAGTGACTTTTTTTTCACAGGTATTGGCAAGCAGTCACGATCTATTTTCATGGAGCTAGATGCATCAGCTTCCAAATCACCGCAAATTTTAACTCCGATGCCATCAACACCGCGAACACCTGATGCTAAAAAACACGCACAAGTAAGCCCATTACAGACGGAAAAGCTAAAGGTACTTATTTAAAAAACAAACAAAAAATACCAAAAAAACATAGTCGCACTTTGTCATTGCTTAGACACAATTATTATTATTTTGGCGCTATGTATGCAATGCAACATAAGTGATTTGTACGTAACAAGCGTATATAGCTATAGCCAATTGCCAATTGTTATAATGCAATTCATTTAATTTTTATTTGTTTCTTAAGATCGGAGACAAGAATTATTGATTGCTTATAAATTTAATTTAGCAGCATTGAAGCTTTGTTTTATACTTAATACCCGATGCTTATTTCATTCTACACATATTATTTGGATTTTTTTTTTAAACATTAATTTGCTAATCCTTCAGCTATTTTTATCTAAATCGCTACATTCTTACTTCCACAGCCCTTTACCGGTGAAAACGTTGTAAAATGCGACGAAAAAGCCGACGACATAAAAATCGAAACATCAGAAATATCGTCGAAATTTAAATTTTTTGAAACTTTCAAACCAGATGAATGTAGACGAAAGGAATTTCGTATTACGCCACCACGTGAGGGTGTCGTAAAGATGCCTTCACCTGAACGTGAAATATACATGGATCCGAATGTAGTCCGATCCGAAGAGATGACTGATAATCCAGGTGTTGCCGAACAATCGCATACAACAACAAAAATGCTTTCAGTTTTTCGTCAAATGGAGCAAAGCAAACTTCATGATCAAAATGAAGCTGGTCTAAAACCATTGAAATGTTTTACACCTCCACCAGATAAAAATCGTCGAGTTTTTTCGAATGAAAGTGAAGAAGAAGAATATAGTGGCTCCGAAGAAGATGATGAAGAAGAAGAAGAAATGGGCGAAGAAGAAGAATCAGAGCCCGAAGCGGTTGCACGTTACGATGATGAACTCTTAAAACAGGTTCGAAGAAATTGTTCTCATTTTTTTTTTTTTGCATTTTCGGATAATGGCTGTTGATGAAATTTTCTTTTAAAATAATTTTTCCCAATCTATCTGTCTCTGTACTTTTGTATTGTTGTGTGTCGTAATTATATTTTCTTTTCTCGATGTCGTAAAATTATAGGCTCAAACAGCAGCACGCGCGAAACAATTACGCGCGAAATTTGAAAAATGGGAAGCTAACGAAATTCAACGTGAAATGAGCAATGGAAATATTAACATTTATGATCAAGTTGAAAATAGTGAGGATGGGCAAATTGAAACAGCTAAATCGTAAGTAAAGTGTGTTTTGAGGATTTTTTTTTTTAGTTCGAATTTGATTTTAATATAATTTAATTTTTTATGAAACTGCAACTAAACCCCCGCCCCCCCTAAATAGTAGCCAAATCAGAAACAGTTCATGGATTAATGTAAGCTCGGCAAGACATTTGTATTTTTCAGTCTTAACACTCAGTACGTTTATATGAATACTTGAAGTATGCTTGAAGTATGCTTGAAGTATGCTTGAAGTATGCTTGAAGTATGCTTGAAGTATGCTTGAAGTATACTTTAAGTATGCTTGAAATATTATAAAAACGCTCATTCAACGCGTAAATTTCAACTTAAATAATTGGAAAAAATCCAGTTAAGTAATTGGAATTAATTCAATCATCCGCCCTACCTGAGCTTTAAGTGGATTTCAAATCAAATATTCAAGTATTCATGTAAACGTACTGACTGAGAGCCTGTCCGAATCCAAGTGTTCGTATCCATCTTCATCTTGTTATAGCAGCTAGTGACGTAGGACCTAGTCAAACTCTATTCGAATCCATGTCTAACCCACCGAGCTTTGATACTTTGTATAACAGTTCAAACATTTGGTGACGGATTCACTAACTCGGTGAGTTGTGGAGTTGTGCAGATGAAAGTTCTTTTGACACTTAACTCTCCACTCGGAATTCTGTAACTCGGAGAATTTGTACTGAAAAGTACCAAACTCTCTATTCCACTCGACAAAACTCTCGGCTGTGTTGAAGTAAAAAGAATATTTCCCAACTGACAGTATTCGCTGTTTTTGTTGTGTTTTGTGACGGTAGCTAGGATTTTCAAATTAAATTATGGACTCACTGCATATCCTGGCTATGTTTACAAAAACAAATTTTGGAAATCCTTGCAATAGTCTCATAGAAATATGGATTTTGGTGTCTCAAGGTACTCGATATAAATTTTGAATCAGGCCGAAATGGTCAATTTGGTTGTCTTCCAGTACAGAAGAGATGCTACACAAATTTTAAGTATGCACATTAAAGCTTCTATGTAGAATCAATCGCATCTATATTTTGTCCCCTCATTAGATATGTGATTAATTTTTGAGTCCCATAAATGGCTTTGGAGATAACTGCAAAAAAAGTGAATGAGTCCTTTTTAAGATGAAAAAATGGCCGGTTTTTGGTATAAAAATGGACATAATTTCAACTCATAATCATTATGAAGAACTGATAAGTCGTGGAAATTCATTTTCCATGTGAAAAATGTTCACAACAGAGTACTAATGGATGTGAAACAAAGAACTGAAAACATATATGCAAAATATAAGAACTGGGGTGTATATGACCCAAGTGCAAACAATCTGTCTTTCGGCGGTTAAAAGTCAACTATAAAGTAAAAATGACAAAAAAAGAACTACACCACTATATTACCCAGTTCTCCATCTTTAATTTGATACCAAACATGACGTATTTTGGACAACCCCCAATGAGGGGTGGTACTACCCCCCTCCCCCACCCCCTTTAAAGCCACCTCTCCAGAAACTGTTCATCTATATTTTTGTACTCTAGACCCTAAATCCGAAGGAAAAAACCCCAATCCTTTACGACCCTCCCACACAGAGTTAGCCGTCCATCAAAATTTCAATACTTCTCACGTTTTCCCGAACTCGACAAGTATGTCAGACAATCGCGAATGGAGATTAAGGGAGTTTTAAATGTGGAAAACGAAAATTCCCATCTTCCAAACTCTCCGAGTTACAGAATCAGGCCAGTGGGGCGTTTGGGAGTTGAGAATTTTCGTTTTCCCAGATTAAAAGTCCCTAACTCTCCATTCGCGAGTCAAGAATCGAGTTGATTTATTTAAATAGATAACATATTGTGCGGTTACGTTTATTCGCTGGCTGTTGAGATCAATCTAACCCCACGATTCCATGAGTCAGTATTTAATTAGTTTGCCAATTTTACTAACTACAAAAGCGTTGTAGTCAATTCATTATAAAAATGTCGTCAAGCGGTGCAGGCATTCCTCTTCTGTAAGAATTGCTAATTTTTACTTCCTTATTCCGTCATTATCCTCTACATAATAGAAACATTTCCCACTCAAAATAGACAAGATGAGAAATAGAAACACAATTTTCCACTAGCGTCTTCCTTTTAGTATCAATTTCCGCCATTTTAATTCTAGGTTTGACATTTTACTGACTAGTCAGTACTGACAGGCCAGAGATTTAGTCAGTAAAAAAGACGAGGGGGTAAGGGTTTACATAAGTCTGTGTCAGTGTCAATGTCAATGTCTGCTCTACTGACTCGGTAAATCCCCGGATAAGCAAACAAATTCGGATAGGTTAGCTTCGTCTTGAGCTTGACAAGAAAATGGCGAACGCTCACAAAATGAGGCATGATCATGCGCAGGAGTTTTACTGTTTTAATTCTTTTATAAACAAAATTATTAAGCTCATATTCATAAACCAAGTCATAATTTAGAGCTGTAATAAAATAAGTCTTTATTCTTTGCCCTATAGCTTATCGTAGTAAGTACAATCAGAGATGGCACAAGAACTACATATCGCGTGATATACCAGAGTAGAGTATAGAGCCTGTGAAATGAGTTGGAGCATTCTTGAAAGGACCACAACATGTTTTATAGTTTACCGAGAGCAAATGTTGCTTTAACAGCAGTTTTGTACACATTTGATCGACTTCCTCAGCACGGAAGTTGCCAGAAAAATGAGTCACTCGACGTATTCATCATTTCTTATGTTGTGGTCCATTCCGAAATGGAAGGTGATCAAACGTCAGCACCTGTATCTGAAATAGGAGACGAGACTAGGGCGGCGTACAAGTTCGATACGTCGAACAGGTTAATATTGAAACTCGAACTGTCCCTATGTCATTCCGAATGAGTTTCAAGAGCTAGAGGACCTTATGTCCTCTTGGTGTTAGGTGTGTTGCGACCAGGACGTGGACTGGTGGCTAGCAACCGGTGGGCTAGCCAGGTCGACGCTATGTGGAGAAAACACATACTAACATCCGTGATGCCGAACTATGGTAGAAAAGCTGTACTTCTACAGTAAGTACGAGTGCCTGTTATGTTCTGCAAGAAAGATTATATTAGACAAAAGCATTAAGCTAAACCGCTGCTCTGTAAATATTTGGTCATCTTGGGCTTTAATTGTTGTCTCCTTATTAGGTTGGACCTTGATAATTATGTTATGTTTGCTTGAAATTACAATTATGTCATTTTTAGACTGTCTAGAAAACTGGGTAATGTTTAATTTGGTCGTTTTTATTTCCAACATTCAAAACATAACCTACTTACATAACTCTTTTCCACTGCTTCAAATGACTTTCGAATTGGATTTACGAAAACCCTACATATTCGGAATGGCTTCCCATGGTCGTTTAAGACGTGCACGTGTAGGTGTTCGCTGAGCCTGTTTTCTTCCTAGTGATGCTTTCCATGCATCATTAGACTTGCAGTCTCTCGGATATATGTATTTATCTGTTTTTTAACATTCTATACTTCACCCGCACCTGTTTGTCTTCGTGGAAGAGCCAGATCACATAAAACAAGTATTGTAAGGACTGTATACGCCTCGTCATTTCGCTAAATAGAAATATACTCTGAATTTCAATCAATTTATTACGTGCATTCTACATGTGTTTAATAACAACTTAACTGAATCGAACTTGACGCCAAACTCTCCAACTAACCACACCAAATAAGCATTGTACTTCGTTAAGCTAGGTTCAGAACTCTGAAGTAGAACTTGATCCAGACTTGCACTCTTCTGAAATGTTCTATAATAGATGATAAAACGGCTGGGTCAATGCATTTCTGATAATCAGCCAGGATGTTGTGAATATTCAGCTATACCCAAACCTGCCAATACGTGGTCCATAGTTTATGTAACTTGCAAACAGATTTAACATAAATCTAGCAGAGCCTAGCCAATTTTTTTAATTTATTAATTTAAAGAACAATGTCCTGAGAAAAATTCATTTACCTTTTTACCTGAGTTCAATGCCGCGCCAATCATGTTTTTTTTATCCCAGGTTATAACCTTCGTTTTGAGGTGATTCTTTGATATCACCCCAAAAATAGCTGCCCTTGAATGAGAGTTTCTTCTGGTTCTTATTCAGCTAGATCATCAACAATATCATTCCATGTGAGAATAATTTTCATACTATACTGTCTACGTATTTGGAGGATCAGTGTATATCACATTGATCTTGAACGTTTCACTAGATCGCATGATTTAGCGGTAACTACAATGATGCTTGGAATTATACGACACAATCCGCACTGCTTTAACATTTGAATTGAAGACTCGCAGTTTTTCTTCTATTGAAACCTCACAGCATTACATTTCCGGGATAACCGCAGTAAAGTGTACTCCTTGACTTGAAGGAATTGAACTTGTCTGAACTGCCTATTCTTATTCGTTTACTGACGTATAACAAAACACCTCTATATCGTTTATTCCTTGGATTTTTTTATATTTGTTAGTCAGTTTGTATTTCATTTGTGTTGTTGGTGTTATTTCAGTTTAAAATCAGTTCGATTACTTGCTAATACGACATTTTCTAACACAGTGTCAAACTTTTGTCTCAGTAGGGATGTAAGTCAATTTTCAATAATTCAAGCCTTCTCCAATCCTCATAGTATGCTGCGTGAACTATTTTCAAGTTCATTCGAAACGTCACCGCTTGAGCGGGGGAATTTAAACGAAAACTGACAGACAGGCTACCATTGCAAAAACGTTTTTTCAGCCTATTTTATTTTAAAGATCATTTATCAGCTTTATTATGTTTAGGAGCTTTCTGCGTCGATGTATTGGGGTCCGAATCTTCTCTAAACTTTCTCCATTATCAACTCCAATTGGTGATAAAATATCCTGTTTTCTATTTGAAGCCTGTTATTCTAACATTGTCTGACAGACTCCTTCCACTGTATTCCTCAATCACAGATATTTAAACCGTTTTCAAATATTCTACGCAAATTTATATTTATAATTCCTAAGCTTACCTAACCTCGTCCCACTTATACTTCTAAATGTATAACTGCCCAAAAGGCTACCCAAAATTACAATCGGCTGATGAAATGTCATTGTATTTTTTGAAGTGTTCTTTTGTATTGAAAGATTAGTGCGACTAATTATCAGGAGTGCATTCCAAAACATAGCTACAGTTGACTATAGCTGACTTCAATCGTTCCAAAACTCAGTAGTCAACTAAATTATGTCAGCTGAGTTGACTTTTGAGCGTTCCGAAACATCTGAAGTTGATTAAAATAGTCAACTATCCCTGACTGTGCTCTAAACTGCTAGTTATCTAATATATAAACCGTGACGTGAGCTGTCAATTGAAATATTTTGTTAGGCGCGCTTTTACAAACGTTTTCGAAATTTATTTATTTATTTAATTTTCTCTGGCTCATTTCGGATTAACACACAGTAATAAAATATTAGTTTTAAGTATCAATAAAATTATACAATCAGTATAAATGACAGTTCTAATACTTTTAGCTTACTCAGATTGTTCCAAAACCTCAAACAGCTTTAGTTAACTGCAGACCGCTTGACATAGCTCTGACATAACTCTGACTCTATAGCTGCAGTTGTGTTTTGGAACGCACTCCAGTTCCTTGAGTTAGATTAGTGAAGTGGACGGTATCTCATCCATTGCCATTGCTGGGCTGTGAAAGTTGACATGTCAAACTGACAACGGTCGGAAATTTTTTTTCATGATCAATATTTATGTTCTCAATACAGTTTCAATATCCTGTATAAGAATAGTATTCGAAACTCTTCCCCAATTGCATGGTTTCCCCCCCCCCCCTTTCCATGAAATGATCTCTGTTGTGATCCCATATTCTTATGAGTTTTGTCATCTTCTCAATTTTGAAAAATTTTGAAAATTTACGCACATTTCTCAAATATTTCTCGATTTGGTATCTCCTGCATATCTCTAACGAATCTTGAATTTACCAAAATTCACACATATGAATGAAATGAATGAATAAGGTGAGGATTTTGTGTGTTTTTTATATAAGTTTTTTATCTATTCATTTATTTGATTTTCTTAATTCAATTTAATTTCTCTTGATTTTTAATTAAGTCTTCGAGCTAAATTCGAATCCATGAAAGAGTCGACAACGAAAGAAACAACAAGGCCCAGAGTCCAAGTGAACCGATTCGTGGTAAGTAAAAATTAATTTTTTCAAACTATTGTTAAGATTTTCATTACTTGTTTATATTCATTGTGTATAAATTAAAACAATGAAAAATATTTATTGAAGTTATAAATGGCAATTGCTTTTACAATAGATTCACAAGTAGTCCACTAGAGATAATTTATAGAATGCAAAATGCTTGATGGTTCGTTTTCTGTTGTTCCTTTTGAAAAAAAAAAAAAAATGAAATTTGCAACAATATTAATTTGTACATATGTAGATATGTAGCTATCCAAAAGATGTCGCTGTAAACTTATAAAACAGGTCAACAGGTAAAACAGTCCCACTATTCCAACTATACCCAACACGAATGCCGATCAATGAGTGATCTTCATGTAATCTCCTATTTATCATCATACGCAATTGTTTTTCATGCAGAAATCACCATAGAAACAAACGTTCTGCAATCGACATGGGAATATTATACATGGTGCTTGGTAAATAAGTAGAGTAGAGTATGCCAATGGATTTTTTTTAGTGTCCTGATCACACTTGCTGTAAAATCACTTATTCTTCTTCCAGAGAAAATTTTTTCGTTTTTCAAATGAAATGTAGCCCATTTAAATGTTCGTAAGTTCTTCCAAAGATATAAATAACCCAGCCAAGCACATGCAATAGAGAATATACTCCTGTAGTATTAAATTAACTGTACATTTTTAATTTGGCTAAGTCAGTGCGTGGATCAATTTTGCGCGTTTATTTAGAAAAATCCGGAAAAGAGTGTTCCAACGATTGCTACAGTTCTTCCTACAGTTAAAAGAACCAAAGAGCATACAATTAAGGAAAACTCCAGAAGTGGAAGGCCGAACGGAACTGCTAGCAAAAATTTAGAAAGAAAAGTGTTAGTCGCCATCGGTACAAAAAAAAATTCATATCTGTGTCGGAATCAAATAAAGACTCCAAAAAGAATACATATAGCTCGAGCTAAAGCACTTTATAAACTGTTTACTGCTGCGAAACAACATTTCTGTTTGGTAATGGATGACGAATCGTATTTTAAATATGACTTTTCTAATTTTCCAGGATCTCAGTTCTATTGCGCGAAGGATAAAAATACCGTTCCTGATTCGGAATTTGTAAAAACGATTCTGGTTTGGCAGGCAATTTGTCAGAGTCAAACTTTTTTTGTGATGGAACAATAAATATCGAAATTCAACAGATCTCACAACACTGTTTACGCTATTTTGGCCAGACTTAGCTACCAGCCAATATGCTATAAAAACTGTAGATTGGCTTGAACAAAACCACATTGACTTCGTGAGAAAGAACATCAATCCTTCAAATGTCCCAGAACTTCGCCCCATTGAAAGATATTGGGCTTAGTAAAGGCAGTATTAAGGAAGGAAGGAAAGGCAGAAAAAAACCTACAAGAATTTATATGGTTGTGGATCACAGGTATCAAAAAAGCGACGTCATTGACTGTGCAAAAAATAATGGCACCCATTAGGAAAAAAGCACGATTATTTTCTATACGAAAAAGAAAATTGTTTTATATTTTTATAGTTTTTTAATGAATTAAAAATTGTATTTTATAATGTGTACGCAACTTTCTGAATCGCACCTTATGTGAAAAGCGTAAAAGTTTAAGTTCCAAAGTGACGTGCAATAAGAGTGTTCTTCGTGCTCCCCCTTCTTGCAAGATGCACATTTCTGCTCTGGAAATTAGCAGGGTGAGTAATATCCAGAACTGAAATGACTCACGAACTGAAATGGGTGAATCTTCGTGGACTTAGACACGCGAAGGACTTCATTAACTTCGCAAACAAAGATTGTAAACAAAAAACGCACTTATTCAAGTTATTCACTAGCCGAATGTCAAAACATTGTACACAGACAACAACTGCCGATTCTATAACGAATTGGTAAAATCTTTAGAGCACTTACTCTACACTAAAGCCTTAAATGCCTGCGTAAGGGACTGATAACCCTATCAGACGTCCGGGAAACTGACCATAATAAGGTAAAAACCTTCCTAAAAAGGTGTGGAGCGTTTGATTATCATAGTCGGAGTGTATTGATGAATTGATGACTAATTCCCAATCTTGCCAGCCTTTGAATTTGTGAAAAAGATACTTTTAGCATTGCAAGCTCAATAATTTTTGAAAATTTCATTTGCAATTATTTCGAAATGCAGAGGGGTAGACCCCGTTCTATAGTCAAGTCTTATACTTGGATTCTAGTTGAACTTTGCTGTTTTTTGTTTTTTTTTTTTAAGCATATACTTTAATTATTTCGTTCTTATAAATATTTATTTATTTCTGTTTCTTTCTTTTTTCTAGTAAGAACCCTACATCCGACGACTAATAAAACACTGATCTCATCAAGGGGAAGAATCACCAATCAGAATTTATCATAAAGTAATATTTGCCGCCAAACATAATTGTATTGGAATGTAAAAAAAAAAAAACATTTTCGACCTACTTAATTTTTACTTAATACAACAAAAATTGTACTTTGAATCCCATCTAAATTTGTCTGAAATTGTAAAATATTTAAAATACAAATTTTATTATTACGTATATCCTAAGAGATCGTACAGATAATTATCACTATTAGCATCTTCTCTTTAAAACAAAACAAACAAAAAAAAAAGCGTTAAAAAAATGGAAAATTACTAACGTTGTTTTCTGAAATAAGTTTTTTTTTCAATATATACATCAAAAGTAAATATTCAAAATATATAAAAATCAATCAAATTTAGGGAGCTTTCCTTTTTGGATAATAGTGTTTACATTCGAAAAAGGACGAAACAAATTTTTGCATAAGAAGATAGACTTTTTTTACTAACTATAGGAGAAAAACATTTACTTACATTTAGCTCAAATCAAGTCAAAGAATTAAAAAAAAAAAAAAAACAAAAGTCAATTTTTACTACACCAACAAGCAAATTCACAATGTCCTTTCGACCTTCTAACTACTTTTGTACGATTGTTCTTTGTTCCATCAAAAATTTTGCGAGATTGTCAGAATACGATGTAAATTGTGTACCTTGTGTGGGTGTGTTTTTTTTTATATATAATAACTGAGTCCCTGAGAAGTCAAATGCTCCATTAATACAAAAAAAAAATTTAGGATACGGTCTTACATTTATATATTGAATTGCACTTAGGAAAAATATTCACCCATACTGCCATCTATTATTAATTGATAAGAATTACGAATGATTCTTATGGTAGCCATATGATAGCTGCTGTCCCGTAAGTAACGCTGTCAGAGCCCTCTACTTTTTCTTCATAATTTGATGAGCTATTTCGCAAAGTGTATTTTTAAAAAGCTGTGCATATGCGTTTATGTGTGTAAATACTTGGGGAAAAAGAGCGCTCTAAGAAAATTCCTAAAGCTCTTCCTTTTTCTGGGAAATATTGGACTACTTTTTACATAGGCATGTCCGCTTAGACAAACACTTCACTGCTATTCTTAAGGAGCGCTCTTGGAGGTATGCTAAATGATGGGTTAAGAAGTTTTTTGAAGGTGTCTTTTCACAAGCTTTAATGAGCTTTTGAATAATCATAGTGCACCTTTCTTAATCTCATAAGAATCCTTTAAGGCTACTTCCTGAGAACAGTAGTCGAGCAGTGTGCCACTGCAATCATGACTAATTGGCAAGAAGTTGGGTGGTGAAGAGCAGTGGTGCATGCTTTCGAAGACTCGATTCCGAGACTACTTAGTGCACTATTTATTTTTATATGTTTTGTGAGTAGCGAGCCAGTGAATTTGATCCAAAAACTACAATAAATATAAACAAAACTTCAGACTATACTTCTGAGCACTCCGAACTTAATACTAAAAATTAATAAAATGCTCATCAGATAATCTTCTACATATTGAGCTTCCAAGTGATGACTGTAGATGCTGTTGTGTTACTTACTTACGCTTTTTCTTATTTTTCTGGATAGATCAGTGAATATTCTTCTAAAGAGATTTCAAATGATGCCTAAGGAAGCGTTTACATTGTACTTCTTTCAGTAGCGTTGGTTTTTCGCACTAATGGCTAAGCTGGACCATCTATACTTACAGAGATCGATGCTATATGAATATATCCAATACTTCCACAGTGCAAGGGAACAAACACAAATATCGGTCGTATGTACCCACAAAAGTGCTTTCACAAAATCATCTAAACACTCGTTACTTGATATTCTCTTGCTCGAATACCATTTTCTATAAATGAGGGAAGGAAGTTGCCATGAAAATATTCAAGGAGACTATGTTGTTAGTTTTTTCCATTCATTTCCAGTAGCTGGTCGCACAATACTTTCTATAAAAGATTGTGCTTGAATGTTATTCTCTTCTTTTATATCCTCTGCAATGCCCGATAGCTTCCTTACTAAAAGAATACAATCAAGGCTTGGTTATTTTGTTTTTAGTTTCAGTCTCAGTTCAACTAGACAGGAAAGTTTTCTGCACATATTACCTTTTGATGTAGGATTCCTTTATATCGATCATCCACTATCATTCTAAGATTTCGGCTAGCTGATACTACTATTTTGAAACTTTTTAGCCAAATTTCCACGAAGCTGTCTTCTTAAAAACAGATCTTTCGCTTACAACCAGTCAGTTTGTAACATATACAGTTTTCGTTTATTTTTTTTTTAGAAACATTGGCTTGCTACAAACATGGTTACCCAAAACATCAGAGCCGGTAGTATTAATGATTTCTAACTAAAAATATGTCCCGTCTGTGGGTTCCTGGTCACACGGCGATCATGGGG
The DNA here is from genome assembly GCA_963930735.1 of Dioctria linearis. NCBI lineage: Eukaryota > Metazoa > Arthropoda > Insecta > Diptera > Asilidae > Dioctria > Dioctria linearis. Next base: position 6,306,833 of record OZ005741.1, read on the forward strand.
AATAAAAGAGCTGACCTATTAGTTAGGGCTGGGTCTGATTCTCCGTTCTTTGTACCGGAACCCGCCGTAGGCGTTGCCATCTCGACTATTGGGTCTAAAAGGAAGCAATAATATTAAAAAAAAAAAAATCAGCAGAGATGGGCGAACCTGAGTACTTGCTGGTGCACAAAACTGTTTCTTGATGGGCCCAATAGGAATATCTCTGATTTTCTCATGGGGCTCGGATGGAAATATTGTACAACTGTGGCATCACCACCGGCTAGAGCTCGTCTCACGCTCATCTAACAAGTATGGGAGTTATTGACAGCCCTGAGTGTCTGTCCTATCTGGAAGGAGAGCCTGAGATAACCGAACACTTTTTGTGTGTTTGTGCGGCCTTTGTCCGGAGCAGACTGGATACACTATGTGCTGCCCTCCCATATATAGAGGAGTTGAAACCTCTCCTCACCAAGACCTGATGCGCTTCATTAAGAGGACAGGAAGATTTTTGTGAATGGGCTTCTAGCAGGACAGCACAATGGGCCACCATGGCCTCCATGCTGGGGATGGGATCTCCTGTCCTCCTGCCTCAAGCAAAAAAACATTGGTTTAACCACTTTAGACTAATTAGTAAGCTTTGCTTTCTTGCAAAAGTACTGAAAAAGATAATGGTTACTCATATTCACAAATTTCTAAATCCCAATAATCTCCTGAGCAAATTCCAGTTCGGTTTTCACTCCAAGCATAGTTTCTAAACTGCTCTGCTTAAAATTACCTCCGATTTGTGTATGGCCTTGGATGTGGATAATGCAAGTATCCTAATCCTACTTAATTTCTCTAAAAGGTGCAACAGTCTTGCCAAATTGAGTGATAAACTCGACTTCACTACCTCTGTTATTGCCTTATTGGCAGTTTTATCGTACATAGATCTCAGCAGGTTAAAGATTTATTTTCCTCTCTAGTCACGTTATCGCAAGTTGTTCGACAAGGATCAGTTCTCAGGCCCCTACTATTCCGTATGTACATACATAAATGACCTTCACGATATAGTGTGAAATGCCCATCTGCATCTTCATGCTGATGATATCCAACTGTATCTGAGTAGACCGGTGGGATTATTTGAAGATTAGATTAGCAGAATCAATGCTGAGCTTGCTAGAATCTCACACTAGACAATGGGAAATCGCCTCTTACTCAATCTTCCTCAATCGTATATGATATTTACATGCATGGTGTTGAGAGTGTTTATATTTCTAATGGATGCTCCCAGCAGTACTCAGTTCATTTCTTTTAATGCATTGACGTTCTACGATGGGAAGGTATATAACGGCGGCTATACATATACTCACTTGCACAACTTACCTTTGCTTGACCTGTAAGATGAAAGGAAGCCTTCTTTATTAATTCTGTGGAAGTAATCATTCTGCTATCTCAGGATTTTATACTCTCAGGAAGGAAGGAAGGAAGCATTCTTTCTGTTTCAACCGATAGGTAAAGGGTAGAACTTTTTTCTATATCTTAGGAAGGCACGGAAAATAAAAATGTCTTCAACTACTTGTGTCTCGTATTTAAAGTAATATAATCCAATTTTTCTTATAAAATAATACACAAATCAAAGTATTGTTCTTAAAATAACAATAAAACTATATATTAATGATTTATTTTCGACCTGGACGCACCTTCCTTCGAATGAACACGAATGAATTATATCTATTCATTACATCTGCCTTCTCTGAAAGGTATGTTATGTACCTACTCAAAAAATACGATGCATCATTATATTACGCCTGCCCAGTCTAATCATTTACTCATTAATGATGAGTTCCATCCTTTTTCGCCAAAACTTAAAGCTCTTGGTCTCTCCCCTTCTCTTCTATTATGGATTGAAAGTTTTTTATCCATCTATTCGTCTAATACGGTTTGTAGTAGATGGCGTCAGGACCATCTTTGTAGGTACTTAATTTTTATTAATGATCTGCTTTCTCTTACTTTCAATCCCATCCATAATTGTGCCGATGACAGTAACCTTGATATCGCTTACTCCTTTGAAACTCTTGGGACTCCAGATGGAATTCCACATATGTCAAACAAGATTGCACGATTAGATCATTGAAAAACGACCTTGATAATATCATCGCTTCGGGCAAATCGAATCGCGCCCAATTCAATGAATCTAAGTCCCAAATCTGTCTCGCATGCCTTTAAAACAAGATCATAATTTTTCAACTCTCGTTTCTTTTGATTGAGCATTAATCTACAATACACCATCTTTATGTATTCTTGGCATTAATATTTCCAGAAGTTAATCTGGACAGATCTAATCATCTATGTTGCCAAAGAAGCATCGAAATGTCTTAGTTTTCTAAAAAGGTGTAAAAAAATTTCAATTCCTACATCAGAATTAGAAAGTAATACAATTCTCACGTCTGGGCCGGGGCTGGCCGTACAGTCTTAGCTTCCTTCATTGGATATTGTCCAAAAGAGAGCCTTTGAGCTCATTGGCGTTTTGGAAATAACTTTTCATATCGACTAACTCGAGCACCGCCTTTCGCTCCTTTATCGCTACATGCATGGTCAATGTTCTAATGAAAAATCCACTCTGATCCATTGTAGAATGATTTCTACGCGTATTGGTAGCACTGCAAATAGTGCACGTTATTTTACTCTTGCCGCCGCACAGCAAAATACTGTAATGATTTTTTAACCCGAATTGTTAAAATGCAGAACAATCTACCATCTTTTGTCTTTCCTGCGGTATACAATTTGCGAAAGCTTAAGGGTGACATACAACAATACGCCGCCACTCTCCTCACGCTTCCTAATTCATTTCCCTATCTTCTTCCTGATATAACATGTCATGCATCTTTGGGTATCCGGTGAGCTTTGCTTAATAAAATAAAAAAACAAAAAACAAAACATATGCTTACAGTAAACCTTATCTAAGATGTTCACATTTTCCCCATTAGGCTTGAAAACTATATGCCTGCAAAGGATAAAAAAATTCATGCATGTACACACACCATATACTGATATAAATCTTGATCGTAATTTTTGAATATTTTGTCTTTTCAGACACCTCCCAACAGTCAGTCTTAAACAATGAAGAAGCATAACAAACAGCTTTACGTATCTAATATTCGCACAACAATTAAATATATTCTGAATAAATCCTGAGTACGTACATTCCCATTATCAGATTAAATTTACAGCAAATTTTAAATAAAATTATGGACAAAAATATATTTATAGTCTCTGTGTAAATGCTTAAAAGTTCTCAAGAAAATTAACATAAGAAAAAATATTGTAAAATTGTCTTGTTGAAGCAAAAAAAAAACAAAAAACATTGATTTTGACCAAAAATTGTATGAACTAAAGAGGCAAAAAACCCCTATATTTCTTGTTGTTTATAAAGAAAAGAGTATAACACAAAAGCAACTTTGCAAAAACGCACTCTTTACAATCCAAGTTCTCAAGAAAATTAACATAAGAAAAAATATTGTAAAATTGTCTTGTTGAAGCAAAAAAAAAAACAAAAAACATTGATTTTGACCAAAAATTGTATGAACTAAAGAGGCAAAAAACCCCTATATTTCTTGTTGTTTATAAAGAAAAGAGTATAACACAAAAGCAACTTTGCAAAAACGCACTCTTTACAATCCAAGTTCTCAAGAAAATTAACATAAGAAAAAATATTGTAAAATTGTCTTGTTGAAGCAAAAAAAAAACAAAAAACATTGATTTTGACCAAAAATTGTATGAACTAAAGAGGCAAAAAACCCCTATATTACTTGTTGTTTATAAAGAAAAGAGTATAACACAAAAACAACTTTTCAAAAACGCACTCTTTACAATCCAATCAAATCCTTATGTAATGAATTTAAAAACTAGATAAATCACAAGTCGTCGTCATCATAATACTTAATATTAAATCTAAGGAATAAATGTTATTATTAAATATCTCCATTTAAAATTATTATCCTTTATTTCATAAAAACTGCGTTGCTATTCTATATTTATTGTTATAATTCCCTACCTCTTTGTTGAATGCTGTACTTAATTGTATCCTTTTTTATATTTCTCCATGTATTAAGTGTGTGTTAAGTCATTTATTCAAATCTCGTGAAATCATCAAAAAAATATGTATAACTTCTGCATTTGACTGTACATATATATTAGGTGAAAATTCCTCATATTAATTAATGAAATTTAATAATCAAATAGAGGACTTTCGAGGGAAATATATGTACCAAATTGAAATTTTTCTTATTAAGAATATTTTGCAAAATTTAATATTAATTGATGGGAAAATATCGTAATACCTACCGTAGATATGCAGGGCATTTTCAATAATTACCTCCATAACTTATTATATTCAGTTTTTGTTTTGTTTTTGTATCACTCTCACCATGATTTCGTGTAATTTATCATCTTGCACAGAAAATAAATGCCTTTCAATGTTTATTCAATGGAGTTGAACGAAAAATTTGCTTATGATTTAAAGATATTAATTCATACTTAGAGCACTTTCTGAAAAAAAAAAATCAAAAGATTATTTAAAATGTTTATGCATTTGGGTATGGTATAAGGTCTTCGTAATTAATTTCAATCACATCGTACAATTCCACATCTAATTAATGAAATTCTTATTTATTATTTTTTTAAGTACGAGGCTGTCATAGAAGATACTCTTCATTTACAAAAGCTAGATGAGTTTTATAATTCATTACTACTAGTCCTTTCGACTTTTATTGTCGTTATTTACAATTTTGTTGTTTACTATAATAAATGGACAGATTTTCACGAGGTTTGAATATACATAACTGTATACTGCTTTCTATATATTTTTATTCAGTATTTATTTAAATATTTGGTATATTTCGTTGTTTTTATTTATAATCATTAAAGAAATTTCAAAATTGCGCATTTATGTTTGATGTGCTTACCTCGCCCTCCTGTTTTTTTTTTTTTAGTTTTTAAGAAAGTTATATATATGTTATTATAATTGTTTTTTTGTTGTTGTTGATTTAAGCGTCGTCGTGTCCCATAGACGAAAAATACTAACTTTACTTACTTTAATTACGATTTATTAATATAATTTTTATCTACGAATTTGCTTAAAGAGAACCCGATCGATCTTACACACTAATCGATTTTCCGACTATCCCATTTGAAACTCTCAAGCTGGAAATGGAAGCATCCAAAAAAAACATGAAGTAGCAATTTTTTTTTCGAAGCTTTGAAGTGCTTACCTTCGGTATCCCTATTTTCTATCTTCTTAATCTTTCCATGACATTAGAAAGAAGCAGACTTTTCTGTTTGCTTTCCTCGTGTTTTGGAATGTTACTGACAAATTTTTTTGTTTTCATATCTTCCGAAGGCAGTTGCGTAGAAGCATCTACGATTTACGTTCGTCCAATTGACACAGTACATAAAAAGCTTGCTAAAAACTTCCAACGGCATTTGCTACGAAGCTCTTTTGCTTCCTGCAGAAGATGCTTATGTTTTTCCCGCTGCGTCAACACCGAATTCGTTATACCATAGAAACATGCACACGGCAGCGAATTTGACCTTGCAAATATGTAATAAGATTCACTTCCAGCATTGCAAACGCGATTTGTTAAATAAACCTCCAGCTCTGGTGTTATCATTTAAACAATAATGCAATAGCCAGTACTCTACTATGTGGAAATGGAGTACTGGGCGATTACACAATTTTACCCCATTACCCCAACATATGCTGATTGCTTCCACCCCTGGTTCCACAAAATCTAGGCCGCGACAATCAGGCGGCTGTTGATTTATGGATAACCTGCATTTTTGGGATGCTCTTACAACCTTACCACTCGTATGGAAATATAAACAGAGTCTCATACTAGCAAGAGCTTTACTTTGTAAAGTATTTATTTTTTCTGACAAAAATTTCTGTTGCTATGTACTACCTATTTCTTACTAGACTTTTTAATATTTCTCCAGAATATTTCTGTTTCTTTTTAACACTTACTGCTATAACATAAGGCTTTGCTTTGACTTTCTGAAGTCTCTTGTAAAGGTTCCGTTAAAAGGTATGCAAAGCAGGGATAGCGTTGTCCCATACATAATTTCTTCTAGAGTTGCCTCTACATCATACTTGAAAGCAGATCTTAATTCCAGGAGGCTCATGAATAAAAGTTCGGACCAACCCTTTTTGTCTTTATAGACACTATTGTTTGCACAGATGGTTCAACTACCGAATAAAATTGTTGACCCAGGTAAACTGCTACTTTTATTAGCTGGCCACATAAAAATTTCATTGAAAAACCTACTCTTTGATTTGATACCCGGTGGCGACATGCAGTGCATTTTTCCGAATAATAAGATGTCCATATTCGATGGTGTGAAAGGATCGTATACGATTATGGAGGGAGCCTTTTTAACATTTAAAGTTCGTATAAACAGCTCATTAAGTCATACACTAACCACTATTCCATTGAATAATTGTATTATAAAATGTAAAAAAGTTGAACTCCTCTTTGGAGTTTATTTTCATCACGTCAAAAGCTTTTCGAATACCTATAGTCTATTCTATGGAATTGAATTTTGTAATTGATTTCCCTACCATTTCCCAACTGTCTACGAAGTAGAAATTTTGCAATTTGCAATCTCCCCATTTTCGAGTATTGCACACATGATTTAAATGAGAAACCGGAACTTCCGTAATTTCGGATTCCTTATTTTGGTTTTGTATGCTCAACCCATATTACCCTTTTTCCTTTTACCCAAGATTACACGATTTCGTCATTCGTAGCGGGCTTTGTCACATTAGTCTCAGAAGACCCATTGAAGCACTCCATGACTTGAACCAAAGACAATACGCCTGTGACGCGTGCGCCTTGCTCATTTATCCCACCGACTAATTTATTTGACCCAACACTGTAAAAATTTTAGGTCTATATTTTTATGAACGGAGAACAGAATGGCATGGGGGTGTCTAAATATGTCCTTTCACGCTAACGTGTAACCTCAGGGTTCCGGGTTGCACCCTTTTGTAATAAAGCCCTTGTACTCTTATACATGGACATATGGAGGAATCGACCGCTTTTTGTTCAATTCTCGTGCGATTTTTTTAACTCTGACATTAGTTAGTTTAAGAACTTAACTTATATCGAAAATTCTACAACAACTATTTTTTTTTACCCGTCTTCTCTCTAGGAATGTGATGATTTTTCACTTTTTCTTCGTTTTATTTATTTATTTTGATAAATTATTACTGTCTGCCCTATTCATAATTACCTACGCCGTTAACTACTTGATTAAACTACATCGGATGAATACTGTACCTAAATAAGTTATAAATTTGGGTTGCCTAGGGAATACTAGGCTATATCTAAAGCTATTGCCATGTCAAATATTAATTACACATATTTGACATGGCAGCAGCTTTCGGTGTTCCGTAGGATTAAAGATTCATTCCTCCGGAATAACGATCGACGTTTCTGCTGAAAAATAAAAAAATATATATATTTTTAGTTCATTTATTATTTTATTATTTTTGATTAGTAGATATTACCCTCCATTATAGTAAATGTTTCATATCTGATCATCATATCTGATGCTGTCCATAAATGAAGGAACGGAAACTGTCAATGTAAGATTATATTAACTACAAAAATTTAACTGACAATCTAAATATTTTTGAACTATAAAATAGGAAAATGTTACGTTAAATTGATGTTTTTGTAGAAATGTGTCTTATATGGAATTATCTGTTCCCTAGTTTGCCTAAGACTTCGTCGATATGACTTCCTCTCTTTCTCCACTTAAGTAAATTAGAGAGATTTAGAAAAAAATTAGTCACTTTCTTAAATAACGTCGAGTAGACGTATTTTCACAGAAAAGTGAAAATCTTTCTTGGATTAACTCCAATTTCTTATTAATTGACTGCTTCGACTTCTGGAAGCAGTCAAAGTTCTCCGAATAAAGAGTAGGACCTACTCATAACTGACTAAAATGTAGTAGGATCACTGAATTCTCTTGATCTCTGCTCTCTTGTCCGAGAAAATATTATAGTATTATATTTTCTCTTGTCTTTTTCTTACAGTTAAACTTTCTTAGAACCTTCATTGAACTTTCATTGGACCTTTCCAATGGTCTATAAATTTTTTCACTCCTCCGCTCCGTTTTGAAGTATCCGGATATCCGGATACCCGGATCTGCGAACTATCCGATTCCTGAGAACCGGATCCGAACTATCCGGATCCAGATCCAAACTAATCCGGATCCGGACTAAGCAAAAAAGCTTCAAAATTGTGTTGTTTCATTGAGAAAATGAGAGTATCATGAAATTTATATTTTCCCAATGAAACAATGCAATCTGAGGGAAGGTTAGGTTAGGTTAGGTAAGAGGGGGGCCGCTGGACAACCAGCCAGCCTCACTTAGACCTCCAACGGGTCCATTGTGCCCCTAGACCTCATAAGATAACCCTTCAAGCCGTGGATTTATCCTGCTTTCCTTGGGAAACTCAGGATATATCCAAGACCTTTAGCCTAGATCCATCCTGCCTCACTCAGAAAACTCAGGATGTCTCTGAACTTTATACTTTGAAGCTCCCCCAGACTTGAAAAGAAGTGGCTACCTAGTAGCGTACTTCTTTTAGTCATCAGAGCACGGCATTCGCAAAGCACATGCTTGACGGATTCAATTTCCTCCGAGTCCCTACAACTCCTGCAGAAATCGTTCGCCGCCATTCCCAGTCTTCTAGCATGGTCCACTTATGGCCCAGTGACCCGTCATGACCCCTACTAGATTCCTGGTATTTGCTATGCTGCTGTTAAGCAGTTCCCTTGTCCTTTTCCTGTCATATGCAGGCCACAATTGCCTCGCAATACGACAGGTATCCCTGCTGGTCCATCGGAGGCCTGCCTTTAAATAGACTTCCCTGATGATTTCCTCTTTTAAAACTCCGATTGGAATCCTCACGTAAGCTACAGCTGCGGAGCTATCCAATTCGGAGCCCTTTTTGGCCAATTCATCAGCCATCTCGTTGCCTGAGATATCCTTATGGCCAGGTACCCAGCTTAGGGTCACCTTGTGCCTTACAGTCAATTCCTCAAGCCTGGTTTTGCATACCTGCACCAATTTTGATTTTACCAGCCCAGCATCCAGCGCCCTGATGGCTACCTGGCTATCAGTGTATATGCAGATGTGCCGTGCGGGCTCTCTGCACATGGATACCCATGTTGCCGCCTGATAAATCGCTGGGAGCTCTGCCTGAAAGACACTGCATTTGTCAGGCGGTCTATAAGACTCGTGCCACTGGAGATCTCTAGAGTACACTCCAGCCCCTGTGCCCGCACTCGTCTTGGAGCCATCCGTAAATACAGAAATATCGGATGTAACGACCACCTCCTTCCACTCCCAGTCACTCCTGGTGGATATCGTTGCGTTGATACCCCCACCAAAAATCAGGATGGGTACTTGATAGTCTGTTTTTACCCTGCAGTCCCTACAGTCAACCTTCTGGAGTATATTGGAGTGCCCAAAACCCCTCTCCTTCCACCAGCCCCCCGCTCTCAGCCTGACAACACTAGTTGCCGCCACACCCTTGCAATAAAGGTCCAGCGGCAATAGGTCAAGCATGACCTCCAATGCCGCCGTGGGCGTGGTGCACAGACACCCAGTTATACCCATACAGGCGGCTCTCTGGATTTTTGACAGCACATCAAGGTTACAGTTCCTCGTCAGTGCCGTCCACCAGACCGTAGAGCCGTAGCAGAGGATGGGCCCAACTATGGCTGTGTACATCCAGTGTACCACCCTGGGTTTTAATCCCCAGTTTCCGCCAAATATTCTCTTGCACGTGTAGAAGGCCACACTGGCGTTCTTCATGCGTTCTTGTAGATTAGCCTGCCAGTTCAATTTGAAATCGAGGATGACACCCAAATACTTCGCTTCACTGGAAAGAGTAAGCTCCTCTCCTCCCAGCACTGGAAGTCTGAAATCTCGCAGCCGTCTCCTTCTAGTTAAAAGGATTAGTTTCGTCTTCGAGGGGTTCACCCTCAATCCACTATTATTGGCCCAGCTATCCAGCTTGAGCAGCGCGCACTCGAGCCTTTCGCTAATAGTAGAGACAAATTTGCCAGTTACCAGGATGCATATGTCATCCGCGTAGGCAACTCCCTTGAAGCCCTCTCTCTCTAACTTGATGAGGATTTCATCCATTACCAGTAGCCACAGGAGTGGTGATAGCACCCCCCCCCCCCTGCGGTGTACCTCTATAGACTGCTATTCTAACAATAGCGTTACCTGAGCAGGAGCTGATCTTTCTACTGAGAAGCATTGAGTTGATCCAGTCACATAGACACTTATCAACACCTACCCTTCTCAGTCCATGAAATATAACCTCCGTCTTCACGTTATTGAATCTGAGGGAAATTTTGACCTTTTTTTGCTTAGTCTGGATCCGGATACCCGGATTTGAGGAATCGGATCCTAATTATCTCGGATAATCCGGATAGTAAATTATCCAGATACTTTCAAATGCCGCTTTGAAGTCTACAAAAAAAGCCATAAACTTTTTCTTTCCTGCTTTATGTGGTAATTTGATGATGCTAGAAAGTATTATTATTTAGTACCTCCTGAATCTCCGTAACTTTAAATGGAGCATCGGATATCTCGTTTCTGGTACACGTGTCCGCATAATGTGTCGCTCTTATTGTACTTTTGGCATTTAATAAACTTTCAAAGTGCTCTACAAACAATTCCATAGTAATATCATTACCAGATAGGAATTTTTGGTGTCTAAGTTCCCTAGCTAATGCCCACTAGTCTTTTATATCCCTAACCTGCGAGCTAATCTCTTCCCTAATGCTGCCAGCACATTTTCGCTGAATATGCTTAAGAAAAAGTGCAAAAAACGCAGAAACGGTTATATTTTGGGTGCAGAATGTGATAGGTCATTTAAAAGGAGGTGTTTCTGGGATTCTTAAATCCAATATGAAAAATTGGTATTAATGACGTGGTGTTCGATAAAAATAGTAGTTAAATACAACAAAAAACGAGTAAAAATTCCAAAATTTTAAATTTGTTGAGGCATAACTTCAAAACGGTAAGGAATGAGGAAAATTTTTATAGATCATTAGAAAGGTCCAACGATTATCTATATACCAATGTTTAAATCATCTCATAGGGTGTAACGTTCACAAGTTACAGGGTGAACTATAAAATCATATTGAAATATCTGTAAGTCCCGTTATCTCGGAAACCGTTAGGATTCACCTCACCCATACAATTTTTTCCTCGTCTAAGCATGACCTATACGTGGTCTTCGGATATTACACCACTTACAGGACACCCTGTAGAAAAGCATTTTTCTTGCAGCTGTCCTTATTCCGATTTGAGCACAGCAGTTTGCACCTTTTCTATCTGGGATGGATGTGGTAAACCAAAAATTTGTACCTTCGATGTCTTTTATTGGAAATTTTTTTCTATTGGCGACGTTTTCAAGGTCATTGATTTTTCCCGAATTTTAATACACTTTAGAAATATTTTTAACGAGTCAACGTAAAGTTCTAGCATTCATATGATTTCTATCCCGATATTTGTTAGCTACAAATGAATTGCATTTTTAAAATTTGTTTTGAGCTTCCCGGAAAAAAAATTATATCAACTTCCGCCCCCCCCCCCCCCACTATCTTATGAATAATAATTAAAGGACCCTTCTCTCTTATTACAATCTTTTATTACAGTATTTACCACTAGCTAAAGTTGCCCGTTCTTAGAACAGGATTCTCAATTAAGTTTGTAAATTTGTTTACTTATTTATTTTATTTTTTTGAAATATCTCGAGAGCGCGCTCACTTTGGTGGCTGAAATTTTGTACATGGGCTTTAAAAGAAAGAATTAAATTTAAGTTTGAAAATGGGAAGAATAGGGCTACTCCTTCGGCTGCCATACAAAAATTTCGTTTTTCATCATATATTTGAACACTGCCTGAGAACGCGTCAACGTAGAAGCCTGAAATTTTGTACACGGTATTTCCATAGTAATAGTAAGTAATTCTTCGGGCAACACCTATTGCCATATAAAAATTTAGGTTTCTTACGTATACTGTGAAAACGATCAGTCCTAAGTGTTTTTATTGTATTGAAAAGTTTTTCAGAATATGAAATCCTATCAAATTGTTTATACTAATTTTTACTGTTCGACGAACCATTTTAGAAATATATTCGAAAAACCACTTCAAAAATCAAACTTTAACAGATCATAAAGCACAAAATTACCCAGGGACATCCCATTCTTGGTATCATAAGGATTGGTCTTAGACCAATTCTAGCTTTTTTACTTGCTTATAATATTTTTATTTATTTTTTGTTTCTTTATTTATTTATTTAAATTTAAAAAAAAAATTATTTATTTTTTGTTTCTTTTTCTTTTATTTTCTGAAGCTTTTTATTTATTTCAATTTTTAAAAAAAAAATGTTTTTTTATTTTTTTTTTATTTTTTTAAAAAAAAATTTTTTATTTAAAAAAAAAGGCATACCTGGATTCGAATGCGTTATAGACAGAGGTTTGAGTTTTCTTAAATTTATATTTGGGGGGGGGGGGGGGACGAATACTCTGCTTGTCGTAGAAGGCGACTTAGGTTACCTTGATCGAGCTATACCAACATATTCGAAACAATGTTCAAAACAGGTCTACAGGTAATTTTGCATAATCCTGCCAGAAGAGTAGGAGCGTTACAGTTCCAATATAATCAATAGTTGGGGTTAGCTTTTAATATTTCCCCTCTGATTATACTAGACCGCCAGCACATTCAGGAATCGATTCAGAAAATAATAAGCACCAGCCACCTTCCAGGAATAAAAAACAAAACTAATTACAACATTCGGAAATTTTCTTGATATATTTTTTTATATTGAGCTTTAAATTAAATCGAAAAAATATACTTTCACGAGTAATATTTTCACGTTTTATCAGGTAAGTTAGGGACACGAGAGCTTTACACTGAGGAGAAATAAACGTGAAAAGGTAGCTCTGCACTGGGTAACTCTCTATACACTTTAACATAACTCTTAATAACAATCGGAGTTATTTCGAAGTTTCATTTTAATGTTTAAGGTGTAGTATAAAAAAATAAAATATTTATTCATGAGAATGAGCTGGGAGTATGAAAGGGGGGGGGGGGGGCTACGAAAAATAATTCCTTCGTTTACTTACTTAGAGATAATTCCATAAAATTCACTTAAAGCACATTAGTTTCACCAAAGACTTCTAAATAAATTTAAATTCATGGAGTTATTACAACCATTACAAATTTTATGAAGATTCAGTTTATTAAAATCTGATACAAGCTAATCGATTTCTTTTAAAAATTTGACAAAGCGTATAAGAAAATAATTAAATTTAACATAAACACGAATTAGACCTCACATTTTAATTCTGAATATATTTTGTGAAGAAACTCTAATTTCTTACCTTTAATTGTGACGATAATAAATTTATTTCGCTCACCTTATTATAATGTCACCACATTTTTTGGTATAACCGGAGGCCCTTACTATTTATATTCGTTTTATATTCTTTATATTATTCTGTTTAGACTCTTTAATTTAAGTACACTTTAAATACAAATGAAATACGACTGTTGTAACGACACGAGAAAACATTTTTTAATGTTAATATGGAATTTCGCCACCCTACCACATCAGAAAAAAAAACTCCTCCTCCTTCCAAGGAAGCAAATGAAAATCAATAGCAAAAAGGAAAACTGTATTTCCGTTCCGAGGACATCTTTTCGGTGTTTAGTTCAAGTTTCCACGATTCCACGTATTCTTTGACCCGTGCAAAAAGTCCACTGTGCTTTATTAATTTCCAAATGCAACTTACTCCGAAAGCTTTAATTCTAGCTTCACACCAGACCAGACCAATGTACATGACGAACAAAGAATTATTTGTCTGTCGCATTTCACATATTTGGGCTAAGGACTGGTATTTTGAAATATTAATCAAAAAATTGTGTAAACAACTTAATTATGTACATATATAATTATAAAAATATATATGTAGAAAAAATTGTATAATTGTATTTAGATAATCTCTTTCGACGACAGGCACGAATTTGCCGAAGTGCTCCACTGATACTTAGCTGGGTCGCATTCTTACATAGGCAATCAAAATATATTTCGAACTAATTTCCGAGTGAAGCCATCCCAAATGACAAAATTTTGTCTAAAAAATTGACGATGGTTCGAAAATCCGATTTAGGTTCCTCGGGATTGGTGTAGGCATTGATTATTTATATATAGATGTGCACAGAATTATTGACGTCTTAGAAACGAGATGTCGCTACCTGCCAAAAATGTGATTGAAACTTTTATTTAATGGTAAAAATACAATTTTTCCACCATATAATAAAAAAAATGTTTCACAACTAAATCAAAACTCCTTACCAGTCATTAATAACTCTTTTATTAGAAGTTTTAAAGCTGGAAATAACAAACGAAAGACACGTAGCGACATCTGCTTTCTACAACGTCAATGATTTTGGGCACATCTATTTATAAATAATCAATGGATCTGGTGATTTCAAACTACCATATATTTCGCATATCCTATTAAAATCCCTGCGATGCCCAAGATACTTCCTTCACAACAAATTAATAAAAATCGGAAGTAATTGGTAAAAAGTTGCCTTTTGTCGTGAAAGAATACTGCCGTCCATGTTATATTTTAATTTTATTTATTTTAATTGCCATTTGTACTGCTCTTATTAAGTCCGTCCATCTTTGAAAAGTTTATATGTATTATATGTCCACAAAATTAAATCTCTCTTTAAGTGTGTCCTGATGTATTAAACGCCATCAGTTTTCTGTCGACCTTTCATCAGATGTTTCTATTTCTTGGTCTTATCGTCAAGGAGTTGGTACATGGGGAATAAGTGCGCATTAGAAAAGTGTAGACAGACAACATGAAATTGAGGTACATTTTCAATGGTTACAAATATTTTAGGCAAGCTTACTGTAAATAACGGGGGGAAGAAATACTTGCTTTATACTTTCTAATTCGCTGCCTTCATACTCCCACATGGAAGTCAGGAAGTAAAGGTATACAAGCCAATATAAGTATAATCCTAGAAGCCAGAGATTCTTATTTGGAATAGACTACAGTGAAACCTCTCTAAGGCGAGCAGATATGGGACCAAGAAATATATTGTCCGTTTACCGGAATGTATGTGCATGAAAGTATTTATTTAAAATAATCATCCAAACCGCTTCGTTGTAGACGTATTTCAGAAGTAATAGGTTATTCGTAATGCGTCCGAAAAGTTGAAAACATTTTACGAGCCTCGTTGTCCTACTGTTTTTAGACCAAAATTTATAAGGACTGACATGATTTATGGGAGTTTTTGTGAGAACGGATAGCAACAGTTTCAGATAGCTCTCATTATTAATTTCAATATCGATTCACTTAATGTGTAAAAAGCAGAGACCGTAATTGTTATAAGATCTAAGATAAAATTCGCGTTTTAATATTTTTCGACTTTTTGTTTCTTTACCCTCAACCATAATTTCAGAATTGAATTTTATTCATTTTGGTTATGAAATAAGAGTGTTACCGGCAACTCTTTTAATTCTCCTCAATAATAAGAATTATCGTTTTCACTAGGCCTCAAATTGTGTCATTTTGAGCAAAAATTTCGAAATTATGAGACCCTGTTTTCACCGAAAAACTTGGTATTTTCGTTTTTCGATATTTTCCTTGTTCTTAAACCAAAACACGAACAGTTATTATAGCTATGAACCACATCCGACCATTTTGAAACGCATAAAATACCAATGTACCAGAAATTTGGGATGCGTTCGGACATTTGGGATAGATGTAGAAATTACGTTGAAATTAGCTGAAAAAATATATTGAAATTGCATAATTTTGAGCTGATTTCGACAATTTCATCGAAATTACGTAATTTCGGTCTAGTGAAAACATGCTATTACAAGAATTTGAATGAGTTACATGAAAAAGGTCTAAAAGCGTGGACGATGTTTCGATAAAATGTGAAATAATCATTGCAACAATCGTGTAAATATATATAAGGACTGGTAGCAAAACATTCTGCAAATTTTCCGTTTTTTGTAAATTATACATTGTTTTACTTATACACTGACATAAAATTGCAATTCTATACACAAAATAATTGCTATCAAACTTAATTTGAGAACTGTTACATGGTGCGACCCGATTAAAAACTGTTGTCGAGGCGTTTGTGTCGTTACAAGGCTGCTTTTTCTGCCGCTGTTTGGACGCTTAACGACAATTTTACATTGTCTAGTAAATCGAATCTCGCGGTGTCACTTTTGGTTTTATCCATGTCCTCTACCATTTTGCAAGAATACGTTTACTTCGCTAAATTTCCCTTCCTTTTCCTTAAGCTTGCACTCTCATATAAGTTCTTCGCGCTACCCACCAGAG